>BROE01000013.1:3910348-3944852 GCA_036571765.1 Plecoglossus altivelis
GTAGAGGAGGAGCACAGAACAGAGTGCTGAAGGAGTGGGAAGAATGTGAAGATACACAGAAAGAGAAGGAGGAGAATGAAGAGGAGGAGGAGAATGAAGAGGAGGAGGAGAAGGAAGAGGAGGAGGTGGAGGAAGAGGAGGCGAGAGGAGGAACAGGAGTAGGAGTATGATTAGAGGGAGGGGTATGAGGAGGAGGAGGATGATGAGGAGGGATGGGAGAGGAGGAGAAGGAGGAGCAGGAGGAGAAAGAGGCAGAGCAGGAGACAGGAGAAGGGGGGAGTCCTCGGTACCTTTTTATGTGTGTGTGTCTCAGAATTGTCGGCAGGAGACATGATTTCACACACACACACACACACACAAACACACACACACTGTCCTATCCATGCGCTCACCATCAACATCCAATCACATGCATCCATGATATAGTAATACGTAACTGTAAACAATAATAGGGGAAGAATTTAGATGAGCAAAATAAGGGTAGAGAGTGAACTGACTACGGCGTAAGGGGGGGTACGTCTCCGTGGTGTTTGTCCCCAAGTGGCAGGCGCCATCTTTAAAGGACTGCGTTTACAACCTTCTCCCATGCCAGCTCCCTCAGCAGGGGAGGTGGGGGGGGGAAAGAGGGGAGACGCTGGGACGCTGGGAAAGAGCGTGAGACTTTCAGATCTGTTCTTCCATCGGCGAGGAAAGGGAGGTAAACCACGAGGCCTGGAGACACACACACGCCGCAACAAAACAAGCTCTCATCACACACACACACACACTCTCATACACACACATATATACACACACATACACACACGCACATCCGCGCGCGCGCATACACCTCCCGCAAAACGAGAAGCAGTAATTACACATGCAAAGAATTATGACGCCCACTTAATTGCACTTTCTGTTTAAAAATCCCTGGGCGACAAAAGACAAAAGCAGCCCGCACATGGAACATGCATCCGGAAGCCTGTCTTATCATTAGGATGGCTTTGTCTTGCTCAGAGAGCTCCTCTTGCAATAACAATTCCTGCTCCCCAAACAGCGCTGAATCTATGTCTTACATGAGTCACCCTCGTGGAACACCAGCAACAGGGTCCGCCACGTCAACGTCACCTAACCAGACATCCGTTCAATAGCGTCTGCCATGGATCACATGTTGCTCACGTCAATAGAGTTCGTATCATCGACCCCTCGAGGAGACGGGGACAGATGCGTGCTTCACCCATGTGACGGTGCGTCAAGCGGGGACAGGATCTTCAGATCTTCTCCAGGTCAGCAGGACCTGGACAGGAGGGATCTCAGCGACAGGCTGAAACACACAGGCTTTCTCTGGCGCTGGAGACAGATAACGACAGATAACGACAGATAATGTTAGATGTTGAAATGTTTCCATTGTCTTGACACCCCAACCAGCTCTCCCCTCCAGCCTACATTGTCCCTCCCCTTCCTGTACCTCTTCCTACCTGTCTCCCCCCTCCCTGTCCCCCAGGCCTGAATCTTTGTCTTACATGAGTCACCCTCGTGGAACACCAGCAACAGGGTCCGCCACGTCAACGTCACCTAACCAGACATCCGTTCAATAGCGTCTGCCATGGATCACATGTTGCTCACGTCAATAGAGTTCGTATCATCGACCCCTCGAGGAGACGGGGACAGATGCGTGCTTCACCCATGTGACGGTGCGTCAAGCGGGGACAGGATCTTCAGATCTTCTCCAGGTCAGCAGGACCTGGACAGGAGGGATCTCAGCGACAGGCTGAAACACACAGGCTTTCTCTGGCGCTGGAGACAGATAACGACAGATAACGACAGATAATGTTAGATGTTGAAATGTTTCCATTGTCTTGACACCCCAACCAGCTCTCCCCTCCAGCCTACATTGTCCCTCCCCTTTCCTGTACCTTTTCCAGCATTGTTGTCCCCCCTCCCTGTCCCCCAGGCTGCCCTACACTGCCCCCCTCCTGACACCCTCCCTGACCAGGCTCCCCCTACGCTGTCTCCTCCTGACAATGCCTCTCTCAGCGCTACCCCCCGCTCCGCTGTCGGCTCTTCCTGCCCCTACAGCCACCCCTCCCCTGCCTCCTCCACCCCTCCCCTGCCTCCTCCACCCCTCAGGGCAAGCTGAGGGGACTTCCGTTCTCGCACGCAGCTTTCTACTCCCTCCAACACACTGCAACATTAACGCTAATCTCCCTCCAGCGGCCGGCAAGCTGCTGTGTCTTCTCTGCGTGGGGGTGAGCTCTTTGTTTTCCAGCCGCTGGTGAGGAGCGCTGAAGGTAGCCCTGAGATTCAGCCGGCCCTCCCCCCTCCTCCTCCTTCACGGCTTCTGCCAGCGGCACAACAACAGGAACGCGGAGAGTGTCTTTAAGCTCACCGCCGACAGAGACGTGATCTCCCTGTCAGCTCGGTGTTCCAAAGGACGCCTCCCACTCTCCCAGCTCCACACCTCTGCCGCACCTGCGGAGGTTGCCTGCGTTTCGGTGTAACGTTCGACTCGACACTCGCTTTCTGGAAACCGTGTCAGCGCTGTTTATGGCGTGTTCGGATGAACCCGTGTAAACCCCATCCTATCTCGCCGCCGGTGTGTCCACCCACAAGACCCACACACCCTCAGTAATAACAGATGTGAGCGGGCCTACGGCGTCCGAATAAACAGACTCCAGAAAATACGTGAGACTCCATCCCTAAACAAGCTACTGCCACATAATACTGTAACATACTCAATCACAAGGCACACAAACACTCTCAGTCTTCATGTAACGCACTAAGACCTCCTGGGGCGTGGAGCAAAGGGACAGAATGTGACTCAATGTTTTGTGGAAGGCAGATAAACCACTCATCTGTGTGTTACATTGTTCTTAAAGAAGGAGAGGGGGACATACTCTATAGACTCTGGAATGAAAAGATATACAGACTACACAAAGTAGACAGATGGAGAGAGAAAAGGGAGAGCTGTGAGGAGAGAGGGTGAGAGAGAGTGAGAAGAAGAAAAAAGAAAGAAAGATGACAACACGTGTCCAGTAGGAAATCGTTTTTCACAATAACACAAGTCCATCTATTGAAAGGAGGAATACAAGAGCAAGGTCTGTGTTGTTAAAGTGTCTCCATATTCCTCCCAGCTTGGAGGAAATGTCAGCGTCTTGAGGAGATCCTTCCGGGGGTCGGATAAAAGTAGGTTAACGCTCTCTTATCCAGCAGTTATTGAAATGTAGTTCCAAATAATGACAAATGATTCTGAGACTGCTGTTGCGATTACAGAGCTGGAACTAGAGTCTGGTTCTAGGAGCTAACTGGTCTAGGAGCTAACTGGTCTGGGAGCTAACTGGTTTGGGAGCCAACTGGTCTAGGAGCTAACTGGTCTGGGAGCTAACTGGTCAGGAAGCTAACTGGTCTGGGAGATAACTGGTCTGGGAGCTAACTGGTCAGGGAGCTAACTGGTTTGGGAGCTAACTGGTTTGGGAGCTAACTGGTCAAGAAGCTAACTGGTCTGGAAACTAACTGGTCTGGGAGCTAACTGGTCTGGAAGCTAACTGGTCTGGGAGATAACTGGTCTAGGAGCTAACTGGTCTGGGAGCTAACTGGTTTGGGAGCTAACTGGTCTAGGAGCTATCTGGTCTGGAAACTAACAGGTCTGGGAGCTAACTGGTCAGGAAGCTAACTGGTCTGGGAGCTAACTGGTCTGGGAGCTAACTGGTCAGGAAGCTAACTGGTCTGGGAGATAACTGGTCTGGAAGCTAACTGGTCTGGGAGGTAACTGGTCTGGGAGCTAACTGGTCTGGGAGATAACTGGTCTAGGAGCTAACTGGTTGGGAGCTAACTGGTCTGGGAGCTAACTGGTCTGGGAGCTAACTGGTCTGGGAGCTAACTGGTCAGGAAGCTAACTGGTCTGGGAGATAACTGGTCTGGGAGCTAACTGGTCTGGGAGCTAACTGGTCAGGAAGCTAACTGGTCTGGGAGATAACTGGTCTGGGAGCTAACTGGTCTGGGAGCTAACTGGTTTGGGAGCTAACTGGTCAGGGAGATAACTGGTCTGGAAGCTAACTGGTCTGGGAGATAACTGGTCTGGGAGCTAACTGGTCTGGGAGCTAACTGGTTTGGGAGCTAACTGGTCTGGGAGATAACTGGTCTGGAAGCTAACTGGTCTGGGAGATAACTGGTCTGGGAGATAACTGGTTTAGGAGCTAACTGGTCTAGGAGCTAACTGGTTTGGGAGCTAACTGGTCTGGAAGCTAACTGGTTTGGGAGCTAACTGGTCAGGGAGCTAACTGGTCTGGAAGCTAACTGGTTTAGGAGCTAACTGGTCTAGGAGCTAACTGGTCTGGGAGCTAACTGGTTTGGGAGCTAACTGGTTTGGGAGCTAACTGGTCTGGGAGCTAACTGGTTTGGGAGCTAACTGGTCTGGGAGATAACTGGTCTGGGAGCTAACTGGAGCAGAGATGACAAGTGAGTGAAGACTAAGTTCTGCTCTGTGTGTATACAGTGAGAGTGTGTTCAGTGAGTGTAGTGTATGTGTGCGGTGTATGTAGTGTGTGAGTATGTAAGCAGTGCGTGTAGCGTGTAAGTGTGCATTGGTACTGTAAGGGGTCAGGCAGTTTGCTCTGGATGCTTATAGTAAAGCTGTAAGTCTGGCATTATACAGAGCAGACACGCAGACACACTGTGCTCTCTGAAGGAGAAGAATCCATTCTGTACACAGACGTGCACATTTTCATCCTGGCATACTCACAGTATAGGTGACCAGGCGAGAGAGAAAGAGAGAGAGAGAGAGAGAGGGGGGGAGGGACAGACAGAGAGAGAAGAGAAAGAGACAGAGAGAGACCGACAGAGAGAGACTGACAGAGAGAGAGAGAGAGAGAGAGAGAGAGAGCGAGAAGAGGGAGGGAGAGGAGGGGGAGGGAGAGAGACAGACAGACAGACACAGAGAGAGATATAGAACAGATAAGAAAAAAAGACAGAGAGATAGACCGACAGAGAGGACGACAGAGAGGGGGGGGGAGTTGAGGGAGGAGAGTGAGAGAGGGGGGGAGACTTAGAGAGAAGGAGATGCCTAAAAAGCCTTCTCATCTATAATGCATACACTATGGCTGTGCTCTAAAAACAAACCCCTCCCTCCTTCCTCCCCCCTCCCCGCCTCTCCCCCTCCCTGCCTCTCCCCCCTCTCCCGGCTCAGAGGAATCCAGAGCCCTCATCCTGCTGTCAGAATGGGCTGTCAGGGGCACAGAAAAGGCCAGACAGGTCAACAGTGCTGCCTGTGTCCCTGTTCTGGTAACCAGACCTGGATCAGAAAACTCAACTAAGATGGTCCCATGATTCGGATTAGCCTCCGTTTCAGAAGAATGGGTCACAGTATGCAGTATGAATCATTCTCATTTCATGTGGTGCGTATTGATGGTTTTTAATTCCAAGGCCTGACCGAGAGAATGAATAGACAATGGCACGACTGGATGAATGGTGCTCCAACAGGCAGCACAGATGATGAGGAGTTCAGTACTAGTGACATGCATGGCACAGGGGATGAATAAAACATCACTTCTTTGCTGCCACATGCAGAGCTCCCACACCACACTTGTTTGTGTGTGTGTGTATGTGTGCATGTGCACATGTATGCTTGCATGTGTATCTATGTATGCGTGCGTCTAGGTGTGTGTCTCCGCATGTGTGTATGTGTGCATGTATGCATGTGAGTATGTGTGTTCGTGCGTGAGTGAGAGTGTATATATATATATGTATGTGTGTGTGTGTGTGTGTGTGTGTGTGTGGCAGTCAGAGGGGAGCGAAGTGAGGGCATCCAATGCAGAGTAACATTTAGGTCAAGGCTGGACGAGGCCAGACGTGATGCACTGCCTCTCTCCTCTGCTCAGGCAGACTGGAGCCCAGGCTTACCCTCACCCAGGGCTCTGCAAGCACAGCTTTCAAAATAGATCATGTGTGACCTCCTTAAGCAGTCATCGTAACAGCCAGAAATAAGACGAGCTCTTTGTCTGTCTGTCAACGTGTTTACGGGTCTCTCAGTGAGCCACGATGCATGTGAATTAGCATACGGTCAGATAACTGATAGATCCCAGTTTTGTGCCGCCGTTGATCTGTCAACGCCCAGAGAAGGGGGGCTGTCCCTCTTGCCCCAGAGACCGCCCCTCTTGCCCCAGAGACGGCCCCTC
The DNA here is from genome assembly GCA_036571765.1 of Plecoglossus altivelis. Classification (NCBI taxonomy): domain Eukaryota; kingdom Metazoa; phylum Chordata; class Actinopteri; order Osmeriformes; family Plecoglossidae; genus Plecoglossus; species Plecoglossus altivelis. The sequence goes on from BROE01000013.1 coordinate 3,916,501, forward strand.
TTGCCCCTAGAGACAGCCCCTCGCCTTCCTGTGCAGGCGTGAGACGTTTATTCCAGTGTCTTCTCTGAACTTGTGAAGGGTTCGATGCGGTCAGGCCGCAGTCCTTCTGCGTGCGCCCCATGTGTTCTGCATTTCCTTGAAAACAGTTGTCAGCGCTTTTCTTCTACGACGCCTGGAATTGTTTCTTAATAATACGGTTTATGGGGCCAGTTCCTGAAGGCTGTGTTCGGGATGTTTCCATTTTAAACATATCATTAGAGCTGGTTCCCCAAGTGTTTTGCCATGTCAGACCAGAGCTTGTGTTCCAGCGGTACGGCTTTCAACACAGGCACATGACCTGAGTCTGCAGTCAGGCCAGAGGGGGAGGGGAGACTGGGAACAGTCTGGCAGTGTTAAGATCTCTGGTTGTGTCTGTTGACATACTAGGATATAGCATGTTCTAACGCTATTAACACTAAGGCAGAGGGAGTGGGTTGCAACGCCGGTGCGGAACAGTGCATTGTGACAATTGTAAACGGTTATTGTTATTAAAAGGAAAGTAGGTTTTATTCGAACCACTTGAATGCACGAAGGTGTGCTTGTCTCTGAAATAGAGAAAAGATCCACAGATGAAGATCTTTATATCAAAACTCAATTTGTACCAGAATAGGTCACACAAGACTTATAATTAGTGATAAAGCACTCTGGTGAAGTCAGCCCTTGCTCTTTCAAGCACCCTGTCACTGCCAGCCAGAGACGTAATTAGTCCACCACGAGGACCCTAACCCGTCCAACACATCTCTGACTCCATTAGGAGCGAGAGGGGGGCAAATGTGCAGGAAACCACTCAAGTGACACCATGAGAAATAACCCTCTTTTCTTGGGTTTGGCTCCCAGATCAGTTGAGTTCCATTACAACAGGGCAGGAAGGGGTAAGATCCAGTCAATCAGAGCCGACGCCCCATAAATGTACCATTTTTATTGGACTTATATAGAAATACTTAAAAAAACATGAAGTAGCACCATTACTTAAGTTTTACTTTATCATGTAGAACTTTAAATGTCAAAAAAATAAAACTCTTGATACATTTTCAAATCTTGTCTCAGCAAATATAATATTAGTATTCGACCATGAGGTTAAAGGCCATTTATCATAAAATAAAATATACTTTGTTCTTAAACTTTGCTCAATAAAGTACATTTACGCTCAAGTAACTTCACCTACATATACATAGACAAGTGGTAAACAAATGTATTAAAATAGAAATTGTAAAACTAGAGTGCTGTAACAGAAGCCTGTAATATCCACTAGAATCTAATTCATACAAATTTTAGAAAGCATAAACGTTTCCTTTCGTTTGACTTACTAAGTTTTGTACATTTCAACATTTCGTAATAATATAGAATAAAATATGCTTTATATTACTGAATAAAAAATATGCTGGGTGAAGCTGGTTTAAAAGACTTTTTTTGCTGAACCTATAAAAACTCCATTCCACCAGAATACTGTCAAATGCAAAACATATTTAGTGGATTTGTATTTCCGCCCACAGTCATGTGATATTAAAATTATACAGTGATCACTGCCATAAGGCCATACTAAAAAATAAACGATATCTTAACCCAGCTACAAAAAGTTCACTGAACTTAAATTAAAATATTTGTAAACATCTTTGCAATACGAAATATAATCTTTCAAGTCAAAAAAGAATAAAATACTTCAATCTGTATTAATGTAATTAATATTCAAAACTTTTAACTTGTGGAATTGTCATTCTGTACATTTATATGTATGCAGGATATGTCGTTTGTCCCTCAAGTGTATTGAAAGCCTAGCTTCGGTATCTTCAACGTCAATAGTCCTGTTTGGAGAGACGCCCTCTCCATTTCTCCACCAGTGACTCCTGCCTCAGTACATTCGATCAGAGAAACTGGAAGGCTTGCTCTAGTAACAGTCTACACGTTGACTAAAAGTACCTCGGCTGAGACTGTCTTCACCCCTCCTAACTTCATAAATAGAGTGTACACTTTTACTAGAACTATTGATTACTATTCTGTAATATTTTAAACATGCATTTAGAATGTTGAAAATATTTCCTCAAGCTACAGTACATTATACACAACTATGACAGAGCCCTGGACATTGGTTGTGCAGCCTCACACACATACAGGTGTATATTCATATGTACACACTCTCATTCTGTTAAAGCAGTACAAGAGTCTGTTGTTGTTGCTGTTGCTGTTGTTGCTATTGTAGCCAGACTTTGTAACCGTGGTAACTCGACAGTCAGCGACACAATTCTTACGAAAATATACGTATTGCCTGAGTGACGCCAGCGTGGCAGATGGGGCATCTGGGCTCACTCCTCTCGCAGATGCGGTTGGCACACTCCATGCAGAACAGGTTGTGTCCGCAGGGAACCAGCGCTGCGATGACCTCGCTCTCGAAGCACACGGAACAGTCGCGGCTGCCCTTCCTGCTGGTCCCAGAAGAGGTGGAGGAGGAGGAGGAGGAGGCGGAGGAGTCACAGGGCAGCCCAGGGAGGTGCGGGCCAGGCAGGGAGGCCATGCTGCCGGAGTAGCCGGGGAAGCTGAGAGGGCCACCGCCCGGGTCGCTGCGGACCCTGCGGGCCAAGGGGTGCTCTGAGGGGCTGCCGGTGTGGCTGTGGAGGGGGGGGGACAGTCTGGGCTGCGGGGTGCCACCGTTGGCCCTCCTCTGGCTGGGGGGCAGCATCCCATTGGCGTTGCTGGAAGCATTGGCAGGGTAGATGGCCGAGGTGGAGGTGGGGGAGTTGCCGCCGTTGGAAGAGGGGGTCATCCCTCTCTCGTACTGGGACCAGAGGAGGCCAGGGGGGGCCGGCGTCGGGTCGAACCCGGGGGAAGGGTCGAAGTTCATGTCAGTGCAGTCGGGGGAGATAACCTCGCTCCCGTAGACGAAGCCGTTGCCGTTGGTGTTCACGTTGATGTTGACATTGTTGTTGTTGTTGCCGTTGTTGTTGGTGGCGGTGTAGCTGAGGGCGGGGCTGGGAGGGCTGTAGTCGGCCATGCGGGAGCCGTTGTTGCCGAAGTAGGAGTCTGTGGACGCGCTCCCCAGAGAGGAGGAGGAGTCGTTGCGGTAGTTGGAGAAGGGCTTGCGGCCCGAGGTGGGGGTCACGCTGCTGGGTTTGGACCACAGGCTGGCGTGGCCGTGGAGGTCGAAGCCCACGTCGGTCCCGTTGGCGTGGAAATCGTTCTCGTCCGTGAGCTCGATGATTCCTCCGGTCCTCATGGCGATGTGAGCCTCGATCTCTTCCCGAGCACGGTCCACGTTCTCGGGCATCCCCGTCACCTCGAACACGGGCTCCTTATCTCTGCTGGGGGTCACGATGTAGGTGTGAGTCTGCTGCTGGATCCGCTTGATGGTGGCTCCCTTGGGACCGACGACCAGCCCTACCACGCGGTACGGCACCCGAACCTGGATGGTGGTCTGGCCGGGGAGGTTGGGGGGCCCGGGGGCTGGGGTCCCACTCCCGCCACTGGGGCTTGTGTTTTTGTTTCTGGATGCTCTGATCATGGAGAAGTGTTCGGCTGCAGAGATGATCTCCCTCCTGGCCATGGCTACGTCTTCTCTCCTGCCCGTCACCACAAACACGGGCTCCTCGCCACGGACAGGGGTCTTGATGTAAGTGTTGGTCTTGGCTCTCAAGGCTTTGATCTTACAACCTGGGAGAAGAAAGCAAAGGAAAGTGTGAGGATTCAGGGGGGTCTTATTGCCTAACGAGTTGTGTGTGAAGGAGGGGAAGGGATGCTCGTGGGCTATTTGAAACAGCAGGGGCGTGTTTTGTCTTATTTTTTGAAGACGCCTGTGCACATACAAATCCTTGTAAAACAATTCAGCCTTTTTGTGAGGAATAAATTAAAGCCACATGCTCGACTGAGGGAGTTCGCGTCGAAAAATAGCACTAAGCAATATATGTATATATAAAATATATATATAAAACGTGCAAATTCCGCGATTCACCGTGTGCTTGGGGACAGTAAAAAAACGATCCATAAAATAACAACTTATGTTAGGATCGCTTGCGTTTCACGTGGCTATAGCATGCGAACACCCATAAGACTTCTTTATCATTTCATTTCCTTTCCTAAATTGTCAACATACAGTTTTATCCCTCCGCCCTCCGGCGCAAACAACGTTTTATCATAAAACGTGAACAGTTGAGAATTCAGCCGGGAGGGATCGTCAGCGTTGTGGGAAGGCAAAGCAGTATGTGGGACAGGGTGATATAACATGACAAAGACAACCCGTGTGTGTAGATATTAGGCTACTCTAATATGTTAGAGTATTTCATGTTTGAGCTACAAGTATTCCTTCTCTGTCTTTTGTTAGTTACGCGGGGGTTGGTGGGGGTCAAAAACAAGACTGTTGCGGCTGAGAAACGGCATTCCGCATAAAGCTACACAAACTCACACCCCAGCCTAGCCTACAGCTGTGACATAATGTAGCGAATCTGGACTGGTGCTGGCCGAACTGCACCCGGCGTAGCACTGACAGAGAGGGGGGAACAGAATGCTCTTAATACGCACCTTGTCTGCCAACGATCTCTGCTACATGCTCAGAGCCGGGAACTGGAACACATTCGGTCATGTTTACACTCTTTCTTCTGGGCTCGTTGTCATACAGCGAGTTCTCGTCGTTGTCCAAGCCCATGAGGGAGAGCTGGTCTAGGGCAATCTGCAAGGCTCTGTGGTCGTCCAGGGCATCGACCTGGCTGCTCCCGTTCCGCTCCATGTCGGCAAAAAGCGAGCTAGGCATCGTTACAATGTGCAGTCAGCGGGACCAGGAAGATCAGACAGCCGGGGAAACAGAAAGGATTCAGGAAGTGTTGATGAGGGAGAAAGGGGACGCTGAACTCGGTTTCAAGCCACTGGTGCAAATCTGGGCAGTTTTCTCTTTGTCAGTCCCCCCCCTACAAAAAAAAAAAAAAAATCAGTGCAAGAAATCCAAACTTTCTGAACGGGACCTCTCCAGTCCGATCCCCCCAAAAAATCAGTTTTAGAAGACAGCAAATAATGCGTATTCCAGAGTTGTACGTAGCTGGAATACCGGTGTTGGCTTTATTCCTTCAAAAGGGCCCCTCCCCAAGCTCGCTCCACTCAGCTCGTTTCTGTTTTCTGTCTGACTTGCTGCAAAGCCAGACAGCACTACTGGGGGGGATATGTGCGAATGACGTCACCGGCAGGGCAGGGACGGTGCGGTGCTGCTCGAAATCTGCATAGCGGAGTGCTGATTGGACAGATAGTGCGGAATGGGAGGTCCCTAACGCTATCCTGTTCCAGAAGTACACGCCCTTCTTTGTTGCCTCCACCTAAATTAAAGCGCAGTCTCTTTTATGATAACACTATTTAATGTTACTTCACCGTAACTTGCACTTTGTTGCGAGGTAGTAGAATAACACACACCTAACCTCATCCATAAATAATGTGTTCTTTCGTATTTATTCATGTATATGTAAACAATGCATACATAATACAATCTATTTTATATTAGTTTGTTTTCCAGTCGCCACATATACAATTATTTGAAAACCGGTTAGGAGCTTAATGTGACAAATATCGATATTAGGACTTTTATCACTTCCTTTTACGCTCTTTTGTTTCTGAGAAAGGGTTGAAAGGCATGCCCAGACATATGTTCTTTGTTTGGTCTCTCTCCCTCTCTCTCTTCCCTCTCTCTCTCTCTCTCTCTCTCACACACACACACACACACACACACACACACACACACACACACACACACACACACACACTACCCTTATGGGCTGTACGAACTCTTGCTGAATGCGAATGGTTCCAAATCACGACAAGCCTTACTATCTAGTAGTCTACAGTGTGTTCCACTCAGTCACAACTTAATTCTGCACTGCACTCTCCCCGTGAACTGGCTAGAATGTATCTCTACAGGCGCTCGGACTTCGTAACACTTCACAAGTAATTGTTGTGCTCAAACACGGGTCATTTCCGCCGATGTTGACACCACGGAACAGCGGCTGGCTACGTGTGCATAACGTGGGGGAAACGAAAAGGACCATGACTTATTATTGTCATAAATATACCGCATGAACGCGCGTTTTTTCATGTGGAATTATTAACCTACAATTTCAAAACAGGGTCACAATATTATCATCATTGTAAAGCAGAAAAGGGAATGCCTTTCTTTTCACAAGAAGGCAATTGAATGAATATCGAGCTGTCTCAGGGGAAATATTGCCCATAATTAAAGCATTTTTCGGAACGTCTTGGAAGGTGTCCTTACGAATAATTGTTCAATAAAACAGTTCAGCGTTGCCTATCTAGTAGGCTATGGTCAAGTCTTAGACCGTAACAGGCCTGGTCTCCGACAATGCAAACCGTTTTACAAAGCAATAGGCCGTTTGCATTTTAAGTTGAACGATTGGTAGGCTCTTATGTAAACGTTAAGACCGTGGCGGTGGCGATGGCGGGGGGGAAGGGGGGGGGGTCACAGGTCGGTCCGCATCCTTCACCCAAACGTGGCCTTTGTGGCCAGCGAAGAACCCGGCGGGGCGGGGCGGGGAGCTGCGTTTTCCACACAAAGGAAATTTCAAACCGATTCAAAGCCATTGAGACGAGAAGCCTTGCTTTGTCACCTCACTTCTGCGACACAATGGCTATGCTAATACCAACCGTTCAGAACCTGAGAACGTGCAGCGAAGCATCGCCCCGCTCCCACCCCTAGTTTAGGATCACTGTATTGTGTTTCCCCTGAAAAGACGCGAAAACATCTGGAAAGCCATAAATAATGGGGTTTAAGGGCAATCGGCAACAGCCAACGTAGTTTATTTACATTCAGTGTAATAATGCATAAAGAAAACCATCCCAACAGTAATTCATTTGACTCAGTAATAAGTCCCACAGTCGTTATTTATGTCTGTCTGGCGTTGTATCTCTTTTTAACTAAAGATACATTTTTAACTGGGTCCAACTCTAAGACAAAATTAGGTAGAGAAGTAAAACAAGTTCCCTGAAATGACAGGTAGAAAGGGACCACGAAGGATTCCTGTGCTTGTCACCCTGCTCTAATGCAGGCCTACAGAACCACTGGTGTGGGACTGCTGTGTACAAATACTATCACATAACCACTGAACAGCAGTTTAGTAATAAGATTCACTAACAAATTATTTTGTCCTTATCAGCTGTCCAAGTGTGTGACATGCTACCCTAGATGGTATAAATAATAGATATAAATCGATCAAATAAATACATCGATATGTCCATATACAGTAGATGAAGTTGCACGCAATCTAGAACGTGGACTGTCTGTTCCCAGGGCAACAGTCCAGACAGAAGCGGATGCAGCGAGTAATATTTGGCGTTGGAAGTCAAACACCCACTTACTGGTGATTACCTGTTCGCCTTTTAATGAGAGGAAGAAGGACTTAGCTTGGCCTGACCTAGTCTTGTTTGTGACTGGACAGTCTCAGCCGTGGCTTTACTGTCTGCAGCGCCACGAGGAGAGAGGAGGGGTGGGAGGAGAAGGGGAGGGAGAGAGAGAGGTTAGGGAGAGGAGAGGGAGGGGCAGGGCAAGAAGGGGAGGAGGGAAGTGAGAGGAGAGAGGGTTTAGGGAGAGGGGAGAGAGGAAGGGAGGGCGAAGGGAAGGAGAGAGGAGGGGAGATAAAGAGAGAAGAGAAAGAGGAGGGGAGGAAGGGAGGGAGGGGGGAGGGAGGACAGGAGGGAGGGAGGCAGAGAGGTCAGAGCAGCTGACTGTCAACACCACAGCAGTACAGGTCCTCTGCTTCGTCAGGTCAGGACTGCTGGAGAGCCAGTAGTCTGTCTGAGAGCAGCCCGGCACTGTTACTGCACTGATGCAACACTGACCTCCCTCTGATCTCTACTGAAACCTCAGAGCAGACCTGCTCCCTGTCACAGACACACTGGCACTACCATCACCTCAGAGCCCCACAGACACACTGACACACTGGCCCTACCATCACCACTGAGCCCCACAGACAGACTGGCCCTACCATCACCTCAGAGCCTCACAGACACACTGACACACTGGCCCTACCATCACCACTGAGCCTCACAGACACACTGGCCCTACCATCACCTCAGAGCCTCACAGACACACTGGCCCTACCATCACCACTGAGCCTCACAGACAAACAAGCCCTGTTGAACACATTAGCATTCGAACACTATTTACCTGGCCTGAAAATAGGCACTCTCTTTTTGGCGGTATTCTTGGTAGCGGTAGTAAAACCAGGGTTTACAACAAGGCTTGTCTGGGTATGGATGGATGAATGAAGGGAGAGAGAGAGGGGGAAGTTTAGCCCCAACATGTCTGACCCACTACAGAGGCACTAACAAGGTGGTTGTCCTGGCATAGCATAATTGAATATGCTTTTACAGCCTTGCATTACTGTGGGTTATTGAGGTAGTAAAATGTATGTAGGTAGAGCCAAGGTTTACAACAGACCTAACACAACACTCAGACATACTGACCCCTTAATATACACTACTGTGTAGTGGTGCGTGTGTGTGTGTGTGCGCATGTGTGTGTTAAGTGCCAGCCTCAAATTTGTAACCCGATTCAAGGTTAAAGAAGGAATGAATGAATGAAAAAAAAGACACAAAATAGACAGAAAAAGCCCCAACCCAGCAGACCAGAATGTTTCCTCACACTGGTAAACTGGGGGGGAAGCATCGAACAGAATAATGTTGTCCACAGTGGGACAATTATCATCTAACAAGCCTGAATCCCATTTAGAAAAGTGAACAGAAGAAAAGGTTACATAAATTCCACGAGATTACGTAATCACTAACATCATTCGGAGCGGTTCGAGTTACCTCACCGAAACAGGAATCGTATCTGTCTGTTTTCACTTCATATTTCCACAGACGGATCTTAAACGAATCGACCTGAGAATCGGTTCTGCTGCTTACTTGGGCCCCCCTGACGAAGTAGCAAGTCTAATATTTGATGACAGGTTCTCATCAATATGCATCAATTCACTGGTTGTTATCGTGGGTTTCTATTTGATGTGCGTGGATGTGTGTAGCGCTTCGTCCCTGCCTGCAGTGGCAGGAGAGATCCAGGATCAGGAGAAGCCATTGATCAGACAGTAGCAGCAGCGATGGAGCTGTAGTGTTATTCTGTGTGGTGCAGAGCAGGGATGGGTTTGCAGGTACATGCAGCGCTACGTTGTACTTCTGTACCTCCAGTCTGCACTCCCTCCTCCTCCCCCCCATCCCCCCTGTCTCTCCCGCCCGCCTGCCCGCCTCCCTCCCCCTCCCTTTCCTCTGCAACCTTCCCCCCTCTCTTCTTCCTCTCTCTCTCTCTCTCTCCTTCTCGCTGTCTCTTTTCCCTCTCTCTCTTTCTCTCTCTCCCTCTTTTTTTTTTTTTTTTTTTTCTTTTCTCTCTCTCTTTTTCATTCTTTCTTTCTCTCCTTCGCTCGCTCCCTCCATCTCTCTCTGCATGGTTGTCTACCTCCATTGCTCCCTCCTCCTTGTTTCTCTCTGCATGTCCCTCCCTCCCCCCTAATCCCCCTCCCTCTCTCCTCCCCCTCCCTTCCTGTGTGCTGTGACACACTGAACTGAAGTGGCACAGATTCCCTGCTCTGTGATTGGCTGTCTGCCAGACGCTCTGCAAGCCTAGCAGCTCAGCGGCAGGACAGCTGGAGTGAAGCTGCTCCACAATGTACCATCACCGCCATCCCACAATGCACTGCACTGCCGTCCCACAATGTACCAGCCCTGTCATGTCCACCTACTCCATCCACTCTTTAAATCCACAGTTCACAATATACAATACACTACCAAACACATCTCTCCCTCGGTCTCTCTCTGTGCTAAATACTGCAAGCTAGTCTGCTAACACTCTTGCTGTCTTGACTGATGACATCTCTGTGTGTGTCCCCTCCTCCTTCTGTCTCCTCCTAACTCTGAGGTCCTGGAACGCTTTGTCTCACTGTAGAAACTCCCTCTTAAACCTGTCAGTCGAGCTGATCAGAGGCACCCAAACCTCCACCTCTCTATCTCCACCACCACCTCTCTACCTCCACCCCCCTACCTCCATCCCTCCACCTCTCTACCTCCACCCCCCCACCTCTCTACCTCCACCACCACCTCTCTACCTCCACCCCCCTACCTCTTTACATTCACTCCTCCGCATTCATCCCTCTGCAGCTCCACCTCTGGTCCTCCGCCCTGCTGCTGAATGGAGCATGAGGAGAGGTGATCCTTGTTGGCTGCACCACAGAGGGGAGGGAAGGGGCACTGCAGTTTCCTTCAACAGCGTTGACAGGTCATGCGGAGCTTGAGCTGGTAACACAAGGAGGTCACTGATAACCAAGATAAGAGACTTCAACGTTGGGTCTTTTTCAGCTGTTGCTAAGAAAAGAGATGTCATGTCCAGAGTATTTCTTTCACATTTTCATCTGTCCTCTCTATCTCCTTTCTCGCTTACTCTGTCCTCCCACTCTCTCTCCTCTCGCTCTCTCCTTTGTCCTCCATCCCCTCACTCACGCTCCCTCTCTCCCCCACCCCCCTTCTCTCTCTTCCTTCATCTCCCAAGCAAGCAGCTAGCCTGGTGTCCTGTGCTGGAGACAGCATGGCTGTTTAGGAGCTGACTGCAGCACGTCTGCAGGGATGAAGCCTGCCTTTGTCCTGTCGATGCTAATCGACTGCTCCTGGTTGTTGCTTTGAACTGTGTGTGCATGTGCGAGCGAGTGTGCGTGCCTGTGTGAGAGTGTGTGTGTGTGCGTGCGCATGTGAGTGTGTGCGAGTGAGTGCGAGTACGTGTGTGTCAGAGAGTGCGTCTTCAGCCACACTCGGGAAAAGCAGGAAGCGGGAAGTGATTTAACCCGTCTAGTCCGCGGGGACAAATGGTGTTCACCACATTCACACATCAGCTTAACACACACACACCAGATCCTTCTCAGAGAGCAGCATGACTAAAAAGTTGAGACTTTGAAGAGCCCTCAAACAGTCAGGACTGTGTTAACAGAATAACGGACACCGGCACCGCTGTCGATTTTAACGGTAACAGTGGCTACCGTGTTGAGGTCTGAGGTCGGGGAGCAAACCGGGACCCACAGCGTCCTGGCAGCGATCAGAGCAGGCGTTAGAGAAGCCTGTCACAGCTTAGCGTTCAGAAGGAGGTGGAACAGAACATAAACGATCTACCTCCGCTGTGAGACGGACTTCCTGTTTCAGAACCCTATCATGGAGCTGGAGGTGCTCAGACATGATGACTGATCTGGCCCTCGGCGAGAGGGAGAGGGGGGGAGAGAAAGAGGGAGAGAAAGAGAGAAGGAGGGAGAAAGAGAGAGCGAGAGAGAGGGAGGGAGAAAGAGAGAGGGAGAGAGAGAGAGGGGGGAGAGAGAGGGAGGGAGGGAGAGGGAAGGAGAGAAAGAGGGAGGGAGAAGGAGAGAGGGAAGGAGAGAGGGAGGGAGGGAGATGGAGAGGGAAAGGGAGGAGGACAGAGAGGAAGTGAAGGAGGGAGAGGGAGGGAGACAGGGGGAGGGAGAGAGAGTATAAATAAATACTGTGTTGTGTTTGTTTTTATTTCGTACAGCATGGAACTGGGTCAGCCACTAAAATGAAGCCACCCCTGTGACGGGCAGAGATTCAGCGAGGCTGGGCTGACAGGGACACCGTCTTGAGCTCTGGCAAGACCCAAAGAAACGCACACAAAAGAAGAGAATTCATGTTGAAGAGGAAAGAGCGCAGGAAACATGAGATGAAGGATGTGGAAGCGAGAAGGGTTGAGAAAGTGTGTTTCTGATCGGAAAAACATGTCTCCGCTCTCAATTCAGCTGTGTGGACAGGCTGACTGGCTGGCTGGCTGACTGGCGAGCAGACACAGACAGACAGAGACAGACAGACAGAGACAGACACAGACAGACAGACAGACAGACAGACAGACAGACAGACAGACAGACACAGACAGACAGACCAATAGAGATTCTCAGTTCCACTGACTCCCAGCTGCATTTATTGGTAGCTTGGCTGAGTTCCAGGCTAGGCAGTCTTCAGGCCTCTCTCTCCCAGAGAGACGCTGCTGCAGTGGGGCTAGTGAGAGCTCAATGCTGGGCTTGTTCTCCTCCCCCCATACCCTCCTGAATCTGATAACACACACCAGGCTCTCCTTCAGACAAGGCAGCCACACCACTCTGCCTGTTTTTCTGTGCGTGTGTGTGTGGATGTGTGTGCGCATGGATGTGTGCGTGGCTGTGTGTGTGTGTGTGGATGTGTGCGTGTGCACAGATGTGTGTGTGCTCATCTTCCTACCTGTGTGTACCTCTTCCATTTCTCCATGGACGATTATCTCTAATGGGGACTCATTCAAGCTAATGTTGCACCAATACACAATGACAGCTGGTCACTGCGGAGCTTTGTCCTTTGTCTGGAGCTCAGGCTCTGGTGGAAGGGGACAGAGCAGAGATGATGTGCTCTCTGAAGGAGGGGAAGGCAGGGCTGGCAACAGTTTCAATGCCCCCGCATAAAACAACCCAGCAGGAGCTTCTCTGATGAAAATTGGATGTAATTTGATATGGTCCAATCCACTTATCTGTAGGCTTATTCTGTAGCTCTCAAATCATGGCTATTCAATTTGAAGAACCGAAGCCGTTCGTTTGGAGTACGAGCCCCAATCAGCCATGTGAGAGCTGGACCGTCTTCTGTAATAACAAGTATAATAAGTATAATAACAAGCATCTTTCTGACAATGTTACAGCTTCCTGTTCCTGCCAAGGATGCTTCTGAAGAGCTGTTGTTGTTGTTGTTGTTCTCCTGAGTTGAACCCTGAGTGATGCCGTGTAGGGTTCTCCTCCCAGGTTCTAATCCTGGATTCTACCGTTTAAGATTTCGTTCCTGGGTTCTACTTCTAAGGTCTAGTGTTTAGGATTCCGTTTCTGGTTCTGTTCCAGGGTTCTACTTTTTGCGGTTCTGTTCCAGGGTTCTAATGCTTGAGGTTCTGTTCCAGGGTTATACTTTTTGCGGTTCTTTTCCAGGGTTCTACTGCTTGAGGTTCTGTTTCAGGGCTCTACAGCTTTGAAGTTCTGTTCCAGGATCCTAGAGCTTTGAGGTTGTGTTCCACGGTCCTACAGTTCTCCTCTCTCCCTGTCTGCATCTCCCTGGCAGGTCTCCAGACTCTGTCAGCTGCCTTATAAACCACTCAGGATTCTGACAGCTCAGAGAGGAAGGTGGCCTTTTAAACGCTCATCTGCCCATGAAAGCCGAGCTACAGCGGGGCTATGAATACGGGGGGTCAGGGGGTCTTCCTCTCCCATGCGCCGGTGTAGACGCCGCTGCGTGAGGTCACACGACGGCAGCACACCGAGGCGTCGTCACGCACGATGGTAGGGAGCGGGGTCTTGGTGGTCGGGATGGGAACACAGCTGTGTTAGTTGCCTGGTGAAGACAGCTCATACATTCAGGAAGCACACACCATACACTCCCTCTCTCTTTGTCACAGTCGTGCGTGACGCCCCGTGGTAAATAAAAAAAACGAAAAAAACCCCACACACACTTCTGTCAGGATTGCTACTGGGATTGAAGTGCCAAAGCAATTCAGCACAAATCACTGTCACAAAGGCAACTGAATCACAGCAAATGGACCTACTACGTCGGGGAATAAACGGTATCGAACGCGCCGGTTCTGGGCCCTCGAAGCACCTGTCATGTTCCCCTTCTCCTGAGAGTTAACCGTGTCTCCTGAGAGAAGGTCGATCATGCTGCGACCAGCAGCAGCAGCAGCAGGCAGGGTCGGCTGGCGCTGCAAGGGTTAACCTCTGAGGCCAAAGCACAGTGGGACGTGCGAGCACAGAGTCTGGTTTGTTGATGAAATCTCACCATCAACACAATTATATCATAGCATGGGAGAACTACTGCTAGAAAGGTGTATGGGAGTGTATGTGTGTGTGTGTGTTGCTGAGGGAGAGAGGGGAGGACAGGGCTGTCTACTGAAGCTACAGTTGGTGTGCACGCACACACACACACACATGCACACGCACTGGCCCATTGGCCGGTTTGCATCACCCACCCACCCACTCACTCACCGCCCACCTGCCGTCAATCGCCAAGCCCCACTCCAGGCACTCTCCGTTGGGTTCAGAGCTCCAGACCCGCCTCCTGGTGCTCTGGTGCTGTGAATGTGCTGTAACGCCTACACACGTGCACACATGCACACACACACACATGCACTCACACTGACACACACACACACACACACACACACACACACACACACACACATGCACTCACACTGACACTCACACACAAAGAGAGACACACACACACACACACACACACACAGACACACACACACACACACACACACACACACACACACACACACACACACACACACACACACACACACACACACACACACACACAAACCTACAGCAGAAAAACGTTGAAGCTAGCTGGATAGAGAACCAAGAAACCTTATTCTACAGCAAAGGGATCGAACACCTTTTGGATTAAAACCAGCAATGCTTTGCCAAAAAAAGAGTCTGTTCTTCTTCAAAAAGCTTTTCGTTCTCTTTCCCCCTCTGTATGTTCGTTTCTCCTGTTAAATCTATCATGCAGAAACGTGAACAAGTGACCATGGAGGAAGTCTTATAGAGGTGACTTACCACAGTAGCAAGGGTTCGTATCCGGCCATATCCCTTCACTGCTGCTTCCACCATCTTCTTTTCTGTCTTTCCTGTCACACGTCACATAAAACAGTCCAATAAAGCATCAATAATGCCCCCCAAAAATCAAATAAAGATGAGACAAAAAAACATTTTGGGAGATCCCACATCTGTCTCAATGGACCATTTACTACATCCTACAGGTATCTATAGGACCGCTTTGCTGTCGTCAAGCACACAGTGACCATCTTCTACAACAGTACATCAGCCATTCATCAACACAAAACGAAAGCATATGCAATGTTGTGCAAGCACACAACAAGTAATTATTTAAATTACAGCTCATTAAGCACTTGAAAAATTCATTCTCTCAGGGCCAATGAGTAGACAGCGCCGGAGCACTCTGAATCACTTCCAACTCTTTAAAATTCACAGCCCGCCGTGCACAAAAAAAAGAGAAAAGAAAGCAGAAATGTACTTATGAATTGGACGTTTCAATAACACATTATTTCCACTTGACAACAAAGGGCAGAGAAAATGTGCATAATCTATCTGTGTGGGTGAGTAGATGTCCGGGAGAGAACAAGTTGCACGAACAAACCAGAGACATGGTGAAATACAGCTGGAGAGGACCTTGGCATCAGTGAGAACAACATGAAGATACTTTTTATTGAGGGAGGAGAGAGGAGAGAGGAGAGGAGAGAGGAGAGGAAAGAGTAGAGGAGAGAGGAGAGAGGAAAGGACAGAGGAGAGGAGAGAAAGAGGACAGAGGAGAGGACAGAGGAGAGGAGAGAGAAGAGGAGAGAGGAGAGGACAGGACAGAGGAGAGAGTAGAGGACAGAGGAGAGAGTAGAGGACAGAGAAGAGGACAGAGGAGAGAGGAAAGGACAGAGGAGAGAGTAGAGGACAGAGGAGAGAGTAGAGGACAGAGAAGAGGACAGAGGACAGAGGAAAGGACAGAGGAGAGGAGAGAAAGAGGACAGAGGAGAGGACAGAGGACAGAGGATGGGACAGAGGAGAGGACAGAGAAGAGGACAGAGGAAAGAATAGAGGACAGAGGAAAGAGTAGAGGATGGAGGAGAGGACAGAGGACAATAGAGGAGCGAATAAAGGAGAGAGTAGAGGACAGAGGAGAGCAGAGATCAGAGGAGAGGACAGAGGAGAGAGTAGAGGACAGAGGAGAGAGTAGAGGACAGAGGAGAGGAGAGATCAGAGGAGAGGACAGAGGAGAGAGTAGAGGACAGAGGAGAGAGCAGAGGAAAGGTGAGAGTAGAGAAGAGCTCTCAGGACGAACTGGTCTTCATCCAGGCTGTAAGCACATCTCAACAGTCCCTCAAAGCTGCTGCCACGGCGACAGAGGTCAGATGGTTTGCGCCCACTTTGTGTGTGTGTGTGATCGTATCGCCCATCCTCAGGCCAGAAAAAGATGGTGATTCACTGCCAGAGAGGTGATGTCACCAGAGATTAAGCCAGTGAGAGATTATGTCATCAGAGATTCACCGTGAGAAAGAGAGGTGATGTCATCAGAGAGAGACCGACAGTGCGAGAGACGATGTCATCAGAGATTCATGGCCGGTGCGAGAGGTGAAGTCATCAGAGAGGGACGACCAGTAAGAGAGATGACGTCACCAGAGATTCACAGCCAGTGAGAGAGGTGATGTCATCAGAGCGAGACGGAGAGAGCAGCAGGGCTGAGACAGGCTTGTCCTTCCTGTCTGACCTTCTAAACCCTCCGCCATCTGCCCGGGAAGCCAAGAGGAACGGCAGGTCAGCGGACATCCACAGGAAGCAGGCGTTCTTCTCTGCTTTGTTCTGTGTGAGATTCTCCACCAGAGCTGCATGCTGGTTTTAGCCTGTTCCAACCTTGGGTATTGGAAACAGCCTTCCCAAAGATAAACAATAACCCACATAACCAAAGATCTGCCATCTCCAGACTTGAACACTTTGTACATTTCCAAGTTGCACACACATATTTCTGCTCCCTTCCAATGAGCTTCACATGGTCACATTGTACACAGAGAGGGGGAGGGAGGGAGGGAGGGGGAGGGATGGGACTTCAACAGACTTTAACCAGGAAATTACTTTATTCTACACAGCTTTAGATCTGTGGAACAGCGTGAAGAGGTTCATTCAGGTTATTGAAGCAGCCATCTTGGTCCTGATGGTCTTACTGGTCTGTCTCCTGGCCTGGACTAAGCAGGGTTATCTGAGACTCATATACCGATGGATTGAGGTCAGACTAGCCCATAACCACCAACTGTAAATGGGTCTGGGCCACAGGCCAGGACAACAATGCTCCTGCCAGCGAAAACAGGACACGAATAGAGAAGAAAGCCCAGTTGTTTCCATGACAGATCATGTCTGCTGGTAGTGTGAATTCACAGCTTGGAGGGAGTACAGGCTGACTGGGGCTATGAATGTCACACAGCGTGGTGTTTGTTTACAAGTGTGATGTTGAAGAGCAGTCTAGTACGCTTGCTCTCTGTCCGCTCTCCCCACCTCTCTCCTCTACCCTCCCCACCTCTCTCCTCTACCCTCCCCACATCTCTCCTCTCCTCCCTCCCTCCGCTACACTTCCCTCTCCTTCACCTACCCCTCCTCTCCTCTCTCTCTCCCCTACACTTCCCTCTCCTTCACCTACCCCTCCTCTCCTCTCTCTCCCCTACACTTCCCTCTCCACTCCACCTACCTCTCATCTCTTCTCCACCTCCTCAGGACCAAGTGGGCTCACTTAACACTGTAGCCAGACAAGGAAGAAAATGGCTTTTGTGAGAAATAACGTCTGATAATGAAGGGTGGAAGACAGGAGACTATTTAAACAAGGTTCCTCATCAATCTCCCATTGAACAGAAAACAAAAAGCCTGCGCTACCGCTAGGCTACCGCTAGGCTACCGCTAGGCTACCGCTAGGCTACCGCGAAGCTACCGCTAGGCTACCGCGAAGCTACCGCAAGGCTACTGTGAGGCTGCCGTACGATGCCAGAGGACCGCGTTTGACTGGGACTCGATCCACACCGTGACAGGCATGGGAGGGGGACGCGGTGGGGGGCGCCCCACCCTGGCTGGAGTGACCCTCATGGTCGTTCACCAAACAGGGCTTGGTCCCAGGCCCAGGCAGAGGCTCTCCACTCCTTGCTGAGGTATGCGCGTTCCACTTGGTCCAATGATCTGGTCTCTCTCTCTCGTCTACACACGTACCCGAACACAAACAGAGCCTGACCGAGGAGGGAAGAAGGAGAGGGGAAAGAAAAACGGAGAGAGTACAAGGAGAGTAGGTAGAAGAGTACATACAAACCAGATGTCTACATAACAATGTACGGCTGAAGGATGTGGAGAGAAATCTCTCCATTAAACATAACCGTCGTTAAAAAAAAAAAAAAAGAAGCAAAAGTTGGGGACTGCAGTGTCGGAGTGTGTTTTTCTCATTACAGCCCATTAGGACAAGTTTTATCCCTCTTGTCAGGTCAGGTCTGCTCAATCTCAGCTCTTAGAGTGCGTCTGGGGGAACCTCAGACCTGGGCCAGTTTCCCCCACATCACACAGCAAAGTGACTTCATCCTGGGCTCTGTGGCCAGGCTTGTTACGGTGTAGCAGGGGGGGAGCGACGGCCCCATGCAGGGCAGAGTGCTCTGTCTGACGGCTCAGTGGAAGCCAGCGGGGGATCCCCGAAGCGGGCACACGCACGCCCGGGACAGCATGGCACAGCCTGGCAGATGCTGGCGGTTAGGCTCCGGTTCAGGAGATGCCTGGCACGCTGTTAACACTGACCAGGGAGAGACACGGGTAGGGGAGGGAGGGAGACAGGAGGGAGAGAGAAGAGGAAGCGTGAAGTAGAGAGGAGAATGAGAGAGGGAGGGATGGAGAGGGGGAGGGACAGAGCGGGAGAGGGACAGACAGGGGGATGGAGCAAGAAAGGGGGGAGAGAGAGGGGGACATGGGGGGGTAGAGAGGGAGAAGAGGTGGGAAGGAGGTGATAGAGACAGAGATGAAGAGAAAAGAGAGGGGGGAGAGAGGCACACACACACAGCAGCAGTGGCAGCTCTGGGAAACACATTAGTGGATGACTGCCTCAGCACGCTGCCAGAAATCTCCACTGAATCAGGAAGGGGGGGGGGAGAGAATGAGAGAGACAGAGAGAGGGAGGGAGAGGGAGAAGACAGACAGACAGACGCTGCCCTAACATGAGCCGTTTGTAAACTAGCAGGGACAGCAGCCTGTTGAGTTGAGGTAGACCCTGGAGGTCAGCTCCCCTGGGGCTGGATGCGAACACAGGACCTTGCTGAAGTGGTGTGTGTGTGTGTGTGTGTATGTGTATGTATGTGTGTGTGTATGTGTGTATGTATGTGTGTGTGTATGCATGAGAGAGAATAGAGATCATCTGCTGCTCCTCAGATCTAACTGCCTAGTCAGCATGACAAACTGCAGTTGTTGAACGATACACGCAGCACAAGCGCACAGGCAGGCACACACACACACACACACACACACACACACACACACACACACACAGAAAGTACACACACACACACACACACACACACACACACAGAGAGTACACTCACACACACACACACACACACACACACTCACGCGCACGCGCACGCACACAGAGAGCACTCATGTGAACACATGCACACACACTCAGCCTCCCCCACACATTCCCATCTCAATCATGGCGAGGAGATTTCTGAGAGAGGAGAGTGGAGGATGAGGTCATCTTAGAGGTAAACTGCCACCCCCTTCTCTCTACCCTACTCAGCCTAAGAGAAACAAAGGCTATTAACCTCAGAAAGCTTCGACCTGTGTAACAAAGTGTGTGTGTGTGTGAGTCGAGAGAGTAATGGATAGAACAGAATAATAGAGTGACGGAGGGGGTGATAAGAGAGAGAAAGAGAGAAAGAAAGAAGGAAACGGCGCTCCTAAGACACAATGTGCACATTCAACACGATGGTGTCTCCTCCATCCAGCCTCCCTCAGCAACACCATGTCAGCAGGGCTGCCCTCCAAGCTGGTTCCAATCCAGCTTTATATAACTTTATTAGTTTAACAGAGGGAGATTCGTGTACAGTGGCTGGAAGCCAGCAGTCCCACAGAGAGGAGAGTAAAGCCACACCTGACTCATGTTTCAGAAGGGCTGCGATTCCATCATTTCCCATGAGTCCCTGCTCCAGACAGCGTTCATGCGGCAGCCTGATGAATAATGTATGAATGGACTCCCGCCTGTGAGTGGAGCATCCCTCCCCCTCTCTTCTTACCTCGCTTACTCCTTCCCTTCCTCTCATTTCGTACCTCCCGCTCTCGCTCCCTCCATCTCCTCCTCCTCCTCCTCCTCCTGATAGCTGAGCAGGTTCAAGCACCCCCACATGAACGTGTCATCTCCAAGCCAAACCTCCTGAAGAAGGCATGTGCAGTTTGCTATGCTGATGTCATAGCAGGAGAGCCGCACGCTGAACACCCTGGGGCGGTGAGACGACACGCACAGATGATCCAGCATGCGTTTAGCTCTTCGTGTTTCTGCGGTCCTCTTTCTCCTTGCAGATGCATTAAGGTCTCGGCAGCCGCGTCCCTTAAGAGGACCCCGTGGTCCACCGCTCCAGTGCAACAAAACACAGTCGTCAACAAAACACAGAACAAGCCGAGCTTGACGACTCCGCTCGGCTGCCTTGCGGCGAGCGTTCCGGAACGCGTTCTGGAACGCGCGCGTCCCTCAGCGGCACACCTTTAGCTCACCGCCGAGTCACAAAGGGATCCCAGCAGCTCATACGCGACTACGCTCTCAGAAGAGATACCGCCAAACTTCCTCTCCTATTCCGTCATCCTTCTCACCTCACCTCACCCGTCTTCGCACGCCCACTTCTCACCTCACCCGTCTTCGCACGCCCGATTGTCCTCACCTCACCCCTCCTCTCTTCATCCGGTCCCTATCGTCTTGGTAACAAAGCTCAGGGTTCACCTCGTCACCGTCAGTGTGAACTCTGATTAGCTCTTTAACCTGAATCAAACTTTGACCCTTTCCCTTTCACATGGGACATTTGGCCTAAAGGCTAGTGTGTCGACACCGTGTGCAGTCTTCTGATGTGTTCATATTCCGCTCGCACAGGAAGACAGAAACACACACACACACACACACACACATTTCAGGATCTGTATTCATTTAATGTTTCCCAGTAAACACAACCGGGTAGCAATTGCTTTCGTGCGCGCAGCTATCTAGAGCAGAGCCCTCGACACAGGAAGCAGACCAGAGCTCATTGCTGAGGTCCCCTAATAATTAAAACACTTCTTAATTTCCCAATTTTCCCCACGTTTATGTTTTGAAAATTGAATGCCAGTCTTCAGGGTCTGTCTAATGAAATTCAAGTGGGGGAGTGAGAGCAGAATTAATTCAAGCCACTTCACCGAGGAGAAACTGCTAGATCTTTTAGCGAGAACACTCTTCAGATATGCACAGCTGTAACGAGTCTGGAGGAGAGAGGGAGGGGACGTAGAGCACTGAGGCATCCCTGGAGCTCAACACAGCCGGTCCCAGCCCTCATACTCCTCACCAGACCAGACTGGACCGGACCAGACTAGGCCAGTCTAAACCAGACTGGACCGGACCAGACCAGGGAAGTCTAAACCAAACTGGACAAGGCCAGGAAAGTCTAAACCAGACTAGACCAGACCAGGCCAGGCCAAGCTAGTCTAAACCAGACTGGACCAGTCCAAACCAACTTGAACTTGACCAAACCAAAACAGTCTGGTCCAAACTAGTCTGAACCAGACCAGCCCAGGCCAGTCACACAAGTCTCTACTTGTTCCTGCCGAGAGTCCTCTGTTTCTCAGCGTGTTCCACGATCTTCTCCTCCACGTACAGACCCTTCCGTCTGCGGACAGCGTTCATGTACTTCAGAGCCTGGTTGGCTGAGTCGGCCTTCTCTCCGAAGTGGAGGTACTCTTCTTCTGTGGTAGGAACCCAGAACGGGTCACTGGAGATCACCTGGAGAGGGGAGGGGGGAAGGGGGGGAAGCATTAGATCATGAAAGAGATGACTACCTCCAAGCCACACAGCTGTGCTACTGTGTTCCCGGGTGTGTGTGTGTGAGCCCTACAGACCTGCTAAGTGATGACGTTATGCCTACTGCTGCCGCACCTAGACAAAGCTTCAAAGCCACAACCCTCAACACACACACACACACTCTCACACATGCACGCGCATGCGCACACAAGCACATTACAGAGGCAGTATAATTACTGTCCCAGTATGAGGGGCCTGCACCTGGCCCTAGGGGGCCTCCAGACTGCAGCTCTCCTGGACAGATGGCAGACAGGGAGCTGCTACAACAGACAGATTACAGTGAGCTCTCTGACACACACACACACAAGCAGCATGTGCCTCTAGGGACAATACATTCAGAGGGGAAGGGGGGTGGTGGGGGGCACTGAGCTCTCAGTGTAATGGGGTGAATGTACACGCTTTCAACAGGGCCCCACCCCTCACAAGAGGACACTGGTACGCTCGAGCGCACACGCACACAGACGCACGTACGCACACACACCCGCAAGATAACATACACGCTTCAGATTGAATCTCTTGTGTGTGTGAGCTTTGCTGTGCGCGTGGCTTGGGTTACTCCACTCCTCACAGTCTTTTGTCTCATGGCTGTGCTCTCTCACTTTGGGAGTGGGAGGGTGTGTGTGTGCGTGTGTGTGTGTGTGTGAATATGTGTGTGTGGAGGTCTTTGTCTCCCTGTTAGTCTCTATGAAGCATGGTAGTGGACCTAACTACTAAACTAAAGGAACAGTGATCTCATGACATGTATGAACGAACAAATGCACGCGCGCGCACACAGACACACAGACACACAGACACACACACACACACCCTGTGTCTCCTTACAATGGCAGATGCTGTTCCCTAGTGTCAAGAACAATCCGAGACTCTTTCTCACTTCAAAGTTGTATCTCTGCCACAAACAGCCCATTCTCATGTTAATCTAATGTAAAACCCATAACCTGCTCCCTCAACTACATAACAATGTAACAATGCATCACTCTGAGCTCTGCCTGCCTCCTGGCACCCCTCACATTCATATGGTAATGTCATAAGGAGGCCATATCAATCTGACATGAATATGAGTACAGGAGAGGGGAGCAGGAGAGGAGGGAGTTTGTGAGTGAGGCTCCGTGTCTGTATGTGTGTGTGTACGCTCATTATCAACGGTTGGTGCTCGCGGTCATTTGGCCAATTAGATTAGCAGCCTGGAACACTTGATCCCTGGACCCAGAAACAAACAAAGGCTAAGAAACAAACACATACGCACGTACGTACGCACACGCACGTACGCACACGCAGGAGCGGCGATGAGGAGCAGAAGAAGAAAGAGAAGGTTTGGAAGACCTGGTGTCTTCAGAGGTCACCTCTCTCGCTCCGTGTGTCAGACAGGACACCAGGACACGCTGTCAGGCTTCTCTCTGAGTCTGGCTCACAGCAGGGGCTCCACGCAGGGCACACCTGCCTCACCGGCTGCACACACAGCCAGCCAGCCAGCCTCACTCACCCAGCCAGCCAGCCTCACTCCTGCAGCCAGCCAGCCAGCCAGCAGCCTCACCACCCTGGCCCCCAGCCCCAGCCAGCAGCCTCACCACACCTGCCAGCCACTCACCCTGCCAGCCAGCCAGCCAGCACTCACCAGCCAGCTCGCCACCCTGCCAGCCTCACTCACCCAGCCAGCCAGCCAGCCAGCCAGCCTCACTCACCCTGCCAGCCAGCCAGCCTCACTCACTTACCCAGCCAGCCAGCCAGCCTCACTCACTCACCCAACCAGCCTCACTCACTCACCCAACCAGCCAGCCAGTACTAGACAGCATTGTGCTTGTGTGCGGTGTGTGACTGTGATAGTGTGTGTGTGTGTGTGTGTGTGAGAGAGAGTTGTCTGACCTCCCAGTGGCTAAAGACCAGCTGAGGACTGGCTAGCCCGCTGGTCCTCTTGCGGATCTCGTCAGCGAATCCAAAGCTCTCGGCCACAGGAAGCACAGCTTTGATGATGAACATGTCTGTTCCCTCCTTCATCTCCTCATGAAGAACACGACCTTCTCTCTTCCCCAGGACACCGTACACACGACCTGCACGCGCGCAGGCACACACACACACACACACACACACACACACACACACACACACACACACACACACACACACACACACACACACACAACACACACACACACACACACACACACACACACACACACACACACACACACACACACACAATTTGCAGGGCTGATGACAGCAGAAAAAGTCTATAAGTGGCCTTTGTTGATCACACATAATCTAATAAAGAAACAGATAATGCAATCTATTAAAACAGATGATCTAATACAGATATTGATCATCTCTCTATCCTTAGTGTAACTATTGATCCTGTTACCGTATGATCATGCAGCGAGGATTGGCCTGTTTGCGTGACCCATTACAACTACAAATGCTTAAAACAGCCTGCAGAGAGCCTGACAAATGAACCATTACAATAGCTGATAAGATCACTGAAGGGAGGAAATGGGGAGGTATAAAAAAAGTTTAATAATTTTGGAAATGGTCGGGTAATAACATTTAATCTCTGAAACAGTTCTGCTGACTCTGTGTTCTGAGGGGCTCAGTGGTTTCCGTGACGACGAGCCTGAAGCCTGTTTAAACGACAGTTTGAACGCTCGCCTCCATCTTAATAACTTTCAAACTACGACAATTTGGGGGCGCAGGGGAGAAGGATTGGGGCCGGTGGGGAAGGGGGGGGTCTGCATGATATGAGCGTGTGTGCAGGGTCACAACCCCTGAGGTGGGACGCACCTACACCTCAGGAACAAAGCTACTTATTCAGCCTCGCATGGAGTTCAAAGCACTGGTCAGTCAATAACCGTCTCAAGATACAGTTGTATGCTAAAGGGAATATCTGTGTGCGTGTGTGTGTTGGTCAGACTGTGCAGGTAGATAGATACATCATCAATGATGCATCCTAAAGGAACTGTGCGAGTGTGTGTGTGTCCGTGTTTGTAAGTGTGTTTGTGCATGGGTGTGTGTGTGTGTATGAGTGTGTGTGTATATTTGTGAGTGAGTGTGTGTACTGTGCCAGGTATCACCATGGGCGTGTCCTTTCAGCATTCTGCAGTGGTCTTACCCAGCACCTCTGCCGTGGCCATGATCTCGCAGGTGTACATGGCTGCCATCAGCCTCTGGGGCCGGGCCTGGAAGGCGTGTCTGCACGCCTCCTTCATGGTGGCGATCAGCTGACCAGAGAACGGCCCGTAGCAGTCAGGCTCCGGTCGCCGCCTGCCTTGCCCAGACCCCGCCGCGGCGCTCTCCATCTGGGCTCTTCCAGCTTCCGCCGCCACTGAGGCATCTTGGGAGTTGGAGTCCTCCTCCACCGAGTCCTGGTGCGGAGTCTGGGGGGCGGACTTCATGTCCCAAGTCTCCAGGGAGAAGCAGACTCCCATCAGCGGCTCCTCACACAGGGGCCCGGCCAGGGTGGCCAGCTGGAAACCGCTGACGATGCTGTTGTCGTAGTCCCTGACGGTCTGCTCTGCCGCCTCTGCCCGCGGCCCCCTCTCCAGGCACTGCCACACGGACGACCTGTGGTAGCCCTCCACGCTGTTCAGCAGGAGGTTGGGTCCGTACCTGGAGCAAGACAACAGCATTAGCATCGCTCCCCAGACAAACAGACAGACAGACAGACGGAACACACAGGGAGCCAATCATGCCGTTCAGCTGAATTTAGGGGGAGCTGATCAGAACTGTTGGCATGGTTTCAGTTGGAGCCAATTAGAGCTGTCAGCATGGCTCAGCCAACCGACCTCCGCGGTCCGAAGGCCCAGATGCGCTCCACTGCGTTCTTCCACTTCCGGCCTGGCAGGAGGCTCTCCAGACTGGCCTTCAACCCACCGAGGGCCTCCAGGGTTCTGGGGCTCATGTCCACGAGTCTCCCCTCTCTCATAGACAGGTTCACCTGCTCCAGAGTCCGGATCAGGTCAGCGCTGCGCTCCAGCAGGCGAGTCACCTCTGACAACACAACAACGACAGAGAGCGCGTCCCCAAGGTCAAACACTGTGACCCGGACGCCTGTGACAGACAATGGCGGCGTCGCGGCAACGGAGCTGAATATTAATCCCGAGAATCCCAGAGAGACCCAAATCTCGGCGTATTGATTAAAGCCCCTCCAAGCCATCTGTAGGGGGGGGGTCTGACCTTCAGGGAGGGGAGTGGCGCACACCCCCAAGGTGGCTTGTCTGTTGGGGGTCGTCACAGTGACCAGGCCGCTGGGGTCCAGATGGAACGTGTCTGAGAAGCGGCCCAGCGCCGCTTCCTCTTTCACCTGGGGCGACACACACGGACACGCACGCACACACAGAAATGAGCCTCTACTTCAAAACAAAACACGGGAATTAAAAATGAGAAATCTATTCGATATGCGCGTCCAGTTTTACCGCTTCCCTCGGTCCTACCTGGTGTATGACAGCCACCTTGTGTTGTTTACCCAGGTCCTCGTTCACCATGTCCACCTTGGGAGGCCGGACTAGCGTCTCTCGGAAGGGGATGATGGGCTTGGAAGCGCTGATTTCTATCTTAGCAAACCTGCAGACACAACCACGGGTTCACACACTCATGACCTGTTTTCCTGAGAGAGACCAGACATCTGGACAAGTCAGTTTCCCAGACCCTTGTTGGACTGCTATCGTGGTCAGGTAGACACACAGTTGCAGAGATGGCTACCAAGCATCCTGAATCAGGGGTTATTAAGAGCGAAACCACCGGATGACATCGTTAGCACTGAGAACAGAAGGTGAAAGATAATTCAACCTAATTTCTCAGAATCTGTTGTGGTTACTGTCAATGTGTGGTCTTCCAAACAGTCATTACGGAATTGGTTCTACTCTTCCGGTTTGTGGCACCGTACAGCTTGCTGCAGTCACCGCTCATTTGAGATAGCTGGCGGTCATTACTAATGTAGCTTCTTATCGTTTAGAACCAAATCAGAAGGAGGTTTCTTTGCAAAGTGAGTGTACACAAACAAGGAATTCACTGTGGTACGAAGGTGCATACGCTAAACATGTAAAAAGACAGTCTAAATAGCAAGTGCTAATGAATAGCTATCAAGCAGTCAGTAATAATATATAGCTATCAAGCAGTCAGTGCCAAGTTATCGCTAACTAGCAAGCAGCGCTAATGTATAGCTAGCAAGCAGCTATCAATAATGTACGGTTAGTTAGCTGTTTGAGCTTATGTTGGGATGGCAAGCACCCCATGCCATGTGACCCAGTGATAATGTTGACAACCAGAGGGCCAAGTTGAAGGGATGTTTCACAGAAAGGGACAGCTTAGGATAAAAAAACACATGTTCAAACCAAATGCCCCTGGTCATGTGACGTTACCCTGTCAGCGACACTGCAACCAAACAAGCGTCTCTCTGCACTGCAGTAAGACGCAGGCAGACTCACCTCCACCTCAACAACATCCTGCAAGGAAAGCCCATATCAAGTGGCCTGTCAGATAGCCTGTCTGCTCTGTTGACAAACAAGGACCAACTAGCTGAGCTGAAGGTGACTGGGTCAAATCCAGAGGGGAGTGTGTGAGTGTGTGTGTGTGAGTGTGTGTGTGTGTGTTAAAGTGGAGCAGACGGCAGTCTGAGACCATGCTGTCCTCTTCTCAGACACACCAGAACAGGCACTTGTAATCCTGTTAAGAGTCAAACCGTCGGAAAGCAGGACGGAGGACAGATTATCTCTCTCCGTCTCTCTCTCCATCTCTCTCTTTCTCTGTCTGTCTCTCTCTCCGTCTCTCTCTACCTCTCTTTTTGCCTCTGTCTCTCTCTCTGCCTTTCTCTCTGGCTCTCTGTTTCTCTGTCTCTCTGTTTACCACACTCACGTCATAGACTGGAAGGTATTTTTGAGGGCTTGTTACTGAAAATATTTTGACCAGATATACAGTGGAGACGAGTAGAGCAGAGTAGAGCAGAGCGAGCAGAGTAGAGCGGAGTAGAGTAGATAAGAGCAGTCAAATCCCCCATTAACATCATTACACACCGCTCCTCGGCATGTCTAGGATCAGATGACTTGGCAGTTGACCCATTTACCAGGACAAAGAGCACGCTCAGGCAAGGCAGGGGCGGGGCAAGAGAGAGGCCCCTGGTGATGTCACAACTCTCGTGCCTTGTGAGTGGCTGACCTTCTCAACGAGGCGTGTGAGTGGCTGCAGGCCAGTCTGCAGAGTCAGGGTCACAAGGGCATCTGGGATTTCCAGGGTCTGACACTCTGCCAACCTGCCCCCACCGCCGCCCTCACCGCCACCATCGCCTTCCAATCACTACTCTGCTCTTCCCTGTCTCTACGCTATCGTGTGGCTGAACTCAAAACTGACTCCAGTCCAGTCCAGAGAAGAGATCTTCTGAAAGCCTGTCTCCATAGCAGCTAAAAGCTCCCGCACGTCCATAGCCACTGGCCGAGGACGGCCTTGAGATTAAAGGAAATAGAAATAGTACTCTTGTTCAGGCCCACCTGAGCCAAAATGATTTCTGTCTGCCACACCCCAGCTTGGGCCATTCAGTTCCAGAAACTCAATAAGCTCCCAGCCTGTCCTGTGTCATTCTGTTAGACTCAGGGAACGAGAAGCGAATTCTCTGATGTCCCTCAGATATGATGAAACTGCCACCGGGAGTCTTGGCTCTTGACTGGTAAGAGAGAGAGAGAGGCAGGGAGAGA
>BROE01000013.1:3953919-3991250 GCA_036571765.1 Plecoglossus altivelis
GTGTGTGTGTGCTCCGGCATGCTTGCAAGTGTGTTCTGCTAACTTACAAGGACTGATATGGTCTCTTCCATTAGCGAGAACGAAGAAAAACCCAACCACGCATTCATCACAACCTCTCTGTCTTTCACTTGGTGGGGATCTGACACACACAAGAAGACGCACACACAAACGCACACACACACACACACGCACACACACACACACACACACAGTTTGTGAATCTCCAGGTGTTGGCTCTAGTTAATAACTGGGCCACAGGCCATGTTGGCCCTCTGTGACTCATGCCTGATGAACTTTAGAAAGCAGCTTCTACTGCGGGGAAGCTGAAGTCCTCTCTGGCAGACAGGCAGGCCTCAGTGAGCCAGCATAAACAAACACAAGCGAGTAGAGTAGCAACAAACACAAGCTAATCAGCCTAACAAGCTAGCCAGGTCAACTAGCTAACGAGCTAGTTATTCAGCCTAACTAGCTATACAGGCTCATTCGCTATCCAGCCTTACTAAAAATCCAGTCTAACTCTTTATACAGCCTTACTATCCTAACAGGCTAACCAGTCTAACAAGCCTGAGACAAAGACAGTTCCACACTGCATCAGGAGAGAGGGGTATAATGAAGGGTGCGTGAGTTTGTTAATGTGCATGTGTATCACAGTGTGAGGATTAACTGGGTTATATGTGCGTGTGTGTCTGTGTGTGTGTGTGTGTGTGTGTGTGAGCATGTGTATGTCTTTGTATGTGTGCAAGTACTGGAGTGTGTGTATTTAAGCATGTGTTTGTTTTTGCATGTGTGCAAGTACTGGAGTGTGTGTGTCTGTGTGTATTTGAGCATGTGTTTGTGTTTGCATGTGTTCGAGTACTGATGTGTGTGTGTGTGTGTGTGTGTTTGAGCATGTGCACGGTTGTGCGTGTGCATCAGCACTGGAGTGTGCGAGAGGTACTGGAGAGAGAGAGTATGTGTGTGTGTGTGTGTGTCATGTTGGGAGGATTAAGTGGGCTAATTCTGAGGGAGAGAGCCAGGTCTTTGTTTGTCCAGGGGAGGAAACAGGCGGCTGGCTGGGGCTCCATTGAGCGAGTCTGTTTAGGGTCAGCCTCTCCCTGGCATACGAAGGGCATCCTGGGGGCTGGGGGAGGACCAGCAGGTGGCTGGTCATGCCAGGGAGAGAAGAGGGCATTCGTTAGCCAAACCAAACAAAGACCATTCACGCAGCTTGCGCGCGCTCGCACGCACGCGTGTGTGTGTTCTCCATTCATGACCAAGACGCAGGCTGTATTAGTGTTCTAAGAGGAGTCAAAGGAGGACCATGCTAGCATATGCACGTGTATTGGTGAAACCTACATTGTTTCATCCAGTCTATCCAGTATAATGTACGCAGTGTGGCTATCTGGTGACAGTGGTTCCAGAATAGGGTCTATCTGCTGGGATAGGGCGCCATCAGCCAGGACACTGCACCACGCTCACTTATACCCCCCCAAGTCTGCAGGCGCTATCAGATCTCTGGCTCTGTTTTAACAGCCAGGGTTTAAACTGGTAAACCTAACACCCACCATAACATCAGATTTGATACCTTAATCCTGCGCTGGATCTTTTTACATGTGGCTCTGTGAGTGGGCAAGACATCTGAGCTGGCTTAGCGGCTGAGGCTGGGCCTGCCTGTCTGTCTGTCTCCCAGCCTGCCTGTCTGTCTGTCTCCCAAGCCTGCCTGTCTGTCTGTCTCCCAGCCTGCCTGTCTGTCTGTCTCCCAGCCTGCCTGTCCGTCTCCCAGCTTGCCTGCCAGTCTGTCTCACTGCCTGTCTGCCTGCCAGCCAGCCAGCCAGTCTTTCTGTCCACCTGTCTATCTGCTTGCCTGTCTGTCTTCTCTCTAGGGTGACGGACACCTGCAGATCAGACGGCTGTGAGGAAGGGTCTGAGTCATGAGTCCTCCAAGACGGCATCCCAAAGTGTCTCTGTAACACTGACGTACACACTGGCGTACACACTGACGTACACACTGGCGTACACACTGACGTACACACTGACGTACACACTGGCGTACACACTGGCGTACACACTGGCGTACACACTGGCATACACACTGGAGTACACACTGGCGTACACACTGCCGTACACACTGCCATACACACTGCCATACACACTGGAGTACACACTGCCGTACACACTGGAGTACACACTGGAGTCCACACTGGAGTCCACACTGGAGTACACACTGCTGTACACACTGGAGTACACACTGGAGTACACACTGCTGTACACACTGGAGTACACACTGGAGTACACACTGCCATACACACTGGAGTACACACTGCCGTACACACTGGCGGTGAAAGAACATGCCTTCAGGACTGACTGGGCGATGAATTAGCACTTATAAATGGGCCAATTCTTGAGTGCTTATAATAAGCACGCAACACACACACACACACTCGTGCAGACGTGCGCACACATAGTTGACAGCAATCAGGAGACTAGCAATTAGCAACATGAACTGCTGATTCCTGCCCTGTTAACAGCTATGCAGGCAAAGTGTGATGATGGGGTGAGTTTCAGGAGTGTTTGTGAGTGTGCGTGTGGATAAGATACTTCCAATGCTTTAGTAAAGAGATTTGAACTAACACGCTAACGTCCAAGGAAAAGGTTTGAATCGACACACTGCTAGAACGTGTGACACTCAAACCATAACTCCAACTGCTGATCAACTCAGCCTTTTGCATTTGTCTCACAGATCTTGAGGGAGACTAAAACAACCGTGAAGATGTCAATGTGAACTAGGTCCTGATTGAGGAAGTACAGACCTGTGTTCACATCAAACATGTGCTGGTGTGTGCTGAGAGATGTCGATCAGTCAATGTGAAGACAACGTGCGCAGAATTCCGACCATCGACAGCGAGGCAAGCTAACCAACCTGGCCTGGTGTTTTCAATTACAGCCAATTGTAAAAGGCAACAACAGCTAAGAATGGTCTATCAGAGAGCGAGAGACGCTTCCTTGTTCCAGACTGCAGTTCAGCCAAGCGAATATGGCGAAGCATCCGCCTGTGGCCCCAGCTCAGCCGGACCAGCCAGCCTGCTCACGAACCTGCCAGGTAGACACCCAGGTAGAGAGACACCCGGATTAGCCAGGTTCTCTAGCTAGCCCCCCTAGTCTCTAGCCCCCCCCCCTAGCCTAGCCCCCCCTAGTCTCAATACCCCCCCCATCCAGATCTAGCCCCCCCAGTCTCTAGCCCCCCCTTAGCATCTAGCCCCCCTAGTCTCTAGCCCCCCCTAGCCTCTAGTCCCCCCTAAACCCTAGACACCCTGGCCCCTAGACACCCTGGCCCCTATCCCCCTGGCCTCCCTCTATTCCTCAGCCTTCCAGACCCCCTATGCCCTACCTTCCCATAGCCCCCCGACCCCCTTATCTCATACCGAAACCCAGGTCTGTGTGAACCAACAGGACCTGTTTGTTCTCTAATAGCAGGGGCTTAAAATAGCCACAGTAGGATGATCCAAGAAGTCAAAAATGACTAAAAACAACTTGCGTTCAACCCTCCCTCTCTCCCTCTCTTTTTTTTCCTCTCCCTCCCTCTTCTCCCTGCCCCCTGTCTCCCTGCCCTCGCCCTGCCCCTCTCCCTTTTCAATAAATACATTCTCGACCCCCTGAAACATCTGCGAGTTGGAGTGAGCAAGCTCTCTGCCTGGCGGGGACGTTTCCTGTTTTTGTGAGGGAGCGATCCATCCACCCCGGTCACCAGGCCATTAAGAGCCTGGATTTTCCACTCTAGCAGAAATATCAGACCCTCGTTGATTTCCTCCACCTAGGGAATAGTGGTCCAGGTTATTTTAAGACTTTTAAACAGAAAACCCATCACACAGACCTTATATAAGTTAGGGCAGCTGCCCGGCCTGTTTGCGGTCGTGCAACCCCCCCCCCCTCCTCTCCTCCCCCCCCCCCCCTTTCTAGCCCCCCCCCCTAGTCTCTAGCCCCCCCCTAGCCTCTAGTCCCCCCTAAACCCTAGACACCCTGGCCCCTAGACACCCTGGCCCCTATCCCCCTGGCCTCCCTCTATTCCTCAGCCTTCCAGACCCCCTATGCCCTACCTTCCCATAGCCCCCCGACCCCCTTATCTCATACCGAAACCCAGGTCTGTGTGAACCAACAGGACCTGTTTGTTCTCTAATAGCAGGGGCTTAAAATAGCCACAGTAGGATGATCCAAGAAGTCAAAAATGACTAAAAACAACTTGCGTTCAACCCTCCCTCTCTCCCTGCCCCTCTCCCTCCCTCTCTCCCTGCCCCTGTCTCCCTGCCCCTCTCCCTGCCCCTCTCCCTTTTCAATAAATACATTCTCGACCCCCTGAAACATCTGCGAGTTGGAGTGAGCAAGCTCTCTGCCTGGCGGGGACGTTTCCTGTTTTTGTGAGGGAGCGATCCATCCACCCCGGTCACCAGGCCATTAAGAGCCTGGATTTTCCACTCTAGCAGAAATATCAGACCCTCGTTGATTTCCTCCACCTAGGGAATAGTGGTCCAGGTTATTTTAAGACTTTTAAACAGAAAACCCATCACACAGACCTTATATAAGTTAGGCAGCTGGGGCCTGTGCGTCTGCAACCCCACCCCCCTCCTCCTCCCCCCCCCTTCTAGTCCTTTAATAAGCTGCGCATTACTATTCGTTAGAGTCCTGGTGAGTGTGGGCCTGCGTGCGTGTCTAAGGGTTGGGAGCCGTGACAACTGGGTTCGTTTTGAGTTAAGAACCAGTGTTGTCGGACATGTGGAGAATCAGAGATAGGAATCGCTGCACTCAGCAATCCGTTCTGGCTAATGGCATTTGCATCTGTACAGCATGTGCTCCGCGCCACACTGTCCTCGTACTGGGCCAGCATCGCCATAAAAACCACTCCCCACCCGCCCCCAGCCCCCCTCGGCCCCCCCCTCCAGTTCAAGGCTGGGATCCCCCTAAAAGACCGCAGGGGGCTCAGACAGACAGACCCTGCCGCCCTTCACACGCCTCACACTGGGCTTCTTCTCTGCACGTCGCACCTCTTGCACACCAAACACCTCCGACAGCCTATTATACATGACCTTTTCCTGCAGGTACCGGTCCATCACGTGTCCTATAGATTAAACAATAACATGAGTCATGGGCGTCTTGTGTAAATGTCAAGAGACATTCTAAGAGAACTCTGGTTGCTTCTGGAACATTCTGGAAGCTTCCGGTAACTTAATGTGTGCGTCTCTAGGTTATCAAATGGATGTATGTGGCCACAGTCTCTTTGTTCTCCGGGTCTCTTTGTCTGCCGGGCCTTGTCGAGACCCAGGGCCGGCCAATGCGGAGACCCAGGGCCGGGCCATGCGGAGACCCAGGGCCGAGCCATGCGGAGACCCAGGGCCGAGCCATGTGGAGACCCAGGGCCGGTCCTGCCGTCCCCCTCTCTCTAGCACCATCTATTGGACATCCAGCAAGCCCTAGCACACGCAGAGCACATGGCAGTGTGAGACAAAGAAACCGATCGCAAGGGGAACACAAGTCTGCTGCATCCAGTTGCCTTGAAGGTAGTCGTCTCCCCATCACTGACCTAACATCAGATTTAGGTTCTGTTACAAAATAGTGAAATTCAGCGTTGTCGCAGGGTGATCTGATCTCAGATATGACAAAAGATAAGCCTACACAGCTATTTACCCCTGCCACCTACTTTTATGTTCCCTACCTACCGGTTTTTCTTACCTCCTCCCTCCGACCAACCTACTTTGTGCCCTTACCACCTTCCTCCCCCCTTACTTGCCCCCTACCTGCCCCACTCCCTCCAGCTGTCTCCACACCTCTCCAGTCCAGCTCCCCAGCTCTGCGTGTATCTAGGGCAGCGTCCCCGCAGTCCTGACCCACCTACAGCTCCTGGAGAGTTCCAACACCCCCTCGCACACGCTGGTGTCAAGAGAGTGACCTGGAACATCTAAACAGTAAAACGCAGACAGCATACCTCCGCGAGTGCATTATGAACCACCGCGAGTAAACTCATCTCTGCCGCTTATATCGCTAGTCTCTTCAACAACACAACAAAACCTAGTGTGCTAGCTAAGACCCTCTGCCTAGTCAACAGACTGATCACGATGGATCACCATAGGATCCTGACAAACTACAAGCAACGCTGACAGCTGTTCTTCTGGAGTTCATGGTGGTCTTCTATGGCGAGCCCACGATTGGGGTAATACATCCTATTGACGTTTCCGTTACAAATCGTCTCCGGAAACACCGCAAGCGAGCTTACTCACTCACTGCTAGCAGCACGGCGTCGCACTTCGCTTTTGCGCTTATACTCATCCCTCTTCCCCCAGTCACCCTGTCCTACCTGGGCTGTATCCAACTGTCCTTCAGACCGACATGCTCTCTAGCTCCTTCCGTATTCATACTCCTCGCTACACTGCAGCTAGTTAGCCTACTGTGCTTGGCTACACTGCAGCTCTCCAGTACCAGCCCCTCATCTCTCCAGTTAGCCTACTGTGCTTGGCTACACTGCAGCTAGTTAGCCTACTGTGCTTGGCTACACTGCAGCTCTCCAGTACCAGCCCCTCATCTCTCCAGTTAGCCTACTGTGCTTGGCTACACTGCAGTGCTCCAACAGGCCGTCAGAACCAGGATAGACTGGTCTCTGCTCTCCACTCAGCCCTACGGAGGAAACCCTAACACAAAACAAATGTTTTCATAAAGTCGCAAAGAGTCGAATCAGCGTTCTTCCTTTCACAGTAGTTTGGGTCCTCCCCCTCCCTCCTCTCCTCTGCTGGACTGACGTCCTCCCTGATCAGCTGTCTTCCATTACAGCACAACGCGGCCCACATCTTCCACCCAGCAACACCACTGCTGAACACAGACCACATAGACCAGAGTCTCTAACACCAGCACCACACAGACCAGACTCTCTCCCAGCAACATATAAACCAGTCTCCACACCAGCAACACATAACCAGTCTCTGCACCAGAACCACATAGACCAGAGTCTCTCTTTCCCAGCAACACACAGACCAGAGTCTCTCTCTCCCAGCAAAACATATTCCAGGGTCTCTCTCTCCCAGCAACACACACGCCAGAGTCTCTCTCTCCCAGCAACACACAGACCAGAGTCTCTCTTTCCCAGCAAAACACAGACCAGGGTCTCTCTTTCCCAGTAAAACACAGACCAGAGTCTCTCTTTCCCAGCACCACATAGACCAGAGTCGCTACACTGGCAACACTGCTACACACCATCACTCACCAAGTACAACACCACCTATTTGTCTAGGCTGTGGACGTACAGAAGTCTCCTTAGACAAACACCCAGATCCTCCCAGCATGTTTGAAGAGGAGGTGTGGTGGAAGACAGCGTCCTGGTGGCCTGGCAGGACGCTGTGCTGGGCCCACTCGGAGTCACTCCACCACAGTCAGACAGCGCTGCTGACGGAGGCAGAAGGGGACACCCGCGAAGGAAAGTCCAAGCAGTACTGGAAATAGAGAGAGACGGAGAAACATACAGGACAGAGAGAAGAGAGAAAAACAGAAAGAGACAGTGAGACGAGTGAGAGAGACGGGAAGAGAGAGACGGGAGAGAGAGAGACGGATGAGAGAGAACGGTGGAAGAAGAAGAGAAACGACAGGAAGAGAAGAGGGAGAGAAAACAGGAAACAGAGAACAGAGAGAGACAGAGACAGAGAGACAGAGAGAGAGAGAGAAAGAGAGAGAGACAGAGAGAGAGAGAGACAGAGAGAGAGAGAGACAGAGAGACAGAGAGAGAGAGAGACAGACAGAGACAGAGAGACAGAGAGAGAGACAGAGAGGATCTCCACTTGATGGATCTCTGTCACACAGCATGAACTGTTGGGGGAAGGTCTCTGTCAGAGCTCAGCCCTGATGGGAGTCCTTCATTTCCTGCATCTGCAGCTTCCAACAGCAGGCAGGAAACTGAGGAAAGACATCCACACAACAACAGCTCCAACAGCCTCTTCCCTGCTTTGTAAATGCTCATGTGTGTGTGTGTGTGTGTGTGTGTGTGTGTGTGTGTGTGTGTGTGTGTGTGTGTGTGTGTGTGTGTGAGAGTTCAACTCGGGTGGGATGCCTCTGTTACTCATTTGAAAACAGACCTCACTGAGGGGGTCCCAGTCCCACATACTGTCTTCCACAACACACATAAACAAACCTGTAGCGCACACACACACACACCCACACAATGCTTTGTCATGCGGTCTGTGCCATGTGCCGTTATGTGGTGAGTAGAAGATTATTCCAAAACCACATCACAAACAAGCGTGTGTTCGAGTGTGTGTGTGAGAGTATGTGTGTGTGTGTGAACCTCTTTCCATCCCTCCCTTCTCTTTTCAACCATCAAATAATAACAGGGGTCCAATCAGGGCCAAGTCAGTTTAACACTGGCCCTCCGCTGGCAACTTTCCTTAGCCCACACTGGACCAACAGGACAGGGATGTTAGCTCCCACAAGGCCAAACGTGTGTGTGTGTGTCATTATGAACCATGCTCACAGTGGAGGGAAAACGTTCCTTCTGAGGAAGTAGTTATGACATCACAGCCCTCATTAGGCTACTTCCTGTCAAAGCTGCACCTTATAGCAACAGCCACTCAGAGAGTTAGTCCACTGTAGAGGGACTATGAGTTAGTCCACTGAAGGAGGGACTATGAGTTAGTCCACTGTAAAGGGACTATGAGAGTTAGTCCACTGTAGAGGGACTATGAGTTAGTCCACTGAAGGAGGGACTATGAGTCAGTCTACTGTAGAGGGACTATGATAGTTAGTCCACTGTAGAGGGACTATGAGTTAGTCCACTGAAGGAGGGACTATGAGTTAGTCTACTGTAGAGGGACTATGAATTAGTCCACTGAAGGAGGGACTATGAGTTAGTCTACTGTAGAGGGACTATGATAGTTAGTCCACTGCAGGGGGGACTATGATAGTTAGTCCACTGAAGGAGGGACTATGAGTTAGTCTACTGTAGAGGGACTATGAATTAGTCCACTGAAGGAGGGACTATGACAGTTAGTCCACTGCAGTGGGACTATGATAGTTAGTCCACTGTAGAGGGACTATAACAATTAGTCCACTGTAGAGGTACTATGAGAGTTAGTCCACTGTAGAGGGACTATGAGAGTTAGTCCACACCAAGGAAGAATAACAAATCAATGTTCAGCCAATTTGTGACTCTGAGGCAAAGTGCTGACTGTCCAAACTAAATTATGAAGGAGGGATCTTTGATACACAAGGACGCATCATCTTATTGATCTTCCTCTGCTCAGATATGTATTCTTCCCCCCCCCCCCCCCACACACACACACGCAAAGACACACACACATTTCCATTAATTTACAGTATGCAAAGTATTCTAATGCAAGCTTCTACGTTTCAAAACATTGATAAATCAGAGCACCCGGAAAATGGATTAATAAACAGCAAGTTTAATACCAACACACTGCCCGCCTCACCAGGAAAGTGGAGGCGTGGATCAACCCTGACTCTCCACAGCCCCCCCCCCAAGAGGCTGATCCATTCTAAACACCCCCCCACACACACACACACAGAGCGAGACTGGATCAACCCTCACCTCCACACACCCCCCCCCCCCCCACCCAGAGGCTGGATCCATTCTAACCCCCACCCCACCAGAAGCTAGGAGCACCTCTAAACCACAACCTCTCGGCCTGGCCACCGACATTCACAGCTGAACTGTTTGTGTTTACACGGGTGCTTTTTCCCCCCCAAATAATCCATAGCTGCTCTGCTGACTGTGTGGAGTGTTCGGTCCTGCCATGACTCATCAGGCTTAGCTGCCGCCCGTCTGAGACA
Source organism: Plecoglossus altivelis (assembly GCA_036571765.1). Lineage (NCBI taxonomy): Eukaryota > Metazoa > Chordata > Actinopteri > Osmeriformes > Plecoglossidae > Plecoglossus > Plecoglossus altivelis. The sequence continues at coordinate 3,963,715 of BROE01000013.1, forward strand.
ATACAGGCCAACTGGGGACAAGCGCTTGGACCAACCAGAACATCCAGGATGTTTTTCCACCTAGAGAGAGAGCGAGAGAGAGAGCGAGAGAGAGAGAGAGGACGCTGCTGCCTGGGAACCTCACCTGACCTCCAGCGAGCGTCTGTCATCATGGCTCAGACAGAAGTTACACAGAGACTTAGGAGCTGGAGTGACTCATTAAAGAAAATCTTCACAGAGATCTTCCATCTTCACTGTTCTCACTGTAACCACAACCCCCCCTCCCTTCTTCAGGGGAAACCAGGCAGCATAAATTCACTTTAATTGCCAGGGTGTGAATGAACACAGTGGTGTAAGAAGAACTTTCCTGGACACACATCTGAGAAGCCCTATCTCAGCTCCAATCCACAGATTATGTGTGTGTGTGTGTGTGTGTGTGCGTGCGTGCGTGCGTGCGCAAGAGAGTCGTTAGTCTCTGTCAGAGTATCTTTTGTTCTGCTGTAGTTAATAGATATCAGATTGTTGGAGGAGGAAGTAGAAGAGGGCTAAACCTAGATGCTCTGTTTCCTCTGCAGACAGAAACTTCTGGATGTCCGCAGGCCAATAAAGAGAGAGCATGAAGGGGAGAGAGCGAGAGAGGGGGAGAGAGAAAGGGGGAGAAAGATGCAGGTAGAGGGGAGACAGAAAGCCCAGACTGAAACCTCACACACTGGAAGGAGAAGAGGCGGGGAGGGGAGAGGAGAGAAGAGAAAGATGAGGAGAGAGAAGAGAGGGATGACTGGAGGGGAGGGGAGAGAGGAGAGGAGGGGAGAGGAAAGAAGAGAAAGAGGAGAATGGAGGGGAGAGACGAGAGAGGAGAAAGAGGAGGGGAGAGGAGAGAAAAGAGAGGAGAGGTCAGGAGGGGAGAGGAGAGAAGAGAGGTCAGGAGGGGAGAGGAGAAAAGAGAGAGGAGAGGAGGGGAGAAGAGAGAGGAGGAGAGGTCAGGAGAGAAGGAAAGACTACAGACAAAAAAACAGGCCTCTATACAGTACAGGAGTTCTAATGGGCGAGGGTACCTAGAACATTCCCTGAGGGCACCTCCTCCAGTTCCTCCAGCTCCCTGCCCATCAGCAGGTACAAGTGGTCCACAGAACAGCTCTGCAGGTGGGGTACAGGTGCTGCAGGTGAGCCATCACACAGCTGGGGAGAGAGGAAGAGAAAATAACCAATTACACAGGTAATTTGGAATATTTAGGAGGTAAGGAGTAAGTGAATGAAATAATTAACAAATGGCTTCTCGTAGCAGTAAATGGTTGGCCTTAACCTTGGAAAGACATCTCCAGATGTAAATGAAAACTCCACCATGTAGACTGTGTTCTCTGAAAAACTGCAGCGTAACCTTCTGAACAGTAACTGGTTTTCATACTGCTTTTAATGATGATCTCAGAGGGATAAGAAATTGGCCTGAAAATAGATTTTGTGCCGCTGAAGCAGAGCTGTAAAATTACCGTTAATAATAAACACAGAATCAGCCAGAGTTGAAGATTAAAGAGGTCTGTGGACTAGTTCACAAAGCTATGTGTGTGCGTATGTATGCAGACGTGTGTGTGCGTGTATGTGTGCAGACGTGTGTGTGTGTGCGTGTGTATGTGTGCAGACGTGTGTGTGTGTGTGTGTGTGTGTATGTATGCAGACGTGTGTGTGTGTGTGTGTGTGCTTACCGCGCTCAACCCCTGCGCAGGGTCGTACTTTGGGCCCAGTACAAACACTCTCTGGCCTCTCCTCAGCACCCCACTGTAGACCCTGGCAAAGGCCAGGAACACCTCCTTCTGTTCCACCTGCTCAGGCCTGGATACACCCACACTCAGAGTCTCCATCTGGGCCGAGACCCCAGACCCACCTGCAGGACGGACAGAAGAGAGGAGGGAGAGAGAGAGTGAGACAGAGAGATGGATACAGAGAGATAGAGACAGACAGAGACAGAGAGAGACAGAGAGATGGATACAGAGAGATAGAGAGACAGAGAGAGACAAACAGATGGATACAGAGATAGAGAGGCAGATAGAGAAAGAGTGAGACAGAGAGATGAATACAGCGTGATAGAGACAGAGAGATAGACACAGAGAGGAAGCGAGATGGATAGAGGGAGATAGAGAGAGACAGAGAGACACACAGAGACAGCAAGATGGATACAGGGAGATCGAGAAAAACACACACACACACATAGATACACAGACAGACAGAAAGATGGATACAGTGAAATAGACACAGAGAGAGACAGAGCAGTGGAGAGACAAAGAGTGAGAGAAAGAGACAGAGGCAAAAAGACAGCAACAGGGAGAAAGGGATAGCTGTCACTCATACAGCCAGGCACAGACCTGTACTATTGTCTTCTGCAGGGTGGACAGTGTGGGGACTACTTCCTGATTGGCTGCAGCCTTCCTGAGGTTCAGATTGCTGATTGGCTGCCATCCTGTCAGCATGTCGCTGTCTGGCCTTCTCTCTGCGCTCTGCCAACTCTTCTTGTGTTAGCGGTCTAAACACACACACACGCACGCACACGCACACACACGCGCACACACACGCACGCACGCACACACACGCACGCACACGCACGCACACGCACACACACACGATTAACAACAACCAACTGTCAAAGACAACATTGAAAGTATCACTTTAGGTGTGCAGAGATGGGACATAAAGTACAAATACTTCGTTACTGTACTTACAGAAAGGTTATTCTGGTATCAGTACTTTACTTTTCACTGTTTATCGGACAACTTTTTACTTTCACTCCATACAACAAACAAGTTTCTACAAACAAAAGTTTAAACAAGAAAGGTAGAATTTTCTATAAACATAAAAAGGTTTTATAAACAACTTTCAGCACAAATGAGAAAGACTTAATTACAGCTGGATTTCTTTGGTTACAAGTTAGTGAGTTTGTATGTGTCTGTGTGACAGAAAGACCACGATGCTTGAAGCGATACAGCCCAGCTTTATAAAGACAAACAACTATAAATAAAAAAGGCCCTAATTTAACCATGGCAACAGGAATCGCCATGCCGACTCACCACGACTGTAGGAAAACAGTTTAATTACACATCTGCTTTACATAAATGAAGACGTCCAGGGCTGTAGCCTCCAGGGCGACTTCACAGGTCCAGCCACAGGAGCAGCAACCCTGGAAGAGTCCTCACACAGGCCCCTTCTCCACTCAGCTCGCTCACGCTGGATCACATGACCCCAGTCCTACACAACCACATCACAGCTACACTCCAATGCTGCCACAGTTAAGTTCGCTTTTAAAGCTTTTATCCAAAGCGATGTAGGAATAAGCCATGTAGAATGTACAACTGGAGATTGGGATTCAGAAAAGCGCTGTTGGAACAGTGTGATCTGTAAGGGATCTTGCACAGTAGTAGGCTACCTTCCCTGGGTTAGATTCAGTCATCAGTTCACCCCAGACGCAGCTGTGTACTGACTCACTGGGAGAAACATTCCTACTTTAATCAGGAACTTGAGAAGCCTGACCAGCTGACTGCCTGGGGTTTTCCTAAAACGGTCAAGTCAGTTGACAAATGGTGGCAGAAGGAAAAGGCTTGTTACTAGTTCTGGTCTTGTCCTAGTTGGGTCTGGTTCTGGTTTTGTCCTGGTCTGGTTCTGGTCAGGTTCTGGTTGGATATGGTTCTGGTCTGGTAAGGTCTGGTTCTGGTTGAGTCTGGTCATGGTCCAGTTCTTGTCAGGTCTGGTTCTGTTTTGTTTTTGGTTGGGTCTGGTCCTGGTCTGGTTCAGGTCGGGTCTGGTTCTGGTCTAGGTCTGATTCTGGGTTCTAGTCCTACCTTGGTCCTGGATTCTGACGACGCTCAGAGTCTCAGGTTCTAGCTTGGGGTTATGTGGTAATGAAGTCATGGCTTCCAAACCCTGTAGCTGATGTCTTGAAACCGCAGTAGCTCACTGGAGAGCAGCCTGGAAATGAAACCATATACCGATACTAAAGCTGCCTGCAAAACACACTTCATATCACGAGAGGGCCGTGACTCAGATACTTTCCATACTAGTTTGAGTGCATAAATATGTCACCAGAAAGGACAAAGGCTTTTTTTGATGTGCTCAGAACACCAGAGCAGCATATTGCCTTTTCTCTTTTGTACGGTGCTTCAGATGTTGCGTCATAAACCAGAACTGGTTACATCCAAGTGAAATGAATTCTCACAAGACGAACTTCAAAACTCTGCGAGCGAGTTCCTTTTCTGCCGGCAGCTCCTGTAGTCTCAGCTACTAGAGCATCTGCTGTATACCTCACCCTGAAGGCTTTGTTCACGCGTTCTCTTGTTCCTTCAATAAAAAAAGTACTCTTTCCCAGGAAGCGCTATCTATGTTTGCATCCTTGAACAGAATTGTCAATTACGAAACACAAAGAACAAAGATTTGACAGAGTGCACTCTGGGTACACGAGACGTCTTCCGCTGCCATGTTCTTCTCCTGCAGGAGGGAGCTGGTGTGGTGTCGGCAGGAACATGGCCTGTTGTCTGCCTGCCTGCCTGTTCTGCCTGCCAACCATGCAGTTATACAGACCAATGACTTCATCAGCCAATCAGACAGGAGGCCATTTGAGCACCAGGGTCAACACCGTTGGAGGTGAAAAGAGAAAAAGGCAAATGTATGAAAGAAAGAGGGAAAAGGAAGGAGAGAGAATGAGTGAATGATAGAGGGAGAGAGGGATATATATAGAGAGAGTGATAGAGGGAGAGAGAGAGGGATAGAGAGAGAGAGGGATAGAGAGGGATAGAGAGAGAGGGGGATAGAGAGGGATGGAGAGAGAGGGGGGCTTGGTCCTTCACTCCTACTGCTAGTCTTATAACTACTATTGAGACCTAAATTGATGATGGCTGCCATGGTAACAGAATGATGCGTGGGTATGTGTTGATGTCTGCCAGGAGACTCAGTCTGAGGCTCATTCATACTCAACCTCAGAAACAGGAATAGCATCTGGAACAGAAAGCACTGTTTACTGATCAAGCCTCCACTAAGTGTCTATAGAAGGATCACAAAGCCTTATTATTTTCTGAGGGTAAAGAGATGGAATTGGAAATGATGACCGGCGCACTGTTTAAACTACTTGATGCATGGAAGAGTATATATATGGTTTTTTCTTTTTGCATTTAAAGAGTATAAAGGATCCTTGACATTAGTGTTTCAGCCATTAAAACACCTCTGCTTCCCTTCTGAAGTGGCCTGTTGTGTTGGAGACCAGTGAGAACAAGAGACACTGGCTGAACAGACAGCTCTCCACACTGAACAACTTAGGAACTTCCATGTTAATTAAAGTTTAATGTTAAAGCTGGGGTAGACCCATGTTATCCAACAGCCCTGTCTCCTCCTGTCTGGAACAAACGGAGAGCAGAGGCAGGGAGGGAGTGGACACAGGGCAAGAGCGAGGATGAGAGCGGCAGACGAGCAGAACAGGAGGAGCGAGGCAGGGAGCGAGGGAGAGAGACATAGAGAAAAACAGAGAGAGAGAGTGTGAGGGAGGGAGGGAGAAAAGTGGGAGGGAGGGAGACATAGGGAGAGAAAGAGACGAAAGAGACAGTTGAGAGCCAGAGAGAGGAGACAGAGGAGGGGGGGGGGGGGGATTTGGGGGGGAGGGGAGGGGGAAAGAGAAGGGAGAGAGGGCAGAAGAGAGGAAGAGAGAGGAGAAGCGAGCAGAGAGCGAGCCAAAGCCTCACAATATGTTTGCACATGCAGGATGTTAGACAGACCTGCTGTGGCTCAAGTCAACAAGCTAAACATGCCAAATATCGGCTAAATATCACGCAGGCAGTTAGAAGAAGGAAAAACAAGCAAACAGATCGGTGGTACGGTATGTTTCCATATGACTTGATCATGAGCCTGACCTACATAGTATAATATATGTACTGTAGATGCTTGTGGTCTAACACACATGGTGTCCAAAGAGATGTAACGACCACACCACAGCAGGGGTATACCCTCACATGCCTATTATAATGCTACAGTACAGTATTGACCACTGGGTCCACATGTAGCAGGAAATAAGACCTAGAATCTATGTGTCGTTCAAAGCCCATAGGTTGCCAGACACAAGCCTGAGGCACGCGCGTCAATAAAGTAGCCAGCCGCAGGCGTGGTCTGAGATTCGGCCTACAGCGTTCCTTTATCCTTGCTTGCCTATGGGGGCGTGGATATGCCTCGTGTGTGCAGACCAGCATGTCATGCATCAGAGAGGTCCCTCGCAGGCTCATAGCAGGATTGGACACCCTTGCCTGGCTCCGGTGGGATGACTGCTTTTACACCTCCTCTCCACCTCTCCTCAGTCTTCCATCTCTCACAATCCTTTGCTCCTCCCTTCATCTCGTGCTCTTTATCTAACCCCTCCCTCCTCTCTCCCCCCCCCCTCCCTACAGCCTCTTCCTCTCTTGCTCTCCTCTCTGCTCCTTCTCCTCTTCACATGGATGAAGGGGGAGGGAGGCCACACCACACAGGCCACGGAGGCGCGGAGGTGGAGACCGCACGTCCACGGGGAGGAGAGCCAGACGATAGGAAGCTCTCACTCCTTCCTCACCTCGAGGACTAGGTCTGGGATTAGGCAGGAGGCACCAGGACCCACATTAAGTCTGCCCCCCATCGCACAGTGAAGAAGTGGAGATGCCGCCCTTCATCTGCAAGGGCGGAGGGTTTGTCCGGGCCCTAGCTTCGCCATTTCATCTTCCTCTATTTCGTTCTCCATTCTCTAATTCCACTCTACTAGTCTTATGTTCTGGTCAACTCAATCCCCTAGTCTAGTCTGGCAACCTCATGCCACCTATGTCGAAAGTCTCCAAAACTACCAAATCCACCTATCTAGTCTGCGACTCACTGCTCGACGCTAGTTCAACATGCACCTATACCGCCTATAGATCATGCAACTCATTCCGCCTAAGTCCCACCACAATCCGCCTAGTCTGCATTCATGCTCTAGTCTCCACTCATCCACCTAGTCTACATTAATCCGCTTGGTCTGCACTCATCCGCTTGGTCTGAATTCATCATCCTCCCAGTCTAAGATAACCCAGCCTACAGTGTGCTTGTCAGGCCAGTGCCCCCGGATCTAGGGGGTGGAGGTGGAGGACAGCCTCCGTTGGGAACCCGCTTCTCTAGAGCCCCTCTCTGTAAACAGCTGTGGAGGCCAGCAGTCACGTCTCCGGAGCACGTCTGCTGCTCGGAAACCAGGACGCCACAGAGCAGTCTTGACCTCAGAGGCAGGTCAGCAGGGGAGGCGGAGGGTCGACAGCGCCATCTGCTGTCCAAGAGGGAGAAGAGAGAAGGGCAGCTTACCTCTGCTTGTTCTGGGGCAAGGCCTTGGCCTCCACAGCAAACATCTTGGACACAAACACAATGACCGGGGCCGACTCTTCACTGGAGCAGCGGAGGAAGGCTGGGGAACAGACACACACTCAAAATGTGGCTCGTTCTGTAACAGACACTTGGTCCTGGTCCACATGTGACAGATTCAGACAGACACACTTTAGAGAGTGAGAGAGAGACAGACAGACAGACACAGAGCGAGAGACGGAGAGAGCGATGGAGAAGCTGAGAACAGAGAGACATCACACCTGCCAAATACTCTCTGTGTCTGGCCAGACAGCCTGGGAAAAATACTGACTCTCTCCTTCTCTCTCTCTCTCTCTCTCTCTCTCTCTCTCTCTCTCATTGTACTCTCTCTCTCTCTCTCTCTGCTGGATGGAGAGGATTACAGATGGCTCTTGTAAACACACAGAGGTTGTATGACTGTCCTTGTAACCCTGGAAGCTTCCAGCAAGGCCAGAGAGGGAGGCTCTGGCAGTAAGAACATTGATCCAGTCCAGCTCAGAGGGAACCAAACACTGTACCAGACAGGGCTGGAATACCAATACATCTCTCACTGTTTCACTAATAACACAGAGATGATAATAAGAACAATAACAACAATAATGATGTTGATGATAATGATGAGGATGATAAGATGCTCTGAGCTTTGGTTGTGTGTGCCTGTGTGTCTTTGCGCGTGTGTGTTTGTGTATCTGTGCGTGTGTATGTGTGTTTGTGTATCTGTGCGTGTGTGTCTGTCCATGTGTGTTTGTGTATTGTGCGTGTGTCTGTGTGTGTGTGTGTATCTGTGTGTGTTTGTGTATCTGTGCGTGTGCGTCTGTGTGTGTGTATGTGTGTATCTCTGTGTGTGTGCGTGTGTGTGTGTATGTGTGTATCTCTGTGTGTGTGTGCGTGTGTGTGTGTGTGTGTGTGCGCGTTACCGGTCTTCAGCTCCTGGGTCTGTTGGGGCAGAGAGTCGAACCTCCGTGCCCCCACACTCATCAGCCTCTCCACCCTCTCTGCCAGCATGTCCAGGGGGCTGGGCAACTTCTCACACACCATGGCTGCACACACATACTCAGGAAAACACCAGTGGTGGGGTGGCGCATGTGCACACACAAATATAAACATATGCAGTTACACGAACCCACACAGCTATGCAAGCACACACGAACACACAGGTATGCAAACACACAAACACACAGGTATGCAAATATGCAAACACACAGGTATGCAAATATGCAAACACACACAAACACACAGGTGTGCGCATACACACAGGTATAAACACACACAGGTACGCAAACACATACAGCTATGCAAGCACACACAACACACGGGTATGCAAACACATACAGCTATGCAAGCACACACAACACACGGGTATGCAAACACATACAACTATGCAAGCACACACAACACACAGGTATGCACGCACACGCACACACACATACACACAGGTATGCACACAACAGACAGGTATGCACACAACACACAGGTATGCACACAACACACAGGTATGCACACACACACCCCTGGAAGGATACACAGCACCGCCTGGGAAACAGGGAGCCACTGGCTGCAGATGGCAGCAAGGAGGACTTTGGGATCTGAGTGGCGGGAGTCTCTGGCCTGCACCTTCACCCCCAGAGATGAAACCATCTTCTCCACCCTGTCCTTGTCTCTGCGGGGGACAACACAAGCCTGAGGCGGATGGAAAAGGCTGCTGAACAAGGGCGCAGGTGTAACATGTACGGAGAGAGCAAGGAGGGCAGAGAGGGAAGTACCTCTGGACGACCACTGCGTCGTATAAACTCCATATGCTGTCAAGAACAAGCTGCACGAAAAGAGGCTTCTTCCCCTTTGCCTGGAGAGGGATGGAAAAAGAGAGGGGTGGGGAAGAGATGGGAAATGAAAGACCGTTAGAGAGACATAAAAATTCAACCAGCTTCAATCTGCAAAACTAAATGGATAACAGAAATGTTACTGTTCAGTACTCCTCCACATGATCTAAAAGGGCTTCACTTAGCATTATGGGCTGTCCAACGTAGAAGAGGAAACTAAAAGGATCAGGGGGCCTGGGCAGAGAGGTAGGGGGAGGGGGCAGGTGCTGGGGGTCTGGGCAGAGAGGTAGGGGGAGGCACAGGCATCCTCCTGGATGAGTTAGTAGCTGGCAGTCAGTCAGTCAGTCAGTCAGTCATCTGTTATCTAAGCTAAGAAGAGGCATACATCTAGGCTTTTATCTAACTGTGTAGTCCATCTTCCTCTCTCTCTCTCTCTCCCTCACACACATACACACACACACACGCAACAGTGCAGAGGCCAACTTGTCCAGCCTTTTACTTCCAGCACAGTAAAAGCATCCCGTTCCACGAGGGCCCCTGGTGGCAGTGAGCGCAGTACAGAGCAGCAAAGGGGTCAAACTCTTCACAGCTCTCACAGATCCACACCCTCCACTCTGACCGAACACACACATACAACCTAAAAGCTTTGATACTCTGTTTCTATGGACGGCAGATCAATGGGAGGGACCGAAGGGCAGTCGGAGGGTATTGACGACGCGGCTTGCAGGCAGACGCACGTCTGGCTGCCCTGAACCGAGGCGGATTTATTGATCCGATCACTGGCCAGATGATTGATCTGTCTGGATATGGTGACATCACTCACAGCCGCGATGTATGGATAGCATGCCCTCCTCTGAGATTCTCAACACGCAGAGGAGCGACAGCCGTTTAAACACTTGGCCTTCGATCCCACACTTCACACGTCTTTGTCTGAGCAGACAGAGGCGCAGACAGACAAGCAGGCAGGCAGACAGGCAGGCTCACAGACAGACAACTGTACAGGACACAGGCAGACAGACAGGCATGCAGGACAGGCAGGCAGGCAGGATGCAGGCAGACAGACAGACAAACAAACAAGCAGGACACAGACAAACAAGCAGGACAGACAGGACACAGACCGCAGACAGACAGGACACAGACCGCAGACAGACAGGACACAGACCGCAGACAGACAGGACACAGACCGCAGACTGGCAGAACACAGACAGGAAGGCGTGAAGAGAGTATTCATGCAAATGCAGCCCCTGGCAGAAGCCGGGTTAGCAGCCTAGCATAGAGAGCCAGTATGTGGGAGGATGTACCCGCTGAGGAGAGACTAGTGGCTGTCTACAGACCATTACCATCCCAGAACCACACTCGGCACTCATTACTGTCATAAATGGCACTCGACAACATCAAAGAGACACAAGAGGGCTGGTAAAACTCATCTAAAGAACTACTGCTGCTGCTGCAGAGAGATGGAGGGGGAAGACAGAGAGACATAGAGAGAGAGAGAGCGAGAGAGAGAGAGAGAGAGCGAGAGTGAAAGAAAATGAGAGTGACAACAAGAGAGACCGAGAGAGAGAGAGAGAGAGAGCGAGAGAGCAAGAAAATGAGAGAGCGAGAGAGAGAGCGAGAGCAAAGTGAGAAAATAAAGGCAGAAAGAACAGGCAGAAAGCGAAACAGATAAAGTGTCATGGTTCACTAAACTGACAAGTTAACTACCAAGCAGGGCTCCAAGTGAGCCAGCCCTGAGAGCAGCACACCCTGCAGAGACGCATCCAGACTGAGACGCATCCAGACTGAGACGCATCCAGACAGAGACACTGCTGACTAACTCAAGGCCATCAGACGGGTCAGGTGGAATCGGTGCGTCTGGGGCAGTTCTCTCAGGAGCCACCATGATCCTGTGTGGGCGAGCAGACCACAGGAGGAGGAGAGAGGGGGGGAGTGGGGAGGGGGACCACACTCAGAAACAACACGCTTGCCTGTCTAGCTGGCTGGTCGATCTCTCTCCTAGCAGTGTTTGTGCTGCACGAATAAGTGGCTTATCCTCCCCTAATCGGAGAGGGGCCAGTCAGGATGGCTGCCTGAGGTTTCTCTGGGACCGGCCCCCCTAGAGGAGGATGAGCAGACCTTACCCGAGCTCCCCTCATGATCTTCTTGGCTTTAGCGTTGAGGTAGAAGTCGCCCCAGAGCGTCTTCAGCAGTACTGCTGTTCGGATGCCCATCTTCTGGCTGTAGATGTCAGCAAACTGCTGGATACTGCACGCGCACACACACACACACACGCACACACAATACCCAGAGCTGAGCAACCATGCTCAATTTATTTTTATTCATTTGTCAAGTACATCTGCGTACGTACAATCATCCCGTTTACATATTTCCAGAAACAACATTAGATAGTGACGAGGCAACAAAAGCAGTGGCCATTCGGAGGGAGTGGGATGAATGTTGGCTTATGTTCTGTACAAAACGTTGTCCTGTCGTGTTCTCAAAAGAACAGTTCTCAATCTGACTGTTTTATTTATAGATGTCAGTGATTACAAGGGCCCAGCTTCGGTCAGAAGTGTTCACAGACGCTGTGAAACTGCACAAGATCCCAGAGGTCCTTCTGATTAGATAGTGTGCAAGTTGTGTACGACTCAGGTCTTTGTTGGGCAAATCCTGACAGTCAAAGTCCAAACTAAGCGAGTCAGAAGACCTTGTAATTCAGATGAACTGACTGCAGATTACGGCTGCTAGGTTTTTTATAACTACTTACTCTGCCTCTCAAACAAAAAGGTAAACAGAGAACTTGCAGAGACCTCATCCCTATCCCACAGCTCCACCTACTGGACATACCAAACCCTGCCACCTTGGATTTTGGCAGCAGTTTGGTTTAGCGGGGAAAACCCCCGTTTGTCATGACGATCCCTCAGCCGCGGCACTCACCTGAAGCCCCATCCGTCGATGGCGCTGGAGAACACCACGTTGCCCTGGTCTGGAGAGAAGTAGAGGTGCGAGTCGTCTGTCTCCTCCAGACCGGCGCTCCAGTCGTATACCTGATCTCCCGGGCTCTCCTGCACGCCCCCAGGTGCCTCCCTCCCCTCCACCTCCTCCTTTTCCTCCTTCTCCTTCTCCTCCTTGTCTGCTCGCTCCTCCAGAACTTTAGATGTAAAAAGAGCCCCTGTAACGGCATTTACCTAAGAAAGTAAAATAAACAATAACATTTACAATGTTATATGTTTTGCCCTGCAGACAAGCAGACATAACATGCGAGAAGTGTGATTTCTCTAAAGGGAATATGTCACATGACGTTCACATATCACATGGCCGAGTGCTCCAGTAGGAGCTCTCACCTGTTCCAGAATCTTCTTCAGGTGTGTGTATGCTTCCTGAGATGAGAGCTTCAGCTCCATGATAAGTCTGTCGATTTTGTTGATGACCAGGACAGGACGAATGTTCTCCAGCCAAGCCTGACGTAGCACGGCCTGAGTCTAAACACACACACACACACACACACGTTCATGGGGTCATTTATCCAGGCCCAAAGCGGGTAAAGTCAGGTGCGACAACAGACAGAATCGGAATGTTCTAGAACGTGACGTGGAACCTGAGGACAGACTCCTTCCACGGCATCCACTATCACGATGGCTCCATCGCACAGCCTGACCGCCGTGGACACCTCAGAGGAGAAGTCGACATGACCCGGGGAGTCTATCAGGTTCATCAGGAAGTCCTTCTCTCCTGAGGACATGAGGACAGATATGAGGTCACATCCTGCTGGCAGCACAGCAGTACATCCCACATAGGGGAGAGGGACTTGGTAAGGTCCAATTATGCAGTGAGATAGCGCTGGACTATGTTAGTTTATCCAACTGTCTCTCCAGCTGCATAGTGCAGTGAGATAGCACTGGACTATGTTAGTTTATCCTGCTGTCTTACCAGCTGCGTAGTGCAGTGAGATAGCACTGGACTATGTTAGTTTATCCTGCTGTCTTCCCAGCTGCGTAGTACAGTGAGATAGCACTGGACTATGTTAGTTTTTCCTGCTGTCTCTCCAGCTGCATAGTGCAGTGAGATAGCACTGGATTATGTTAGTTTATCCTGCTGTTTTACCAGCTGCGTAGTGCAGTGAGATAGCACTGGATTATGTTAGTTTATCCTGCTGTCTTCCCAGCTGCGTAGTGCAGTAAGATAGCACTGGACTATGTTAGTTCTTCCTGCCGTCTCTCCAGCTGCGTAGTGCAGTGAGATAGCACTGGACTATGTTAGTTTATCCTGCTGTCTTACCAGCTGCGTAGTGCAGTGAGATAGCACTGGACTATGTTAGTTTACCCTGCTGTCTTACCAGCTGCATAGTGCAGTGAGATAGCACTGGACTATGTTAGTTTACCCTGCGGTCTTACCAGCTGCGTAGTGCAGAGAGATAGCACTGGACTTCATGGTAATTCCTCTGAGTTGCTCATCCTCCCGGCTGTCCAAGTACCGCAGCTGGAAGATTACAACACCGATCATGCCTACGTCAATATCACAGCAACTCTGTATATGCGACAACATCCTCGAAAATGTTTGCTTCCTTACCTTCCCAGCTAGGCGGCTTGATATGATACCGTTGCTCGCAACAAGGCAATCGGCCAGAGTTGTTTTGCCTACAAAACAGTAAAGTGATTGCAGAAGTTGGTAAGACGGTTAAAAGCGATGTATACGAACTGCAGAATAGTTACACGTGCTGTCCTTACCATGGTCAACATGCGCCAAAATACACAAGTTTCTGATGTTGGAAGGGTTCCTCTGTAGCGCGATGATCTTTTCTAAGCTTGTTTGCCCCATGCTTTACGTTGCTGAAACAATTGTAAACATATTCGCAAGCTATTAGTTCCCAAGGACACATGTTTGCTAACTACTAGCTAACTAGATAGCTCATTTGCGTGCTTCAAAAGGTGACTAGCTCCACATTAAAAGCGCCACAGTATATTATCTTTTGAACATAGTTGCTGAAGTTGTTTGACTGACGAACCGGCTATTTTGACAGATGAAGTCAGAAACTTTGTCAGGATGCTAACAAGCTACAACAGTTTAAAGGACAGAATACATTAACCAGCTTTGTCAACAGCGTAGAATTACTACAAAACCGAACATACTGTACGATAGTATAGTGTTGCGTCCCCATATACTATAATATGTGTTATATTTGTACGAGAATGTGCATTACATTTAAAACACGTGAACATTTTCAACTCACGTTGCTTCCGGAAAATGACGTCGTACGTAAAGTACGTTGCTTGATGGATGCCTCCAGATTGTGCTACGTCGTTACCAGGACAACGCGGTGAGGTCCCTTTAACACAACTTGCTTCTATAGAAACCGACACAGTTTAGTATTAAGTGGCGCAGTTGTGAGTTTGCCGGGGAATAGCCACGGCCAGTTACTTCTCGTGGCAAGAACATGATACGCCAATGCCTATGCGAGATGTGTAATTGTGGGTAAGGTATTTAATAATTGTTATTTTATCTTTATTGGAGATCGACAAGTTATTGATTGAGTTTTAGACGTTGTTTTATCATAAAGGACAGCGCGACTACACTGCCACAACTGGCTAAAAATGATCCAGTGAGTGGTATGCAGATGAGGTCACGATAGCATCGTCATTGCAATTTCGTATTTGAAGTGTGTTAATATAAATTGTAATTCTATACTGATTGAATACTTTCATCAACACTAGTTCTAGGTCAAGTACTGGGGCAGGGCGGTAATCATCACCAATCACAGGCACACCTTGAACGGAGCAAAGATATGCCCTTGGTTACGGACAAAACAAACCTGCCTCTTCTATAGTTTCGTCCTATGGTTGTGTTCCCACAGTCAAGTTGAAGTCATTGTTGAAAACAGGAAATGTCAACGTTTACTAAACTTTACACAATTCCCTCAGACGGCATCGCTGCCCACACCGACCCACTGCCCTGTATGGGAAAGGGAACCAGGCGTGTGAGCGGACCGAATACACAGAGAAGTACCCAGCTTATGGACCGCAAAGGCCACCCAAGAGCATGAAGCCTAAGCCTGTGGATCACAACGACAGGGGGAAAATGGACGGAACCACGACATTCAAGTAACTGTCTTGGGGCCACACCTTTCTGTAAAGCACCCTCGTGTGCACGGATAAGCTGAGAGAGATTGCACACAACACTCGTACATTATTTACATTTTTGGACCCCTTTAATGTTACCCAGTCATGTGTGTGCACCATATTTTTTCAGCTCTCTGTCTGCTTTTCTGTCTGTCTGTCTGTCTGTCTATCCCTAACAGGACAGATTTCATCCCCTACGAGGTGAATCGGCGACCAGGTAGGAAGCAGGCAGAGTACGAGCCCTACCCTGGTGTGATTGACTTAGGGACCACCTACAAGCAGGACTTCAACCCCTACCAGGTCCAGCCCTGCGTTGCCGTGAAACCCAAACAGCGAACGCAGGCTGCACCGGGCAAACTAGACACTGTGCCCACTTATAAAGGTGATGCATTCTACCTTCCTATGCAGGTATTCCCTACAGAATAGTGCGTGAGCCCTTGCGACACCCATCTTAACATGCTGCTGTAATGTTCCAGACGATTTCAAGGTGTGGCAGACCAGCAAGAGAGAGCTCGCTAAACGAAATGAGAACTACCAGCCGTCATCGGCCAAGTTCCAGGGCACTTCCACCTTCCAGGACGACTTCATCAACAGGGGCTTGGTCCCCAGAGAAAGCTTCAAACCCCCCACCGTGCCCATGCAAAGTGAGGTTCCCTTCGACGGCGTGACCAGCAACCACCTGTGCTACGTCCCTCACCCCCTGGAGGCTCGCTACGTCAAGCCCCCGCAAGTGTACAAGCCCAGTACAGAGCCCCTCCAGGACCTCACCACCCAGCGCAAGGACTTCCAGGGCCTGCCTGGAGAGCTGGCCCAGAGCTGCAAGCCACACCCTGGGAAGGTAGCACCACAGGAACCGCACTGGCTGGAACCCTACTACACTACCTGTAGTGTTACAGCCACACTACCTGTAGCATTACAGTAGTGCTACTCTACACTACCTGTAGCGTTACAGCCACACTACCTGTAGCGTTACAGCCACACTACCTGTAGTGTTACAGCCACACTACCTGTAGTGTTATACAGCCACACTTCCTGTAGTGTTACAGCCACACTACCTGTAGTGTTACAGCAAATCTACACTACATTTTGTGTTACAGCTACTCTACCTGTAGTGTTACAGTACAGGTACACCACACTACCTGTAGTGTTACACGAAGGCTATCAATGTCATTCACTGGCTACCATTAATAGCTCCAGCAATGAAGCTAATGCTCTGTTCTATCTGTCATCCTTCAGACGTCATCCGACGCCCCTTTTGAGAGCGGTACGGAGTTCCAGCAGCAGTTCCAGCAGTGGCCGGTGAGCCTGCCCCAGCTACACAAGCCCCTGGAGTACGTCTGCCCTACCGAGCACATGGACCTGACCACCACCACCTCTGTGGACTTCATCAAGCACAACACCCAGCCCTTCATGTCCGCCAAGCCCTGCCCTCTGCCTCTCAAGTCCTCCGTGCCCTTCCAGGTTAGGAGGGGGGAAGGTGGGATCAAGAGATCGATTGAGAGATTATCTGTATTAGAATCAGATTTACTGACCTGAGTAAGTTTGCACAAACAAGGAATTTAACATGGCAGGAAGGTGCATATGGTGGATGGGGGTATATATATATAAAATGTAGGAAATATAAAATGGCAGTGAGGGGCTGGAGGTTTCCTACGCAGGGGTGCAAATATCTGTACCCCTCCACACATACACTTTTTTTGATAAAGAAAGCTATATTTAAAGTCTGTGGCCTCAGTTATTTTGAAATAGGTATTCTGAGCCGCATATGAAAACAAAATTAGGTCCTTGGTGGTGGTGGTGACGTGCTCATGACGTGATTATGTGGTGATGCCTTTCTTTGTCCGTGGTGTGGTCGTAGGGATGCACCACCATGAGAGAAGACTTCCAGCCCTGGGCCACCCCAAGACAAGGCTTGATCAAGAAAGCAGAGGAGATGCAGAAAGCCACTGGCAAGATGGATGACCTCACCACCTTCAAGGCAAGCACGCCACTCTGACTCGATGACATCACGTCCTTAGAAAAGCAGGCATCCTAGGCTTCTGTTTGCTGTTTTCAGTGTTGAGGTCTTGCTTCTCTCTCGTCTCCAGGCCCACTACACGGTCCACAAGCTTCAGCCCAGCACCAGCTTCAAGCCAGCCAACACCGTGGTGAGACGGGACACTCCCCTGGAGAGCGGGACCATGTACAGCACCGAGTTCACTCCTAAGAGGTGTGACATCCGCAGGCTATGCAGTTTGTACTGTTCTGTCCACAGGAAGACCCCAGCAGTATGAGAGTAGTATTACTCTCAGAACCTAATACCCACATGTTCTAAACTAGGTTATTTGTAAACCCAGAAATGCATTGCTTGGTGTTATTCCACAGTATTAGACGTTAGAGTAATATGGCCGTCCAAGCAGCAGATAGTGACACTGGGAGTGTTTCGTTTTGTGTTGCAGTATCAGCGTTTGCCTGGCCAGCTACGACTCCCCTCCAGGATTTGTGTTTGAGGACTCTGACCACAATGGGCACAGGTTCTACAGGAAGTTGTCATCGAAGGACAACAAGCAGCCTGGCAATGTTCCTGTGCAGAAAGCAGTAGTGGTGCAGTAATAAAGCGTGTGTCATAGAGACCCACGATTATGACCTCATAAAGAGCAATCCGCCTCTGCATTGTTTACGTCAGTGCGTCGTTTTTACGTACAGTGATTTTTTTGAAAAGTATTGGCGATTTGATAAACACATGATTAAGTATGCTCACGTAAAACACAAAGGTATTCCTTACGCTACACAAATGTATTCATTTGATCATTTTATTGAAATTATCAATGATGCTCCTATATCGAAACGCATCATAATCATCACCATGTCTATCAATGTATGTGCCAAATGTTGGCAATCAAAACCCTTCTGAAATTCCTGCAACAAATGCACTTTTCTTTGTGAATAAAAAAAGAGCCTTTATGAAGAAACAAGCGATGATAACATTTCTGCGGCAGTTGGGGGGCAGGTTTTTTTTTTAAATTATTTTTTTTATTTTTATACATTACTGTGTATATTTAGTGTTTGCTTCAGTTTTTTCTACAAAAATGTCGGGGTCGAGTGAGTGCACCTTATCTCTACTGCGCAAACTCTAGCTCCAAATGACATCACCAGAGCAACATGGCGGCACACGTTATCTGGTTATTCTGGCTTCATTTTTGTACAGTGAGACGAAGCGTGGTCGACCGTTCTTTTTACAGTTTATGATTTAGTGCAAAACCCGAGGGAGAAATCAGAGGTGGAAAATAATGTATAATAACAAATATATATAAGAGAATATAGGTGAACGACGTAAACGATCAAACTGTCTTTATTTGTAATGTTTTAGAGCACTTAAATGTGTCTTCAAAATACATTCCTTCAACCAAGTAATGCTTCCAAGTGTGAGTGAGCGGCAAATTAGTTAGCAACAGTAAGATAATGACTGCGTTTTCTCATGTATCTACACGACATCTGAAACAGCACCTAAATTCATGCAAATTAAACCAGAGACAGGTGTAACCCTGCCGACAGCAAAAGCAGCCGTTTGATTGAAGGTTTATACGCTAACATTAAAAGGTGTTTATATGAGAATAAAGACAGGTAACTATCACTAACTAAACAAAAAGGTAAGAAAATAAAGTCCCACAAAATCTACATACACACAATGTACAATATTGCACTTAAACACACTATATACATGACTTTACAATGCAGCACATGAGTATAACCAACCAAACACAAGTAAAACAGACCGATTGCTTAAACGGAAAACAAATGTCACTGTATCAAAGTACTTAATCCATATTATGCTTTTCATCGCAGAACCAGTTTAATCCAAATCCTTCCTCACAGTACAAATATCTTTGTCATAATCTACAATGCTACTTCTGGGGTTGTTTCAAATCACGAACGATTGTACATGTAGCGTGTGCGTATGTATGTTTTAGTACTGTAACTATGGCCAATAAAGAACTATTGGGTTTTACACACACCTGTCTTGTTTTCTGTACTGTGCCTTCATGAACATGAGGTTGTCATGACTACTGCATTGTCACTTGAGTGACAGTCAGAGTCAGTACAGAACAGTAGCAACGTCCTACTCCACCACTTTATCCATCCACCCTCACGTTTGAAATCAGTCAGAGAGGATAGGATAGCTCACCTCCACATCAAATATCTACATGTATAATAATATTTATTATGCATAAATTAAATTATAAAACACAGGATATCCACCATTACAATCTGTTACCATGACGTCAGGAGATTCACATTCTATAGTACACAAGTCTGTTCTGGTCTCCTTATCTGGAGTGTCCCTGGGCGTATTATGATAAATGATGAAGAGTTAAACATTGTATGAACTCCTTGTAATATGGGAAGGCAGTTCTGAACATGGTTGTTTATTTTAAGTTTTAATTAATATATGTATCCCACTAGTCAAAGAGGATTCAACTGAGGAGAGAACGGTAATTCCTAATTTCGTCTTTGAAGTTCAAAGAAAGGAGTTTCTCTTGAGGGAGTGGCAAGTTGAACGTACCCCAGCAGTGTTTGGCTGTGGGATGTTTGTATCAGTCTTGATGGAGATGAACTCCAGCGATCTTAGTCTCTGTCCTACCCGCCAGCTCCGCAGCGCGGTCCATCTGTCCTGGTTGGTGTTACAGTGACCGGCCACTAGGTGGCGCCTGCGTTGTCTGAGCACGACTCGCAGCACCTCTGCTTATACATGAGGATGGGGCAAAGCTGAAGTCTCTTCACAGCAGCACAGTAATGTGTTGTGTCCTGGCATTCACCTGCAAAAACAAGTTAGACGCGTTCAATCGTTTGGAATTATTTAAACTTTCCTGGCAAGATTGTTTTACTTAAATGTTCCACGCTTTGCGTCTGTGGATATTGGGTAGATGTCAATACAAATTTTTACATTAAATATTAAACAGCAAATAACTCTCCTGCTTTGAGCCTGTGGTTTCTGGATAAAGATGATAATGTTGCCAGACGTATCCTGCTCTGAATGTTTCCGCGAGAAAACGAAGCAATAATCTGCCTGTTATTCCGTTTTGAAGTCAGTGTGCAAGAGACTTTTCCACCAGCGCACAGTTTTACTAGGTGTTTCTCAGCTAACAGACGTCAAAAGCCACATTTCACATATCAAAAACATATCAAAGTATCAAAAACAGTAAAACAGAACTTTTAACAGTTCTTACAGAAAACTCAATGTGAGACATGTGGCCCGGTACTGAGTTCAGGCACAGACACACACACACCACACACGCACAATAAAAAAGCACACGCACGCACCAACACACACACCTCATGCACACACACAATAAAAACACACACACACACCAACACACACACCGACACAAACACACACAGGCACACATACATCGACACAAACACACACACCAACACACGCATGCACACACACACGCACACACCAACACACACACAGACACACACACACACCAACACACACACATAGACACACACACGGACGCACTTACACACAAACCAACACACATACAGAATAAAAAACACACACACAGACAAGCGCATGCATACACGCATACCCTCACACTCACCCACACATACACACACGCTCACACACAAACACATACACACACGCTCACACAAAAACACATACACACACACACACACATACGCTCACACACAAAAACACAAACGCACACACACACACACACACATTCGCTCACACACAAAAACACACACACACACACTTACTCCCACACGTGGTGTTATTGCAGTTCTGCCAGGTGGCAGGGCGTTTGTGCCAGGAGCAGCGCTGATCTGCCAGGGTCCTGCCTGTCCTCCTGTGGGCACAGTCCACCCTGCGAGACTGGAACCCACTGCCGCACGCCACCGTGCACGCTCGCCACGGGCCCACGCGCCAGTGCACGTCACACAGCTCTGACGAGCAGTTACGCACATCCTGCGGCCTGTAAGAGTGATGGGGGAGGGGGGGAGGGTAGGTGGAGGGGGGGGGGGGGGAGAGAGTGGCAGGGGGAGGGAGAGGGAGTTCAGCAAGTTACTGCTCTGCAAGAGGTCTGTGAGAAAGTGTGAATAAAATGTGTGTTGAGGTGTGTGTTGTGGTGTGTGGTGTGTGTGTGGTGGTGTGTGGTGGTGTGTGTTGAGGTGTGTGTTGTGGTGTGTGTTGTGTAGTGTTGTGGCCTGCGTGTGTTGTGGTGTGTGTTGTGGTGTGTTGAGGTGCGTGTTGTGATGTGTGTTGTGGTGTGTTGAGGTGTGTGTTGTGGTGTGTGTTGTGTGTGTGTTGTGTGTGTTGTGGTGGTTTGTGTGAGCGTGTGTGTGTTGGTGTGTGTTGTTAGCGTGTGTGAGGTGTGCTGTTGTGAGTGATGTTGTTGGTGTGTGTGTGTATATTTATACATGGTGGGTGTGTATATGATGTGTGTATACATGTGTGTGTATATAGATATGATGTGTGTGTGTATGTGCGTGTGTGGTTGTGTGTGTGTGTGTGTTTGTGTGTTTGTTGAGGTGCGTGTTGTGGTTGTTGTAGGTGTGTGTTGTGGTGTGTTGTGTGTTGGGTGTGTTTCTGAGTTTGTTGTGTTCTACCTGTGTTTTAGGTCACAGTCTTGGTGAGATGAGCCATTGGAGTGTTTACAGACCACCGCCCGCTTCTGCACTGTCAGGGTCGGGCCTAGACACCTCCCAGAGCACTGTAAGTACCACATTTCACACACAGATTACACCACAGTCACACACAGGCACACACAGTCGCACACAGTTACACACAGTTACACACAGTTACACACAGCCACACAGTTACACACAGTTGCACACAGTTACACAGTCCCACACAGTTGCTCAGTCCACCACCTCAATCCCAGAGTACTGCAGTCACACACAGCTACAATAGTAATAGTAACCTAGCACAGCTACAGTTGTCATAGAAGCAGTGTACCTTTCCCCAGGGGCTGGTGACCCAGGCTGGACAGCTGTCAGAGCTACACTCCTGTCTATCTGCTGGGCGTGTGTTCCTCCCGCAGACAGAGGGTGCCAGAGTCCTGACCCCTCCACCCGCCTCCACCTGCTGGCACGACACCTGCCTCTGCTGCCAGCCACGCCCACAGGAGGCGGAGCACCGCGACCACACAGATGCCACCCAGCTGTGGAGGAACGACAGGGCTTTGATGTGCAACGCTGTCAAAGATGGCCTCTGACCTTCTGCTGAGGTAGCGACAGGACAACACAGGTGATGGGGGAGAGGGGGAGGGTCAGGTGAACACTTCTCCAGGTGTTCAGGTACCTGGACAGAGAAGCCCTCCAGAGATCGGGGGTTACAGACCTCCTGATCTCCCCCTCTCCTCAGGGGTTCGTAAAAACCCATCTGCTCCTACTATCCAGTTCTTCCTCAGGAACATCACACTATCTATTCATACCCCATCTGTTATAGTGGTCTGGGAAGCGGTGCGAGCGAGCGTGTTAGTGGGTAAGGGAGTATTTATCCAAGTAGGACATCGGCCAGTCTTCCTCCCCAGGAGAGGGCGGTACAGCCTGGGTAACAAAGCCAGCTTTGTGCGTGGATCGTCGCTGATGGCCCCGTAACAGGCACTAAGCAGTTTCCCAGAACAGCACACTGCTGTGCAGCAATAACCCAGCCAGTGGCTCTGTGTCTGTGTGCCTTCACAAGGCAATCATCAGCTGATATTTTTGGCGCGGTCACACAGAGCACACAGACCTAAACAAATACCTGTTTTTATTCGCATGGAGATGGAGGAGGAAAACAGAAATATTTCAACAGGCACTAAGACGAGGGTTAGTTCTAGCGGGGAATACAATATCACAGCATTAAAGTATCAAGTCGTATTAGCTGAGAAACGCGTGGCTGTCTTTCACTGCGGCAGGAACGAGATCTGACCTGCTGAAAAGCCAGACGTCATTTATATAGTACATTCAATCCATGCATTGATTCCTTGCGAAATCCTTGCTGCGTGTGCTTCAGAGGGGATGTGTGGTCGAATCAGGCTCCTTATGTCTGGCCCTGCTGAGGGACGAGAGCTGTCACATTCAGATGAACCCCAGCGGTACAAAACCACGCATCTTTATTCGTTACACCACATAAGCAGGACCCACAAGACTCCTGTCTACCTAGCAGCAGAACTCAGCCAGGACTCGAGCCAACGGCTGAGGTTTGGTCTGACGTTAGCCAATCAGCAGCTCGCACGCTAAAGCTGGCTAAGAGCTAGCTTGAGGGCTGTGTAGCAAGTGATGTCCGTGGGTGGTGTGTTGTGGTGTGTGTTGTGGTGTGTTGTGGCGTGTGTTGTGGTGTGTTGTGGTGCGTGTTGTGGTGTGGTGTGTGTTGTGGTGTGTTGAGGTGCGTGTTGTGGTGTGTTGTGGTGTGTGTTGTGGTGTGTTGTGTGTTGTGGTGTGCGTTGAGGTGTGTTGTGTTGTGTTCTACCTGTGTTTTAGGTCACAGTCTTGGTGAGATGAGCCGTTGGAGTGTTTACAGACCACCGCCCGCTTCTGCACTGTCAGGGTCGGGCCTAGACACCTCCCAGAGCACTGTAGACACACAGTCACACACAGTTACACACAGTCACACACAGTCACACACAGTCGCACACAGTTACACACAGTTACACACAGTTACACACAGCCACACAGTTACACACAGTCGCACACAGTTACACACAGCCACACACAGTTACAGACAATCACACGCAGTCGCACACAGTTGCACACAGTCACACACAGTTACACACAGTCACACACAGTTACACAGTCACCCACAGTAATACAGTCCCACGCAGTCACACAGTTGCTCAGTCTACCACCTCAATCCCAGAGTACTGCAGTCACACACAGCTACAATAGTAATAGTAACCTAGCACAGCTACAGTTGTCATAGAAGCAGTGTACCTTTCCCCAGGGGCTGGTGACCCAGGCTGGACAGCTGTCAGAGCTACACTCCTGTCTATCTGCTGGGCGTGTGTTCCTCCCGCAGACAGAGGGCGCCAGAGTCCTGACCCCTCCACCCGCCTCCACCTGCTGGCACGACACCTGCCTCTGCTGCCAGCCACGCCCACAGGAGGCGGAGCACCGCGACCACACAGATGCCACCCAGCTGTGGAGGAACGACAGGGCTTTGATGTGCAACGCTGTCAAAGATGGCCTCTGACCTTCTGCTGAGGTAGCGACAGGACAACACAGGTGATGGGGGAGAGGGGGAGGGTCAGGTGAACACTTCTCCAGGTGTTCAGGTACCTGGACAGAGAAGCCCTCCAGAGATCGGGGGTTACAGACCTCCTGATCTCCCCCTCTCCTCAGGGGTTCGTAAAAACCCATCTGCTCCTACTATCCAGTTCTTCCTCAGGAACATCACACTATCTATTCATACCCCATCTGTTATAGTGGTCTGGGAAGCGGTGCGAGCGAGCGTGTTAGTGGGTAAGGGAGTATTTATCCAAGTAGGACATCGGCCAGTCTTCCTCCCCAGGAGAGGGCGGTACAGCCTGGGTAACAAAGCCAGCTTTGTGCGTGGATCGTCGCTGACGGCCCCGTAACAGGCACTAAGCAGTTTCCCAGAACAGCACACTGCTGTGCAGCAATAACCCAGCCAGTGGCTCTGTGTCTGTGTGCCTTCACAAGGCAATCATCAGCTGATATTTTTGGCGCGGTCACACAGAGCACACAGACCTAAACAAATACCTGTTTTTATTCGCATGGAGATGGAGGAGGAAAACAGAAATATTTCAACAGGCACTAAGACGAGGGTTAGTTCTAGCGGGGAATACAATATCACAGCATTAAAGTATCAAGTCGTATTAGCTGAGAAACGCGTGGCTGTCTTTCACTGCGGCAGGAACGAGATCTGACCTGCTGAAAAGCCAGACGTCATTTATATAGTACATTCAATCCATGCATTGATTCCTTGCGAAATCCTTGCTGCGTGTGCTTCAGAGGGGATGTGTGGTCGAATCAGGCTCCTTATGTCTGGCCCTGCTGAGGGACGAGAGCTGTCACATTCAGATGAACCCCAGCGGTACAAAACCACGCATCTTTATTCGTTACACCACATAAGCAGGACCCACAAGACTCCTGTCTACCTAGCAGCAGAACTCAGCCAGGACTCGAGCCAACGGCTGAGGTTTGGTCTGACGTTAGCCAATCAGCAGCTCGCACGCTAAAGCTGGCTAAGAGCTAGCTTGAGGGCTGTGTAGAGTGATGTCCCAGTGGGTGGTTGTGTGAGTGTGTGTGTGCGCGCGTGTGTGTGTGTGCGAGTGTGTGTGTGCGAGTGAGTGTCTGTGTGTTTGTCGTTCCACACGCTAGTACCTGGGGGGGCAGTCCTGCCGGTTGCAGGCCAGCGGGGGGGTGACGGGGGTGGGCAGGTGCTGGCACATGGAGGTGATGACCTCCTGACCCCCAGAAGACACGCAGCGGAGCCGCCTCTTGCGCTTCCCTCGGCCTCCACAGGAGGCGCTGCAAGGGGCCCATTCTCCCACACGCCAGATGAACTCTGGACACACAGACAGGTATCATGCGTCACGACAGCAGTATCAGAGGGTTACAGGATGTTTAGCAGGACTAGAGTCAGGCCTAAGCTCTGGTTCAATACCACAGCTGAAGCTGCGCAGCACTGAAACACTTCTTTCAGAAGACTCTTCTCTTTCTCATTCCATCTCTCTCTCACTCCCTGTCTATCTCTTCCTGTGTGACTCACTTCGTCCCCCCTGCCCTCCCTCCCTCCATCTCTACCTCCCTCCGTCTCTCCCTCCCTCCCTCCGTCTCTACCTCCCTCCCTCTCTCCCTTTGTCTCTAGCATTCCCTTGCTCCTTCTCTCCCCCCTCCCCGTCTCTCCCGACCTCTGATGTCTCCTTGCCCCCAAACCCCCCCCCCCTCCAACCCCTCCTCCTTCAAAGTGCTCATTAAACTCTGTTGATATTAGCAATTTGTCAGATGTCCTCTCTCCCATCGGAGGGAACCCTGACCCCCGGTGCATGACACGCGGGGCCTGCGAGGACTTGAAGTGGTACAAATCTCCATGTTAATTGGGGTCCAGTGATGGCTGCCAGCTGTGTCTACAGGCAGGCCTGCTGGGATCCGAGCTGCTAAGACTGTGGCTGTCATGTGCCTGGACTCCATTAGAGGACCAGGCGCAGGATGGATGGACAAGAAGACAGAGCTGAGCATTGTGTGTCTGAATCCTCTCAGGCTTAATGTTCCTGATTTGTGTTGACTGGAGCCGTAGTGCAGGTTGTGATTTCGCGAGCCTGACTGTCGGTTGATGTTAAGCGTCTGAGGGGGACTGGCGAAGCGTTTGGTAGAGCGACACGCACCTTCAGCGTGGACGTGTATCCATGCCGACAGGGTCTGTCTGTGGTCGCTGATTGATGTCTGGCATCTGTAACGTCCTGAGAATGTTCCAAGGAGAGTGTTGACTTCCAGGACCCGTCCTCCAACCAGCATCCGGTACTGCAGACCCTGGCCCTGGCCCAGGCCCAGGCGCTGTCCCTGCCCCACAGCCTCCCTCAGGGTCTGGTTCTGGTAGTCCCAGAGGACAGGCTTTCTGTGATCCGGGACCACTGGACACCCTGGAGAGAGATAGAGATAGACGTTGTCTGTCTGTGTGTGTGTCTGTGCATGTGTGTGTGTGCATGTGCCTGTGTATATACTGTGAGCATGTGTGTGAGCGTGGGGGTCCGGTACCTATGCGGGACAGGTCGTGCCGAGTGCGTGAGCGTGGTGATGCTGGTTCCCTGGTGAGAAGCCATGAGGACCCTCTTCCTGCTGGGCTCTCTGGAGAGAGGGGAGTCGGGCCTGCGTGGAGCTGGACATACACACTTACACACAGCGGATCACACCATTCAGTGCCACACGTACACATAACTTATATGAGATTGACAGTAATAGACCCAAAAATTTGGATATTTTACTACCTTGATGAAAGTCAGGAGAATACAGAATGCAAGATGAGACTGCTATGACTCAGGGAAACTTGAGGTGTGCCGCAGAGAGCGTCTGCTGTTTGAGCAGAACCTGAGACTTGGACAAAATATCTTATGAGGCAGCAGAGCCAACGCCAGACAGCGTGGGTGATTGAAGTGCAACTCTAACTCCACCAGGAACACAAAAGCATTAGGAAAGCACAGCTAGGAACAGCTTGAGAAGACGGGAGATGTGCGTGTGCATGCTGGTATGTTTGCGTCGTGTGCGTTAAAACATGTGCGATTAGTCTCCGCACGTCTCACGTCGATGCGTAGGTAGGCATTTGCCATGTGAACAAGAAGTCTTTACAAATCTCTCTCTT
>BROE01000013.1:3992020-4002020 GCA_036571765.1 Plecoglossus altivelis
TAGTGTGCCTGTGTGTGTGTGTGCCTGTGTGTGTGTGTGTGTGTATGTCTGTGTGTGCCTGTGTGTGTGTGTGTGTATGTGTGTGTGTGCTTGTGTGTGTATGTGTGTGCGTGTGTGCGTGTGTCAGCCCACCTTGGACATGTACAGTGCTGGAGGCAGTGGACGTTCCTAGAGGGTTGGCTGCTGTGCAGAAGTAGGTGCCTTGACTCTGCAGGCTGACGTTCGCGGTTCAGCTGGCTCATTTTTTTTGTCCGCTCCCGGCTGAAGTCACAGAGAACCTGACGGCAGCGGCACCGAGCTGGCGTCCAGCGGTCTCTCTCTCCGCTGCCAGCTCACCGAGGGCAGGGGCACACCTAGAGGGGGACAGGGGGGACAGGGGGAGGACCGGGAAGGGGGCCAGGCAATAGGAGAGGAATGTTACGCACAGGGAAGACATGAACGGAGAGGTGAAGGGACGGAGAGAACGAGACAGACAAGGAGTCAGCGGATCACTAAAGAGAGAGAGATGGAGAGAGAGAGACAAAGAAAGAGAGAGATACAGGGAGAGAGGGAGACAGAGAGAGAGAGGAGACTGAGAGAGAGGGAAGGAAGAGACAGAGAGAAAGAGAGAGAAAGTGAGAGAAAGAGGAAGAGAGAGAGAGGGAAACGGAGGGAGGGAGAGAGGGTGGGGTCACACTGGAGGAGTATTCCTTTCAGACTGGTCCTCATCACTGAGACAGATCTGCCAGACGGAGGCCAGCGTGCCGCCCTGAGCCAAGTCTCCTCAGAGTCATCTACGGAGCGGCAATAAAAAACACATGGACGGCCTCATTACACCGGCTCTGCTGGTCCAGATCTGGGTCCTGTGCCCGAGCGTCAGCCAGACACTGGAGGGTGCGTCTGTTTGTGGGCCAGACCATGCATGTGTTATGTGTCAAGAGATTTCCTCTCACTCAGGCTAACTGCCAGGCTAGCTGCCAGGCTAGCTGCCAGGCTAGCAGCCAGGCTAGCTGCCAGGCTAGCTGCCAGGCTAGCTGCCAGGCTAGCTGCCAGGCTAGCAGCCAGGCTAGCAGCCAGGCTAGCTGCCTGACTAGCTGCCAGGCTAGCTGCCCCTCATAGCAGACAAACTTCCCCAGTAATGGATGTGGAATCAGCACAGCATGCATTCCTCCAGAAGCTGGGATGTTATACGCTATGGAACCACTAGAGGGCGTATGTGTAGCACCTCTGCAGGTGGGAGGTGAAATAGCCCCCTCAGTTGATTGTGCTGACATGGATATTGTGCTGATGTGAGCGCAGACAAAGGTAGGGGTCAGAGATGAAGGCAAGTTTGAGACTTCAAGAAGGATCTTCTTTCTCATAGAGATCGAGACACGGAGGTTACTGTCCGCACCAGTCAGGTGTCCTGATTCATCCGACTTCTGAAGGGACTGACGTGACATGACGACGTGTCTGTTTTTGAGGGTCTGTGTATGCTCGTGTGAACGTGTATATGCGTGCGTAGCCAGTCTTAGAAGAACACCATCTGTTACCAGACGAGACATCTCTCAACAATTCAGTGTGACAAAAACAAGTCTGTATCTCCTTACACAGACTTAAATAACCCTCTTACTTTCTCACTCTCTCTGCACCCTCCCGACCCTGTGCCGTCATGTCTCCTCTCTCTATCCTCTCTCTATCCTCTCTCTCTATCCTCTCTATCTCTCCTTTGTACTTTCTCTCTTTCTCTCCCTCCCGTTCCCTTCCTTTCTCTCTGTTTCTCTGACCTCCCTCAAGATAAAATCATGTGTTATTT
The DNA here is from genome assembly GCA_036571765.1 of Plecoglossus altivelis. Classification (NCBI taxonomy): domain Eukaryota; kingdom Metazoa; phylum Chordata; class Actinopteri; order Osmeriformes; family Plecoglossidae; genus Plecoglossus; species Plecoglossus altivelis. The sequence goes on from BROE01000013.1 coordinate 3,993,795, forward strand.
AAGTTGAGTTAGTTTTGGCCTTACAGCCTCCCACTCACACACATACAGAACACGCCTACACGCACACAATGACAAACGTTAAACCCATCTCTCATCTCGTCCAATCACTAGGTGATGAAAGCAGCTCCTAAGTCCATTGCTTGTGGCTGGTGCCAGAAGCCATATAGCTCTCTGAGTGTGCTTACATGTGTGTGTGTGTGTGTGTGTGTGTGTGTGTGTGTGGGTGTGTGTAAGAGAGTGAGTGTATGCATTTGTATGTGTGTGGTCTATGATGTTCAGGTGCTGAGGGGTAAAAGGGTGTGTGTGTTGGTGTGTATGTGTGAGCAAGTGGGTGTGTGTGTATATAGGAGCTTACTGTATTTATGTGCGTGCCTGTGTGTTTGTGTGCATGTTTGCGCATGTGTGTGTGTGTGTGTGTGACATCCAGCTGTGGAGGGGCACACAGGTATGGTTGGCAGCAGGTGGCTCTATGCCAGGTGATGATTGGGGGAGTGAACCTTGTTGAGACCTGGAATCCAAACTAGTAGTTCAGCCCACCGCTAGCTATTCAAGACTCTGTCTCATACCAGTCTTTACCTGGCTAGTGCTGGCACCAACTTGTGTTTACCTGACCTGTGTTGATGACAAGCACCAGGTGTGAGAGGGCGGGGAGAGCGTGCAGACAGGCTCCACAGTCGCCGTGAGATCATTCTCCTTATTAAGTAGGCACAGAGTCGACAAATCTCAAGGTCTGTTGAACACAGTATCATTTTATACAGACTAAAAGGTGACATCTTTGATTTCTCTATACGGCCCTCACACGCAGACACGCGTTTCCCTCTCAGCCGGGGTCTCTTTAAGCACACGATTACATCTGTAAATGACCCAGAGGAAATAAATCCTGCCTGCGACCACAGAGGGCCGGAGCTGTTAGCCGTGGTGGCTTTACACGCCATTTCTCCTGCTTCAGCTGCGCCTCTCTCGGCATCTCAACACCGCGCTGTCAAACCAGGGTTCAACACCAAACTGCTATCCCAGGGCTTTAGACAACATGTTAGAATGTCATTCATTAGGAACGGCCCCGCGTCTGATTCTACATGGACCGCAAGCTGAATCTAAGCCCAGCATGTTAGAAGCCAGCGTTTTAGAGACCTGCGTGTCATAGGCCAGTGTATGAATGAGAGGCTGGTGTGTTCGAAGTCAGTATGAATTAGAGGCTGGTGTGTACGAGGCCACTGTATGAATTAGAGGCTGATGTGTTCGAGGCCAGAGTATGAATTAGAGGCTGGTGTGTTCGAGGCCAGTGTATGAATTAGAGGCTGGCGTGTTCAAGGTCAGAGTATGAATTAGAGGCTGGTGTGTACGAGGCCACTGTATGAATTAGAGACCTGCGTGTTAGAGGCCAGTGTATTCAAGGTCATAGTATTAGAGCAGCATTAGAGGCAGGTGTTTTGGAGGCTAGTGTATTACAAGCAGTATTAGAGGCAGGCGTTTTGGAGGCTAGTGTATTACAAGCAGTATTAGAGGCAGGTGTTTTGGAGGCTAGTGTATTACAAGCAGTATTAGAGGCAGGTGTTTTGGAGGCTAGTGTATTACAAGCAGTATTAGAGGCAGGTGTTTTGGAGGCTAGTGTATTACAAGCAGTATTAGAGGCAGGTGTTTTGGAGGCTAGTGTATTACAAGCAGTATTAGAGGCAGGTGTTTTGGAGGCTAGTGTATTACAAGCAGTATTAGAGGCAGGTGTTTTGGAGGCTAGTGTATTACAAGCAGTATTAGAGGCAGGTGTTTTGGAGGCTAGTGTATTACAAGCAGTATTAGAGGCAGGTGTTTTGGAGGCTAGTGTATTACAAGCGGTATTAGAGGCAGGTGTTTAGGAGGCTAGTGTGTTACAAGCAGTATTAGAGGCAGGTGTTTTGGAGGCTAGTGTATTACAAGCAGTATTAGAGGCAGGTGTTTTGGAGGCTAGTGTATTACAAGCAGTATTAGAGGCAGGTGTTTTGGAGGCTAGTGTATTACAAGCGGTATTAGAGGCAGGTGTTTTGGAGGCTAGTGTATTACAAGCGGTATTAGAGGCAGGTGTTTAGGAGGCTATTGTGTTACAAGCAGTATTAGAGGCAGGTGTTTTGGAGGCTAGTGTATTACAAGCAGTATTAGAGGCAGGTGTTTTGGAGTAGTGTGTCTGTCTGACCCACCTGTGATGGGGCAGTCCAGGGTGAAGTTGGCCCCCGGACGCAGGATGATGTGGCTCCCCACCACGGCTCTCATGGCCCCTCCCTGGTCAGACACATTCCTCCACGACACTGAGATGGCTGGAGGCTCTGCTCACACAGACGCAACACGCTATTACACACTGTTACACACTGTTATACACTGTTATACACTGCTACACACTGTTACACACTGCTACACACTGCTACACACTGTTACACACTGTTACACACTGTTACACACTGCTACACACTGTTATACACTGCTACACACTGTTACACACTGCTACACACTGCTACACACTGTTACACACTGCTACACACTGCTGCACACTGCTACACACTGTTATATACTGTTGGGTTTCAAAAAGTAAATAAATAAAGAGGAAAAAATTGTGAAAATAAAATGTTTGATGATGAACATTTTCTTTTTTGTGTCATGTTGAAATAGATGGAGAAAAGGTTTTAGAAAATGTTGTTTTAACCAAACATTTTAAGGTTTTCTAAAGGTTGAAAAAACAGAATGAAAAAATGTCTAAACGTTCATTTGAAAGGTTGACAAAATATTTAGGTAAAAAAAGGTTTAAAATCAAAAATCTGCATGATTGTTGAGTACTCAATGAGGTGTACTGCACTCTACTGCACTCTGTTTGAATCTCCAGCTTCTCTGTTCTCTCCTGTCACTGTGTATGGTAGTATGATGTATGGACGTATGGCAGCGTGCAGGCCATGCAGGTTAGTGTTGGGTTCACATGACAGAGGGACCCACCAGCCAGCAGCAGCTGCGTGCTCTCTGAGTCGGAGCCGTGTGCGTTGGTAACGATGCACCTGTACACCCCACGGTCAGCTGCTCCAGGTAGGGCGATGTGCAGTCCTCCGGAGCTATCCCATGATACCCTGGGGCACAGGACAACAGGAAAACCTCACGGTCAGAACTCGGTGCTCCTGAGAAGGTTAGGCCTGCTAAGCTTGTGTGTTTATGGATCATCTGTGGGGTTGCCAGGGTCACCATGGTTCCCATCCAAGCCTTCAGGAAACATCAAAGCACGTGGAAACAACCACACGGTATTTCCCACGTCCAATAAGATTCCTGCACGGCCCGCAGTCCGTGCTCCCAACACAGGTCTGAGATCCGCTTAGACGCGCCACATCTCAGCTTTCATCATTAGGAAAATAAGATGGAAAAATGATCCAGGATCAGTTTTCGGGGGTGAACCGTTTACCTTGATGAGGGTTTTCTGTGGCTTGCGACTTCACGTTACGACCTGGTATGTTTTACATTGCTCTGCTGTATCTACTACTGTAGATGGAAACAGCCCAGGGAGGTTCTGCACTTTATTAGAGGGACCGGGGACCTTACAGGAACGTGTAAAGCATTAGAGCGTGGAAAATGTGCTGTCATGATCCTGGGAACAGACACAGGGTGCGACCACAGCAGTGATGTGGTTCGACAGACCTCTTTACCTGTAACACAAACCCCAGGTTGGGATATCGAGTAGACGCACCAGTTGAATGGTAATGGACGGAAACCGTAATACGTTCACTTAGCAGATCTTTCCATGCGAAGTAGCTTCCAGTTATCATATTCTTCAGCGGAGGGGATTTATGTTGAACCGAAGCCCGTAGCTTTGAAAACGGGCCGTTCAACGATTCAGACCAAAACTAGTTCAGATGTAACTTTGAACTCCCCTGGTCTGGACTGCATGCTCTTGGTTGAACGGATGTGTTATGGCGAATGTGTTCATGATTTTATGGAGGTCACAGCCGGTCCAGTCGTCTCAGGCTCGCCTGTGTTCTGCTATCCTGTGGTGTTGGCCCCGAGCCCATGTCTCTTTGATAAGAGAGAGCTAAGGGCCAGCAGCAGCAGCAACATCAGAGCTGCTCTCACAAAGCACAGCTTCACACCTGAGCCATGGGTCCTGTGAATGTCCATCAACCAGCCGGACCACTGCCCTGCTCTGGTATCCCCTCCCTTTCTCTGTCTCTCTTTTCTCTCTCTGCTCTGCTCTCCCCTTTCTCCTCTCCGTCTCTCTTTGTCTCCCTCCTCTCCCCTTCTTTCTTTCCTTCCTTCCTTCCTTCCTTCCTTCCTCTCTCTCTTTCTCCTCTCCATCTTTATCTATCTCGCTCCTCTCTCTCCTCTCCCCTACCTCTCTCTCTCTCCTATTTCTCCTCTCTCTGCTCTATCTTTCTCTCTCCTCTCTCCTCTCTATTGTGTGGACCAGAGTTCAGAGCTCTGCGTATAAAATTGCGGAAGGACGATGTCAGTCAAGGCCAGCTCTGTGGGAGTTGGATGGAGAGATGGAGGGGTGGAGGGGTAGAGGGGTGGGGGCAGGAGAGAGGAGCGTTCTGGATGAGTTATGTTCCTCCACAGGATCCATCAGAGACGAGAACACGTGCCCAGAGTTCTGCTGCTACACGGACGAGAGCGCGGAACCAGAACTACCACGCTGGGTTCTCCGAAGGAACACTTGGACCAGAACCTGAGTGGTAAGCAGGCCTTCTAGTCCCTCGGTTCTCACAGAGGCCACTGCTCCATGCCGACCTCTGGCCCTGAGAGGCGTCCTGGCATGGCCAAGCCTACACAGACACCCAGACCAGGGTCTGGACCACAGCCAAACACAGACACCCAGACCAGGGTCTGGACCACAGCCCAACACACCCTGACCAGCGACTGGACTACAGCCCAACACACCCAGACCAGTGTCTGGACCACAGCCCAACACACCCAGACCAGGGTCTGGACCACAGCCCAACACACCCAGACCAGTGTCTGGACCACAGCCCAACACACCCAGACCAGGGTCTGTCACACTGACTTAGGTGGAGGAGATGGAAGAAGCCAGGAATGAGGCAAGTCGTGAGAGAGGTTTGCAGAAGGAAAACAACTTCTCTTTGGAGCGGTCCGTCAGGCTGGCGTGTGATTGGCAGGGCCTTCAAGTGAAGCCGTGATGGCTTCCATATGCACATGAGCGCAGGCTGGAGAACCCCTTGACCGGAGGGGTCCCTCGCGTCTTAGCCCAGGGTCCAGCTTGGTGCTTTAACATAGACAGGGTTCAGAGTAAAGCCCCTGAATTCTAATTGGCCAAATCTTGCGATGCTAATGACTCCAAAGCGCTGTGTGTGTGGTCTGTGACTCCAGGCTTAAATGCCATTCAAATGTCATCAATATTTATGACCTTCCTCCTGAGACAGGAAGTCTATAACAGAGTGGAGCTAAATACCACAGAGAAAGGCCACACACCTAATTGATGCTTGCTTTTTCCAGGCAATGTACGGGGAACGGACATCATACTTAGACAGCTTTGCAGGGGAGCTCACCTGCAATGCTAAAATATTCGCATACTGCAAAATTACCCCCCAAGAATTTCAGTGCAAAGATATCTGTTCGAGCTTGTTTCAAAAAAGTACACTTGACTGCCAGTGTAGTAAGAAATCATAAGCTTAGTAAGCTTTGTCACTGCCATTGCTACTAATGTGTTGTTGACTTAAATGAAGTCACTGGATGAGCCATTTCTACTGGATCTAAAATCTCAAGACTGTCGCACTCAGATGTACAGTTCTTGCTGCGCATGGGTCAGGTGCAGTTCGATCAGATTGTGGACAGGCCTCAGTTCTCGTTGACACCTGAGGAACAGTGTGTCTGAGCCACACCTGTCCAGGCCTGGGCCCAACTGCTCTGCCTAACTAGGCGGCTCCACAGAGAGGAGAGAGTATTCATTTTCATTTAGCACTCGTATCCAAAGCAGGAACTTCAGACAGCAGTCTGGTAGGGTGTCGTAGAGGGAGGGAGGAGGGAGGTGAACCTCACCAAGCTGTTCCATCAGATGTATGTTGTGGTTGGCACCCAAGCTAATGCACTAACGTGCTAACGCGCTAACGTGCACGCAACATCTGAAAGCAGGTGCTTCATCATCCTCTGCAGAAGAGCATATTTCTTACCCCAGCCTGGCATCGAATAAGAGGAGAGGAGAGGGGAGCGGAGGGGAGGGGAGGAGGAGAGGAGAAGGGAGGAGGGAGGAAGAGGAAAGGAGAGGGGAGGAGGATGGAGGAGGAGGAGAGGAAGGGAGAGAAGAAGAGAGGAGAGGAGGAGAGGGGAGGAGAAAAGGAGAGAGGAGGAGAAGGGAGGAGGAGAGGAGAGGAGGGGAAAAGGGAGAAGGAGTAAAATAGAGGGGAGGAGGAGGGAGGATGAGGAGAGGAGGGGAGAGGAGAAGAGAGGATTGGAGAGGGGAGGAGAAGAGGGAGGAAGAGGGTAGGATAGGAGAAGAGGGGAGGAGAAGGGAAAAGGAGGGAAGGATAGGAGGGGAGAAGAGAGGAGAGGAGAGGAGAGGAGGGAAGGAGAGAATAGTATAGGAGGAGAGGGGAGGAGAGGAAGTGACAGAAAGAGAGAAGAGGGGGGAGTAGACGCAGTTGGGTTGGTAATAAACTTGCCACTCACAAGGGCATGGCTGTCAGGCAGGCGCAGGGGCAGAACGGTTGCGTTGACCCCCAGAAACGGGCACACAGGGAGGGCATTGTACCACGAGGGAGCTGCCTCAGCATGGGGCAGATAGCAGCCCAGAGGAGAGGCTTCAGATAACACTATCTAACACAGACCTGCTGAAAGGAAAATTAGCAGCTGTGCTAAACCGAAGGTAACCCAAGATCCTATAGCTTAACTGAGTTTAGATCATGTTTAGGCTCGGGAGTCGATGTGGAACGGCTATGTCAGTGATGTAGTGATTGGTAATGTACGGCGGCTTTGATCTTCTCCATGGAGATCGTGGTGTCTACCTGTCAGAGGTCTGCATCGGTGCTCCGTCTTTGGTCCAGGTGACTCTGGGCTGCGGGGCGCCCTCTGCTGGGCAGAGAAGGAGCAGCGAGCGCGTGCCGTTGGTCAGGAAGGCCGTCCGACCAATGGTGATGTTGACGTTCTTCTGGGCGGTCAGCAGAGGGTTCTGCTTCTGTCTGACGATCTCAGGCTTTCTAGAACGTCTCTCCGGCGCGTGTTCCGACGTGTTGGGCTGTCTGTCTGTCATCGCAGCCAAAGACAAGCAAACAGGAGGAGTGTTAAATAGACCTGGTTGGACATCTACCTTGGTACACCTCACTCAGGACTGGAACTATAACAGTCTAGTATTAAAAAAATGTTGTAATGATAAATGATGATGCAGGTGTGTGTTAATCTACACACAGATGTGGAGTTTTACCTTCAGGGTGTCCTGGGTCCCTGGTTCCCTGTCCTGGGCTGCTTTGGGGAGGGGAGGGCTGGGTGAGGAGGGAGTAGATGAGCTGAGAGGCCTGGTCCTGGGTGATCTCTCCTGCCTCTGCCTGCAGGCTAATGTTCCTAAGGCTCTCCAGGGGCCACGCCCGCCCGTCCTCCTCTCCACTGGGGGGCAGCACTGACACCCTGGGCCTTGTGAGGCTGGGCGTGTTCCGGCAGCGTGGCAGCCAGTCCAGCACAGCGGTGGGGGCGGCCCGCCCTAGCCCGCCTGGGACAGAGCCGGGATCCGATTCGTTCTCCGAAGAGGGCCTGTCCATCAGCCTACTGTCACTGCCAATCAGTTTAAGGGTGAAGGTGTCGGAGGCGGGGCCTGCAACGCACTGGTAGACCCCGCTGTCCCCAGCCTCCAGGCTGTGGATCTTCAGGGAGCCAGACTTGGTGACCCCCAGGCGCTTGGAGTTAGCAAGGGGAAGGCCGTCCTTCTGCCAGCGGATGTAGCTCTTCTGGAACCTTCTGACAGGACACTTGATGACCAGGGACGTCTTGGGAAGTAGGTAAGCCCGCCCACCGACGGTCAGGTGAAGGCGTTTCTCCTGGCGGGTTTGGATGTAGATGTGTTGGACGCTCAGAATCAGAGGGCAACGTTTCGCAGACACACGCCCGCCATCCCTCTCTATCTCCTTGCTTGTCTCCTTTCCTGTCCCCTTGTTCGTCTCCTTCACCGGCTCCTTGACTGGTTCCTTTGCCGTGTCCTTAGGTCTCATGTCTTTCTTGTGCTCTGTGGAAGGGGGGGGGAGGGGAGCAGAAGGAAGGAACAGCCTGTCAAACAGTCAGATTCAC
>BROE01000013.1:4007020-4009967 GCA_036571765.1 Plecoglossus altivelis
CCCAGGCGGGGGGGCAGTCCAGCTGGTTGCAGGGCTGCAGGATGGGGGGTTTAAACTCCCTGCACTCGTCCTCTGACACGCTCACGCCATCCTGATGCTGCAGGGAGCGTGTCTGCATGCAGTACACACTCCGGGTCTGGATCCCCACACCACACGACGCAGAGCAGCTCGTCCACGCTGTCACTTCCCACCTGGTTGCACGCAGACACACACACACACACACACACACACACACACACACACACACACACACACACACACACATGTACACACAAGCACACGCACACACACACATGTACACACACACGTACACACAAACTCATGCATGCATGCACACACACACACACACATACACACATACACACACACATGTACACACAAGCACACACACACACACACACATGTGCACACACACGTACACACAAACTCATGCATGCATGCACACACACACACACATACATACACACGCACATGTACACACAAGCATACACACACACGCACATGTACACACAAGCATACACACACACACACACAGGCACGCGCACACACAAATGCGCACACACGTACGCACAAGACAAATGAGATCTCAGCAGACTGAAACCCATTCATCTCCATGCCATTTCTTGTTTGATTACATGTCTTCCCTCTAACTGCTGGCAGGATTATTATGGCACCAACATTCCTTTTACAAATGTTCCAATGGCTCTGACTGAACCACTTACGGTAAGTGTCTTTAAAAAAAAAAAAAAAAACACTTGTTGTTTTCTGAAGTAAATACAAGAACGGGCCAATAGCTCAAAATAATCTGTTGTCCAAACGGATACAAAAACCTTTCATTTTCAAAGCTATTTTACTTCTGTTCTGGGTTTTTTAATACGTTTTTTTAATGCAACCCGATAAAACTGTCCGCGTATTCAAGTTCAATAAAACTATAATTTCTTCATCAACATCAGTTTTCCTGAGAGCAGCAAAGCACATTAGTCCTCAACGATTGCTGTCCTGCTGACTTTGGCAACAGGACACTCACTGGGAAAACAATAATGTGAAGTACGTTTTGTGTGTGTATGTGTGTGGGTGTATGTGTGTGTGTATGTGTGTGTGTGTGTGTGTGGGTGTATGTGTGTGTGTACGTGTGTGTGTGTGTGTGTGCATGCATGCATGCATGTGCGTGTGTATTGCAGTCTAATGAAATGTACCTTAAACGAGTCCTCAGTGGGGCAAGCCATTTAAAATAAATCAGAGTTGCTTTTCTGAACACAAATCAGCCCCTTGCAGTCCAGTCCAACAAACCCAAAATTGAATCGCGTGTGCTGCACAGCATCACAGCGGCAAATGCAGAATAGCAGCACGCTCGGAAACTGTGCTGTTATACCCATACCCCCCTAGCCAGACCCCCTCACCTAGACCCCCCCACCCAGAGCCCCTCACCCAAACCCCCTAACCAGACCCTCTCACCCAGACCCCCCCACATAGACACCCTCACACAGACCCCCTCAACCAGACCCCCCCCACACAGAACCCCCCACCCAGACCCCACTTGGCCCTTTCAGCCGATCTCCCGCTGCTACTGACGCCACCTCATCAGATGAGGTTATTACAAAGCTGACCTCCTTCCTCTTTCATGACCGTATAAATAACTAACAAACAGACTAAGTAGTACATTTGAAATGGGAGGATCGGTAACTCTGTGCAGAGGGTTGGGAGTGAATAACGCTTGGCTGTTCTCCATCACAGGATCTTTTCAACAACAGACTGGTGATTCATCGCTGATTAGACTCTTGTGAGCCACACAGCTCTTCCATACTGCTGTTTGTTACTGTACCGGGCCAGTTGGCTTTGAGCTGCGTAGCGTCAGGCAGGCAGGTGGGTATTATTAGATCCAGGTAATCCAGTCTTTGGGAGGGGGAGTTGGATCCAGGTCAAAGGTCAGAACAGCGGGCAGGAGAACCTGCTGGCTGGACATTGGGAATCATCCCACCTTCCAATTCCTCTTTCTTTCTCTTCCTTCTTCTCTCTCTTGCTCCTCCCTCCTCCCTCTTCCTTCTCCTCTCTCCTCTTTCTCCCTCCTCCCGTTCCTCCTTCCCCCCTCTCCTCTCTCCTCTTTCTCAATCCTCCTCTACCAGATACCATCCTCCTTCAACTCCCTCCACAAGAGAACTCCACTCGCGCTCAACTGCTGCATTCCTGGTCGTCCTCCTCCCTCCTCTTCCTTCCACTTTTCTTGCCCTCCCCCTCTCCCCCCACAACACTCCATTGCCTCTACTCCTCTCTGTTCTCTGCCCTTCCCCTCTCCTCCCCAACCATTTCCCCCCCTCTCTTCTCCCATCACTCACTCTCTCACCTGCTCATCATCCCTCCCTCTCTCCTCTCTCTCCCCTCGTCTCCCCCTCCTGTACGTCACTTCGGTACCTCTATCTGAGTTGATGCCTCCACTATCGCTCATCTATACTTGCATGCAGGATCTCTAACCATGAAACCGGTTTTTTAAATAACCTTCTCCTTTCTTCGTTCTGCCATGGTTGTACTTGTTCTACACGCACTCCCTACCACCTCAAGCAGAACTTATCCTACACGTCTCCTCTTAATCTTGCGTCCACCCTCGTACCTGGAGTGCTCCTACCAACACCAGAACGCGGTGCTCGTGCCCTCGCGCCTATCACTGTCTCCTTCCTCTAACCTTTGGCTAGTGTGAGATCACCGCCGACGTCGCTGCTCCTCGATGCCAACACAGCCGCCCTCCAAGCCGTGATTTTCAACCGCGTTGGTGATATTGTGCTAATTCTTAGCATGGCATGGTTTTCCATGAAGCTCAACTCTTGGGAAATGCAACAAATGTTCTCATCTGCTCAAGGTTTCGACCTCACTCTACCCCTCCTGGGCCTTATCTTGGCTGCTACCGGGAAATCCGCACAATTCGGCCTTCACCCACAGATCGAGTCAATCCCCC
>BROE01000013.1:4020955-4051090 GCA_036571765.1 Plecoglossus altivelis
ACACACACACACAGACACACACACAGACACAGACACAGACACACACACATACACACAGACACACACACACACACACAGACACACACACACACACGCTCAGTAACTCTGTCCTAGCAGGCTGGGCTGATGCTGGGTCACTCACACATTCAGCCATGTCCTCGGCCAGCCCCACCTCCTCCACACGACACAGAGCAAGGGAAGAAGTCTGTCTCCACCCACTGGTATCTGATTGGCTGGTAGAACAGGAACTGGATTACAGTGTCCCTGGGCCCGCCGTACTTGACCTAGAGATGGATGGATGGGGGGGAGGGGGGGGGGAGGGGAGGGTGTAGGACAGAGGAAGCAAGAGGACTGAGGAAGCAAGGGGCATCTCATTCATCTGCATACATACCTTTTTAGTTATCACCTTGCATCCTTCCCTGGGCTACATCTCTTTGCTGTCCATACTTAGGGCCTCTTTAGGCCCCACTGTCTAAGGCAGACAGTGTGTTCACCACATACTAATGATAATCACTGAAACCCTGTTGAGAGCTGTAGAAGAATGTTTGGGTACAAACTCGGGTGCCAAACCAAACCAGCTCATCATGGCTCATCAGTGAACAGACATTCTGCAATCAGGCCTTTGGATCCTATTCGTTCACATATTCTGTGTAATCACATGAATTATGTCAACATGAATAATTATGGTTAGTAAACAAGAGAAACGACATGAGATAAAAACAGACTCAGTATTTCAGACTCGATATTTTACTCTGTATTTCTGTCCAACTTCAAAATGCAGCACAACGAGGTCACTTCCTCCTACAGTAGGCTGCACCACAAAGTCACTTCCTCTGTAGCCAGGCCTACATCTGAGCCTCACAGACTCCTAGCTCTCAGAGGACTCCAAGGAGGATTACAGAGAACAAGAGCTCTCAAGCTAGGCTCTTATCAAGCTGTCATGCGTCTCACCTTGATGATGTAATCAGCTCGGAGCGGCCCGTGAGCCCTGAGCGTCTGTCTGTCTGTCCCTCGCTGGTACTCCAAGCTGGTGTTCCCTATCATGAAGGAGCCTGTGGACAGCAGGCTGTGCTCCTCTATCTTCCCATGCACAGGGGCAGCCTCAATGACTGACAGAGACAGGGAGAGAGACAGAGACAGGGACAGGGAGAGAGACAGGGAGAGAGACAGAGACAGGGAGAGAGACAGGGAGAGAGACAGAGACAGGGACAGGGAGAGAGACAGAGACAGGGAGAGACAGGGAGAGAGACAGAGACAGGGAGAGAGACAGAGACACAGAGAGACAGGGAGAGAGACGGAGAGGGAAAAAAAGAAAGAGGGAGATATGAGTTGAGAAAATCAAAGGATGTGAAGATAAACACTTTCTCGTGACACCAATTCATGTAACCCTAAAGTGAGGTTGGTGTGTGGGATAATAAACACTGTGTAGGCGAGGTTATGTTTTTGTGGAGAAGATAATTATAATCATCTGTTGCCTTCCCAGTCCCCTACCTTCTTCTTGTCATATCTCTCTCTCGGTCTCGCTCTCTCTCTCTCTCTCTCTCTGTCTGTCTCTCTCAGTCTCTTTGTCTGTCTCTGTCTCTCTCTATGTTCCTGAAATGATTATCTACGTTCTAGTCATTTCCAACATAATTTAAAGTCGTTTCGCAACTTGAAACCATGAACAGCCACGTAACCTGGGCCACTTCACCAAAAATAAGGTTTTTACTCAATCTAAATCCTCCAAGGAGAAATTGTCTCCTGATGATAAGGAGTTCAGGGGAGGGTGTAAAAACAGGACTGTACCGGATCGGTACAGGACTGGATTATGTGTGTTTAGTTTGTTCACTTTTACTGTGGTCTTTTCCCCTTTAAACTTCACTACTCTCTTCCACGTCCGCCACACAGGTCTCCTGATGCCTGACAAACGATCTGCTAAAGCAATCTGAAGGTCACTCTAACCCCCCTGTTCTGAAACATCTGACCAAACACACACGCAGTTGAGCCTGGAGCTCTTGAGTATAGTGTTGGTGAACCTTCAGTGCTGTGATGCTGCCACCTGCACGTCAGCTGGAGGTCTCCCCACACACACGTGCACGCACGTACGCTACGTACGCCAAGGCGCACGTGAGGTTCGCACTCGCACGCGCAAAATGCGGCGCGCTAGGGCTGTGGACACGCCCGCACGTAACGCGACACGCACACTCAGGTGTTAAGTGTATGGGTGGGTGCGATTGAGTATGGTAATGACCGAGCGCACTCACAGCTTACGCACAACACACTGAGTGTACTGTGCCCTGAACCACTCACACATACTTATTGTACTGGGACCACACGCACGCACACACGCACGCACACACACGTACTAAGCCCACACACACTTAGTGGGACCACACACCGCACACATTCATAGATCACACACAGATCGGTTCAATACTCTAAGGCAGTGCCCGTAATGCACATAGCTTAGTGCACAGACTAAATCCTAGTCTGCACACTCGAATACAGTACAAGTAGCTAGAACATATGGCAAAATTAGTATCACGCACAGGAAACAGCAGTCCATAAATAATGAGCAAGTCACAAAGCTCCAACACACAAGGTCCATAGGTGTCTTGGGTCTACTAACCAGCCGACCTGAGCACTGTCTCTCAGTACTCTAACTCCACACCCACTCTCGGTCTCTAGTACGCCGAATAGAATCATCTCTCTCTCTCTCTCTCTGCTCTTCTCTAATTCCCCATCTCTCTACCTGAAACTGCCCATCGCTCATCTCTATTCACCTCCCAATTCCGCAGTGTCTGGTGCTTTCTAACTCTCAACGCAGCTCGGTTCTATCACATCTCGTATTCCTCTGGCTCTCGTGTTATATGTTTCCCCTGGGTAATCCCCTTCATTTAACTTTTCCCCCCGAAGACGCCCCCTGACTCTTCTCCTCCCCTGTCTTCTCTCGTCTTTCTCGTAACTCGCCAACCCTGCTACCGTCTCTCTCTAATGGAGATCGGCTCTCTGCTCGCACCCCCGATATCTCTCTCTATACTGCCCACTCTCTTCTCTTTCACTCCCTTCCCTCTCGGGTTCGTGGTCTCTCCCTAACTCTCACGCTCTGCTCCTCTCACCCTCCTGACTTCAATCATCGTATATCTCCTATATGGCACTCTGCTCTCTCTAACCCCCCTGTCTCTCTCTCATCTCTTTCTAACTCCCACCCTCTCTCTCTCACCCCCGGCTCTCAACTCTCTTACTCGCACCTCATCTCTCACCTGCTCCTGCTGTCGTCTGCTCTTCGGCTTCTAACTCCACGCCGTATGTGGAGGTGATATAGTGGCGGCTGGTTGCTGCGTAGTATGTCGCTACCTTCTCTGTCTCGTCTCTGCTTACAGTCATCTCTCTCTTCTCCCTACCAACTTCAACCATCTTCTCTCTCTAACTCCCACCTCGCTCCTCTCTCTCCTCTCTACTTTACTGAGAGGCACTTCCCTCCTCTCTCCTTCCTCGTGCCGCTCTTGTCGCCCTCCGTACGCGTCTCTCCGCTGCGCCCTTTACTCGCCAGCTCCCTGCTCGTCTCCTCACATTCCCTCCTCGTAGTGGCTCTCCTCCTCTGGAGTGTCTGCGTTCGGTTACTCGATTTACGCGTCTCTCTTCTGACTCTCTCTCCCTCTCTGCTCGCTCTCCTGCTGTTTTTTGTCTCTCTGTACTTCTCTGAGCTCAGCATCTCTGAAGTAGCCAGAATCCTTCAAGATCCGCTGTGTAAGAGCATGACATGGACAGATGATACACGTGTGTTTGTATACATGTGTACAGACAATGCATCGACTTACTGATGTGATCGGGGCCCTTGGCACTGAGTCTCACACCTCGACTCCCCTGAGGAACTTCCAACACTGTCTTCACAGCTGTAGGAGACACACACACACGAACACACACACACGCAGAGACACACACATGCAGACACACACACACACACATCATCGAGTTAACGTGGGAAAACGTTCAGGGAATACTGGTACTGTAAACTCACCGTTTCACATCTGAAAGCACTTGGACACGATGTGTTGAAGCACTCGACCGTGATCGCTTATCAACTACGAGGGGGACAGATACAACCATGGTGAAACGGCAAAGAGACGGAATAAAAAGAAAAGAACATTTCAGTGTAAAAGCGAAACTCGGTCGTTCTGAAGCCTAATCTAAAACGAGCAGTGATAACCTGAACTCTCGAATGGCTAAGTCTCAACATGCTAACTGGAAACGAGGAAAACGATATTTAGAAACATACCTAAAAACAGCAAGACGTTTGCACAAGGAAAAGAGCCTTTTACATACGTGTACCGTATGTGCCTGTGAGTGTGGGAGAGAGTGAGTTTGTCTCTACCGCCAAACTAGCAGTGTATATTACATACACAGTGAGTATACCATATCAGAATCTGAATGGGTTTTACTCACCACGAAGGTTTACACAGACAAGCCCATTTATTGAAATTTGATCTCTGCCTGTACAACATATAAGGCCTTCACTTCGACACACACACACACACACCCCACACACACAGAGAGCTGCAGATATGCTGCCATACATGAAAAAGCTCTTTATCGCTGTACGATGCCTTTCAATTAGTTACTCTCCCAAATCCTACATTTTTCAGACGCAGCCTGGCTAGCTGAACGCGGGTGAGGATAGCAGCATGCTAAGGAGCTGAGAGCTGTGTGGAGGAGTAAAATGCTAATGCTGCTCCTGTAGTTTAGGAAGGCTACTTTTCCCTCTGGCTGCAAACAGGCAACCCGACCAACAATTAAGCGGCTCTGGATGTCAGCCAGAGTCTCTGGTGCCCAAAAATAATTACGCTTGGAAACTGTATCGGCAACACTCTGAATTTATGAGGGTGATGAAATCAATTCATGCCATTTCATTTCTTTCTCGGTCGTCTGAAGGAAAAAAAAGGAAAAAAAAAAAATTGTTGAGCCAGATACGTTATAAAGTGACCTTCCAAACAAATTATGGAAATGAAACATGGGTAGGCTGTTAAGGGTTCAGTTTAAATCAGTCTATCATGACTGGTCCTGAACCAGACGGAATAATGCAGTCGATTCATATTCTAGACACAAAGAGGGACACCATTCACGATCATAAATTATGTATGATAAACAAACAGGATAGTGTGAACCTGTGTGTGTCTGCGAGTGTGTGTGTGTGTGCGAGTGTGTGTGTGAGTATGTGAGTGTGTGTGTGTGTGTGTGAGTATATGTGTGTGTGTGTGTGTCTGTGTGTGTGTATTGTATGGGAGACTGCAGTGATCTGACCACACAGAGGAACTGACAGAACTGCCTTCATTCGGAGATAACCCCCTTCACTCCTCTCCACCTCCAGACCAGAGTCCTAGACCACTAGAACCCAGAACCCAGAGCCCATGTCATGGCCTGAGGAGCCAGGCCCAGACAAGTCCGATGTGAGCCCCGCTGGGCCTGCTCCTCTCCGAGAGCCCCAGGAAAGGCTCCGTGTCAGCAAGGACTACCATGAGTTATTGGCTAGACGGTCTTTATTAGAGAGAGCATAATGCACTTGGATTAAGTTACTCCTAGATCTGGTTAAACAGGATCTTTAAGAGAACGGGTCCTGATGCCGTGAAAACGCCTCCGTCTGCCCGCTGAAACAAAAGGTCCAGTATTTCTTTGTCTGACTCGGTTTGGAGCGCTCGGTTCAGAAAGGGGGTGACTCTTGGACGGGGAGGGATAACTTAAGTGCAACTGGCAGTCGCGGGCAGCCTATTCTGTTGAAGGGGACTGTCCAAACACAATATAAGGTCTCTTTCCACAGAAGCAGACGGATGCCATCTCTATTAGGACAGCGTACAAAGACAGCCTTGTGTGCTAGGAGGCAGAAGCCAGCTAGGGTCCTGGGAGAAGGGACAGAGAAACATACTATACTTGGATTTCAAATGGGTTTCGCTCAGCTAACCTCATGGAACCTTTCAGCGATTCTGGTTTTCCATCGAGAGCTCGATGCCGGACTCCGACAGCAGGACTCCGATTGATCAAAAGACCGGCAACGCAGAACGGAGACTGACGCATACAGCAAACACCCACCAACAATTAAAAGAGAGACATAAATATTTACGTTTTCTGGCTGGTAACTTTAATGCTGATGTTTTTCGAACGGTCAGCCATGTTCATTTCAACTCTTCAGTTCTGTACGTGCCAAAACAAGTTCATTTGAAAAATTTGATACAATACCTCAGCTGGAAAGCTAATAAATGGATTATGTAAATATACCCTGGGCCAATATCTACTACATTAAACTTCCACGATGCTGAGCCGCTGATGTCAGTGAGGGAAGCTTTCGCTGACACCGAACTGAAATGATGACTTCAAATATGTTAATACGGTGATGTGACGGATTCTAAACTAGCACAAGGGAGACCCGGGTGCAAATCAAATCCTTTTTCATTTACAAACCACACATCCCCACTGACACTGTTTGTGCCACGGTATTTAACGTCCTGAACGCATTCCGAGCAAAAGAAAATGAATTTCGCACATAAAACGCCAAACAGTGGCAGCTCAAAAGCGGTTATGAATTGAATCCCCAGACAGTTAGATTTATGAAAACCCACGCAGTAAAAAGCAAGACTCCATGTTGAAACATCTGCAGCTCCATCTGGTAGCAGCAGTTCTAGCCAGAAGTCATGCTGGTACTCCATGTACATAAACACCCTGGGTCAGAACAAAGACCAAAGCCTGGACTATGGGTGCACTCCAAGCTGAGAGGTGCACCTTAACTGTTTAGGGGTGTGTGGAGAGGGAAGGCGTGGGGAAGGAGGGTGTGGGAGTGTGGGATGTGAAAGAGGTGAGTTGTGGGCTGTGTGGAGGTGTGCGGTTGTGGGGCGGCGTGGGTGTGTGTGGTGTGGTGTGGATGTGTAGGGGGGTGTTGGGGCATGGGTGCGTGTGGTGTGGATGAGTGAGGTGTGGATGTGTGAGGTGTGGTGTGGATGTGTAGGGGGGTGTTGGGGCGTGGGTGTGTGTGGTGTGTGGGATGTGAGTGCGTGCGGTGTGGGTGTGTGGGGTGTGGGTGTGTGGGATGTGGGTGCGTGCGGTGTGGGTGTGTGGGATGTGGGTGTGTGGGGTGTGGGTGTGTGGGATGTGGGTGTGTGGGGTGTGGGTGTGTGTGGTGTGGTGTGTGTGGGTTTGGGTGTGGTGTGGGGTGTGTGGGATGTGGGTGTGTGGGGTGTGGGTGGTGTGGGGGTGTGGGTGTGTGGGATGTGTGTGGCGTTGCGTGTGTTTGCGCAGTGTGTGGGATGTGGGGTGCGTGCGGTGTGGGTGCTCCTGCGGTGGGATGTGGGGTGCTGACTTCGGGGTGTGGGTGTGTGGGGCGTGGGTGTGTGTGGTGTGGGTTAGGTGTGGGAAGTGGGTGTGTGTGGTGTGGGTGTGTGGGATGTGGGTGCGTGGGGGTGTGGGTGCGTGCGGTGTGGGTGGTGTGTGGTGTGGGTGTGTGGGATGTGGGTGTGTGTGTGGGTGTGGCGTGTGTGGGATGTGGGTGCGTGGGGTGTGGGGTGTGGGATGTGGGTGTGTGTGGTGTGGGTGTGGTGGGATGTGGGGTGTGTGGGATTGTGGGTAGGAGCGGGTGTGTGGGATGTTGGGCGCGTGGGGCGTGGGTTGTGTGTGGTGTGGGTGTTGTGCGTGGTGTATGTGGTGTGTGGGATGTGGGTGCGTGCGGTGTGGGTGTGTGGGATGTGGGTGCGAGCAGTGTGGGGTAAACCTACGTTGTTCCGGCGTGACGTGAGGCAGAGCCTGTCCCCGCACCAGGCGACACGTGGAGTCGTCTCCAGCGCACACGCCACAGTTATCCTCTCGAGCACCGCTGCCCAGCTGCCGGTCACAGCCCACTTCCTGCCAACACGCACACACACACACACACACACACACATACACACACATACACACACACACACACACACATAACACACACACACACAAGAGGGAGGAGAATGGAATATAGAGATCCTTGAACACAAACCTCTTCCACATCCACACACAAACATCCACACACGCACATCCCCACAAACACATCCACACAGCAACCTCTGCTTTAAGGAATCCTGTTTATTTTCCCTTCTTCACGCCTGCTGGTTTTCATGTTGTGTATTATTAATCCATATACACAGGGAGGAATATTGGCCCCATTCTGTCACTACGAGAGCCAGGCTACCTTCTACCTCTCCTGCTAAATCCATCACTCCAGCAAACCTCCTGACTACAGTCTGCCAGACACACCTCCACCAGCTGTGCCAACGGCCCTCTCCCTCTGCCAACATCCACCGTGCCTCTCTGGCTGGCAGGGGCAGACAGCCAGCAG
Organism: Plecoglossus altivelis; assembly: GCA_036571765.1. Lineage (NCBI taxonomy): Eukaryota > Metazoa > Chordata > Actinopteri > Osmeriformes > Plecoglossidae > Plecoglossus > Plecoglossus altivelis. The sequence goes on from BROE01000013.1 coordinate 4,029,285, forward strand.
CTGTGTGTGCTTAGCTGTGCGGAGGGGCCTGCGTCCTATGGGACTGCCATGCGATGAAGCTCAGCCACTGGGCAGCGTTTGATGGGCCGGTCCAGTGGCACAGCCAGAAGCCGCCCAGGCAGCCGCTCCACTTCAACTCATCCAGTCCGCACGCGGCAGCCGGACCGGGGGGGGGGAAGAAGGAGAAAGGGAGGGAGAAAGAGAGAGAGGAAGTACCATAGGCGAAGAAAGAAGAGGTGAGAGGGAGAGAAGAGAGCCTCAATTAGCGGAGGAGGGAGAGGAGACAGACGGAGAAGGAGGGAGAGGGACAGAGAAGGAGAGAGCTGCGAGATGCTCACATCCAGGATGCCGAGTGAAGCAGCAGTGGTGTTGAAAGAGCTGCGTAAATGTAATCCATCATCCACATTACCAGCCTCTATTCCATTACGTGCGCGAGAGCAGAGTCTCAACCTGTCTCTTTCCATCTCACTCAAGCGTTTCAGAAAAGTTACTTGTGGCAGCGTGAGGACACACTAAGGTAGAGCACCTCCGGCTTGATGGACGCACGCTCAATAAGACATCAGATAGCCCATTAACCGCTTTTGGGGAAAACTTCATATCATAAATATGTTCCCCGTGTGCCAAAGCCATGCTTGTGTAATTTAATGCATACCAGGAGTGCATGTGAGGGATGTGAGCAGCAACTTCGGAGTTCCATCCCAGACTCTGTCTCCTGAGGGTCTCTCAGGACACTTTACCAACTCTGACACCTCCACAGGGACCCCTGCCAAGGCTCACAGCAGACCACATACACACCCACACACGCACACACTTACACACAACTACACACGGGCCCCATCTGATATACTCACCTGCAGTCCAGCAGTATTGCATGCTAAAATACGCCCATACATCATAATTTGAGTTAAAACGACACAGTACATTGTTTTCGGATAATTGGTGACAGTGACACCAGTCGGTTTGTGTTTCTTGTCAGCCTTTATGTGTATTGATCCTGAATATTATACAGACTACTACATGAAGGTGAGCTGGCGAATGACAACCGTGGAAAGTTAGACTTTCCCTCCTCTCTCCCTCCCTCTCCCTCACGCTGTCCTGTCAGATGAAACAACACCTGAGCTAAGAATAAACCCATCCTGGAGTGTTTATGACGACAGGAGAGGAGATAGAAGTATTCCATGTTCAAGGCTCATCGCTTCCTGGAGTGTCATTCGGAGAATTTCAGATGCTCGGCTAAAGCACTGCTGTTAGAGATCCTGATGAATGACATGGTGGAGAGTTGGTCTGGCACAGCACGTACAGACCGCTTCTCCTGGGTGGGGGAGAGACCACCTGGAAGCAGGGCCGGTGAGCATCCACCACAGTGTCCTCGTGGTCTCTCTAGCAGGGGTTAGTCTACCCTTGCATGTGAGACTGGTTTCTCTAGCATGGGTTATGGTCTCCCCTAGCAGGTGAGACTGGTCTCTCTAGCAGGGGTTAGTCTACCCTAGCATGTGAGACTGGTCTCTCTAGCATGGGTTATGGTCTCCCCTAGCAGGTGAGACTGGTCTCTCTAGCATGGGTTATGGTCTCCCCTAGCAGGTGAGACTGGTCTCTCTAGCAGGGGTTATGGTCTCCCCTAGCAGGTGGGACTGGTCTCTCTAGCAGGGATTAAGGTCTCCCCTAGCAGGTGGGACTGATCTTCCTAGCATGGGTTATGGTCTCCCCTAACAGGTGGGAATGGTCTCTCTAGAAGGTGGTTTCTAGTAGGAGGGACTCGTCTCTAGAACGAGGGACTGGTCTCTCCTAGGAGTGATTTGTCTCACCTGGCAAACTCCGCTGATGCACATGTCCAAGGCGTCGGCACGGCAACGAGTCCCATCCAGCACCTTGGGGGCAAGCTCCACGGTGAGACTCCGCCCCTTGGCTTGGCAGTGAAGGGCGCAGGGCGTGGCGGGGTCGTGGGATACGGGTACCCACTCATAGGTCACGCCCTGGTACTTGATGTCATTGTGGGCGGAGCACTGTTGGGAGCGGAAGTCTCCAGAGTCGGGAGGACAGTCCTGAGGGAGAAGGGAAAGAGAGGATGAGCGAGAGACAGAGAGAAAAAGAGAGGGAGAGAGAGAGAGACGGAGAAAGAGAGAGAGAGGGAAAGACGGAAAGAGGAGATGAACGAGAGAAAGGGAGGGAGGGAAGAAAGGAAGGAGGGACGGAGGGAGAAAGAAAGATATATAGAGAGAGGAAGGGAGAAAGAAAGATTGACAGAGAGAGAGAAAGTGAGAGAAGAAGGGATGAGATAGCGAGAGGGGAGAAGTTATGAGGGCAGGAATGGGAAGATTGGTTGAAGGTGGTGGGGTTGTTATCGACAGAAACCGTGGTTCTGAAAAACACCGGAACTTCAAGGCTTCGTTCAAGGTTCTCTTGGCTCGTCCGGCCCACTGCGGATCCCGGGCACCGCACACCTCCTCTCCTACCGAACACATCAATCCTGACACGTCGTCCTCTCCCAGTCAGAGAAAAATATACAGTCCTTCATCCCTCACACCCGCTAACACGCGGAAAGACAAAACGCCAACAGACAGCCTTGACTGCAGCCAGGCGGTTACAGAAGGGCCTCGCTATTCTCCAGGAGAGGCATGGTATAAATATTATACTGGGAAGTCTTCCCACTCGCCGTGATTGAAAGCATTGCTGCTCCGCTAGTTACAGACGTGACCACTTCAGTGGGGCGCAGGGATGATTCGGAGGCTCCTCTCTTGATTGGAGTGGCGCGACGCGTGAGAATGGTGCTGGTGGTCTCTGTCGCTTGGCTGTGCGTCTGCGGCTCTGGCCTGCTCCAGGCGTACAACAGCTTTGACACGGGGGAGGGGCCGCTCTGGTTCTACTTACCGAAGGACCCGACAAAAGCTGGTGACTTGACCGCGTGGACCGTCACTAGCCTGCGAATAAACCTCACTAGCTTTTGTATACGAGCACTAGAATCTGATGATTTTATACACGCAAGCAGTGAAGAGCTGTGATAAGACTGTTTAGCATTTGGACTCTGCAGGTCACATTTGCAGATGGTTTTACCCAAAGACACTTGAAGATTTGTCTATGACTCAGAGTGACAAGAGTGTAAGCTCTAGAACAGGAGTGTGTGTGTGTTTGTGTGTGCCTGTGTTTGTGTTTATGAGTGTGTGCGTGCGTGTGTGTGTATTTAGAAGTGTGTGTGCATGTGTTTGTGTTTATGAGCGTGTGTGTGTGTGTTTGTGCGCGCATGTGCTTATAAGTGTGTGTGTGTGTGTGTGTGTGTGCGTTTGTGCGTGCACGTGTTTATGAGTGTGTGTGTGTTTGTGCGTGCACGTGTTTATGAGTGTGTGTGTGTGTGTGTTTGTGCATGCACGTGTTTATGAGTGTGTGTGTTTGTGTGTATGCTTACACTCACCGTGTTGCTGCACGTTCTGTAGCGGATGTAGTTTCCTTCGCACTTTCTGGAAAGCAAGGCAGAACCAAACATCGTTAGAACTAATCGAAACCAACAGAACAACAGTAAACAATTAAGACTGACTGAAAGTATTCGCTGTTGAAGTAATTAAAAAAACTCCCATTCCTCTCATCACGAGTACAACTATGTGAGAGTAAACCACAAACATGGATTTTAGAAGGCTGACCAACAATCTATTTAACAAGATTTTCTTCACTTGTTTTCTTAAAATACCAGTGGTTTTGTCCTTTGAAGGAGATTCAAACTGGGCTCAAGTCAACTCCAGCAGTCATCCTGGGTTAGAGCTGTCTTTCACACTCTCTGTCTCTCTCTCTGTCTGTCTCTCTCTCTGTCTCTCGCTGTCTCTGTCTCTCTCTTTGTCTCTCTCTGTCTCTCTCTCTCTCTGTCTCTCTCTCTCTCTCTGTCGCTGTCTCTCTCTGTCGCTGTCTCTCTCTGTCTGTCTCTGTCTCTCTCTGTCTGTCTCTGTCTCTCTCTCTCTGTATCTCTCTGTCCGTCTCTGTCTCTCTCTGTCGCTCTCTCTCTGTCGCTGTCTCTTTCTGTCTCTCTCTGTCTCTGTCTCTCAACCACAGAAACAGTTTCTGTCAATAACAACCTCACCACCTTCAACCAATCTTCTGTTCCCATTCCTGCCCTCATAACGTATTCTCTCTCTCTCTGTCTCTCCCTCAACCACAGAACCCGTTTCTGTCGATAACAACTCCACCACCTTCAACCAATCTTCTGTTCCCATTCCTGCCCTCATAACGTCTTCTCTCTCTCTCTCTCTCTCTCTCTCCGTCTCCCTGTCTCTCTCTCTCAAGTCTACCATAACATTCCTTTCCCTTTGACAGTATGGACAGGCAGCTAACTCCGTTCCACCTTGTTAGCAACAATAACGACACACAATCTCCTGGTGTGCGTTAACTGCCACAAAGTGCACATTTTCACCCCTGGCAAAGAATAACATTGAACTAAACTGGCAGGCGCTCCTTTGTCATGGTGTGAACGTCCAGGGGGGCTGAAGTGGCACAGACGTGCAGGCAGAGACCAGAGCACTATCCTTCAGCTGCGTCCAAGCTAAACCGCCACTGAGACCAAATGTGAATACCTCTTTATTAATGAACCCATTAATAGTCTTCCCTGTATGAATCACTCATCCATAGTGCGTGTGTGTATAGACCATTATTTCAGGGTCTGGAAATGTATATACAGTATGTATATACACTATTTGTCTTCCACTGAATACATAGGACTTGAACAGCAGAGAGAGACAGTTAAAGAGCGGAGGGAGAGAGCGAGAGCAGAGAGAGAGAGAGAGAAAAGAGAGAGCGAGAGAAAGGAAAGAAAGAGCAAGTGAGAAAGCAGAGAGAGAGTAGAGAGAGAGCGCGAGAGAGAGCAGAGATAGTGGAGAGAGAGAGAGAGAGAGAGAGAGAGAGAGAGAGAGAAAGAGACCTAAAGCAGCTGAGAGAAAGAGCTCACTACTGTTGGGTGTCCATGTAACAGATTGAAATACACGCTCATCCTGCACTGAAGAAGACAATATATTCATAGTCTGTGTGTCTGAGAGGATGTTGAACACATACACAAACCAGCAGAATAAGGAACAGCCACAACAGTGGAATACCAGGTGTCTATTTTAAAGTGGACAGTAGGCAGATGTACAGAGTACAGAGACAGATATTTCCTCCTGGTGCTGTGTGAACGGGGTGAAGATAGAGCTAGTGTGTGTGTGCACGTGTGTGTGTGTGTGGCGGGTAGAGAGGGGTAGTGGGCACTCTCTTTCCTCTCCAAAAGCAACACTGGAGTCATCCACTAGCTCAACTCTCCATTTCAATTTGTGTTTGTTCTTGTGAAAGTGTCTGTGTCAATTATACTAGTGTGTGTCCTTCACTCGAGGTTGTGTTTCAAGAAACAGGAACAAGACAGCACATATTGCTCCGTGTTTAGACTTTCACACTTGCTTTCCATTCCTCCTACAGCCTACACACACACACACACACACACACACACACACTCTATCCCAGTAGAACAGATGTACTGGCTTGTGTGGTGAAAAAGGTTTCTATAATTGCAGCATAGTAAATCTCCTTGTGAAGATCCTGAACAAATCAGTCTCAAATCACTAACAGACTTCCTGCAGCTGAGGGAGGCTAGCAGGATAACAGGCTAGCATAGGTTTGCTACTGATCAGGGAGGCTAGCAGGATAACAGGCTAGCATAGGCTTGCTACTGATCAGGGAGGCTAGCAGGCTAGGAGACTAGCAGGGGTCTGAAATACTCTGATGGAACATCACAAACTCCACAGGAGTTGCAAGATGACATCTCATCAAACATCAAACAACCAACATAGACACGCAGGTCACATGTTTTGATTGCACAGCTATTCATCTTCACCATTGTTGTAAAAAGGAGACATTCCTGGGTAAGTAGACTGTAATTCTATCCACTGAGGAAAAACGAGACCATCATAGGTAATAACCAAGAGAGAGTTTCTGAACAATCCCTGTGATTGACAACCAGCAGATAGGCCGACTCCTAACCTCTCCTAACCTATAAATTCAAAACAAACAAAAAACGTAACTTTTATTTTAAACTGCAGGCTAAGGCTATGTAGATTAATATATATATATATATATATATATATATATATCCATTTTTAGAATAAACTGAGTAAATATTTGTCGAGCAACTGTTCAGCAACGCCCCCCTCTCAAGCGTTTCATAGCAACAGCCCGCTGGATGACAGGGCCACGTTTCGTGCCCTGTAATATCAAGTAAGACATGACTTTATCCTGTGCAGCGAATGCAATCTATTCTGCACTTGTAAAACTAAATCATTTTTATTAGTTGCGCTGTCACTGTGCCGTTTGTTTGGGCTATTACTCAGTGTAACCCACTGTGGTTGAGTTCAATTGTGGTAGTCTAACAGAATATCGAGTTTGTTGTTGTCGTGTCACCATACCGTTTTAAATAGCGTTTCTTATTGGGGCTCGTATTTAAAAAAGAGCTGCTTGTCTGTTATTATTCAAGCACCTTTCAAAACAATAAAGTTGTACTTTAATTTTAGTTGGCACTGGCAGGTTGAGCTAGACTAGCCCCCCACTAACATCTCTCCGAGCTTCCGGCTGGACGTAAACAGTCGCTCATGCGAAGAATTGAATAAGTAAACACAAGGGAAACTGGAGGCAGTCGATACAAACCAGCACAGAGCCGGTTACATAGGGGAGCTTCAAATGTCGTCTTGTTGCGTCGTTTCTGGCTATAATCGACGGACTACAGGCTCCAATTTGACAATGTATCACCCCATCCTGTCAATAGGTAGACGCTTATTCAGTTTTACAATGATCCATGCATTGTAGCCACATGGTCGTAAGTTTTTCAATGAACAGTCGCGGTCCCCGGACAGTGAGAGACCTAACATATTCTCTCCACAAATTCATGTTTTCATACCGTGCTTGGTATCTGAGATACGTTTAAAATAGGCTGCTGATCCCTGTACATTATGTATAAGTGTCTGCTAAATGAATCAAATGTAAATGCAAAAATGTCCATCAATCTTGTATCAAACACCGTCCATATTGTTCCTCAGAAAGGACAGGATGGAGAAGAGGCACAACCCATCGATGGTTCTCCTGGCTTGTATTCTACGGACAGCTTACGTGGGCGTATAGAGTTGTTTTTCTTTTTCTCGGCCTGAAAGGAAGCTGAATTCTAGCCATAATCCCTTCTGCCAATCATCCAGGTTTAGTGCCTCGTGCGGTTCGTGTGGTTGAAACTTGCGCAGTAAAACAGTTGTTAATTCTACTTTGGCAGCCAGGGTACCATGGTCCCAATAGTAGGGGTGATGCGCAGGTTGAGTTGCGTTCAAGAACAATGGGAGAGCTGCCACAGCTGGGCCACAACCCAGAGACAACTGCCAGGGGAGCAGTCTGAATCCGATTGGCCGTGATGTGGAGCACTTCCTGAACAAGCGTGGCCATCACCCTGCTGAGAGAGAAACTCTCTGGAGAGCTGGCTCTGATATACATGACAGATGAACAAACTGTAATCACAACATCTCCACGATTACAAGTTTGCACAGAAAAGGAGGGTTTTACAGGGGACAAAAAGATACAGAAAAGTAATGGTAAACAAAACACTTTCGTTGTTAGTATTCATCTCATTCTCTCTGGAGTTCTGGACTGCAGTTATGGATAATGCATTTTCTCACTAGAGAATGGCACCATATTTCTTTTCTGCTCTCTTATCTTCTCTCTTCTCCCTCTACTCACTCTTGACTCCATCGAGAGATTCTGGTTCCTATCAGTGTTTTCTCACTGTCACTGTGTACCTCACTCTGTGTGTGCGTTTATATAAGTACGTACGTATGTCTGTGTGTGTATTTACTGACTTCGTTTAGATACAGGGAGTGGGGCGTGTGTGCGCGTGTCTGATTGTTCCAACAGGGTATGAGTGTGTGTACTGACCCTCCATTGAGACACCTGCGTAGCGAGTAGGAGGCCCCGCCCCCACAGGTGCGCGAGCAGTCGCTCCAGGTGCCCCAAGCGTCCCAGCCGACGTCCCCGTCCTCGTCTGACCGAGTCATCCTGGACGCCTGCAAGAGACAACGATGCGTTAACTTTCCGTACGCTGGACAGCAGGACATGGTGTCTACATAAGAATAAGAATAAGAGATCCTTTATTTGTCCCACAATGGGGAAATTCCACTGTTGCAACACACAGTTTAGGACAGGAGTGAAAGAAATAGGCGCATGCAATAAAAATAGGATACATAAACATGGTCATAAAAAATACAATATAAAGTATAAGGTATAAGGTATAAAGTGCACACTCTTATTTACAGTAGAAATGGTAACTAAAGTGGCTTAAGTGTGTTGTTATATACAGTAAGTGACTATGGTGAGGTAAAAGTCTATTAATGATATGTTAAATTATACATCTCTTCTGGGGGTACACAAAGAGGCACATCACCTATCTCCTAGTGTGGATAGCATGTATCCACATACCATGTGGGCTCTAGAGCAACTATTGTCTGGGTTCAGACAGTCCTGGTTTCTGTCCTGGTTAATACCCCCCCTCCCTCATCCCACCCAAAAGGAAGTAGAACGGAACCACAGGAAACAAACCCAGTGGGAAACAGGAAGACCCAACTGGAAACATCTATTCGCCATGAAGGGATGAACCAAAATGGAGGTCTAGCTCCACAATGTAAGTGGCCAGCAGAGAATAAATATGACTATTTGGTTTTGACAGATGCAGTTCACAGCTAGTTCATAATAACCCTGCTCTCCTACACACTGGGGTTAAGTGTACATTTGCTGGGCAGAGAACCATTAAAGCATTTGGTTCTCTGGCAGGGGAAACACAGAACGCTCTGCGGTTTGAAACAGAGCTAATGTGGAAATGTATATATGCTTCCCAAAAGACGTCTTTCGAGCGCAGTCATTTAGACGAGGCAAGCACGTGCGGTATGTAGGTGCCCTAGCTCTCAGGATCTCCAAAGATTTAACATCCAATGCGAGAGATCTCTATCATTTTCTAAATCTATCACATTCATCTGCCAGGAAATGCATGAAGGAAATAAAAGATACAGACCAGACAGGGATAGGGGGCGTTTTGAATGAACAAGGAACTATGACTTTTACTGTGACCTGGACCCACAGATGAAGTAATCCCATCTTACTACCCAGTCAGAGAGACCAGTAAAGATGAGACCAGACTGATATATGCTAGACCAGTGCAGATAAGACCAGTAGAGGCCAGACTGATACAAGCGAGACCAGAGGAGACCAGACCTGTGAGACCAGACAAGCCGGAATGCTCAGGGACTTCCTTCACCCCATGTGACCTTTGACTAACTCCATTACATCATCCTCCAAAGATAGCAGCGACGTTTTTCTAGACAGGAGAGACTCTCCCATCATCAGCTACCTCCATGTCTCTCCCTTATCCAGGGTCTACACAGTGCTTGCGTGCGTGACTGCGTGAATACTGTAAAAGGTCCTGAAGAATAAGAGAGTGAAAGAAAGCAAAGGGAGAGAGGGAGGGGTTTCTGGCTCGTTCTCACCAAAAATAGGAAAGTTGGCTTCCTCAGGGTCAGTGATGTCACAGAAGACCCTTTGGTGCCAGAGACAGAAGGAATCTGATGCTCTGTGAGCCTGTGTGTGTGTGTGTGTGTGTGTGTATTATTCTATTTTAGTGAAAGAGCTACTCCGTCCTGGATTTTAAAACAGTGCCCTCCAGTCGGGTCACCGGACTCAGAAATGAAAGTATGCGTTGACGTTGTGTTCACTGTTATTTCTGGAGAAGCGAGTAGAGTTTGTCCCTCAACCATTTTTCGCGGCTTCACTGAAACTGCTAAGACAGGAAAAACTTGAATTCACCTGACAGTCATATTTATGCCTGGTCAGTCGTAATGAACACGTCTGACGTACATCTGCCGGCTCCATTCCATCTCTGCTTCCAGATCCAGGTCTCCCTGAAAATGTCTGGGTCAGATCAAAATTCTTCTCTCTCTCTGCCCTGTGAACAGAACCAGTCCTACATCGGGTATCTGGTGTGGTGTGATTTTGGAATGATCGAACTTTGCCTTGACGACCACAACCTCCCCCACAAGACTCAACCTTTACCAGACTGAACCACACCCATAATGGACCTCTATCATACTCAACCAGACACGTTTGTGTTCCAGTGAGGGGATGAAACCACCCTTTGTTGCCGGGCTCAGTTCACTCAGGACTCCAACAGTAATAACATCGGTATGAGGAGAATCTCTGCTCCTCGTCTGCTGGGCCGGCAGCACTGGCTTGGTCTTTTGTGTGAGTTCTGCATAGCTCAGTATCAGCATTCTGTGTCCGTTTGAACTGGCTAGATTATCAAGACTGACCGTAAAAACACACCGTCACCACAGCAGACAGAGAGAGGGGAAGTGCGAGAGAAAGAGAGACTCCAGGGAGATGATGCAGAGGAGAAGTCATACCAGACTTCAGGACTCTGAACGTTTCAGGTTTGGTAAACAGTCTTGCATCACTTGCTTTCCTAGACTATCAACTTCTACTGACTATCAACTCCAACTGGCAGGTGGAATGAGAACATTTTAAACGACTGTATATTTTAGAGTGCGGATTAAAACCCTAATTTCCAGATGCACGAGTGTGCCATGTATGCGATGTGTGTTTCAGTGTTCCCCTGGCCATCGTTTAATGCTGTACCTCATCCCTCTTCTGCAGGCTCCACACCACAGCCTCATGATCTGGTTCCATTTCCCTTGTTGCTCACAACAGCATAACAGAGGAAAGCCAGACCAGTCTCCCATTCATCCTAACTTGGTGCTGCCTTCGGGTTACTGTGACCCACAGTTATGATACAAAAAGGTGAATCACAATGACCCGAAGGCACCAAATGGGTTAAGTCCTAGCAGCGTGTTGCCCAACCATCTCCTGCCCTGCTAGCTGGCAGCCTGTTACAGTGTGACAGGTGCCTCTGCTTTGCTGGTCAATATCACTTCCTCCATCATTTGCCCATACTGTGGTTCTGGCATGAATCCTCTGACTCCGGGAAAAGACCACAGAAACAGCACTTTATCCTGCTATTCCACCGAAAAGCTAGCAATTAAGTGGTGGGTGGTATTTATACTGAAGAGTTACCAAGTCTTTACATTTTGGGCATGTTCGTACAGCCAGGATTTGATCAACAGAACAAATTGCGTACGACATCCAATAACCGATGTGCATCATCCAATAACAGCATTAATAAAATTACATTATAAACCTGGCTGTATTGGTTTGTGGTCAACACAGCTGGCAGATACGCAGTAAACATGCTACCCATGTAGCTACAGATTTAGAAGTGCTGTGTGCACACTGGCTACAGAGTAGTTCTGCATAGGGCTATGGTAGCTAATAGCTATGTTCCTATTGCTTTAGCTTGGCTAGCTAACTTCTTCAGATGTAGTTATTGGTTTAGCTTGGTAAGCTAAAATCTTCAGATGTAGTTACAGGTTTAGCTTGGTAAGCTAACATCTTCAGTTGTAGTTACTGGTTTAGCTTGGTAAGCTAACATCTTCAGTTGTAGTTACTGGTTTAGCTTGACTAGCTAACATCTTCATGTGTACTCACTCCTTTAGCTTAGCTAGCTACCGCCTTCAGATGTAGTTACTGGTTTAACTTGACTAGCTAACGTCTTAAGATGTACTCACTGCTTTAGCTTGGCTAGCTACCGCCTTCAGATGTACTCATTGCTTTAGCTTGGCTAGCTACCGCCTTCAGATGTACTTGCTGCTTTAGCTTGGCGAGCTAACGACTACAGATGTAGTTACACAATCACCCAGAGGGAATCACTCAGATTTTTGTATAATTAAATGTGAGTTCCAGATGTGTCTGAATGTGTATGAGTGTGTTCCGTCTCCACACACCCGTGAGAGAGTAAACTGAAACCCAAGCTTTCTCTGTGACTTAACAGGACATAGCCAAACAAAAGGCCAACATCTGTGTTTGTCCTGTGACTGATGCCTAACTTGACAGTGTGCTCCTTATCCTCTGGCTTTCAATGGGCGTCATTACTCTCTCTTTCACAATGTAGAGGAGACAGCCTCTCTCTTCACTTCTCTCTTTTCTTAATCCGCCTGTATCTCCAATGTTTTCTCCTGTATTATCCCCTCTCTACCGTCTTATCCATCTCTGTTTGCAGTACCATCTCTCCTGCCCTCCCCTCTTTCCCTTCTCCTACCTTCTCTCATCTCCCCTCTTCCCCTCTTCTACCTTGTCTCCTCTTTCCCTCTTACCTATTCTCCCCTCTTCCTCCTCTTCTACCTTCTCTCTCCTCCCCTCTTCCCCCTCTCCTACCCTCTCCTCTCTTCCCCTCCTACCTATTCTCCCCTCTTCCTCCTCTTCTACCTTCTCTCCCCTCCCCTCTTCCCCCTCTCCTACTCTCTCCTCTTTTCCCCTTCTAACTCTCCTCTCTCCGGAATTTCATGTCTTCCTGCCCTCCGTCTTGGTGTCAGAGACCAGGCCGCATCCCGCTGCGCTACAGAGACAGCTGGGCTTCATACCTGTCTGTCAGGTGACAGAGAGGTAGAAAACACTCACCTTCATCCCAGCTGGTAGCCAAACCAAACAACCACATGGAGACTGACAGCTCCACTCTGCCCTGGACTGTTTGGCTCATCATTCTCTTCTTACAGACAGACAGAATCAGGTACAACACAGACACACGGTGGATGTGAGCTGGGACCCCCCCCCCCCCCCCCCCCCTCCCCCTCAGTTTTAATTGGGTTAATGCCAGTCCACCTGAAGATGGACTGTAGCTGAGAATGTCTGAGCTGATGAAATTCAAGGCGAAAAGATTTAGATTAAAAATTCCCAAAAAACTAATTTTAGCCCAAATAATACCCAGGAAATGTGAGCCTTCTGAACCTTGTAATGTGGATTGGAATCTTTGTAAACATTAAAAATAAATTCATATTTTAATTTTTAAGAGGTAAATTCTCAACCAACAAATGTGTTGTTTAACCCTTGTGTGGTATTAACATTCTGCATACTCCTCTTGTCCTAAAACTCATAAAGGACCTACCTTCAACCCTAAAATAAAGCAGGATCATTGAATTTTACCCTGTACAATGATGGGCACAGAATAGTCCAGTCATAGCCAAAGTAAAGAATACTAGGCCTTTTAGCATGCACAAGACCTTTATACCCTCGGTCTACATTCTCCATTCATAAACATTGCTTCAAAGACATGTTGCTTAGTTTGAAATTCAGTTTAATTGGTCTGACATTGTTTTTATTTTGTCTGTGAACTTGAATCATGATTGTATAGTGGAGGGGAGATTCTGCACAACAAACTGACAGATTTAGTTTTGTCTGTGTTCAATCGGTAACAAATATAACTTAACTGTCTTATTGTGGGTGTGTGCGGCAGGTCATCTTTGACCCCTAAGACAACACAAGGGTTACATTAAAATTTTAAGTATTCGATGCCTTTTACATTTCAAAACATGATATCACTGAATTGCTTTCATGAAGAGAGAGGTATCCTGGTGGATCCTATTTAACTTCCTGACTCACGCTAACGTCATCTCTCTGCTCCACAAGGATATCAATTATCATAAGAATCAAATGAAGAGAAGCTGTAATAAGACCTGCACACAATAAGGCTCTATCTGTCCTCTGGCTGAGCACACGGGAGGAAGAGAGAGGGGTCTGGTAAACAGTGATGAGTCTGCATTATAATAGACATATTAACTAGGCAATTATGCTGTGAATATCTGCAGGAATGTTTCCGCTCTCTTTAGTATCCACATCACAACAGGAGGTCAAACATCAATCAGTGTGTGTGGATGTTCGTGTGCGCGCGTGTGCGAAACAGCGCCTTGGCTTGTAAGGCTTGATGAACTGCTCGATGTTCAAAGAGAAATGATCATTATGGCTATAAAAAGGAATCCCCCATCCCTCCCCTCCTGTCTCTAATCATAATGGGAAGCAGTGAGCTACACTTCAGACTTACACAAATATTGGTTTAATATGGCTTTTACATTCTACGCACATCTGTGGTTAGGTCGTCAGCTAGTTCTATTTCAGACTCGGAGGGATAGTGCCACTGACTGACTCATAAATCACCTCAACTTTCTCTTCCTCAAACCCGTAACACACAAAAACACACACGAACAGCCTCACACGCGCACACACACACGTGCGCACACACACACACAGTACATGCTCACAGACAGACTCGCGCACTCTCAAACACAGACAAACCCACACACGTTCTCCCGCTATTTTCCTTTCTCCAGAATATGAAAGCCTGTTGTTCCCAATGACATACCACTTACTCAACTTCTGAAACCCTCCTTAAATCCTCGACTTCATCCCCTTAAACCTTTTAACTGTCATCCAGCAGTAACCTTCTACCTCTGCTTTACAGTGTGAAGCTGTATGCTGTTCCTACTACTCCACACCTGTCACGCTCACTCTGAAAACTCGTAATTGAACTAAACCTTACGGGTCCTAAGGCTGCACACAATGTCCTGCAACCTAGGACTCACTGTGTTCTATTTTGCTTCAAGTAGCTAGCTGCACTACCGGCCACAAAGTATACATTTTGCCCTTGGCTGACTTTTAATTATCTACACTCCCAGAGCGACGAACACTGTGTTCACACCTTAGAAAATTAGCACAGGGCAATGGGGTGGAGAGGGAGAAGGAAAAGAGGGAGAGAGATATTTCACCCAGTGTGCGAGTATAAGTTCTGCTGGAGAACTCGGCACCTAGTTTCACCAGCAGCAGCAGAATTTGTGAGGAGTTGTTCTAACAACCCAGTATATGTCCATAGCCACCCCAGATACTTCATCAAAGAGGAATCATCCGCACTATTGCAGTACACACCTAGATGTATACTGTATGTGTTCTGAGGCGGCAGGGGGAATCTAAGTGATAACTAGAAGACTCGCATATATACGCGAGTGTAGTTCCAGCCGAGTGGGTTATGTAGGTCTACGTATCTCCCTCCAGGGTTCGACTACAAACAGATGAAACTAGAAACCAGAACGCCAGAAGTAGAGGGAGCAAAGGAAAGCTGCTTAAAGCAGTCTCCAACCCACTGGTTAGACCTGCTTAGTGTCAGCAAAACAAACTTCACACAAACTCCTTGACCCCGAATCCCTTTGTTATGCATATTTGATAGTCTGGCGTAATTTCAGGACTAATTGGATATTTGATGGTGGGATGTGTGCATGTGCACAGTTGGTTTTAGATCTTCAGAGTTATCTGAGGGTGGGGGTGGGGGGGGGGGAATGAGGAGGTTACGGAGGTGATTGAACATAAAGAACAAAGTGCAAGGTTGTGTTGTGAGGTCAGCTTGTCTCCTGTGAACTGGCCAGCCTCCAGGCTCTTGGGTCAGAGCAAAGGTTCTGCTTTCTCCTCATATTCTTCATGTCATCATTAGTCTGGCATGACTAACCTTGGGCACACCATGACGGGCAGCCAGGGTGGCCAATTACTGGAGCTCCTTTGGATTTGGTACAGACCTCTGCAAAGGTAAAGGAATGTAAACCCCCCCCACACACACACACACACATACGTGTGCGCGCACACACGTGCATACGTACACCTTTCCCTCAGCCCCTTGTTCACCACTCACTGCCCATCTGTCATTCGGTAGGTCCAAACATTTGCTCAGAGGCCAGTGCCCTGGGGGCGCTGCAAGCAGGGCTAGCTTCTGCTCGCTAATTCCCTCGTCGCTAATTTGTCCTGCAGTCATTCCAAAGGCAAGGGAAGAAACATAGATTGTGTTTGTGAGAAATAGGAGGCGCTTTCAGCAAATCGTTTGTCAGAGCAGACAGAGGAGTCTGGAGGTAATTGTGTGATTAGTTACTGGTGACCAGCTTTATAGAAAGCTCTGGCTGAGTTTTGACACTGGTTTCTCATGAATGTGTCTCTGACAGAAACAGGAGTCTAATTGATTCCAAATATCCCACTGAGGATGGATTAGAATGTCAAAATGCTTTTCCCATCGCGTCTGTCCTTGTGTTTGTCCTCGACTGCGCCAGAAACTGTACGCGAAGTCCACCTACAGACAAAGGCTCCCGGGGGTATTTTTACACAGTTGGGGCCGTGCTGTAGGGAGCCTGGAATCCTGCACGCTCTGCATGATCATGTAACGTCTCCCGTAACTACAAAGCTCATTATATCAGCTTCTCTTCCGGATGAGGGAGATGATGGACAGAGTACACTCCCAAAGGCCTAATAACTGTGTAGGATGAGTGCTCTCCTGTGTAGGATGAGTGCTCTACACAACACTGCGCACAGAGATTTGTATGTCTTCTCCCCAGGTCAGTAATACTGGGATGTCCAAATATCTTTTTATCAAATGAAGAAGAAGTTTCCTGGTGGTCAGCAAGTTTAACCTAGTGAATCTTCATCCACGCTAGCTCACTAGCTCCCTCCTCCTCCTCATCATCAGTAAGTGACATCATGACCACGTCCTTGCGCTGAATCTGATCAAACTGCAGGAGAGCGCCTTTCAGGTCAGACCCCCCCCGTGGCTACGCAGCCTTCTCCACCCCAAGACAGAAGGGACCACGCATGATGACAGCGAGGCCTTCCTGCTACGGTTGGATGCCAGCTGTGTCAAACCACGGCACCAGGCTCTAACCCTCCAGCTTCATCCCAGTCCCCACCCTCTGGCACGGGGCCAGCCACACACAGCCCGCCCGGCTCAGCCACCAGGAGAACACGTCCGCCACAATCCGGCCATTGTTCCAGTTCTGCGTTAGCTACCTAGCGTAATAACCTCATTAGAGAAGGGTGGGAGATCCGTCTTCGTGGGAGTGTGTTACACCAGGTACCTGCTGTGGAAGTCTTGCAGTAAAAGCTGCTCTACCGCTGGACCACAAGAACCACTGCCAGCTATTAAACATCCATTAGCTTCCTCGCAAGCTGCTCCATGTGGACACATGGCCGAAGGCTGCCTTCACTCTCAACCTCTGCACCATCATTACTGAGAATTAATAATACAATACTTGTTGGGGGGGAGGGGTGTTTAAAGTTATACTGCCACTATATTCTGCTGCTGTAGGCTACAGCAGCAGAATATAGCAGCAGCAGAATATAGCACAGAGCTGCCGACTCTCACGCATTGGCTGTGAGATACACACATTTGATTGGTTACGCACGCTGCGGAACCAATCAAATGCATGAGAGTTGGCAGGTCTGATAGCAGCAGAATAACTGTAAACGGACTGACGTAGCTCGCGTAGCTTAAGCGAGCTAAAGCTACGTAGCATAAGTAGGCTACGTAGCTAAACACAAAGCTTCCAATGCATTACGGCTGCGTTTAAAGTCGAGCCGATGACAGCTTGTTGTCACTGTGCTGAGCTGCGTTCAGAGATTCTCTCACATCTGATACTGATCCTAGCCCATGATGATCTGGGTTTTCCTTGCCGTTTCGAAATCCCTTGTGGCACGTTTTCTTTCATACTCGTTATTACCTTCATCCGCAAGCTGTTCTCATCATCACATAAGTCATAAATGCTAAACTGAAGCTACTCGTACGAGCAAACTGTCCAAACATCGTGATGGCTTTCAGAAATCTATATGATCATGTCTGGTGTCCAGATTTCAGCAGCCCAGCATAAGGATAAGACGTGTCATCATTATACATTAGGAACATTTTCCATGTCTCTAAAGTTAAATAGAAATGAGAATGGTGTGGTCTTGGGACCCCATATAGTCAGACTGGCCAGTATTTTTCCACTGCCAGGCGTGTCTGCACCTCTGTTTCCATTGGTCTGTGTGTGTGTGTGTGTGTGTAATTGTCGGCATCTCTTGTCTGTGTCTGTGGTCTTGTCTGTGTGTGTGTGCATAATTGTTTTGTCTGCATCTCTGTCTATGTGTATGGCTTTGTCTGTACGTGAGTCTTTGTGTGTGTGCACGTGTGTGTGTGTGTAATTGTCGGCATCGCTTGTCTGTATTTGTGGTCTTATGTGTGTGTGCATAATTGTCTTGTCTGCGTCTGTCTATATGCATTGCTTTGTCTGTATGTGTTGCTTTGTGTGTGTGTGTGTGTGTGTGTGCGTGTGTGTGTGTGTATGTGTCCCAGTCAGAGCAGACATATTGTATTTCCAGTTGTGCCACTCCTGTCTCTGTTGGCCAGGGAGGCTCCCAGTCTAGCCCCTGCTGTGTCCGTCCTGCCATCCAAACACATTAGCCTCTAGACCTGGGATCCAGCGCACACTTACACAGCCCTCCAACCGCCCTCTACACCCCTCCCACCTCCTTATACACCCCTCAGCCTCCCCCCACCACCACCACCCCACCCTGGGTCCAAACACTCACAGTCCAGCAAGGAAAATATTATTAGAAACGAAAACTTGGTCTGGTATTGAACTTACTTTGAGGGGATTTGAAACAAGTTCCTTATGGGCGGCAGAGCCGTTCCGCTGCCTTTAATTCTGGAATATGAAAGACTATAATCCTGATTAAAATTGGAGTTGGTCCCATTTTCTTCAGATAGGGGAACATGTTAAGCCTCTCTCTGATACCCCCTAAACCTCCAGAGCTGTCAGACAACTTTAAATCCACGGTGACACTCTGGAGAGAGGAGAGGACCCTTGGGGGCCAAGACCCCAGCGAGAGGGGAAGGCCCTGGAAGCCCTGGAAGCAGGGAGGATGTTTCACCGCGAGGCCGTCTCTGGTAGTGCCTCGCTGATAAAACCACCCTGGGAAGCTAGATCTGAGGCTAGGAGTGTACGGAAGAGGGAGAAAAAGAGGGAGAGATAGAGAGAGACCCCTTGGGAGGTACAACAATAGTTTGTGGAGGAAATGAGCTCTGAGGCTCACAGGGTAAATGATGAGAGAGCAGGAGCTTTGCATGGCCTCCACTCTGATGAGTCCCTAAATAGAGCACACACGTATGTGCACACACACATAAGACACACACACACGAACACACACACATATAAGACACACACACACAAACACACACACACATCAGACACACACACAAACACATCAGACACACACACACATAAGACACACACACACACATAATACACACACACACATTAAAACATGAACACACAAACACATATACACAGAAGTCAACGCAAACAAACAGGTACACACACACACACAGAAGTGAGCACACACAAACACAACCTCACAGACGTGCACGCAATAACACTGGCTGAGAGCACACACCCAATCACATCTCCAATGTCCCAAGGGCTGCCCAATCAGCAGCTTCCATTCTGCCACAGGAAGGAAGCTGAGCTCCCACCCAGACATCCACAGTTCCAATTAGAACAGAAATCTCCCAGGAACCCCCCCTCTCCCCCCCCACCCGTTGATGAATACAACCGCAAATATGCCAGGGCATCACAGGTCACTGGCTGTTCTGATCATAGACGTTAAAGAAACAGAATGGACTCTTCATAGCGCTACATTCTGAACGAGCGGCGCTCCATGTGCTCTCTGTACGTCTGCGCCATGCGGTGGTGTTGCTGGGAGGTCGAGGCTCCCCATGGTTCAGGGGTCATTTACACGCTGGGTTACGACACTAACATTAGCTCGGGCCTCAACAGGTGATACACGCACACACACTCACACACGCTCACATACGCACACACACACACGCACGCTCTTTCACATATACATACATATATTCACACAAACTCACTCACTTACACACACACACACACTGGTCTGTAGGAAAGCTTTCAGGGTGACTGAGAGTGACCCAGTATCTGCTCCACCACATGTATATTTATGAATAGATATTTATATATGTTTATATATATATTTATATACTCTGTCCTAATCAGCTGTGTGTTCTCTTATAATTGTTTACAGTGCCTTAGCAACAGCAACACAGCCTCAGCCAAATCTGTCCGTGAGGAAATAAAGGTGCATATGTGTGTGTGCGTGTTCCTGTGTGCGTGTGACTGTGTGTGTGTATGTGTGACTGTGTGTTTGTGACTGTGTGTGTGTTTACACTGTTATTGGCTGACTATCCCAGCAACATTGGCTGGCCTACAACAGCAGTTATTAATGGATGAACTGTATGTTTCCTTTAGCAGGAGCAGGTTCAGGCCAGCCAGCTACAGAGACCTGAGGATCAGCATCCGGTCAACCAGGTCCAACACACACGCACACACACACTCACACACGCACACACACACACACACACACACACTCCACACACACACCACAACACCAAATCACCTCCATCTGGTGGATTTTTCATCTTACTTTCTGATTCAACACTTGCTGTCCCTGCTTGCTTGGACTTCCCTCTCATTTGTAAACCTCTGATACCATTAGCTGATTTATACAGTAAAACAATGTGTGTTGAAAGCGGTAATGCTCTTGACAGAAGGCTTGATGCTAAGCATGTGGAGGGAACACAAACACTGAACGTAGTGAAGGATGAGAGCAATGACAAGAAGGAAAGGGAATGAGGGATTACACCTGTTGATTTGAACAGGCATCAGTATTATGTGGAAGTTTATGCCCAAGATCTGTGAGTGTGTGCGTGTGTGAGAAAGAACGAGTGTGTGTGTGTGAGAAGGAGAAAGAAAGAGTGTTTGAGAGGAAGAGTGTATTTCTGAGAAGGAGAGTGTGTAAAAAGGAGAGAACGAGAGTGTGTGAGAATGAATGAATGTGTGTGTGTGTGTGTGTGTGTGTGAGTAGAGAGTGTGTCCCCGCAGAAACAATCAGTTTTGCTGTGCTTATCTCTGCCTACTCTGCCCTACTCTGTATAAACTCTCTGAAGTCCAAGAGTCATAGAAGAGCTCCGTAGACTGGGCATGGACTCTGTATGGACTCTGTATGGACTCTGTATGGACCCTGTATGGACCCTGTATGGATCCTGTATGGACTCTGTATGGACTCTGTATGGACCCTGTATGGACTCTGTATGGACCCTGTATGGACCCTGTATGGACCCTGTATGGACTCTGTATGGACTCTGTATGGACCCTGTATGGACCCTGTATGGACTCTGTATGGACTCTCTTCATCACCTATAATGTGTATTCTCTTCTAAGGGAAGCATATAACTAAATTCCAACTTGGTTTCATGAACTAATAATGAGACAAGATAGTCTGTGTCTGTCTATGAGCCTGGGGGGAGGAGGGTGAGTAAGTAAAGAAAGAGTGTGATTATGGAGAGACAAAGAAAATACCTATCAGGTACGGAAACTGGAAGGTATACGGGTTAGGCTTCACATACGGCAGTTTTTTAACCATAGTTGGACCAGGGGAGAGACACCATTGGCGCTAATTAATTCTTACAAGAGAAAATACACACAAGGAAGCGAGAGAAAAAGAAAAGAGGAAAAGAGAAGGGTAAAAATAACAGCGAATCCAAATAATCTGTTGGAGGAAGAGATCGTTCATTTTAATTACAAAGCATTCCGTAGCGATATGGAGACGGCGGAGAGATGGAGAGCGGGAACATGGGAGGGGATACTAAAGGGGGTATGAGGGGGCAGAGAGAGGCAGGGGCACAGGGGAGGGAGAGAGAGAGAGGGGGAGAAGGAGAAGAAGAAAAGGTGAGAGATGGAGGGGGAGAGAGTTAGAGAAAGAGACAGACACAACATGAGGGAGAGGAAGAGAGGGACACAGTAGAAGGGGAGAGAGAGACAGAGGCAGAGAGGAGGGAGAGAGAGGAAGAGAGGGACACAGTAGAAGGGGAGAGAGAGACAGAGGCAGAGAGGAGGGAGAGAGAGGAAGGAGAAAAAAAGGGTGAGACAGGGATGCAAATGAAGTGAGAAAGAGGGAGAGAGACACAGTAGAAGTGAGAGGGAGTGAGAGACATGGGGGAGGGAGAAAAAGAAGAGAAAGGGAGAAAGAGAGGAGAGTAG
>BROE01000013.1:4051411-4053911 GCA_036571765.1 Plecoglossus altivelis
GAGAGGAAGAGAGGGACACAGTAGAAGGGGAGAGAGAGACAGAGGCAGAGAGGAGGGAGAGAGAGGAAGAGAGGGACACAGTAGAAGGGGAGAGAGAGACAGAGGCAGAGAGGAGGGAGAGAGAGGAAGGAGAAAAAAAGGGTGAGACAGGGATGCAAATGAAGTGAGAAAGAGGGAGAGAGACACAGTAGAAGTGAGAGGGAGTGAGAG
The DNA here is from genome assembly GCA_036571765.1 of Plecoglossus altivelis. NCBI lineage: Eukaryota > Metazoa > Chordata > Actinopteri > Osmeriformes > Plecoglossidae > Plecoglossus > Plecoglossus altivelis. Next base: position 4,051,622 of record BROE01000013.1, read on the forward strand.
ACATGGGGGAGGGAGAAAAAGAAGAGAAAGGGAGAAAGAGAGGAGAGTAGAGGAAGCGGATGAAAGAGAGAGGGCGGGAGAGGAGAGTGGGAGGGAGAAAAAGAGAGTGAGAGAGTGAGTTATGGGAGCTGTGAGCACTTTGTGGTGGAACGGAAGAGGAGGAGGAGAAAAGAGGATGAAAACTGGAAAAGGAAGAAGAAAAGGTAGAAGAAGAAAAAAGAAGGAGCAGAAAGAGAAAAAGGAGGAGGAGTGGGAGGAGGGGGAAGGCTGCATTAGTAGTTAATGGGGTCAAGTGTTTTTAGGCTGTTAATTAGTCTGGTCTGGGAAAATGACCTCTGACCCAGACTCTGTCTTCCATCTTCTAGCACCTTCCAGGAGGGAGGTCACTGTATTGTCTTTGGCACAAAATGGAGTACACACACACATACACACACACACACACACACACACACTCACACAAACACATGGAAAAACCTTTGGACATGATATTCTTTCTTTAAGTTAATGTCTTGACAAAGTGTATAAAAATCAGATGGTTTGCATCTGGCAATTTTCAGGCATCAGGCAAAAACCCCCTGTCTCTTTCAGTATCTGAAATCAGACCGTGAATATTAACGACAAGTGAAAATCCCATCTCTCGCATCCACACCTCAGCAGAGTGATGGAGGAAAGCGTGTGGATGGATAAACCTGCGAATACATTGAATCCTCTTAGAGCGGGGCTGAGAGAGAGAGTAGCTCTCCAGCCTCTTGTTAGCAGCTAGCCGCGGGACAGATACAAACTAGCTGCTGAGTGGGCCGGCTGCCGGCCCTGGGCTGAGGATATGGGCTTTTCTTTATAACTATCAGTGTTGACTGCTAACACAGCACCTTTCAGAGGGCTTGTTTCAATACCTTCCAACCGACAGAATTTCCGCCCGAGAGCACATATCAAATCAAAGAAGAAGAAGAAGAAAAAAACCCCACTAGAGGGTTGATTGAATGAAACTGAGTTTCTACTCGAAACCTTAACTCCCTACCCACCGCAACCGCACCACTTGGAACAACCACTAAACAGGTCGATCCTATCTTTCTGATTGAGATGCAGTCTTCAAGGACTAAGATAGAACTATTGATGAGTGAGGTTGTTGAGAGAGCAAAGGTTATGACAGCACGTCTTTGGAGGAAGGGATCTCAAAACTGAATTGCACCTCCCAAGGTTCCTTCCATTTTTTTTCCTCCTCTAGTGAATTTTACGTGACTTTTTTTCCTCGTCTTCCTTGAGGGTTTAAGGTTGGTTGAGGGGCCGTTCCATGGCCGTACACAAACCCCTCTGTGGCGTTGCTTGTTAAAAAAAAACAAGAGGCTACACAAATACATTTTGATTTGATTTTCTGATTTGATTTGAACACGTGCAGTTTTCACAGCAGGGAGGACAAACGCTCTTTACTTGACATCCAAGCCAGCACGTGGTTCACAAAGGAGAACACTGAGCGTGTGTTTAAAAGACAATTACTGCGAGCCCAGAGGAGCGGGATGTGCCAGGAGAACATTTACAAAGATGGAAAATGAATATAATTTCTCTGCAGATGTATTTTTAGGGTAATAGTGATGTTTTCCCCAAGTTATGAATTAATTAAAGCAATTTGAAAGAAGCTCATGTTTTAACCATCTGGGAACATTCAAGAATAATGTAGCCAACAAGCTCTTTCACCTTCTGTATCAAGGCAATGAAAGACATCCACCAGAAGCCTTTATTTAATGAATTTTCCATAAAACACGGCATGACTATTCATTTGAACTGAAACTTTATTTTTAAGTTGATCAGTTAGGCTCCAAATGTACCCTTGAACTTCTGCAATTCTCCCCTTGTGAAAACAAACTCCAGTCAAGTTCCTTTTCTGGGAGGAGGTCTTCGTATAAGCGATTTCCTCTGCTCCCTCCACAAGGAGTTCAGCTGAGGTTAACTCTGAGATATTATGGGATGTTTGGTCCGGCCCAAGCCAGCCTCAACTTCACCCGACAGGTGTTTGTTGGGTTCTGAGGAGGCTTCCATCTTTGCCCAGCCAACCCGGGATTGTTGTTTTTATACCTGTTCCAACAGCGAGACCAACAGAGACCCTCTCTCAGTGCGATCTGACACATCCACACGATCTGGGAGGAGAACTGACTTATCTTCAGTACTACATCTGTTTTACCGACCGCTGTAGAAAAACCTCAATCTAACTGTACCGGTAGGCTGCGAGGAATTTCAACTCACTTTTGCACTGAAGTTGAAAGTAAACATGCGCCATTTTGTTTATTTTTACATC
>BROE01000013.1:4058911-4068734 GCA_036571765.1 Plecoglossus altivelis
ACAATGCTCTCTCTCCTGTCCCTCTCTCTCCTTTCTCTCCTGCCCCTGTCTCTCCCTCCTCTCCTGTCCCTCTCTCTCCCTTCTCTCCTGTCCCTCTCTCTCCCTCCTCTCCTGTCCCTCTCTCTCCCTCCTCTCCTGTCCCTCTCTCTCCCTCCTCTCCTGTCCCTCTCTTTCCCTCCTCTCCTGTCTCATTCTTTCCATCCTCTCCCATCCCTCTCTCTCCCTCCTCTCTCTCCTCTGACTCTCTCCCTCCTCTCTCTCCACCTCTCTCTTATCTCTCTCCTTTTAATTCTCTCCCTCCTCTCTATCCTCTCACTCTCTCTCGTTGCCCCTCTCTCTCGCTACTCTCTCTCTCATCACTATTTACTCTGATTCTCCCAGTCTGATACCAGACAGTCAGGGGTGTCTAACAGCTTGCGGTCCAGTCTAGACCTTGTGTATTCAGTACTGTGCAGAAGTGGGAGGCACAAACAGTAAAGCCGAATGAGAAATGAGAAAAAGACTCAAAATCATTTCTCGACATTGCACTTTCATCTTTCATAGTGCCGCACAAATTCATAAACCTCCTCGAAAATATTAAAGGTCATGTTTGTGGGTGGAAAAAAGGGATTTTTTTGCGGTACGGTACATCAATAAGAATGATCAGGCAGGAAGACACATCTACTCACCCAAGAGTGTTGCTACTTAGTTCCCTGAGCGTGTGCTAGCTAGTTAAGGTTAGCGATCGTCTTTCTTATGCTCCCTCCAATACGTCATGATGTAACATGAGGCTAACTTCAAACAAACCACTTAGAACCCTGTAATAATATCCTGTTATTATCCCGCAGGTTAATGTCAGAATAACACTGGACTGATGGATAGAAGCGGACAGGGAATCGGACTGAATTTATACACATTTCTGCTGATAATAATTCTAGCCTTGGTAATATAGATTCTTCTAATGCAGGGCCCCTGGAGGTAACAGTGACATAATGAAGGCCTCTCAAGTGTATGTTGTGTATGTTGTGTATGTGTGTGTGTGTGTGTGTGTTGGATTTGTATGAATGTGTGTACTGTAAGTGTATGTTGTGTATGTGTGTGTGTGTATGTGTGTGTGCGTGTGCCAACCCATTTCTTGTCTTATGAATTTGAAACTCAACCACTGAAGCACTGAGACCAGCCGTACGACTGAAACACGCAACACGGAAACACACTGCAATTTCTGTCTTCACTCTGCCATGAAGGTGGCTGATGAACAGTTGATGAACAATAGTGTTCATATATTTTTGCACCGGGATACACAAACCAACACACACACACACCCACACCCACACACACACACACACACACACAGGTACTTCTGCACTGAAACTTGAACACAATGTCAGTTGAAAACAGATGGCTCAACTGTATCAGAACACCTGTGATTGGTTGAAGTCAAAGGATGAAGAGAGAAGTCTTCTTCCCACGATGGGTTAGTAAGGGCGCCCAGTATGAGCTGAGGCCATTAGCATAATGCTTGGTAGCAGAGCTGTGAGCGTGGTGGCTAGTGTCAGCTCCCATAGCAGAGAGGGAGGAAGTCAGGCCTAGATGAGACATGGCAGGTCGTCAGGCTGACTGATCCAGGCCTGCAGCCCGCAGGCAGGGCTCTCAGCCCGGACACAGACGGCTTTGTGAGCCCTCCCAGGGGCACCACACTGGTAAAACAACACACCCGTGGCTAATGTCTGCACGGTGGGTGAGTGTGTGCGACAGAACGAGAGAGAGAGAGACTGGGAGAGATGGGGAGAGAGGGAGAGAGGGAGGTAGAGAGAGAAAGAGTGAGGGAGAGAGAGAGAGAGAGAGAGAGGGAGAGCGAGGGAGAGAGAGAGGGAAGGAGGGAGGGAGAAAGAGAGGGAGTGAGAGAGAAAAGAGAGAGAGGGAGGGAAGGAGAGAGAGCATGTGTGTGTTTAAGTGTGCGTGTGTGTGTCAGGTTACTAATGTCAGGCATTAGCTTTTGGTGCTTGGTGCTGTTCAACATTCCCAAGATTAGTCAAATGGGAATTTACCTGAGTGTAACGTACGCTACTGAAACTTCCCTTCAGAGTGGATCAGGCCGGGATCCAGAGAATCCCGAGGATTCAGAGGAGTGGAGACCGCCCACAGGGGCTGACACAGCTGAGCTCAGAGCTGTGGGAGCCAGGAACTGCAAGCCAGGACCTCGGAGCTTGGAGCTGCAGTAGGAGCTACAGTAGGAGCTAGGAGCTACAGTAGGGGCTAGGACCTAGGAGCTAGGAGCTACAGTAGGAGCTAGGACCTAGGAGCTAGGAGCTACAGTAGGAGCTAAGAGCTACAGTAAGGGCATGACCTAGGAGCTAGGAGCTACAGTAGGAGCTAGGACCTAGGAGCTAGGAGCTACGGTAGGAGCTAAGAGCTACAGTAAGGGCATGACCTAGGAGCTAGGAGCTACAGTAGGAGCTAGGACCTAGGAGCTAGGAGCTACAGTAGGAGCTACGAGCTACAGTAAGGGCATGACCTAGGAGCTACAGTATGAGCTAGGAGCTACAGTAGGAGTCAAGAGCTTGGAGCTAGGAGCTTTAGGAGTAATTAGGAGCTAGATTTGGAGCTAAGATTAATGGCTATCAGAAACACTCAGTGCCTCTATCAACAGAACAACTTTTTTCCCCCCCCAAGAAGATTTGCCTTCAGAAACCAGGACACAGGAAAATACGCCTTCATAAACCAGGTCACAACAACAGTTAGAACGGAATAAGAACAGCTCATGACTTTTTGGAGAAGGTGTGAAACTGCTCTGTTATCAAGACTAGTGTGAGCTCTGCATCCCTGCTGGTGGGCCTTTGAAGAACTGCTGTATAAATGTTGTATGAGAGAGAGAGAATGGATGGGAGGAAAGAAAGAAAGCAAGCAAGCAAGAAAGAAAGGGAGGTAGAGAGAAAGAGCAGGACCATTGAGGAGCAGAGAAACAAACATCTCTCAGTACAACAAAACAAGCTACAGCACCAAAAAAGCAGGGTCATATTTCTGACAACAGAGAAGTGAACCGCTCTGAACTCTGCACATTACCATCATCCAGGAAGGGATTTTCAGAGTGATTATCAGGCCAATTTTCAGGGTGATTGCTGGGATGTCAGGGAGGCGGTCCAGGGACTCCAGGAAGCTACCGGCCCCTCCTGCTCCCGCTAGCACGTCTACCCCACCTCCCAGATCAGCCTTACCTCCTCCTACCTATTCTACTTCCTCCACCTCCCACTTCCTCTACCTCCTCCCACCTCCTCTACCAGCCGCTCCCTCTTCCTACCTCCTCCTACCTCCCTCCAACCTCCCTCCCAACTACCTCCCCACTCCTCACTCCTCCCACCTCCTCTTCTAGCCCCTCCCTCCTCTTAACTCGTCCCACTTCCTGCTACCTCCTCTACCACCTCCCCTACCAGCCCCTCCATCCCCCTACCTCCCCTAACAGCCTCTGCCTCTTCCTACAGCCCCTCCATCCTCCTACCCCCCCTACCAGCCTCTACCTCTTCCTACAGCCCCACCCTCCTCCTACCTCCCCTACCAGCCCCTCCCTCCTCCTACCTCCCCTACCTCGTCCTACAGCCCCTCCCTCCTTCTACCTCCCCTACCTCGTCCTACAGCCCCTCCCTCCTCCTACCAGCCCCTCCTCTGCCTGGTCTACAGTACTCTACCTGTTCTATTGTTTTCCACCTGGCCTACTGCAGCAGACCTACTCCAGTCTGAAAGCAACTGACTAAGTGAGGACTGTTTACCGTGACTGACTGACAGAGGAGGAACAGCTACCGGGCGGTAGAGGGGGATCAACAACGTTACATCAGCATTCCAGTAGCCCAGGGCTTGTTGCTATGACAGCGCTATGAAAATCTGTGCCCTTTTATAGAGTCCTAACAGAACCTTGGACATTGTGTGGTTCAGCAGAAGGTACATGTAGACTGTAGAACAGAACACTCGCGATAGAGAGACAGACAACAGACAGACAACAGACAACAGACAGACAGACAACAGACAGACAGACAAACAGACAGACCAACAGTATAATGGTAATATGCCCATTACAAAAATCCTTCATGTCAGTAATATACACTTCAACTTCAGTTGCACCAGGTTGTATTAGTCATGCTGATGGAGACATCTGAGTGCGTTAGAAGGAATTAAACAGCCTGATAAAATGCTGACAACACACACAGAAAATCCAATAGAATGGATTGGTGCTCATCTGACAGCCTGGTCTACAGTACTCTACCTGTTCTATTGTTTTCCACCTGGCCTACTGCAGCAGACCTACTCCAGTCTGAAAGCAACTGACTAAGTGAGGACTGTTTACCGTGACTGACTGACAGAGGAGGAACAGCTACCGGGCGGTAGAGGGGGATCAACAACGTTACATCAGCATTCCAGTAGCCCAGGGCTTGTTGCTATGACAGCGCTATGAAAATCTGTGCCCTTTTATAGAGTCCTAACAGAACCTTGGACATTGTGTGGTTCAGCAGAAGGTACATGTAGACTGTAGAACAGAACACTCGCTATAGAGAGACAGACAGACAGACAGACAGGCAGGCAGGCCGGCAGGCAGACAGACAGACAGACAGACAGACAGACAGACAGACAGACAGTATAGATGGTAATTATGCCCAGTTACAAAAATCCTTCATGTCAGTAATATACACTTCAACTTCAGTTGCACCAGGTTGTATTAGTCATGCTGATGGAGACATCTGAGTGCGTTAGAAGGAATTAAACAGCCTGATAAAATGCTGACAACACACACAGAAAATCCAATAGAATGGATTGGTGCTCATCTGACAGTGTGAGGTTGTAATGTCATCACCATAAATCAATATGCCAAGCAATGGGGCAGCATGCACAAGTACAGCATTCCCAGTGAACTTCACTCTCACACACACACACACACACACACACACAAGACATACATACATACATACATACATACATACATACATACATACATACATACATACATACATACATACATACATACATACATACACACACACACACACACACACAGATGTTCCTCCATCTCAGGTCCAGCCCGTCTCCATGGGCACATACAAACAGATAACTGAGAAGCACTTGTTTTTCTTCATTGTGCTTTTGGCTCAGCGGGTCCAGGGAGGCTTGGTGGATCAGACAGACTGAGGAGGACAGAGCACAGCCTTGCCGAATAGGAACTCCAGATACAGGGAGGTAAGATTTATGTCTTTCTGTGGCAGGGGGCTCCTTTTGTGGCAAGACCTCAGAGACTCACAGAAACACTAGCCTCCAAGTGTAACTCACAGGTTCAACGTTACGACTTCGACATATTCCCCAAACAAATAACTTGGTTCTTAAAAATGGTCAACAGTGGTATTTTATTGGCAGGCTCATGCTGTATAAATACAATCGTGTGTTTGAAGAGAGGTTTTCTTCTTCTGAGTTTACTTATTGCACTAACTCCCCACATGCCAATGTATTTGAACATTGCAATATGATTCAAACTGAGTGTTTCAGGTCTGTCTGGTCTGATCTGTGCTGAGGAGACTGGGACCGGAGGGTGTTGAACACAGTACAGGGGAAACTGGGGCACTGGCTGTGGATATGTCGATCAGCCCATCACCAAGAAGATAAAACAGACACCGCATTAAGTGAGAGAGAAACAGCGGGGGTGCAAGAGAGAGAGAGAGAGTTAGGGGACGAGAGAGTGGGAGAGAGAGAGTTAGGGAGAGAGTATGTGGGAGAAATAGAGTCAGGGGAGAGAGTGGGAGATAGAGTGTGGGAGAGAGAGAGAGAGTGGGAGATAGAGTGGGAAAGAGAGTGTGGGAGAGAGTGGGAGAGAGAGTGGGAGAGAGAGTAGGAGAGATTGTGTAAGAGAGGGAGGAGGGCAAGAGAGGGTAAGAGAGAGTGGGGAGAGAGATGTTTACAACAGAGAGGAGCTGTGTCTTAGTCAGACTTAGTCAGACATGCAGACGTGCCTGCAGCCTTGGTCATGGTCTATTCCTGGGACAGAGAAAGACCTCTGTCATCTCTAGGAACAGAGCTGGACTCAGAGCTGTGGAGCCTCGACTCTACAGGCCTCTGCAAGAACAAACCAGGGAGCCCTGAAATCTCCCCCATCTCCCCCATCCAGCCCCAGCCCCAGCCCAGCCTTAGCCGTCAGCCCCATCCCCAGCCCAGCTCAGCCCAGCCCAGCCTTAGCCCTCAGCCCCATCCCCAGCCTAAGGCCTCGTCCCCATCCCCAACCCAGCCTTAGCCCTAGCCCTGAGCCCCATCCCCAGCCCCAGCCCCAGCCCCAGCCTCAGACCTCATCCACAGCCTTAGCCTCATCTCCGGCTTCAGCCTCACCCCCAGCCATAGCCTCATCCCGAGCCTCATCCCCACCTTCAGCCTCATCCCCTGCCTCAACCTCAGCCCCTTGCCCCGACCCCAAACTCCAGCTCATTTTGCTAGGATCCCTTCCCTTCCCAGCAGCAGCACCATCAGCAAGCCTGAAGCTCTGAAGGGTCCTGATCTCTGGATCATTCCCTCTTCAGGATCAAGTGTACACCCGACCTCCCAGTCGGCACACACTGGGGTTAGTGCCCAGGACGGAGCCAGACAACCATGGAGGACTTGAACCTGTGAGCCCTGATGTTCCCCGCCATGGTGCTCCTTTGCCATCTGGACAGGATCCCAGAGGCCAGACACTGTCTGGCTTAGCTACACATTCTTCTCGTCCACTTCCTCCAGCTTTTAGTCACACATCCAGTGGAGCAGGAAACCCACAACAAGAGTCAAACACATAGCTGTCCTAAATCACAGCCCGGAGCCTCCGCCCAGACACGCCTCATGCTGGACATCTGAGAGGATGGACTGAGAGGAGATATATGGTGGGAACAGCTTCTTAGACTACTAGACTAGCAGCTACTTCCCTGGGGTAGACTACCAGACTACCAGCTCATTCCCTGGGGTAGACTATCAGGCTAGCAGCTACTTCACAAGAATAGACTACCAGACTACCAGCTCATTCCCTGGGGTAGACTAATAGACTAGCAGCTACTTCACAAGAATAGACTACCAGCTCATTCCCTGGGGTAGACCGCCAGGCTAGTAGCTACTTTCCTGTAATAGACTACCAAGCTAGCAGCTACTTTCCTGTGATAGACTACCAAGCTAGCAGCTACTTACTGGGATAGACTACCAGGCTAGCAGCTACGTCCCATGAATAGACTACCAGGCTAGCAGCTACTTCCATGGGATAGACTACCAAGCTATAGGATTCATAAAATTTACAGTTCATTGTTCTAGCTAGTACCCTTCTGGCATTGTAGTCAGAGGGTACAAGACTAGGTGACTACAACAAAGTCTTCTGAGTGTGGAAAGTATGCTTTGCAATACAAACATTATTACGCACAAATTCCCGACTCTAAATTCAACGTAGTTCTGCTGAAGCCATTGAGAGGCCAGGAGAGCCCATCTCTGGAGAAGGGGTTTCTAGTGAAAGTGTTTAATGTGAGCCCTCCGTTCCACTGTTCTTATAAAGACGGTACAGACATTCAGTCTCATTTCTACCTTAGTTCTTCAAGCAGCACACTCAGACTTTTTACTGCATTTCTGAAATTCACAGACAAATATAACGTCATCTTTCATCGCTATTCAACTAGCCATGCTCCAGGACAATTCGTTTCGTTTCGTTTCGTCCTTGAAAAAGACCTAGTTCTAGACTCACGCGCTGCACAAAACTCAAGAGGTTCCTGGCAGATCGTAGTTTTGAATCCGTAACGTAATCATCCAAACATGTTTCTGCATTTGGTTAAGGATCATTTGTATGATATTTGTCAGCTGCAGGGATTTCAAAACAAGATGTACTTGAGTTTTAATGTGATTTATATGGCTCCTGCTCCAAACTGGAGCCTATTAGCTAAAGGCAGGTGCCAGGTAGATCATTCAGCTGCAGTGAACAGCATTATTGAATCAAACCAAGAAAAAATATTCCATATTTCAGATGATGCGGAGAGAAGAATGGTTGTATTGTGTGTGTTTCAACCCAATACCTTGTCTCACGTACAGTACGGTGCATAAAAGTTGTTTTTCTAAACCTTATAAATTGTTGCTTTCTCGACATGTCAGCTGGTTTTCATTTATTGTCCAAAAACCTCCAAAACACCACATTCATTTCTCTCAATCCCACACGCCACTCACTGTTCCAGTCCTATTCTGAGATGTGTGTGCATGTCTTTCTGTGTACATGTGTGTGTGCGTGTACTTGCGTGAAAGAGACAGGGAGAGTGAACCAGAGAAAGAGAGGTGTACTGTGCAGAGATCACTGCTGTGAATGTGGGAGAGGGGGAAAGAAAAACAGATTGAGGAACAGAAAGAGAGAGGGTCTGAGTGGTAGGCCTGGGTAAATATAGCAGATTGCTCTGAATGCACAACAAGATACTGTATTCAACATTCGAATACAACTCACTCCACAAAGAAAAAAAGCATTTGAGACATACAGTGAGCATGCTGACAGCAGTCACGCCTTGTCTGGACTCTGTTAGGTACAGTAGCTGACATATGGTATCTGGTGTATCACCTATAATATGTGCGTGTGTGTGTGTGCATGTGTGTTTGTGCGTATGCGTGAATGTACGTGTGTGTACGCACGTATATTCGAAGATCTGTGTGTATGCATATAAATATATGTGTGTGAGTGTGTGTTAGTGTCTGAGTGTGTGTGTGTGCATACGTATGGATGTGTATGTGTGGATCTGTGTGTATGTATATATTTCTATATGTGTTTGTGTGTGCATGTGCGTGCATGTGTGTGTGCGTGTGCGTGCATGTGTGTATATGCGTGCATGTGCGTGTGTGCATGTGCGTGTGTATATGCGTGCGTGCATGTGTGTGTGTGCGCACGCGTGTGTGTGCGTGTGTGTACTCACCAGATCGTCGTATCTGTAGGTGAGGAACTGCTCTCCAGTGTTGTCTTCCAGGAAACTTCCCTGTGGTGAGAGAGCGAACTCTGGCAGGAACACAGCACTCTGGGATGGACCATCCTCCGACTGGGAAGCCTGAACACACACAGGACCAAGGACCAGGCTGGATGTTTGTTTGCAAAGCAACACAACAGTGCTTCTGTGTACACACCCATGTCCAGGTATCTGGTGCTAAAGTTGAGTCCCACAGGCTTCCATAACAGGCTGTAAATCTGAAGAGTAAAGCTACCCTTAGAATCAACATTCTCTGCAACTGCCTCATTTTCATGCAGACACAAACACATTTTTGCACACGATCCCATTGGGAAAGCTGTGTATTGATTTACAAGACGTTTTGTCTGTTTTGGTTTCTTTGACACGTTTTTAAACAATGGTCGCTAGGACTCCAATGAGGATAAATTAAGTCATAATCCTCGCTGAACATAGAGACAACGCTGGGCATGGTGGAATGAAGGACGAGCAGTCACTGGAGAACACAAACCAGCCTTCTCAGAGTCTGCCAGGGACTAGATTAGAGGGTCTATCAGAGTTCTGAGGATGTGGAGGGATTTATAGAGCACCTATCACTCCCTAATGAAGGCACTGGTGTGTGTGTGTGTGTGTGTGTCTATGTGTGTGTGTGGGGGGGGTGCGTGTATGCGTGTGTGTGTGGTATGTGTGGTGGTGTGGGGGGTGTGTGTGCCGTATGTGTGTTGTGTTTGTGTGTATGTGTGGTGTGTGTATGTTGTGGTGTGGTGTATGCGTGTGTTGTGTATGTTGGTGTGGTTGTTTGTGTGTGTGTGTGGTGTGTGCTGCATACGTGTGTGTGTGTGTGTGTGTGTGTTGTGTGGTGTGTGTGGTGTGTGTGGTGTGTGGTTGTGTGGTGGAAGAAA
>BROE01000013.1:4069301-4160624 GCA_036571765.1 Plecoglossus altivelis
GTGTGTGTGTGTGTGTATGTGTGTGTGTGTATGTATGTGTGTGTGTATGCGTGTGTGTGTATGTTTGTGTGTATGTTTGTGTGTGTGTGTGTGTGTGCATGCATACGTGTGTGTGTGTGTGTGTGTGTGTGTGTGTGTGTGTGTGTGTGTGTGTGTGTGTGTGTGTGTGTGTGGAAGAAGGACTAACCCAGGACCAGGAATACCCTGAGTGGTGTTTCAGGCTTTTAGAAGCACTTAGACTGAGACACACAAGCTCTGCCACTGGCTGTCTCCCTCGGGAACACGCAAGCTTTCATCAGTGACATTCAACCCCTCCTGACTCACCAGCCAGCACGCAGACGCACACACACACACACACACACGCACATCAGGCATCACAGACATCACACCCATGATAGGTCAGGGTTATCAGTTTGCTATGGAAGGAATCAGACGTCTCTATGAGAGGCAGGTTAGGATGTATTAGACTAGTGTATGTGTGTGTGTGTAAGTGTGTGTGTGTGTGTGTGTGCAAGTGTGTGGCATGGATGGGAGACACCAGCTCACAAGCAAGCTTCCCCAAGTGATCTTCCACCTAATGTCTTCCCCAGACGCACACACACGCACGCACACACACGCACACACGCACACACACACACACACACACACTCACCTGACCCAGCGGCCCTTCAGCCAGACTAAACAGAGCCCATGTGTGACCCCCCAGCCTCACCCCTCCACACCAGAGCCCATGTGTGACCCCCCAGCCTCACCCCTCCACACCAGAGCCCACTAAACTCACCTCCATCTGCTGAAACCCTGACACCCAAACCCCAGATGTCTGAACATGAAGAAGCTAAATAAACACTGCCGTCACACTGCTCTAACATTCATATTTAATATCGTTCGGATAACACACAGGTGCAGGTCCCTGGTGCTGCTAACGTGTGTGTGTGTGTGTTTGTGTGATGTGTGTGTGTGCGTGTGATGTGTGTGTGTGTAAGCCAAGATGGTGTCTTTCACAGCAGCTGCTCGTGTCTCTAATGAAGACATCAAAGTGCTGGTACCACTCTAAGAACACGCCTTCCTCCCCAAGCTCCTCAACGATCCTGGTGCAGGAGGGGTGAGGGGTGTGAGTGTGTCTGTGTGTGTGTGTGTGTTTGTGTGTGGGGGGGGTGGGGGTGTGTGTGGGAGGGTATGTGTTGTGGGAGGGTATGTGTGTGTGTGTGGGGGGGGAGTTAGGGATAAATAAGTAATTCAAAAGTTGGATCAGGGAGAGTCCCCATGAAGGGTATTCTATGACTCAGGTATACAGTTAGACATTCTGTTTATATAAAATACATCACAACATAAACATGAAGTATTAGTTGAGTTGTACTTTTCATGAAGGTGGGGGGGTATGTGTATGTAAAGTTTCATGTATCTGCAATCACATCTGTACACTGGCCCAAGTCAAATAAACACAGCACACTTCCTGGCTCAATTAACAACCACTTGAGGAGAGGAGGCACTCATCAGCTGTCTGATTGGCTGATGCGAGCAGTCTGGAGAGAGATTTAAGCACCCTAGAAAGACACTTTACACAGGAGTGTGTCTGGTTCCAGCCACCAAGTCCACTGGCTCACTGGAGCATCTTATCTAGGCCTGCTGTTTAAACATACTGAGGCTGAGGAGGAGCAGATGGCCTGGAGACTAAGAGGGGAGGAGGGTGTGGAGGCTGAGAGGAGATGAGGCTGTGGAGGCTGAGAGGAGGAGGGTATGGAGGCTGAGAAGGGAGGAGGCTGAGAGAGGAGGAGGGTGTGTGGAGGCTGAGAGGGGAGGAGGGTGTGGAGGCTGAGAGGAGGAGGGTGTGGAGGCTGAGAGGGGAGGAGGGTATGGAGGCTGAGAGGAGAGGCGTGTGTGGAGGCTGAGAGGAGATGAGGGTGTGGAGGCTGAGAGGAGGAGGGTATGGAGGCTGAGAGGAGAGGCGTGTGTGGAGGCTGAGAGGAGATGAGGGTGTGGAGGCTGAGAGGAGATGAGGGTGTGGAGGCTGAGAGGAGATGAGGGTCTAGAGGCTGTTGGCATTGCTGCTTTCTCTGTTTCGAAAATAACATTTCCTCTTTCAATCACCACACGAACATTGCATGGTTCCAGAGGTTTAATGGAGTGTGTCGTCCAATGAGGGAGAGGTTGTATGTGCAGTTGATGTCAGACAGGAGAGGAGAGAAGAGGAAGGGAGTGGAGAGGAATGGAGAAGAGAGAAGAGGTGAGAGGAGAGAAGGCAGAGGAGAGGTGAGAGGAGAGGAGAGGAGAGAGGGGAGAGGAGAGGAGAGGAGAGTGAATGGCCACACTGTCTATATGTATGAAAGAGCCTTTCAGGCACCACTGACCAGACTGTTTCTATTGCTTCCTTCTCACTCTCTCTCAATTTACTCGTCCTCCTATATGCCTCTCAGTGCTTTTCTCACCTCTCACTCAACTCTCTCTCCTCACTCAATCAGACAACTTTTTCCCTCCCTCTCTCTTTTCTTCAGATTGCACCAAATACATCACTTCTCCTGTCAGCCTTCCTGGTTTGGGTCTCCATGCCGTTTTCTTCTCCTTGGCTTGTCACTCCTGCTCCCTGTCCTCTATCAATCTCTCATCACCTCTCTCTTCAGACATTTCGTCGCGCTCTTCTGGATCACGATACTTCTCTTCTCCTTCCCTCCTCTCTCTCTCTCATTTTCTCTCTCATTTTCTCTTCTTTCTTTTCTTTTTCTCTCTCTTCCTCTGTCTTTTCTCTCCTCTCTTCTCCTCTTCCTACTCTCTCTCCCTCTCTCTCAATTCTCTCTCAACTCTCTCTCTCAACTCTCTCTCCCTCTCTCTCTCAACTCTCTCTCCCTCTCTCTCTCAACTCTCTCTCCTCTCTCTCAACTCTCTCCTCTCTTCCTCTCACTCTCTCTCTCAACCTCTCTACCTCTCTTCTAAACCTCTCTCTCCCTCCTTGCTCTCTCACTCTCTCCCTCTCTCTCAACTCTCTCGTCCTTCTCTCTCAAATCTCCCTCCATTCGCTCCTCACGGCTCCTCCTCCCTCTCTCTCAACTTTCTCTCCCCCTCCCGGCGCCTCAAAGTCCCTCCTCCATCATGCTTCCACTCCTTTATCAATCTCTTTCTCCATGATCTCGTCGAGCTCTCCTCTCATCATCACTGCCCTCTCTCTTCAACTCCTTCTTCTCTTCGAGGCTCCAAAGCTCTCGGTCTCTCTCAGGCTGCAAGTTCTCAACTATCCCTTCCGAATACCCTCTCTCACTACCTTCCTCTCTTCACTCTCTCTCAACTTTCCCTCTCTCAACTCACTACCTCTACCTCTCCACTCTCCCTCTCTCTCCCTCAACTGTCTCTCTCCCTGAACTCTTTCTCCCTCCCTTTCTCAACTCTCTCTTTCAACTGTCTTTCACTCGATCACATCCCCAGGCCCAAGCTAGAGGAGCTCTCTTTAACTCTCTTCTCTCACACACAGACACATACCACGGATGGACCAACTCACACAAACACACAGACGCAAAACATACAGACCCACATGCTCAGGCAGAAGATCACAGAGCGCCGAGGAGAGTGGAGAAAGTGACCTGAACCAGACGAGTCTCCTCACGTGTCCCACCACTGGAGGAAGAGCCGCCATCAACCCTAAGCTGGACGCGATCGGCAACACCTTCTCTGAGAATAACCAGCCCTCCGCCGATGGTCCAGGACCTTTCTATTCAATACCAGAACCCGAGACAAGAGACAGACATCCAGAACAGCATCCAGCACAATGCCTGGAGAACAACACTGCTTAGCCTCAGCTCCTCTCCCAGTGTGCCGCCACAGCATGGGGTACATCTGATCTTATTTGAACGTTCGTTTGCTATTCTCCAGGGAAAGTCCTCGTTCCTGAAGAAACACGTTCACGTGTTACGTTGATTCAGGGATTTTTATCTGTAACATTGCAATTACAAGCAGCTGGGCGTGAGCTGGTCCTTCAGGACATGGAAACCCTAAAAGGAGACTGGAGAACCGTTAGGAGAGTCGGCAGGTTAACAAGTTAATAGCAAATGTAAAGAGCAAAATGAAACTTAATAAACCCACACATGAAACAGCTCTTGTTCCTGGTCAGGAAGGAAACAGAGAGGTGGCTGGGAGAGTTCGGCCTCGAATAATAATAAACTACAGAAACTAAATTCACCAGAAAGACGCGAAAAGATAACTACATTCCAGCTGTAATGAATCCACTACTGAATAATAAACACGGGCCAAACTGTGAATAAATAATGACATCGTTGATAACACGCAAGGCTAAATCGGCTCGCTCGCCTGCCACATGGGCAAAATTCCACGATTCCTGATTCGTATCTAAATGGCTCCTCGCCTGACTTTGGGGTTCCTTGGAGCCTTGCTGTCCCAGGAGGTGGGAGGAGTGATTGACACTGAAAGCTCGGCTCCGCTGCTATCGGCAGCCAGGATCTAATGGATTCAAATCTGCGAACGTTCACAGGGAACTCCGCCCCCCCCCCCAGATCCCGACCCTGGCGCTGAACGCAACGCACTCAGTCTGCACGTTGTGAGTGAAAGATGGAGGACAAACACACCAGGCCCCAGGAAGTGTAGTCAGGGGCCCGTTCACACACTGACCCCAACCCTGATATAACCCTCAGATAACAGCCAGCACCACAGAGAGAGAGAGGGGGGGGGGGAGAGATCGACTCACTTGCCTCTGTGATGTTTCTGTAACGGACTAATGGCTCTGATCAGCAGGCTTCCTCTGGCCTGAGAGATGTTGACACAGAGAGATGCATTCTGGGATATAGGGGAACATCTACCCTGCTAGGTCGTTATCATCACCACCTGAGTTCATCTCCCTCCAAAAATATCAAAAATACATTCCGTTTTTTTCGAGGCTTTATCATGAAAGGGAGAACGGACTGATTATGGAGTCTGGGAGCAGATGTTGCCATAGCACCATTATCTGACACACCAGAAATGGTTGCACCCCACCTACAGTCCAACAGTGCACTTCCTGTTTCTACCTACATCAGTCCATTTCCTGTTTCTATGCCCCGGAAGACCTTCCTGGAGCCACTCACATCCTGTCATCTTTCAGCCTGTGTCTAGGGACAGCTGTTTAAACACACCCTGACTACTGTGCCCTCCCCCCCCCACTGACACACACACACACACCTCTGCAACCCTAAGCACCATGCCAAGCCCCCCAGGAGGGAAGTATAGGGAGAGGAAAGGACAGTGAGAGAGAACAGAGAGAGAGAGGGACAGGAGAATTGAGAGAGGAAGGGAAAATGAGACATGAAGAGAGTGTGCAAAAGTGAGAGATGGAGAAGAGAGAGAGGGGGAGGAGAGAGAGAGAGAGCAAAGAGTGGAGTGTGTGAGAGGATAGAGAGAGGACATTGGGTAGGGAAGGAGAGAGAAACAGATTAGGTGGGCAAAAAAGCGAGCTCTAAATCAAGCAGCACCTCTAGAAAAACACCCGGGCAGTGGAAGCCAGTCTAGCGTGATTCTAATCCCACATCTGCTTGTCATAATCCTCCCCAGCCAATCAGGATCCTCAATCTCGTGTGCCCTGACTGACGAGACATTATCCACAGTGGCCCAAACATTCCTGTTCGGCTTGGCTTACCTCACCAGAACATACCGAACGAGATCAAGTACGAGCGGCTTCTCAGACGCGACTGACAGAGGTCTGCAGCCGTCACCTAGGAGTGACAGAGAGCTGGGGTCCTGGCCTCGCTGTGTGTCCATGTTCCTTCCGCTCAGATGCAGAGTTTACAGGCAGCCAACGGCCACGGTAGCTGATGGAATCAGGAAGTTTACTAGATGTGGGGGAGTTCAGCAGGTTGCCGTCTCTGTTAACTCACTAGTGGACAAATGCACTGAAAACTAGATACGATTGGTGGGAATAGAGTGCTGTAGGAGGACCCAGGCCAACCATGAGGCAGATTTATTAAACTCTACAGGATTGCAAATAAACTTGAATAAGAAATCTGCTAAAGTACTCACCGTGTTATGCCCTCTTACACCCTGTCCCCATTTTCTCTCTCTCTCCGTCTCTCTCCGTCTCTCTGTCAATCTCTGTCTCTCTCTCTCTTTCTCTCTCTCTCTGTCTATGTCAATCCCTGTCAATCCCTGTCTCTCTCTGTCTCTCTCTGTCTCTCTCTCTCTCTCTGTCTCTCTCTCTGTGTTTCTCTCTGTCTGTCTCCCTTTCTCCCTTTCTCATTGTCTCTCTCTCTGTCTCACTGTCCCTCTCTGTCTCTCCCTACCTCTCTCTTGTTCGCTCTCGCTCTCTGTCTCTCTCTCGTACACACACACGCACCGAAATAACAAACTTCTGTACTCTGAAAGGGGGTAAACCACAGGTGTGGCTGTTCATAGGCTTTGGCAGGTGTGGGATCGAGACGTGAGCGAAAATGTCAGGTGTGTTTTGTGATGGAGAGGGTATTAAAGAGAAGGAGAGAGAGGGAGGGAGAGCGAGGTTATGAGGGCCGTGGTCAATGGCAGGTTAAGCACCACAGTCAGGGTCTGATTAGAAGTGCAGATGAATGTGGGGCTGGGAAATAGAAACACCTGTCTATCTGACACTGGTGGCTTTCACTCCTCTAACTTACATCCCCTCTAAGGGGCCCACATGTACGCACACATGGACGTAAATCACAGCAGGATTGAAACAAGATGGACAAATCATTTAGGCTTTGTTAAACAGACCTCGGAGAGAAGAGACAAGTATAGGAAAGGAGAGGAGGGGAGAGAGAGGAGACAGAAGAGAGGAGAGGGAGGAGTGAGAGAGAGGGTAGACAGAAGAGAGGAGAGGGAGGAGTGACAGAGAGAGAGAGAGAGAGAGAGAGAGAGAGAGGGAGGAGTGACAGAGAGAGAGAGAGAGTAGAGGAGAAGGAGAGCAGAGGAAATGAGAGGAGAGGAGAGAAGAACAGGAGAGGAGAAGAGAAGGACAGGAGAAGGACAGACGAGGAGATCTGAGAAAAGGAGAACTGTAGAGAAGGAGAAGACTCTACCCATAGGCAGCATGTTGTAGCCAGCCTGCCTTCAGACAGCACCAGCACATGCTCTGTAGCAGTACCTGTCCTACAGTGAGCCCTCTTCCCTGAGGGTCCGAATCCAGAACCTCTTCCTGCACACCTGCTCAGAGATCCTCCAATACACTCAGATACAATACAATGCTGGCGATGCTATATTTATCTGCTATAGGGCTTAAGCCGGTGCAGCCTTAAAGACAGGTGATATTAAATTCAGCTCAGATAGGCAGGTCTGCCAACATCACTACAATGACTGCGAGGTATTTTTAGAGTACACGAAATATTCTAAACTACCCAGGCTATTTCAATTTAAACATGAATAGCCAAACCCAAGTTTCTAGTGCACACGAACGATTTGAATTTACAGAGGTAATGAGATTCTTGCAACATTTCTTCCATCAATTTAGACTGCAGAAGGATGCCTACCATGGCACTTGCAGAGAGCAGAGAGAGAGCGACGCCAGTTCCAAAGACCTGGAGCAGGAACCGACTCATTTTGATCTTGGCCCCGGGGTTCAGATCGCAAGGCGTCCTAAGGCCCGCCGTGGTTTCTTCAGTCTAGGGAGAAAGAGGGATACCGTCAAGTGGTGCAAAATAACAAGCTTCTAAATAAACGTCAGGGATATTTTCCGTGTCGGTAACGAGCAGTGACTGATGCGTATCACCGTCGTCCGGTGCAAAACCACCTGTGACAGCAAGCTACGCCACTAGTCTGAATTCCTCCTCACATCCGATGGTTTATGCTTCGCAACTCCCCAAGTGTCAAAGCCCCTTCACGCTGAACTACATTAAGCTCGTAAGTTATCCAAACTGAGCAACAACTGCACAATCACTGGGATTCAATGCCGACATGAGAGATCGTAAACGCGTCGTATTTCTCAGACGTTTGGTCACCGTGGCGGTAAGACCTGATCAAATCTTACCTTCGCTCATGTGGATATCCACATTTGTGCTGGTGTCCTAAAGCTGATAGCAAGCTCAAAATCTTCCAGCAGTCAAAACCCGCTGCCAATAACTAGCAATCTGTTGAGCAGTCCAGATCCATCCAATTGTATATCAGCACAGTATGGTATTACGCGCCACTGCACGCGAGCTGCAATAAAGTCGGAATCTCCTCTCAGTGTGGCGCGACCGTGCTAAAGAACGAAGCGACGGGAGTTGTGCTGCGCATGCAAGACCTCTGCCGCCGCCCCCGTCCCATGGCCAACGTGGATTTGAATACCGGTTTCAGGCTTCAAACTGATCTGTTAATTACGGCATATGCGTAATTGAGTAATCTCTATTATCACCATCAATGATTATCATTATCAACCACATCATTTATGCTTTTGCCGGAGGCATTATATTATTCACGGATGAGTAGTTAAGTATTTATCCATTTTGTTATTGTTGTTTTGAAGGTTAGATCACTTTTCAGCTGGACAGTATACACTTATACATTTCCAGCAGATCATCACGGTCATAGTCCTTATAGTATTGAACCACGGAATGAAAGGGCAACACCAAATATTTGGGAAACTTTTTCGAACCCTGATACCATAGTCTCCAAATATCCTGTGGTTCCTGTCTGTGTGTATCACTCACCTAACTGTAATACAGTCATTCTCTGGAGCGTGCGTGACAGCTGTCCTTCGCTAAGCCCTCGAGAGAGTGAAAGAGAGAGAGTGAAAGAGAGTGAAAGAGAGTGAAAGAGAGAGAGAGAGAGAGAGAGAGAGAGAGAGAGAGAGAGAGAGAGAAACATCAAAGACTGTGCTCGTGTGCCAGGGGGGCACAACTTGCCCCTTTATTATGAGGTGAGGAATAGAAGCTGGCACACACAGATGCAGCTTTTCACTTTGATTAACAAGTGCAGTCGAAACCTGCTTGGCTTCACGGCCTCACCGCCTCCAGCGCTCGTTGTAACCTCCTCCTACTCAATTTACTGAGTCCTGCTAATCAGACGCTGAGGGTTTACCGCTGGGCAGGCGGGCTGAATACTAACTAATCTGCTGATGCTCTAGACTAATTTTCCCATTCGAAAGATACCCACCTTGACCTGTTCAATTGTAGCACCCAGAATCGGCAGTCAAATCCACCTAAAACAGGTCTGATCTCAACAGCTATCGTAGATCTTTACCGGAGTATTCACTCAAGTCAAACCACTGACTCCTGGGTTCCAGTTGTGGATATTTGTCTCCCCCTGCTGTCGAATGAACCGAACAACTCAAAATACCGTCACTAATCGGTAGGACGTCATCGAAGATGAATATTTAAATAACAAAAGGCGGAATGTATTCTCTACGGGGTAATAATATCGTACACAATAAGACGTTTACTCAAAATAAAGGTCAGTTAAAGTCATCGGCTTGAGACGTAAACGTTCCCTTTAAATTCAGAAGCGCGTGGTCTTGTGATGGTGACATCACCCGCAGAGTTTTGACCAGTCATCTCTTCTATCCAGCGGATGGCCTTGGTGGTCTACACTGTCTTTCTTATCACAATCCTTAAGCCACTGCGAGAAACTTATCAGGAGTCAGCTAAAGTTATCTGGTAGGCTAGTTTCTGTCATTGACTCCTAATTATAGTATCAAATGTATCGCATTGCGTTTTATTTCAGTTTGTTAGACTGTTTTCTGCAGGCTGTCTACCTACCGCATGCTGATTAAAAACGTAGTCATCGTGAGGCATTTATTCTACTGGACATTAACAGTCCGAGGTATATTATCGAGACACATTTCGTTGTTCTATACGTAGATTCCAATTCACGCCAGAAATAACAGGTGGAACTCCACACCGCCGCCACCAATGGCCTCTCCCGCCTCCACTCCCGCAACCTCCACTAGCCGCTCAACCCGCTCCACCGCCAGACGCAACACCGGGACCTCGTCCCCCAGCGGCATCAGCCCTACCCGGCTGTCCCGGGTTCAGGAGAAGGAAGAGCTCAGTCATCTAAACGATCGTCTCGCTGCTTACATAGAGCGCGTCCGCCAACTAGAAAATGACAAGTCGTCCATGCTGCTCCTGCTGGAGGAGAAAGAAGAGTCGAAGAACCGGGAGATGGGCAACGTCCGTCGGCTTTACGAGGAGGAGTTGGCTGATGTTAGGAAAAGTCTGGATGCGCTGGCTAGCGAGAGGGCCAGGCTGCAAATTGATTACAGCCATCTTATAGAAGACCACCGCAAACTACAAGCCAGGTACAAAACAGGCCTAGTTCCCGTTACCTAAGCTACCTATGACAGAGTGTCTTATAGGAAGGGGAGGACAAGGCTCTGCCTGGTGTATCAGCCCTAATAGTTTGGTATATTAATGCAAACACCGTAGCAGCTGTTGCCAAATTAGGCGCTGAGTGTGGTGTGGAGATCATATCCTGATTGTTCTCTCCAGGAACCAGAAGAAGGAGTGTGATCTGGGAAACGCAGTGTCTCAGTGGAGGAACCTGGAAACAGCCCTGAACTCGAAAGATGCAGAGTGTGCCAACCTGCTGGTGGAGAACAGGAGACTGGAGAAGGATCTGTCCGATCACAGGGCGCATCTGGCCAGCGTAAGGACCAACCTGGAGGGTTCAGTTGAATCCAGCTTGGATGTGGAAGATGATGGATCCTAAAACGCATACTTTAGGATCAACCTATACTTTAGCAGTATACTTCTAAACAATGTGTACTTTAGAAGTAAACATATACTTTAGACGTATACGCCTAAGGTATACGTTACTGTGTGCGTGTGCGTGCGTGTGTGCGTGTGTGTGTGTGCTCAGTTGGAGTCTTCCCTGCTGGACACAAAGACCCGGCTGAATAGTGAGATGCTGAGAAGGGTGGATACGGAGAACCAGCTGCAAACCGTCAGAGAACAACTCAACTTCCAGAAACACATCCGTGAACAGGTCAAACTCTGTACACACGCACACACACAGACACACACACACACACACACACAAATACACGTATACATACACACACGCACACACACACACACACATACACATACACGCACACACACACATACACATACACACACACACACATACACACACACACACACACACACACACAAATACACGTATACATACACGCACATACACATACACGCACATACACATACGCGCACATACACATATATACACATACACATACACACGCACGCACACACACACACACACACATATATACACGTACACACACACACACACAAATACACGTATACATACATGCACGCACATACACACACATGTACAGACACACACACATGTACAGACACACACACATATACAGACACACACACACACATATACATACACGCACATACACACACATATACAGACACACACAAGTGAGATGTTCTGGTAACTTGTGTGTCTGTGTACGCAGGAAGTGGACGAAGTCCGAAGCAGGCATGAGAGTCGCTTGTTGGAGGTGGACTCTGGGAGGCAGAGGGAGTTTGAGAGCAAACTGGCTGAGGCCATGCAACAACTACGGCAAGAACACGAGGGACAAATACAGCAGTACAAAGAGGAACTGGAGAAAACCTATGATGCCAAGGTGAGTCTGACTAACCTTTTATGTTTGTTTTTAAATGTGCTGTGTAGATTACGTGGACTTGACTCAATTCATACTGCCTCTTCCAGTCAGTGGAGATTGTTTTCTGTTGCTTATGTTTTTCAGCTAATAGTGTGACTGTACAAACGAAACAATTTATACATAGGATTATGAAGCGCGTGTGCAGGTGTGGACCTCTGGTGCAGGACAGTGTTAGACTGCATCATTGTGCTGGATCTCAAGGTGGAAGGAGAGGAAGGAGAGGGACGTATGGAGAGGAGAGAGGAAGGGGAGGAGCAGGGAAAGAAAGGAGAGGCGCTACAGAGAGGAGGATTATGTGAGAGGGTACACGAAGGAGCAGAGAGAGAGGGATTGCAGGCGGAGGTAGATGGAGAGAAAAGAGGTGGAATGCAAATGAAAGTGTTCTTAATCCAACTGAAAAAGGTATCGTCACGGTGATGTCCTACACTCATCCCCAGATCCCCTTGCGCTAGATGTTCGCTCATCGACGGGTTTGTCGAACAGCGTTGATTGTGTGCGTGTGCGTTCTGGTATGTGACAGCTGGAGAACGCCAAGCAGAGCGCTGTGAAGAACAGCGATGTGGCGTCCTCCACCCGAGAAGAGCTGGTAGGAACCAAACTGAGGATCGACACGCTGACCTCCCAGCTCATGCACTTCCAGAAACAGGTCTGTCTGTCTGTCTGCCTGTCTGTCTGTCTGTCTGGCTCAACCAGGCCCTGTGCTACTGATGCACGGTATGTTTGTGTCCCTCTGTCACACAAACTTGATTTCGTGTGTGTGTGTTTGTGTGTGAAGAACGGAGCCCTGGAAAGCCGCGTGTGCGAGCTGGAGCGGATGGTGGAGCGTGAGCGTGAGCTGGGGCGTCAGACGCTGAGTCAGAAGGACCAGGAGATGGCCACCATGAGGGAGCAGATGCAGAGTCAGTTGGAGGACTACGAGAACCTGCTGGATGTCAAGCTGGCCCTGGACATGGAGATCAACGCGTACCGGAAGATGCTGGAAGGGGAGGAGCAGAGGTACAACATGCTCACACAGACACGCTTATACACAACCGAAGTGTCTCCGATCGCTACTTGTGTGTTTTTATACATTCTTTGGTGTGGTAAATCAGCATGTTTGCCTGCGTCTTCGTGGTAACGTTTGTCTGTACTGATTGCGTGCTCGTTAACATTCTCTGTTGTGTCCTCCAATCAGACTGCACCTGTCTCCAAGCCCCTCCCAGCACGCGTCCGTGTCACGCACGCACTTGCACGGTGCCCGGAAGTTGAAGGGAAAGAAACGTAAACATGAAGGCCCGTCTGGGAGCTCACCTGCTTATAAAGTATCTCAGAATGCAACAGCTCATGGACATGTGACTGTGGCCGAGATCGATCTAGATGGAAGCTATGTCGTGCTGAAGAACAATTCTGACACAGTATGGAAGGATTTGCATAGTAGAATACGTACACTGTCGGTTGAGAGAGGTTTACAGAATTCTATGAAACTCATGTGTTCAAATGAACCCCATGTTTCCAGTTTAAACTGTCCCCCTCTTTGAATCTATAATATCATTTAAAACGATAACCGATTCAAGAGGCATCATAACTGAAGTGGATTTCCCTTGCAATTTCAGGAGCAGCCACTAGGGGGCTGGATTGTAAGGAGGAGCCACCCTGACTCCCCAGACATCTCCTTCCAGCTCCCCCCAGCCTACGTGCTGGGAGGAGGGCAGACCCTCACTGTGAGTACCACTCACCCTGGACTGTTGAACTGAGCCCTGAAAACTACCACTAGCTAACTAGCATCACCAAGTTAGCTAGCCAGCTAGGAATGAGAATCTCAAACTAGCACTGGGTGACTAGTGCCATCGAGCTAGCCAGCTAACTGAGCGTCTCAAACTGCTTGTGTGTCAGATCTGGGCCGCGGAGACGGGTGTGGAAGCTAACCCCCCCAATGACCTGGTTCTGAGGGATCACAGGAGCTGGGGTCCAGTCTCTGATGTCAGAGTGTGTCTGCTCAACTCTAACAATGAGGTACAGGTTTGACCTCTCACTTATGAGTTGTCAGCCACTGACTGGTTTGATGTTCATTGGCTGCCCCCCTGTGGATGTGGTCCAATAGGAGACAGCCGAACGCAGGCTGGTGTGTGTGCAAGGGAGAGTGGAGGAGGACTTCAACGTGGCGTTTGATGAGGAATGTGTGACTGGCAGCGACATTCACCACCTCAGAAGACAGGTAAAAACACACTCATGTTACGCACGTCACACACACCTTTCAGCCCAAAGACTGTAAAACACATTGGCGACAGCACATGCCCTAGTTTGACCCTATTGTCTCCTTTCTCTGTCCGTGTCAAAAGCCAAAGAGAAGAAAAAAGAAATGTTGTTTGTTGTCTTGAGTGTCTAAGAGCAGCCAGATGGCCTTCTGTAGGTGAGGACAGGACTGGGGGCGCACTCCCTATATGCAGATGTACCCTGCAGCGCTACACATGCTAACTACATGCTAATGCTATTATAAATCAGCTGAACCTGCAATGCTACAATGCTAGTATGATGCAGGTCTGCATGCTAATGCTAGTATGATGCAGCTGGATTCTGCAGCGCTACATGCTAATGCTAGTGTGATGCAGTTCTAAATTGCGTTGTTATTATGTAATCTGTACATAAATGGCATGTACTGTCTGCCTTGGCTGTGTTCCACATGCTTTCTCCCTGCATGATCAGCAATGACTTCTGGGTATATGAGTGTGTGTGTGTTTGTGTGTTCTCTCCCAGACTGTGACTCTCTGTTGTGCTCTTCTCTAGGGTCAGATGAGAACTGATGATCCTAGCTGTGCTGTCATGTGACCTCAACCGTCTACAAGCCCCCCGTCCCCCCCGTCCTCTCTCGCCCCCTTCACTTCAGAAAACGGAATGCTAGGTCTGACCGCCATCGAGCGTATTGTGACGTCGTCGGTCTCTCGGCAACCCCGCAGAGTTCAAGCCCCGTGACTGTCTGGCAGAGAAGCCACTAACAACCTCCTCACCTCCAGTCCTGTCTGGTTTCATGAAACTATGGCTTTATTAGGGGGTCTGACAGCTCATTGTTCCCAGCATGACCTAAGAGGAAGTGGGGATGGAACGATACAAAGACATTCTCCTTCTGGTTGCTTTTGTAAAGGTTAGCATTGGAACAGAGAACCAACATTCAAGCAAGTTACGCGCTCAGTCTTTTAATTTAACAATCTTTCAACGCCCGGATGGTTTAATGGAAGCTTTGGTGGCTCTTACTGTTTAGCTTCTACGTGGGGTAAGATGGTTCATATTCATGTTATGTTAGTTCAGGGAGACTGGAAGCTTGGTGCTTATTGTTGGGAAGATATAACGAAGGGATTAAGAAGGCCAGGGGGGGTTTCTTGATGTTTGCACAGCCTGTATTGTAGATGGACCATTTGTCATAACCTTAATGTTAAACGTGGATACTTTACTACGCTGTGTTGAGTTTGTTTGATTTCAATAAAGATTTTTTTGTCTAGCATGTGAGCGTCCATTCCGTGGTTACGTCCAGTATTCTGATGAACTCTCCCAATGAGAGCTTGAATGGATTACGCAACCACAGTTTGTGTATCGCCAGGATCGCTGATTTGTAATTGGAAACAAGCAGAACATCGATAGAACTGCAGGATCGTTACAATGCTTCCCCACCCCCTTCATTTTCACATCAGCATTTTCAACCACCCCAATCCAAAATGTCTGGCACACTTAGATCCTTCCGGATCTAGCAAGACGCAGCCAGAACTAGACCCAACTACGAGATACGATCATCAGAAAAATAGATTTTCTGTATGTTTCTCCATAAGGTGTGTGTCTATAAATATGTTCCTGTGAAATTCTTCATACAAAAATGTTCGAACCTTTAGATAGGTCCAAGGTTGTCCAGTCTTCAACTTTCAAGTTTGTTTTGTTGATTAAAGGTGTTAATACAGAGCTTTAGTCCCAATGGAAACAGACCACTACCTCCTCTGTTGTGTCTTCTGTAGGTAGTGTGGAGTGGAACTGTTCCATTCCGTCTTATGCTCGCCTTCACTTGAAGTTCTCTAGACTGGGTCGCAGCATTCCAGCTACACGACAGTCTCCTTGCTTGTGTTCTTGCTAAGGAACTTAAGCGATAGAGTCCGATGGTTGGTGGGTACGCACGCTGGCCTGGGGGTCTGCAGCCTCACTCGTTGGTCAGTCTGTTTCCATGTCTTGAACAGTTGGATGTGATACCGTAGTGACACCTAGGGGCAGGGAGGGAGAATTGATGGGCACATCGGTCAGGACTCAGCTGAGCCTTGAATTAGCTCTCTAATCTGTCTGAAGGCTAATTAGCTGGATGCTAAATGTTCCAGTATGTGTGAACTGCAGAGAGATGACGTAGAGAAGTACTAATACTTTGTTATCGTACTTAAATCGATTTTTCTGATATCAGAACTTTACGTCACTCTTTTTCTGACAACGTTTTAGCTTCGCATTTTTACACAAGTATCTGTACTTTATACTATACAAGACAAGCTAACTACTTAAATGTGTACTCTGTTTTTGGTGGCATAATGAACCTTATTCCTTGTCATTGCGCATCTATACGAAACTCATTTAGAAACAATTTTGGGTTGTGTGTGGGGAAAAAAGTTTGAGAAAACGAAACGAACAAACATGACCATCTGTACATCTACTTGATTGAAGGACATGAATACTTTAGCTTTCTCTGGTGAACTGACCATAGTCCAGAATAAGTAGATGGTGAAGAGAGCCATGGTAAGAACCACAAGACCCACTGCCTCCATTCTGTTGCTGTAGTACAGGTCCATGGCACCCTGGACACACAACCATCCTGATAGGCTAGCCAACGGTGTGATGCACAGGAAACAGATCATGTCCCCGCACAGGGTCCTCCTCTGGTGCTGCATGGACGGAGTGCACAGCCACTGAAGAAGAAGGAGGGAGGTGGAGGAAGGTGGAGAGAGAATGGGGGAGGGAAGGAAGGGAGGGACAAGGGAGGGTGGGGGAGAGGCAGAGCAAGAGGAAGAGGTAGATAAGTATTGTACAATGTTTTACTTGCATTGTTTATAGTGTAGGTTTGAAAGGGCACGTGAAAGATAAAGACCACATTTCTGAGTAGCGGTCTGATCCCCACAATGGTGATTTAGACCACTTGCAACGTAGCTAACACACCCATTCATCTGTCAGATTATCTGCTATTTTCTCTCCTTTCCTAATCCTTCAGCTTGCCTGTAATGGTCCTGTGTGTGTGTGTGTGTGTGTGTGTGTGTGTGTGTGTGTGTGTGTTAGGGTTGTCAGCCATCTTTGATTAGTGAAAAACCGTGAGACTTGGACAGTCTACACATGATGGCAACAATGCATGAAAAACTGGATGTTTGAACATAGCCAAGGAAAAACATGGCCAGGGTAAAAATAGAACAGCAGCAGAAGGAAATTACAAATGACGTTTTGAGTTAAAAGTATGAAATTGTAAATGAGAAATACATTCTCACAAAAAAATTTAACAGGACAAATTGTGTCCAGGGATGTAATTTAAAAACCGCAACAGTCGATCAAAAAAGAGCAATTCTGGGAGAACTGTGACAGTTGTGTGTGTGCGTATGTGTGTGTGTGTGTGTGTCTACATGTCTGAATGTGTGTGTGTGTGTCTGAATGTATATGTGTGTCTGAGTGTGTGTGTCTGAGTGTGTGTGTCTGAGTGTGTGTGTCAGAGTGTGTGTGTGTGTGTCTGAATGTGTGTGTCTGAGTGTGTGTGTGTCTGAGTGTGTGTGCGTGTGAGCTCCCCAGGACGTGCAGTGTCCCCAGAGTCCTCCTGTAGTGCCTGGTTGTTAGTTGCAGATTACTGGGTGTCCTGGGTTAACAGGGAGTCCAGAGTCCTGTCCTCCATTGCTCTGGCAGCTCTGCGAGGAAACAGTATCTAATCTCATGCTCAAGCTAAGTGGCTTTCCGTTTAAGAGCTGTTCAGGGACAACAACAGCTAGGCCAGTGCGAAGCCTGTAGCAGCTAATGACCCTGACGATGTGAAAAGCGCCATAATGAGTGAAACCTCCAGAGATCGTCTAAGTGTTTTTGCTTTGGTTTGGGCGATCAGTATACAGTTGGTCGATTGGTTTGTGTATTCAGCTTGTATATTGGTCGACTTGATTGTCCTTGTAGATTGGAATTGCAAATAGCCAGGTGTTCCATTGGGTCGTGTCGCTAACGGTAGGTTGCTACTGTAGCTACTTAGCAAACAGGTGATCAGCTGTCATTTCTTGTCCTTGGCAGAGGAACATAGAAGTGGACCCTCATTACCAGGCATTGTCCTGCTGTCCTGCATTTGCATTTGAACCGTGTTACAAGCAAGTGTGTGTGTTTGTGTGTGTCATTGGGAGTTGTGTGTGTGTCTATACGAGTTGTGTGTGTGTTTGTGCAAGTTGGGTATGTGTGTGCTCGAGCTGTGTGTGTGTGTGTGAGCAAGTTGGGTATGTGTGTGTATGAATTGCGTGTGTGGTGTGTGTATGTGAGTTATGTGTGAGCTGTGTGTTTGTATGTGAGTTATGTGTGAGTTGAGTGTGTGTGTGTATGTGTATGTGAGTTATGTGTGAGTTGAGTGTGTGTGTGTGTGTATGTGTATGTGAGTTATGTGTGAGTTGAGTGTGTGTGTATGTGAGTTGTGTGTGAGTTGAGTGTGTGTGTATTTGAGTTGTGTGTGTGTGTGTGTCCTACCTCCGTGAGAGGTTTAGGGAGGCGTTCCAGTGCAAACTGGTGGCGGCAGAGTTCACACTGGCTGCTGTTGGAGGTGCTGAGCCAGTGCTCCAGGCAGCCCCGGTGCACCATAGCCAGGCTGCCTGCACACTCACACGGGGACAGCAGCTCGCCCGCCTGGCCTCCGTCATGGCAGATCCTGCAGAACGGCTCCTCGCTGCTCAGGCTACATCACCAGACAGCAGGAGAGAGAGAGACGGTCAGAGCAGTGCAGAGGAAGAGCAGAGAGAGACTAACAGGCTGAGGTGAAGTGGAAAGGTTTGAATCTGTGTGTGTATGTGTGTATGTACGTGTGTATGTGTGTGTATGTGTGTGTGTGTGTGTCTGTGTGTGTGTGTGTGTGAGTCGGGCTGACTTACCTCTCGGAGCTGGTGCTGCGGTCCATGCCAGGACTGTACCTGTGACCGTGCAGCACTTCCTGCATGCAGGTGTAACACGACTCTCCTCGTCCCTCCTCAGAAACAGATTTGTTCTCCCTAACAGGGCTGCCCACGCACTGCCCCAGGGGCTGTTCTGACTCCATGGTTTTTACATTAGGGGACAGTCACCATGGTCAAGAGAAGCTGCCCTGCAACCACAAGGAAAAAACATGCAAACAAGAACAAGAATGTCTTATGCAGTGGGCACAACCATGAGAAGGATCTAGGCCGGTGTGAGTCAGTCTAGGCTTGGTGAGGCCTAGAAGTGTCTAACTGGGTTTATGGATCTGATTGGGTAACAGCCTGCTGCTTTGATCTCATCCAGACAGTCCCTTGGGAAAGCAGCGTGATGATGCTCACCAACCAACCCTCATGTCCTCATAGGGTGAGTCAACAGTGAGCCTTCAATCACTCGCCCTCCCTCACACCCTTCCCTTAAATCACCTCCCTCTCTCCTTCCCTTCCCTCTCTCCTCCCTTTAGTTTAGCCTCGGTTCAAATCTACCTGTTCGTAGGTATGCACAAGGTATAGGTTGGGGTTTCCATAAATATATAGTCCTATTTGTGAAAACGAAACTCTCAATAATACTCTGTGGTGAGTTCAGTTAATTATAGTAGCTTTGCTTTTGTAGTTTGGTCCAAATGAAACCTCCGTCACACTCTAAAGTTCTATACTGATAATTGTAGGTGTTTAGTCTCCATTATTATTGCCATGCTTGCATGTAGTCACCTATAAACAAACCTGCTCTCAACAAAAACACTCTTTCTCCCTCCCTCCCTCTCTCACACACACTAAAAACATTGTCTCTTTCTCCCTCCCTCTCTCTCACACACACACACACCCACACACACTAAAAACACTCTCTGTCATGTACATACACTCTCTCAAAACGCTCCTTTGCAATCTGACAAACTCCAAGACGAGTAACGCGACAAACAGCCGAGGCAGAGCTAGCAGAGCACACGCAGGATCCTTCCACCGTAAAGAAACCCACTTACCCTGTGTGGAGCAGCCAGCCCCGTGGTTCCAATGATCAATGCAAAGTACGCTCTCCTATTCTGTTGCGTTCGATCCTCCGTGTGCGAGAGAGAGAGAGAGAGAGCGAGCGAGTGTGTGTGCGTGATGTGTGACAGAGCGTATGCCGTGAGAAGGAGTTTGTGTGAGCGAGCGAGCGAGATTTGAGAAAGAGTGTATGATGAGTGTGTGATGTGAGAGAATGTGTGTGTGTGAGAGAGAGAGAGAGAGAGACAGAGAGAGACAGAGAGAGAGAGAGAGACAGAGAGAGAGAGAGAGACGGAGAGAGAGAGAGAGAAAGAGTGTGAATGAGAGGGAGAAAGTAGCTGGTCTGCGGTGAGTGTTCCGCCTCTCAGGACCTGCGCTGTTTCCTGCAGATTAGCTCCGCTGAAGGTCGGCTGCGAGAACAGTGAGGGATTAGGAGAAGGACAGCAGGCCCAGACTAGACAAATGGAAATCCCTTTCACATCATAGTGAGTTTGACCAGGAGCACCTCCTCACTAGAAGCCCTAATCCTGTTACAGCCTGCCAGTGGACAGGCCTTTCACTGGCCCAGACGTATGCTAATTCAAACTGCTAGAGTACTCCTGCTGCCATTACATCAAACACTGCCAGGACACTACCAGGAGCCTGTTAGGGCACCACCAGTAATCTATCAGCTAACTACCAGTAATCTATCAGCTAACTACCAGTAATCTATCAGGACACTATCAGCACACTGACAGTATACTACAGTACCAGGGGACTACCAGCACACTGACAGTATACTACAGTACCAGGGGACTACCAGCACACTGACAGTATACTACAGTACCAGGGGACTACTAGCACACTGACAATAGACTGCCAAAGCACTGCCTAAACTATTTTTAGTCCAAAACATGAGGAGTGTGCCTGTAGTCTATGTGTGTTTGAAAGATCAAGCCACTTTAAATCTGTGTATTAATGCTGTAATTGGCTGTGGCACTAAATCAACACCCACATGTTAGCATGCTGTTATCTCCTCAACTCAGCCACAGGTTGCTATATTAGTGCTTGTTATGTAATGATTAAGTGATGATTAGGTGGCGTTAGGTGGCAACCCTGTTTTCACCGGCTTTTGCATGTTCTCCTTGTGCTCACATGGATTTTCTCAACACAAAAATAAAAGTGCATTCAGATCAGAACAGCTCTCTCGTCCAATCCCTGATCAGAATATGGACATAAGCACATGAGGACCTGATGCCCCGGAGACATTTTAGTTTGACCACTCAGGCATGCTGACTATATACATACAGATGCAAATAGATTAGACACAAATTACTTTCTGGGACAACATCCGACCCCCAGGGCAACAAACACACTTTCCTGGCAGTCTATCCCCAAAAGGTCCTACAGACAGTATATACATAAATCCGTCTGATAGATGATGAGTGGATGTCAGTAGATTAGCTATCATAGTCTGGAGCAGATTGAGAGGTGTAAACACCTCACAAAGTGTGAGAGACTTCCTCCACCAGAGGAGGAAGCAGCTCTGACAGAACCCAGGAAGCGAGGCTGCTCCGTGGGTAGACGGAGGTCTGCATTAGATGTTTGCCGACACCGGCAGGAAACCTCCACTGAGCAGCTGTGCTGAATGCAGAACGGGGGTCCAACATGAGTGAAGACCCAGCCCAGGAGGAACTCAGGTCAACCCCAGGATGGGCCAGGCCAGGACGGGCCAGCCTAGGCCTGGCTTCTCCCCCGATGGGATTGTGGGGAAGATTAGTCGTCCATAATAGCCCCACACAGAAACCTTTCCATTCATATGTATGGCCTGTTCATTGCTTTTGTTTCGATCTTGAGACACTGAAAGCTGAGCAAACTGATTAGCAGAGAGAGAAGGAGAGAAGGGGAGAGAGAGAGAGAGAGAAGAAGAGAGAGAGAGGAGAGACCGAGAGAGAGAGAGAGGAGAGAGGGAGGAAGGAGAGAGAAAGACTGAGTGGGAGCCAACCATAGGGATTCCTCCCTCTCCCCTTGTCCTCCTGTTTCTTCATCCATCTCTCTCTATATATCTTCTCCTCTCTCCTAACCTTTGCTATTCTTCCCAAGCTGCCCAGACTGAGTGAGGCTATGGGGAGTTCTCTGTGAGCGACAGGGAGGGGGTATTCTGACGCTGTGACAGTAAAACAAAGTCAGACATCGAGATAAGCTTGTGTGAAAACAACCGTCCGTCACGTTTTGGAGTGGGGTTCCTTCCTTGTGGTAGGGGAAACAGTGGGGTATGGGGGCAGATTAAAGGAGAGGTGGTGGGGGTGTTGGGGTGGGGCAGGACTAGGTCTGAGGCTGGGGGTGGTGTGCAGAGTTGGGCCAGGGCTGGGGGCAGGGATGGTGTCAGTGCAGGGCTGGGGCTGGGCTGGGGGCAGGGATGGTGTCAGTGCAGAGCTGGGGCTGGGCTGGTCTGGGTTGGGGCCGGGCTTGTCTGGGTGAAGGTCTGGGTGTGTCTCAGTCTCAGCCTTGTCTTCTCTCTCATTGAGTGTTCTAGCATGATCTGGGAAGAAGGGCCCCTTTAATCCGCTGGGGGTTGGACTGAGAAGCCGATGCTCTTCTGGGCTCCCCTGTTGATACAGCCCCTCAGAGCAGCTTGTGATGGCCATTAAAACATGCAAATACTCAGTTCAGTTCTCCAAGCTGAGGTCTCTCTGGGGAGTAGATAGGAGACTCTGGATCGATAGCAGATGCAGCACAGCTGGAGGCAGTCTGGAGGTAGTCTGGAGGTAGTCTGGAGGCCCAGACATACACTTCAAACACACATTGAGCGAGGCACAACAATCCCAATATAACTCAATGATAATGAGTGATGTTCAGATGAACTTGGGGGAATAGTTACAAATTAGAAGGTGTTGAGTTGTCTTTATTTTCTAGAATACGGCCTTATGATCGTTTGTTGTCTATATGATGTGGGGGCTCTGTGGGGAGTGTGGACATGACAAATGGCAGGCAGGCAGGGCCAGACAGAGCCAGACAGGGCCAGACAGACAGACAAAACCAGACAGACAGACAAAGCCAGACAGGGCCAGACAGACTGAGCCAGATGCAGCTGTTTGAAGTAACGTAACGAGTGAGTGACTGCATTATCAGGGGACTGTCATTTGATGGTTGTAGACCTTTCAAGGGTCTTTAAAAAAAACATAGATAAAGGCAATGGCAACTTGTCAGAGAAGAGCTAGCTAAACAAGTGCCAAGGAGATAAAACACAGCTCAAATATAAAGAACATGCATAACCACCTCCCGCCAGCAGCCTCGTTCACGCTCGGGGTGTCTATCCTGGTTCAATGTTGACCAATAGGACGGAGCCAGGTATAGGTGAGGTAGCTGGCGTCTTGTTCTTGTAAAAAAGGAAGCGTCCCTCAAGTGGTTTTCAGCCTGTGAGAGAGCGTGCATCACCGGTCATTATCTTGAGAAAGGTTTTTAATGCGTGTCCATTAAAGGAGAGACATCATCCTGTTGAGCAGCAGAAGAATGCTTTATCAGACAGCACTATCATAGGCTCTCAGTCCAGGACACCATCATCCTTACAGGAGGTTTAAAATGGAACTCTGAAGACAAGAGACCGAGAGGTCACACCATGTGACTCATGTCAAGTGGCCATCTAGCTGGGCTCTGTGTGTGTGTGTGTGTGTGTGTGTGTGTGTGTGTGTGTGTGTGTGTGTGTGTGTGTGTATGCAGGACCGCTCTTTATCTGTGAAGGACTGCCAGGATGGGGCGTCTCTCCAGCGGTCAGACCCCCGTTCGGAGAGTCTGGAACAGCAGCTGGAGGAGGCTTCATCCAGACGGGACTCTAGATGGACACTGGATAGAGAGAGAACTCATCACAGGAACACTGGATAGAGTTCATCAAAGGAACACTGGATAGAGAACTCCACAAAGGAACACTGGAGAACTCCACATAAGAACACTGGATAGAGAACTCATCGCAGGAACACTAGATAGAGTTCATCACAGGAACACTGGAGAACTCCACACAGGAACACAAGAGAACACCACACAAGAACACTGGATAGAGAACTCATCACAGGAACACTAGAGAACTCCACACAGGAACACTGGAGAACTCCACACAAGAACACTGGATAGAGAACTCATCAAAAGAACACTAGATAGAGTTCATCACAGAAACACTGGATAGAGAGCTCATCACAGGAACGCTGGAGAACTCCACACAGGAACACAAGAGAACACCACACAAGAACACTGGATACAGAGCTCATCACAGGAACACTGGATACAGAGCTCATCACAGGAACACTGGATACAGAGCTCATCACAGGAACACTGGATAAAGAGCTCATCACAGGAACACTGGAGAACTCCACACAGCACCACCATGACGGAGTGGACCTTGCTCAAGCGGCTGCTGGACGCCGTTCACCAACACTCCACCATGATCGGCCGCCTCTGGCTCACCGTCATGGTCATCTTCCGCTTGCTGGTGGTCGCCGTGGCGACGGAGGACGTGTACGCGGACGAGCAGGAGATGTTTGTGTGCAACACCCTGCAGCCCGGTTGCTCCACGGTGTGTTACGACGCCTTCGCGCCCATATCCCAGCCTCGCTTCTGGGTCTTCCACATCATCAGCGTCTCCACTCCCTCCCTCTGCTTCATCATCTACACCTGGCATAACCTCTCCAAGGTGCCCCAAGGCCAGGGCAAGGACCAGGCCCAGGGAACCAACCCAGGCGACGGGGACCGCAACATGGGACGAGAGGCCTTCGACAGGAGCTGCGACTCGGACAGCTGCTCCATCCGCTCCCACAGACACCTGGGTCACAGTCTGGCCGACGTGCTGGAGGGCATCGCCACCCAGAGCCTCCAGAAGGGAGGGCCCAACACGACGGCGTCCGTGACCCAGACCCGGCCTCGCGCCCACCGGGAGGGCAACCCGGGCGGGACTGGAGGGGTTCTGTCCAAGTACTATGTGTTCCACGTTTGTTTCCGCGCGGTTCTGGAGGTGGGCTTTGTCCTGGCCCAGTGGGTGCTGTTCGGGTTCAAGGTTCCGCACCACTTCCTGTGCTTCACGCCGCCATGCTCCCAGCCTGTGGACTGCTACGTCTCCAGGCCCACGGAGAAGAGCATCTTCCTGCTCTTCATGTTCTGCGTGGGGGTCTTCTGCATCCTGCTCAACTTGCTGGAGCTCAACCACCTGGGCTGGAAGAAGCTCCGCCGTGTGGTGAGGCTAAGGAAGGCATCCTCCTGGGGCGGGCGCCAAGGCAGGAGGGGGGGGTATGAGACCTTCGCTCCCGACAGCCCGTCCTTGACCAGCACTACCTCCCTGCCCACCCTGGACCTGGTGGTGGGTCACAGGCCGGACTGGACCTGCGCTGGGAACTGTGCCCTGTTCAAGGAGGAGGAGGCGGGCTTGGAGAGCGGGCTTCAGCCCCTGAAGAAGCAGGATTCCCGCAGAGGAGGGAGGCAGAGTCTGAAGAGCACAAGGGAGGGGAGGGAGGTCAAACACCACAGCACTGAGGTCTGGATATGAACGTTTGGAATCAGAACATCGGTGACTTCCTGGACTCCTGGCAAATGACGGTTCCAGGCGTTTCCATGGCGAGGATTTTCGAGATTTGGGGATTCTAAAGACGAGCAAAAGAATAAAAATAGTTAAAAGTCGAACGAGTCTTAATACGTTAAAGTGGTAACGTAAGTAATGACTTTATTGAGGGCAAAGTTAATTGTGGCATGACATGTAAGGCAACAGCCAAGGTCAGGGTCAAGCACAACAAACAGAAACTAATGTGTTTAAAAGCCTGTTTGCTGAGCAGATTTCATATAGATCTGAGTGAAGGCAATACGATTTTCTCCTCGTCTCTGATCCTTTGAGTTACAGTGTTTCTGACAGCTGGAAAAGACCTGACCACATGTCTTCCACATATTTCTGTGCTGTGCAGGGCAAACCAAAAGTCACTGACAAGATGACTCAGTATTTGCTTTTTTGTTTATTTACACAATATATGTATTCATATATTCATTTACAACATCTATAAAACACATTTTGTATCAATTATGCTACAGAAAATAAATAAAAAAACGTGTAATGCTGTCAGTTTCCACTAGCTGATGTGGTGACACTAAAACAGAGAGATGGGTGAGAAAAGGGGGAGGAGGGGGGAGAGAGAAGAAAAAAGGGGAAGAGAGAGTCAGACAGAGAGCGAGAGGAGAGATTAGAGGAGAGAGGGAGATAGAGAGTTAAGTACAACAGTTTGACAAGGCTGTTTGAGCACTGCAGTAGTATTGAAAGATGGCCAATCATCTTAAGTCTGTGATGGTGCTCTCTAACCGTTAAAACCTGAAGGGGCTGGTGGTGAACATGATGTCATCAGGGACAACAGGAAGTGGTCACACTTCAGACTCACACTCAGTCTTATCAGATAGACCAACAGCTGGGTAGCTCGGTCTACAGATGAGTCACTGAGGGCGTGTCCCATCTGGAACTAGATTCAAATATCCTGGAATTGATCCATAATTCTTACCATGTTCCCAAAAATCAATAGCCAGACTAAGGAAAAATAAAAAATAAAAAATAAAAAAAACGATCATGCAAACAGTGCTTTCACATTTCCAGACAGCTTAACAGTGTACGTTTCCTATGGGTATCTTTACCCAGTGGTTTAGGTAGTGTAGCTGAACACGTCCATAATTTGAATGCATTCTTGAACGCATATAAACTGAGAATGTGTGAGTGTCATTTGGTACAGTAACAAACCCCACTCCTGAGTGTGGGGTTGAGGGAATGTCTGGGCACTACAGAGGTACTTACATACAATGAACATACGTACTTATGGCTTTGTATAGCGTTGTTGTTTGATCACAATGGATTTTGACCATCCATTGACTTCCTTGGTCTCGTGGTTTCAACAGTAGACTCTGAGGAGAATCACCTATATGTCCGTAGAAACACTTTGGCTGGCTAAAACGCTTCTCAAATAAGGTCAGGGGTCATCAGGAGACCAGGGGGGGGGGCTGGTCTTTCATCCTGTTCTGTGGATACTGGACTCCACATGTGATCTCTGAGGCTCGCGTCTCCAACCTCGTCTTGATCCACGAAGGTTTAAACATCAAAATACAAACGTCTGCTGTCTATTATCAACAACACTGGACTAGCATCACATAGCAGATACAGTCATACAGTACGATGTATATATCCTAGCCCAGATCAGTCAACATATACATTATATACCAGATAGGCTCAACGGTAGGCTATATGGTATACTACAAAATGTCCCAGATATAACTTGACAAACTGGACCGATGTGGTAGAAGTATTTCATCTGGTAGAAAGTGCAACGCTTGAGGAGTAAAGTAAGGTGTGCATGTCCGTAGGGGTGCCATAGATCTTTTTGAAGCTTCAGTGCAATACAGACGACATAGAGAAAGCACTTTAACACGGTCGAGTAAGGCATTCCCCCCCCATCTGACGAGACCAGGTGGTACAACCCTTACCGTGTGGTAAAGTCACTATAAGTTGGACCATGTAAACAGTGAGAGAGCACAGAGAGAGAGAGAGAGAGAGAGAGAGAGAGAGAGAAAGAGAAAGAGAGAGCTTCTCTGATCCTTGGGTTTAGAAACGTGTTTGACAAACACTTAAAAGCACAGCAGGCAGGCAGGTGGCGTTAGGCCACACCAGACAGATACAGACACACAGTACAACAAAGTCCAGACCTTAACCCTAACCCTAACCTTAACCCTAACCTTACCCCTAACCCAGGGGACACTCGCAGGACTGGCTACTGCACACCGCAGGCTCCATGACGACAGGTCTCCACGGAAACATCTCCCTCAAGGCGGTAGAGCATCATTTCTTAAAACCGAAAGTGATGATCTTTCTTAGGTAAAGACTTGCGAGCATTGTTCTCATGTTTTGTTTCTTTAAAGCATCATGAGTTGAAGGTTGGAACGCAACAATCTTTAGGGAGTTTGGTTTGTACTTTTCTCAAACCAAGAATACCGATTTTCAAATACAAGGTACAAAAAAAACAAAAAAAAACAATGATTTTGTTGGACATCTCTGGTTAAGTCCAGAACAGGGACATGTGTAGCTGTGTATGAAGTATAACTATCATCCGTGATGAGGAGATGCCTGTTTCCAGGGTCCCTTGGCTGTTAAGGACTAAAGGGCATTGGTCTAGAGAAGGTGGATGATGCCTGAAAGATGGGACAGAGTTTTCTGGCCTGTTCCGAAGGCTGAAATATCAAGTTTGGTGTCAGGTTAAGACTGGGGTCTGAAGACACCTGGAGGGTGGGGGGTGGAGGCTGGGTACTGGAGGCTGGGGGGCGGAGGCTGGTTACTGGAGGCTGGGTACTGGAGGCTGGGGGATGGAGGCTGGGTACTGGAGACAGGGGGCGGAGGCTGGGTACTGGAGGCTGGGGGCGGAGGCTGGGTACTGGAGGCTGGTCTCACTGGGGCAGGGGTACGATAACTTCCACATAGTTGATGGGGAAGAAGCCAGACTCCCCGTTGATCATGCCCTCGTACCAGTTCTCATCGATCTGGTTGGTGAGGATGATGGTGTTGCCCTCCTTGAAGCCTAGCTCACCCTCGTTCTCGGGCTCAAAGTCGTACAGACTCCGACAGCAGGGCTGGTCAAGCACCTCCGACTCTGGAGGGTAGGAGAGTAGAGGGAGAGGAGAGAGGGAGGGAGGGCGGCAGGATGGTGGGAGAAAAGAGAGGCAGAGGGGGGAGAGAAGATGGTGGCAGAGGAGAGAGGGAGGAAGGGAGGGAAAGAAAGAAAAATAGGACAAAACGTATTTAAATCAAAGTGACAATCATTCAAGTTTGTGTGTGTACTGTATGTTTGTGTGTGTACTGTATGTTTGTGTGTGTGAGTGTGTGTGTGTGTGTGTGTTACTCACCATAGCCATTGGTGGTAAGACTCTCTGGCCAGGACAGAGAGTCAGAACTGACGTTTTCAGCTGAATGAGGTGGAGATGTAGACAAGACCAGCACACACACATACACAGCCAGCAAAACGGAAATCAACAGAAAGAATAATGCAGCTGGAATGTCATGGAATGTTTATGGATAAAGGAGGCTGTCGTTCACTCTGCTCACCACCAGGGGGTAGTACAGACAACGCTGGTTCTAACGGTTCAAATAATAGAGTCGAGCACAATGAAAAGGTATACCTACTTTTTCCATTTACTGTGTGGTTGATCTGGACGTCTGCAGGGGACAGCAAAACATGATTCATGACTGCTAATGAAATGACATGGACAGCATGTAGCACACCCGCTAACACAGGTGACATGTGACACAGGAACACAGGTGATTGATATCACAGGTGACAGGTGAGAAACAGCGAGCAGAAGAGGTGATGAAAGGGAGAGCTTGGCTACCTGATGATTTGAAAGACGAGTGGTACGACAGGCCGTTGGTCTGGGTCTTCTCCATGGACTCTAGCGTGCTCATGATGGACTTGGGTTTGAAGTCTCTCTTGGGTCTACTACTGGCCGTGGCTATCCTGTCAGGGCAAGAGCAGGGGAGGGTGAGGGGCCATGACTAGCTGTTCCAGCGTCTAGACAGTGCTGACCCCAGCTACACACTATGGGACAACTGACTGGTTCTCTTTGACATCCAGAACGTAGGAGTCTCCTGGATGTAGACACGTGGGCCTACACAGACACACACCTGTCCTTACCTGCCTTACGATGTGAACAATGAGCCAGCGTACCTGCTCTGCAGTGTGGACATGAGGCTTTCCAGGATCTCTGCAGACTGACGGTGGTATTCCAGCGCTGACTCCACCAGCGATGCCAACTGGCTCACCTGCTCCACCTGCGAGTGGGCACGTGAACATGCAACACGCAACACACACACACACACACACCCACCCACCCACAGAACAAACACGCACACACACGCACAGAACACACAGTTACAAACAATAAAAACAGAGAGCAAACAAAGATAACATCAGGCTCATCTAGTAAAGTTCCACAACTATCTCGTCATGACGCCTACGATGACCTCCAGGGGGTCCATGACCAGGTCAGAGGTCAGAGGTCAGAGGTGTCCGCCAGCAGCTCCACTCACGTCGCTCTCCAGGAAGTGGAACATGCTCCTCTCCGCCACGTCCCTGCTCTCGTCGAACTTCTCCAGCGCCTGTTTGATCTCCTCGTAGGGGACCTTGCCCTGACGCTTCTTCTTGTAGTCAAAGTCTAACCTCCGGCCCTCCAGCTTCTTGAGGTGGTGCTGAGGGGAGACAGGGGGGAGATAAGAGGGGACACACAGGGGGGACAGGGGGGGACATAGAGGGGGCAAAGAGGGGACACAGGGGGGACATACGGAAGACACAGAGGGGACACAGGGAGGGACATAAGGAGGTCACAGGGGTGACACAGGTGGGGCACAGGGGAGACAGGGGGCACAGGGGAGACACAGGGGGGCACAAGGGGGCACAGGGGAGACACAGTAAGGACTTAGCATCGAGCGCACGTTCGGTACAGAACGCTCATCTTTCTCGGTTATCTGTAGCTCACCCACCGTGATCTCTTTCAGGTCCTTGTCTTGTAGCGTCTGAAGAGGGTCGATAAAGTTTTGTTTGACGTTGATGTCCAGAGAGTCTTTGATGTCGGCCAGGTGCCTCATGCTTTCCCCCATGTCTATCAGTGCGCATCCTAGATGGAGAACCATAAAAACCTGTCTTGACCTGGTGAGACCCATGCTCAGAGCCTGTCTTCACCACAGCAGAGACAGGACACAGTTCTGGGATCAGTAGGTTACTCTCTCCACCAGGGGTCAGAGTTGAGCCCCTGTGTGTCACAGAGGGTTCACCACCAGGGGAGAGGAAGAACCACATCTTTAGTGTTGCCTGAGTTTCACAGAGCAGACACACTTCCCAGTGAAGGGACATCACCACCACCAATGTGTGAGTTTATGTATCTGTGTGTGTCAGACTGTGTGTGAGTCTCAAGAGAGTGTGTGTGTGTGTCTGAAAGTTTGTCAGAGTGCAAGTGTGTGTGTGTGTGTATCTGTGCGTGTGTGTCAGTGTGAATG
This sequence comes from Plecoglossus altivelis, assembly GCA_036571765.1. Classification (NCBI taxonomy): domain Eukaryota; kingdom Metazoa; phylum Chordata; class Actinopteri; order Osmeriformes; family Plecoglossidae; genus Plecoglossus; species Plecoglossus altivelis. The sequence continues at coordinate 4,100,044 of BROE01000013.1, forward strand.
TCAGAGTTTGTGTGTGTTAGCGTGTGTCTGTTTGTGTCACAGTGTGTGTGTGTGTGTGTATGTAACTGTGCGTGTCAGACTGTGTGAGTGTCAGAGTGCATGTTTATCACAGTATATGTGAGTGTGACTGTGTGTGAGTGTGTGTGCGTCTGTGAGTGTCAGGGCATGCACGTGTCAGAGAGTGTGTGAGTGTGCGAGTGTGCGTGTGTCCTACGTACCGAAGGCAGAGTCCTTCCCCAGCTCTCGGCCGTAGCGGTACATGCAGTCCCCCAGTAGGGCCTCTGTCTGAGGGTAGCCTGTGGTTCGCACCTGCCCGCGGATCTTAGACACCGTGTTCAGCATGCCCAGCTTGGCTCTGTGGGCTGCACAACACACATACTGAACCCTCTCTACCTGCACACCTGGCCAGGTAGGACACTGATGTCTGGGGAGTGTGAGGTGCTGGGCGGGACATGTTACCTGGGTTGGGTTGGAGGTATTCTGTTGTTTTTGATAAGAGGTCCAACACCGATTTGTTGGTGACCTCGATTTTCTAAAGAAGGTAAAAATATGAACGTTAAAATACAGCAAAACTGGGTGTGTGTTTTGCTGATTTTGGGAATCCCTGTCACCCCTTAGCCAGCAACATGTTGGGCTCTGCGCTGTGTGGGGGGTGGGTGGTGTTGGGTAGAGTGAGGGTGGTGCTGGATAGGGTGAGGGTGGTGTTGGGTAGGGAGAGGGTGGTGTTGGGTATGGAGAGGGTGGTGCTATGTAAGGTGAAGGTGGTGTTGGGTAGGGTGAGGGTGGTGCTGGGTATGGTGATGGTGGTGTTGGGTAGGGTGAGGGTGGTGTTGGGTAGGGTGGTGCTGGGTAGGGTGAGGGTGGTGCTATGTAAGGTGAGGGTGATGTTGGGTAGGGTGAGGGTGGTGCTGGGTAGGGTGAGGGTGGTGTTGGGTAGGGTGTTGGTGGTGTTAGGTAGGGTGATGGTGGTGTTGAGTACGGTGAGGGTGGTGCTGGGTAGGGTGGTGGTGGTGCTGGTAGGGTGAGGGTGGTGCTGGATAGGGTGAGGGTGGTGCTGGGTAGGGAGAGGGTGGTGCTGGGTAGGGAGAGGGTGGTGCTGGATAGGGTGAGGGTGGTGCTGGGTAGGGAGAGGGTGGTGCTGGGTAGGGTGAGGGTGGTGCTGGGTAGGGCAGGCCCACTAGTGAAATGGTACAGACAACATCATTACCCTCTCCATCTCCATAAACTCGTCATCCAGCTTTGTTCCTTCAGCTCCACTTATCTTCTCACTCAACAGCTGCAGAAGAGAGAGAATGAATGAGAGAGTGAGGAAAGAGAGCATGAAGAGACAGACAGAGAGAGAATGAGATCGAGAGACAGAGAGAGAGAGTGAGGAGAGAGAGAGATAATGAGATCAAGAGAGAGAGAGAGTAGAGGGGGGAGAGAGTGAGAGGTTGATAGAAGACAACAAGAGTGGTTACATTAATATGCTTTCCTTGTACAAGTGCCTCACTGCTTTGGCAATGACGGATACATATTTAGCCTTACTACGCAAGCCTAGCTCAGTAACAAGCAGCTGTGAGTGGACACAGAGAGAGAGAGTGGCAGCAGGTATTGAAATCTGGACAGCTTGTGTCACGGTGTACCTGCTGAGACAGGAAGAGTGCAACTGAAGTGTGGAGTTTGGCCTTCAGAGACTCATTTAGGAAGGAAGTGACATCGCCGAAGTGGTCCATCAAGTCAAACAAGCCAATCAGGACAAAGAGAGAGTGACAGATGTCTGACATCACCTTGAATCTGGACACAAAACTACGCTGTTGTTGCAGACAGTGTCAACAACATCAGAGTTGTCCACAAAAACTGTGTCAAGAAGCAGAGATTTATAACAAAGAAAATAGCATTCTCTAACAGTCATTAGAAGACAAGGATTCTGGGAATAGTAGTCTAATTCTGAAGAACTTGGCTGGCTCTCCAGCCAAGGCAGTCCTTGTGTGCAGTAGAGCATGCTAGAACTGCATGTTAGAACATCTCCTTACTACAGTGGTGCAGCTGTAGCCCAGCCCTCCAGTACAACCTACCCTGACTGCTCTACTGCTACACCACTGGAGGAAGGAGATGTTCTAACATGCAGTTCTAGCATGCTCTGCTGCACACTTAGGCAATGTGCCATTCATTCCAGAGGATGAATGGAGGTCGACACTACCTGATCAACCACCCCGCCCACTAAACCCGTACAAGTCTCTTGTCTCATATTCAAGAAAAGGAGGAAAGCACTGCTGGTGTCTGACTCATGATGGCACCTTCCACCCAGCAGCAGTTTGAGTGCTAATTTCTTCAAAGTAGAGGTGTTTCACCTAAACATGCTTCTGATGAGTGGGGGAGCTGCTGTCAGCGGCAGGGTAAATATAGCCATGCTAACACGTCCTGGAACCACGCTGCTTCCTCCTAGCTCGTCATCGTCAGCAAGGGGGACAGCAGGCCGGGAGAGAGGCTCCTCTCATCCTCGTCTGGCCTCTCTGTGAGGCTGACGACGCTGCTCAGGGGCTGGGCCTTACACAGCGACAACGCTGACCACAGTCTGAGCTAGCTGGAAGTCCAGGAAACGGTCTGGGTTTGCTCGGAGGCCAGGGGTGAACAGGTCACGGCGGGACTGTTGGTCCACTGTCTGGTCACGTTCCTCAAAGAAGAAGTGCTGATGCAGCTAGCTCGGATACGACAAAACTGAAACAGTGGATGTGTAGTGGAGTTAGCCCAGGTATGTCCAGGGTGACAGTAGGAGGAACTGACTGGCTACGTCTGCGATCAGATAGTGAGAAGATACCTTCTGAAGAAGCTAAACAAATAGCCCATCCCTGTTTCCCTTTGGCCTGTGGCCTTGACGTCCCTTTGGCAGGCACTGAACAGACACACACTCTGTCACAGCATATGAGGGTTACAGTTGTGATAGATCACGGTGAGGCTTGATGCCTGCAGAACATTAACAGCATCATCCAAGTCAGAGTATTGTAGGAACGCAGAGGGGGAGTACAGGAAGGAGCATGGAAGAACAGGGGGCAGGGAGGGTGTGAGGGGGCAGGGGAGCGTGAAGAGGGGCAGGGAGCCGTGAGAGGAGCAGGGCGAGGCGGTCGTGGAGGGCAGGGCGGCGTTGGAGGGAAGGGAGGGTGTCGGAGGGGAAGCAGGGAGCGTTAGGAGGAGCAGGGGACGCCGGTGTCGGACGGAGGCGAGAGCACGGTGCAGAAAGAGGGTAGGGAGGTGGAGGGGGCGGAGAGGGGGCAGGGGGAGCTTGGAGGGAGCAGGGGGGGCGTGGAGGGGGCAGGGGGGTCTCAGCTGGAATGTACGACAGGGTGTTCCATTGTCCTCTGGATCAATAATGCTCGCTCTCTTAACCCAATCAGCAGACTGATTGCACCAGCCATTTATTAACCATTGCTGATTGGTTGAGCATTCGTCTAATGATTGGAGGAGGAAAACGCTTGAGGCCTGCTACCTGTTGCTTCACCAGGAGGACGGTTAGTCCCTCACCCACACACTGGGAAAGTGTTGCTATGACAGCGTCAAGGGCAACCATAGGCTATGACAGACAGCAAGGTCCTTGCCCAGATGTAAGCTTTGAGGCACAAGGATCGGCTTAACAATGCCCAGGACCGGCAGACGTAGGGTGAGTCACGTAACCAGGCAGCATTAATCTGTTCCACGCTGTCTGGAACACAACAGCATCTAGCACACCTGACCCGGAAAACTCTGAACAGGCTGCACCTCGCACACCGCTGTGGCAGGTTTAGAGAAACAATGGCACACCTCTACCCTCAACTTTACCCAAAACCCGCAAGCTAGGAGACCCTGCAAGGTGGAACCCTCCAGCAGAACTGTGCCAGAACCTCAGACCCATTCCAACCCCCCAGGTCCATTCCAGACTGCCCAAGCTCATTCCAACCTCGCCAGACTCATTCTAGACCCCCAGGCTCATTCCAGACCCCCAGGTCCATTCCAGACCCCCCAGGTCCAGTCCAGACACCCCAGGTCCATTCGGGACCCCCCAGGTCCATTCCAGACCCCCCAGGCCCATTCCAGACCCCCCAGGTCCATTCCAACCCCCCGGATCCATTCCAACCCCCCCAGGCCCATTCCAACCTCACCAGACTCATTCTAGACCCCCAGGCCCTTCCAGACCCCCCAGGTTCATTCCAGACCGCCCAGGTCCATTCCAAATTCCCCATTCCAGACTCACTGAATTTGGGTCTTCTTTCCCTTCAACACTACAGCAAGTCAGGCAGCAGAGGCTAAAGAGTCCAAGTGGGTCACAAGGTAAATATAGACTCTCTGATGGGGGATAGGAGCCCAACGCAGCAGACAAACCCTTTCTAGGACAGCAGAGAGGGAATCAGAGCAGTAATTGTCAGCGAGAGGGAAGAACAGAGAAAGATTTAGTAGTTATTATACTCTCACAGTCAAGTAATTGACTGTGAAAGAGCATTTCAGCAGTTCGGGGACAATGACAGGCTCCAGCAGGTGACAGCTGGACTGTGATTCACTAGTCCAGATTATAGAGGAGAGAGATGCTATTAATCCAGTCTGACGTCTAATCTACACATGGGCAGGGCCATCATTATCCAGAGCACTAAAGAGAGAAGCTCGGGTCCTGCTCTCTGTCCAGGCCAGGCGGCAACATCACACAGCAGCAGGTTCACGATCACGTGAAAACTCCAGGGCTCCTTGATGGCTGGTTGACGTCTTGGCACAGAAGCCAGTGGCAGGTTTGTCCACTGTTCCGGCCATGACAGGAACAATATCCTGCTACAGGACTGGGATGTTGTCAGACTGGCTGCAGGATACAGAGTGTTCTAGCTCCCCTGCTGTTTCCTGGGGGTCAGGGACAAAGCAGAGCAGAATAGAGCAGAGGGGTGCAGAGTACAACAGAGCAGAAGGAAGCAGAACAGAACAGAGGGTGCAGAGCAGAACAGAGCAGAGGGAAGCAGAACAAAGCAGAGGGGTGCAGAGTACAACAGAACAGAGGGGGACAGAGCAGAACAGAGGGGTGCAGAGCAGAACAGAGGGGTGCAGAGCAGAGCAGAGGGGTGCAGAGCAGAGCAGAGGGGTGCGGAGCAGAACAGAACAGTAAAACAGAGCAGAACAGGATAGGGGAGCAGAGGGGAGGGGGACAAGTAGAGGGGAGGGTCTGGAAAGGAGTTCTCCTCTCCCTTTCACCTCAGTAGGACGAGCGAGGATCACTCCTGCTTCCTTCACCGTCGTCATAACAACATCAAAAGCAAGACAAGGAGACACACAACCATCTCTACATCTACATCCTCTACCCTGCATCGTACAGTCTACATCCTATAGCGTGTATCATACAGACTTCATCCTGCAGTCTACATTCTATGGTCTACATACCATAGCCTATATCTTACAGTTTACATCCTACAATCTACATACCATGGCCTACATCCTAGAGTCTACATCCTACGGTCCACATACCATAGCCTACATCCTACAGTCTACATCCCAGTCTGCATGCCATACCTACAGACTACAGTCTACATCCGACAGTGTGCATCCTACATCCCATAGCCTACACCTTGCAGTGTAAATCCCATACCCTTCATCCTGTCTGTCAGGCAGAGGGACGTAGGGGGATCGACAGGTACAGAGGGAGGTAGGGGGATCGACAGGTACAGAGGGAGGTAGGGGGCCAGACAGGTACAGAGGGAGGTAGGGGGCCTGACAGGTACAGAGGGAGGTAGGGGGATCGACAGGTACAGAGGAAGGCAGCAATGGGCAGATCCCAGATGTCAAGTCCTCAGGTGAAGAACCAGTGGAAGTAACGTTCTGTGAGTACTGACCATAGCTGGCGGCTGCCTCCACCACACGTTTCAGCAGCGCCTGGTCTTTTAGTGTCTAAAGGTTCCCTGCTCACGCAGGAAACCCAGCTGAAGCTGTAAGGCTGTAGGAGAGCCATGTGTCCTGACCTCCTGCTGCTCCAGACCTCAGACTCACAGCAGCATGTTCAGAGGGAGGAAATGAGTCTGGGTCCTGAGCAGGCGGTGGTCTCTGAAGCACAGGCAGGAACACACAATCACCAGAGTATCTACACAAAGTATCTGAAGGTTCAGATAAATCCGTTTCACCTCAAACCTACTGAGGAATTCCCCTGAGATCTCAGTCACTGGGCAATACACACGATGTGTGTGTGTGTGTAACTGTCCGTGTGTCTCTGAACACGAGTGTGTGTAACTGTCCGTGTGTCTCTGAACACGAGTGTGTGTAACTGTCCGTGTGTCTCTGAACACGAGTGTGTGTACATGTCATTTTTAGTGTTTGTTAAATGAGGTGTTGTTTGTTTGTTTTTCTCTCCCAGTAAAAAGCTCTGATGAGTGATAGTGAGCGTTGGAGACACAGATATTGAGAGCGTTGGAGACTAGAAAGTGGTAGTATCTTTGTTTGCAGAGTGTTCTCCCTGGACACTTAGATTACACAAGAGTACATTCCATTCCTACAGCCTCTAACAAATACGACATTAGCCGGAATGTGTGTGTGTGTGTGTGTGTGTGTGCGTGTGTGTGTGTGTGCGTAGTGATTCCCATGAGTAACGATGATTGGAGGTAGGTGTTCAACATTGATTTAGTCCAGTCCCATGTGGACGCCATGGGGCAGGTCTCTCACTGCAGGCACACATAGAAGCTTTGTCTGAGCTCTCACTCTCACTCAACAGCTGGATAGCTGGCCCTGCGCTTGCAGGAAACAACAGCTCGTACAGTAGGAGGAACTAGAGCACAATAACAGAAACATGGTTCACTTTCCGCTGTTTTTGGCTTGGAAACACATCGCGCAGACCAATCTGGTTAGAAGCGTGTCATGGTGTTGACTGTCGAATGGGTGACGTGCAGTCCAACACGGAAAAGGAATGAAAGAGTTTGTTTGCAAGCCAGTCGCACGCCGTGAGACTGGCTGGGAAACACACAAGCTCAAGTGCAGCCAATGAACACAGGATATGAAACCCATGTTTCCCTTTTTGTCTGACGTGAAACAACACCAAGAGTGGTTTCTCCACCCTGCAGTGGAGGTTAGGTGCTCCACCCCGGTCTGAAACTGCTCCAACAGCTCCACCTCTCCAGAGAGACACAGTGTACTGAGGGTACAGTAAGCAAGACCACACACAGGACCAACACACCAGCCTCTCTGCACAGCAAACACACCAGAAATGCCCCCAACACACGTACGTGCACAAACACGAGTTTGGTGCTCGTTTAAAACGTACACTGAAATTTGTCTGTCGTTGCGGTTAAGGCAATTTCCCTTGGTAACGATTCTTGAAATTATGTTGTTTAGTTAAGTCACTAGATAAGCCATTTATACTATAAACAAGGCTAACTCGCAGTTTTAAAATCTAAAAAGAAGATTATCTCAAACAGATGTAGCCCACAGTTTCTGCAATGAATAACTACTGTTGATTCAGGTAGAGACTCAAGCTGAAACACACACAAAGTAAACTTAGGTGTTTTCCCGGGTCAGCATGGAACTAACCGCAATCTCTTTACTACAGCACACCAATGACAACAGAGGCCGACGTCGTCTTTGTGTCAACGAACCATGACGGGCTAGCCGGACTAGAATGCCATTTCCTTTCTGTGTAAACTGACCTGACGTTCATGGGTCTTCAACTCATTAACTACTTTCTAATTCCACCTTTTCAAAGTAATTACGTTCTTCAACTCATTGGATTGGCCAAGCAGGAGACACAGCTGTTCATTAATGTCATTAGCAGGCACCTTGTTAGCTTGGCTCAGGGCCATGATGTAATTACTGTGGCGTCAGTCCTGCGTGTGAGCGAGCGAGCGTCTTCCCTCATGACAGGAGATGACAATGACAGTGGAACTCTGCAGACAGCAGCAGCTCCACGTCACCACGGGCGCCACTTCGCCATCAGGCAGATGATCAAGCGCTGAAATGTTGATGAGTTGAAACGTGGCCTGATACGCCAGGCAGGCTTCGGGAGAGAGAGAGATCTGTGGCGTCGTTAATAAGTCAGGAGGTGTCTTTGTGTAGGCGTTAGCAGCAAGCCATGTTGATGTCATGCTTTCCAAGTGAAGTGAAGTGAAGTGACGTATTGTCAAGTATGGTTACCCATACTCGAAATTTAACTCTGCATTTAACCTATCCAAGTGCACACACAGCAGGGAGTAGTGGGCAACCGCACGCACACAGTGAACATACACCCCCGGAGCAGTGGGCAGCCATTGCTCCAGCGCGGGCCGGGAAGCAATTGGGGGTACGGTGCCTTGCTCAAGGGCACCTCAGGTCATGGTATCGAACGCAGAGAGAGTGCTGTTTAGTCACAATCCCCACCTTCAATTGCTGCTGGTGCGAGAATTGAACCAGCAACTTGCAAGCCTGACTCTCTAACCATTAGGCCACGACTTCCCCCGTGTGTTTCCTCAAGACCTTCTACTTCACCGCCATTGTTCGTTTGTGAGAGCGTGATGGATACAACGATCACTAGTCCCACTGACATCCAGTCTAAACTGATCTGCTGCCAATAGGACATGTGACCTACAGGTCCTTTTGGGGGGGGGGTATACGGTGCCCCTAAATACCGGTCCTTGCGTCTCTGTTGCACTATATAATGATAAAACATAAACACATAAAACATAAAATGGTGTCTGGGAATCTGGAGACATTTGAAAACATTTAAGTGTCCCTACTGTATTGCGACGCCAGAAAATTAAAAATCAAGCCCTGCTGACTTATGTTTCCAATTTTGTTTCATGCCCCCAAATCTAAAAGTGGACACCCCCCAGCCCCCCTCCCCCTTAGTCTCCCCATACCCACACTGACAGTGGAGAGATAGAAGGGGGTTTGGACAGGATACTGCCAACACTGTATGCTCGCCCATGTGACAAACAAGAGTAACTAGACCAAGACTGGCAAGGCTGGGTGGGAATGATTTCAACTGCTGCCTGGCATTGGTCTGTGAGGGGAACATTGCTGGCGCTAAATCCGTTCACATAAGAGCCCGGCCTAGCATGGAAAGGTTGGTGGACTTCAGACTGCAAACACAACTGTTGGCTCGTTGAGATTAAGAATCGATCAGAGTCCACTAAACTAGCCCCGTTCCCAAGCTTCTCCGCTTCCCAGCTGATGTGTAGACGCAAACGTGGCTGGAACAGAACTACCGTGTCCTTGCGTCATCGTATGACACCGAACCACACATGTTCTCACCTGATCAAACAAGTCTGGCTCTTCACTGGGTGTGAACGGAACACCAATCACAAGCAAAATCCCTGGAGACATGACGCAGACACGCACACACATACACACATGCATACGTCTGTTCAGAGACACACACACCCCATGTCTATTTGTTTGTCTTACAGAGGTTGCATTCAACCCTCCTGCCCATAGGCTAATAACAATGGAAAACGGTTCAGTTTGTACTGAATAACAGGAATTCGTTTTATAGCCTCGGTCGTATCCCGACTGAAACCAGAGAAAACATGGGGGGGGGGGGGGGGGGGGGAGAAGGCCCACACCAAACAGACATGACACGCCACAGGGTGGAGAAGTATTCAGAAGCCATACTCCCTGAACTGAACCCTGTCAGACAGCCCATCCTAAACCAAGCAGACACATCCAAAATGACAACTGCAATTCAGAATCACTGAAACGCTCCTGGAACAGAAACACAATGAGACAATGTAGGATCTGGAGGATGAAGTATTTCACTTAGGATTTTGTTTTTTGCTCCTTAAAGCGTCTTCTGAGTGGGTTTCACAAAACAATGAATTGTTCTTTAAATGACCTCACATGGAGCACACAGGAAATGTTGTTGATATTTAGCAGACAATGGCATTTAACTTTTGCTGCTGTATAATCAGATATGAACATTCAACCACACAGTGCAGCACTGAACCACACAAGCAGCACATTGTAAAGAGGAGTGAACCCTTCGTGATTCATCCCACCTCCGGGAAATGAATAAGCAACGTCCTGATGTCTTCTGTTAATGATTGCGTTACACACATCGGTACTCACACACGTTGGAATTCGGTCACAGAATTCAGAACAATGACATGAGAACAAGTTTCGTCTTAATAGGGATTTACCCACTCATCGCTGCAGGTGTGCGAACCAAGGATGCAAATCCATGAGTCATACTTTCTCGAGTAAAAGATTTACTTACAAGTAACAAGTTCACAACACAAGTCCACAAGCAAACGTTACAATGACAGGGCATGACTTGATGAGGAGACTATAGTAAGGATTTAAGTTCAGTTAACTTTCGACTACAGTCCCAACCACTTTCAACAACCCGTGGTTTTAGTCTGTGTTTATTTAGTCTACGCGCAGGAACATTGCAATAGCAATCTGGCGTCACCATGTAGCCTACTTAAACTCTTAATTCCGAAATATGACGTGAAAGATTGTGTATGGGGAAGGGGGGGGGGTGGTACTTTCGGTTGAAGCTATATAGCACGAATGTGTTTCTTGTCAGCCACAAACGCCAAGTTTCATTTTAAAAGCATCATAACATCGCCACATTCCTCCCCACGGCTGAGATAGCGGGGGCAAGACAAAACAATAACGGTTGTTGGATGGTGAACAGGGGAGCAGGTTGTTCTCGTTAATCGAAAGTGGTTTGGTCCACGAGATGAATATTTGAACCGCATAATGTTTGAATACAATACGATTTAAACATGAATATATATACAAACACATATATAGCGTATGTACACAGTCTTCTATTAATTATTATAACTAACGTCTCCCTACCTGACTGGCTTTGTGGAACTGTTTCTTCAGCCCGGCCACGGACATCTTTAAATCTTTGTTGGTTCACTTCTAAGAGATATGGCTTGACACGAGATGGATAAAATAGAACATTTAAATAACAACGGAATTGCGGTTGCCAAACTGCTGTGCTCAGTGCCCTCGGCTGTTCCTTGTGTTGCAGCAGTATTCTACTCTTGCGTTGGAGGAAATGTTTTCCTGCATAGGAGAGATGTCGGGCGTTCTCACGCGTGATTGGCTGAAAGAGCTAAGTTTATGTAAATACTACCGGGAACCGAAGGCCCACGCTCGAAAACGCTGAACAGGCGCACGACGAAAAGGCCCAACGTAGTATAAAATGCATCAATTATGATTTCATTCAGCAGTTGTCCGTTTGTCATATTTGATGGAAAGATTCGGAATGAAAACTATTATGCTTAGAACTACAATTGAATTAAGTTGTAAAGACCTGAATACAATAGGCTACCTTTTCTGAGCTCATTTAACTAGTTAAGTGAAGGCATTAGTATACCCGCTCTCATCGTCTTACTAGACAATACGGAGATTGGTACGATCCATCTTGTGGTCTGATTCGGTAGAATCTACGTGAGCACGCCGCCATCTAGCGTCAGAGGTCTGTAAGTGCAGCATAAGATGCGGCCTTTTTGCAGCGCAGTTAGTGATAGTTACACCATCCACTGCCTGGGCATAATTTTAAAATACCCATAGAGTTTTTCTGATGTTGACTAACATAATGCACCAAATGTTTAGCCAACGGGCCTTTTAATTGTCCAGAAATCTGGACATTAATGTGTAATTGAAGGTGAGGTCTTTTTGACACCTCCAGGTGGCGTCACAGCCCAGGATGAGGAGGTGGCGCTGAAACTGGAAACGGAGACGGATCTACGTCAACTCGTGATGGCATTATCTCTGGTACAGGACGACGCAATGGCTAACACAAGCGAGAACATTTTAACTTCTCACGGTGCAAAAATAAAACATATTTTACTATTCTATTAAAGAAATTATCGATTTTCTTTGTTAGTACATGTAGAAAAAAATACATATTTTTGAGCAGGATTGATACAAGCCCATTCATTTCCCTTCAATAAAATTAATGTGTTAATGGGTCATTTTTGTGGAGAAAAGCATGTATTTAGACATACGAACTGAGAGTGATACTGCGTTCACTAAGAGACTGCAGAGGAAGGCGAGAGAGAATGTCTAGAACTCTAAACTTTCCCTTTCCACCCCCCAGCCTGTAGAGTAATGGGAAGAAACAGGAAAGAAGTTTTCATCTGCTTGGCCCATACCTGGCCCTTTGCGTTGGGTTTTCCTGGAAAGGTAAACCTCCTCAAATAATTCCAGCGGCTCCCAAGCAACCGGTGGGACAATCCCACCCCAACCCCCCGTCCACCCTCCCCAAGCCTTTTTTCCGATTTCCCCTTCCCTCCTAACTCTTTCTGTTGTCCCCCCCACCACCCCACCCCTATTCCCTGCCCCCCTCCTTTTTCCGATCCCCCCTAACCCCTTTTCTTTTTGCTTCTTAACCTCTCCTCCCTTACCCTACTCCCTCCCCCCCCTCCCTCCCTCCCCTCCCTTTTTTCTCCTCTTTTCTCCTCTCATCTCCTCTCTGCTTCAGTAGCTCTTACTGTCCTCTCCTCTGCTCTCTGTCCTCTTCCTCCCTCCCCTTTTCCCTCCTTTTTCCCTTACCCTCCCCCAACTTCTCTTGTCTCCTCCCCCCTCCCACCCCTCCTCCTTAAAACCCCTGCTCCTTCTACTCCAACCGCTCCCCTCCCTTACTCCTGCTCCTCCCTGCTGCTCTGCTGCTTCCCAGCCCAGGACTAAGAGATGGGATCAGGTGTCTTTGGCCCTGGAAGACCCCTCTCCCTGGAACATGTGTGGCTTCCACACCAGTGTTTCTCTGTGAGCTCTGTTACAGCGGTTGGGATATCCCACTGCGCTGCACCGTCAAGGCCCAGTGCGAACGTCACTGATCTTTGCAAAGGCAGAACCAGGAAGAGCCTATTGTCTTATCCTCCAACAAGTTTCACTTAACTTCAGCTGATGATTTTGAAGTGTTTACTTTTGAGGTTGATTCAAAACTCCCACATGCAGTTTCTTTGAGATCTTCCATGAAAAACTGCTTGGCTGAAAACACCTTTACACCCAGCTGCAGCTTCCAGAGACAATATCTTTACTCATTGTATCTAAATCTCTTTGGATACTTTTAGCAGAACTGTGTGGGGAGTTTAAAGAACAATCCACCCCTACAGTTCAAGATCTTCATGGTTCCTCTTGCCTACATACAACATCGTGGGGGACTGAAATAAACGTCGCACATTCTCTGAGTGGTACTAGATTCCCACACCAGAGGAAAAAAAATCGGGGCACTTGTGAGAACAGGTTTTTTTTTTTTGCTGTGAAGTGGTGAAGGAGAGCTCTGTGTAAATGCAGATGGAAACATAAGGGGGGGACTATGGATGGTCGGTTACGCAACACTTTCAGCTTCTGTTCGAGCAGGATCCTTAGTTGTGTTTCGTAACTCATCTATCCTCCTCGCTCGGCAGCGGGGATCTCCATTTCTGTCTCTGGCCTTCGACACTCACGGTACGATAGGAGAAAACACACAGATCCGGGATGACTCAAATACACACCTCAGTTTTATAAAGGAATAACACCACGCGAAGGATGTCACCCTGTTTCTATATTTCTAATTGTTTCCTATGAATGCTCAATGGTAGAATCTGTGCACGGGGCTTTGTGTGTGTAGAGGTCTTTGTGTGTGTGTAGAGGTCTTTGTGTGTGTGTGTGTGTGGGGGGGGGGGTCTTTGTGTTTGTGTACGTGTGGGTCTTTGTGTGTGTGTGTTTGTCTAGGTTGTGTGTATGTGTGTTTGTCTGGATTGTGTGTATGTATGTTTGTTTGAATTGTGTGTGTTTGTCTGGATTGTGTGTGTGTGTTTATCTGGGTTGTGTGTATGTGTTTGCCTGGTTTGTGTGTGTGTGTTTGTCTGGGTTGTGTGTAGACGGCTTAGGGGTCATGCTGAGGTTGACCTTGGCAGAGCTGGTCTGTAGACCACCACCTCCCTCACGCAGACTAATGACAGCACATGCTTCCCTCTGTCTACTGCTGCAGCTGGGGCCATTTGAGGGGCTGCTGTGTCCCACTCTGTTCTCTTCTTCTGTGTTCGGTTCTCCTCTGCTCTTCTCTCCCGGCTATTTCCTTGTCTGTTCTGCTGTTCGGGTTCTGCTCTGTTCTACGCTCCTTTTCCGTTCTTTGTTCTGTTCCACCCTGCTCTGTTCTCTGCTGTTCTCCCCCGCTCTCCTCTCATCCCTCCCTCCCCTCTCCTCCCTCCCCCTTTCTCTCCCCACTGCACCTCCCCTCCTTTCCCTCCCCCTTCCTATCCTCTCCTCTCCCCTCCTCTCCCATCCCCCTGCCTCTGCCTGGTACGGTCAGAGCACCATTAAGGCTGTCTGGGTTATTTCATACTGATGCCAGCATCAGCACTCTCATTCTTGATATGCATGAAGATATTTGTGTAGGAGGAATTCCTATAGGGTTTGACCGAGAGACAACTGTGTATGTGTGTTGAAACCAGTTTCCCTACGTAGGAATCTGCTTATAGTCGGCCGAGTTACTGAATTTATCAGTGGTAGTCGCAATAAATAAATAAGGCATGCAACAGATATGGCTTTTTATTGAGTAGGAATGAATATTGTAACATTAAATCAAAAACATTAACATCTATTATGTCGGTTTTTGCTTCTTTTTTTTACAAATCCAAACAACTTCACAAAGAAATGATCTTTAATCTAGCTCAATTTCATTAAATACACAATGAAAATATAAATGCTAAGTACAAAGCAAACTTAGACCAATAAACCATACTGTGAAATAATCTGAGAAATAGACTTTGAACATCATTTTCAAAAATCATTGTTGAGAATGTATGATATGTCCAGTAAAATGAGCCTATTTTTTATACAATATAGGTTTTTTGGTTTATTTCAGATTACAAATTACTCTATTCACAGAATGTACAATTCAATAAACTTTGTAGTACCATGATGTTTTTTGGGGAGTTCTTAGACGTCAGGCCCTTGTTACAGTTAACTATGTTTTCATTTTCTCAGTGTTCGACTCGTTCACAGTACGATTCCATACGCTCCGATAATGACGACAGTGACTGCTTATAAATCACCCTGACTGATAGCCCCGCGTAAGACGTGCGCCTCGACGACACTGCGACACGAACGCATTACTTTACACACACACACAAAAGACCGGGGGAGTATGTAAACGTTCTTCACATAACTGCTAAGCTATATTGGCCAGGTGTAAATACTGCTGTCGGCCTCCCAGTGTTTCCTGGTGTCGAGTGAGAAGGCTGTACGGTCTGCTTAATACTGCTACCTCATGGCTTCACGAGGCTTGACGTGCGCTTCGGAAACTGAGAAATCTTTGGTCAACATTAGCATACGCAACAACCAGACCAGCAAGAGCTGCGGGGACACAACCACATATACACGACATCACACAATAACTTATTGAGCAAGTTCACGACACGTAAGGTTTTATACCTTTTTCTCAAAGACCACAACTCCGAATAGACAAACGACGCGCTAGAAAGGTCTACAAAGAAATGTCTAGAAAACCACTTTTGATTGGAATAATACGCTTCAACTCACGAGGAAAATGTGGATAGCAAGTGGACCATAAGTTACAATACAATAACACCTACTCAATACAGCTGATGGGACATAAGGACACCTGAACATTTCTCGTGTTTTTAGGGAAATGAGATTGGTGGTTTAAACAAGGATGTCAACTAAGCTACTGTAACTGTGTGATTAGTGCATAGAAATGAAAGAACTAGAGTGACTGAGCTGTGCAGTTAAAGATAAGCGCATGCTTTTTTCTATGGTAAAAAATAAAGCCTTGGGTCGGACCTGAAATGCGTTACATAAGGTAGAATTCGATCAACCCCGTTTCAACAATGAAATAACATTGTATTGCAACATATACTGTATATAAAAAAATTATGGGTAAAGATTCAAGCACGTAAAAATGAACAATCTAAAGTCCGATCTTAACTCGGAAACCATGACAGGAAAATCAAGATGCCCCCATGACCAAACCAGGGACAGGTGAACCTATTGGAACAGAGGAGCAGTGGTAAAAACAGTGACATTGATTCCAGAACTCCCCCCTCATTCCCCCCTCCTCCTCCCCCCCAAAAACAACAGCAACAACAACAACAACAACAATAGAATGGAATTCTTATAAAAGTGCAGCCTGGCAAGCCTGAACACCTGTGTGTTCAGGTGACTGAAATGACCCGGTTCCAGTGAGGTTCTTACTCTTGTTCCAGAGCAGTGTTCCCCACCAGGTTCCTGTGGAGGTTAGGGTTCTGGCTGTGTCTGTTTCTGCTGCGGACTGAGGAGAAGGTGGTGTCACAACCAGGGACCTTGCACTTGTGGAGCAGTCGCAGGTGGACAGTCTTGTAGTGGGCTCTGAAAGTGCCCTTGTTGCTGTAGACTTTCTGACAGATGTGGCAGGTGATGGGGGAGCTGGCCCCACCCCCTTGGCCCCCTCCTGCTCCCCCCTGTCCCCCGACACAACCCAGGGTCCTCTCCCCTCCCAGCCCCAGCCCCTCCCCGACCGCTCCTCCTAAACCGATCCCGTCGCAGCTCTCATCGCTGTCCTCCTCCATGGGGAGGGGTTCCTCCTCTAGCCCCTCCCCCTCCTCGCTGCCTCCTCCGTCCGAGTCCCACGAGGCACTGCCTCCGCTGCGAGGAGGAAGAGGCGCAGGAGGAGCCAAGGAGGAGGTGCTGAGGTCTAGCACCGCCCCCTCTTCCAGTCCTCCGCCCAGTGCCGTGGGAGACATCTCCGAGCGCTCCGCCATGTCGGCCATCTTGCTCATGGGGAACACCAGGCCCATGCGGTTGTGTCCTCGGAAGATGACCGACGTGTGGCCGGCGGCGTCTCTGAGGTCTTGGCGTCCGTCCAGCCCCAGGCTGTCCCTGCAGAGAGAGGAGGGGGGGTACAGAGGGGGGGAGCCGTACGAGTCTTTGGTCAGCAGCTTGTGATGAAGGTTCAGATTGGCGCTGTGCCTGGAACACACACAAAAATGGGAGCAGAATACACTGGTTTTTTTAGAAAGTCTGTTTTGGGGGAAGCGGTGCGATGAACGGCCACATAATGATTGACCCTGAGACGGCGGCCGGTTCTCCCCCCCGCCTCTCCTCTCAGTCACCTTGACAACAGCATAAGGACAGGCGTGTTTTTCTCACCTGTCTCGGCTGCGGCGGGAGGGGAAGGCGGCATTGCAGCCGTCCACTGAGCACATGTGCATCTCCTTCAGATGGACGTTCCTGTAGTGCATCTTCACGCTGTAGGGGTTCTTAAAGGTCTTGCTGCAGATCTCACAGTGGTGAGGGAGTTCGTCCCGGTCCAGACACACGCCGTCCGACTCCAGCTGGCCCAGATCCTCCCTGCAGCTTTCAGCTCCCACTCTCTGGATCTCAGACGGTCTGAACACAGAGCCTTTAGGGGCCCCCTGGTCACGCTCTTCACACCCAGAGTCACACTGGTCGGCAGGGCCTGAGGAGCTCACGCACTCGCCCTCCTCCTTCCCCGCTTGCTCGGGGTTGGGCGGGGTCTCCGCGTGCTCCCTCCTGAGGGGGAGCGAGTGGTTCTCTCTCAGCTTGGTGTTGCATGGCGACGTGGCACAGGTGATGACGCCCGCCTCTCCCTGCCTCGCCCCCCTCTCGTCCTCCTCCTCGTCCTCGTCCTCTTCTCGGTCCAGACACACATCCCTGTCCGAGTTGTGATCCGACGGCCGTTTGATGCTCTCCCGCTCCCCGGACAGGTAGAATCCCCTCTCCTCCCTCTCTCGGGCCCTCTCTCGCCCCGCCTGCCTCTCGTATCGTCCTCTCAGTTCGCACTCGTCCGTCTCCAGTCCCCGGAGGGGCGAGTCCTCGTCGGAGCTGCAGCCCTCGCCAGGTCCCGCCTCCCGCTCCACCAGATCCTTGTCGATCTTGATGGGCATGCTGGACTTACGCGACTTCTTCTTCGGCACAGGGTCTGCCACGCAGACGTCCGGGGCCGCGGTGGGCTTGAGGGGGATGGAGGAGGAGAGGAGGGGCAAGGAGGGCAGGGTGCCTGGGGTGTGGGCCAGCTCGGCAGGGCTCACCAGGCTACGGTAGAAGGGCAGGACGGGCTGCACAGTCTTGAGGTTGGGGAAGAGGATGCCGCTCTGGCCCATGCTGGAGAAGGAGCTGGCGTGGAGCTTGGAGCTGCTGTCCACTTGGCTCACCATGTAGCTGGGAACCGACTTATGGCTGTCGGGGCAGGACACGGGCCCGGAGGCCGAGCCGTAGTCCGAGCGCTTGTCCCCCTCCGAGCCCTCGTCCGCCGACACGCTGCCGCGCAGGTCCTTGTCGCGGTTGTTGCGGTTCATGGGCATGTGGAGGCGCGGGTTGGGGTTGGCGCTGTGGCGGTTGCGGCTCCGCAGCGAGCTGAAGACCATGTTGCAGCCCTCGATGGTGCACTTGTGCTTGATCTTCAGGTGCACTGCGTTGTAGTGGATCTTCAGGGTGCCTTTGTCGTAGAAGGTCTTCTCGCAGGCGCTGCAGTAAACCCGGCCCTTCTTCAGGCTCCCTATCCCTCCCCCGATCCCGTTCCGGTCCAGGGACCTCAGCTTGCTGTCGGGGGACATCTGGGTGAGCTCCGAGCTCATGGAGGGCGTGCAGGGTGTGGAGGGCCCGTCGGAGTAGTTGTCACTGGTGGGGAAGTCCTCCACCTCCATCTTTGTTGTGGCGGACAGGCCGTCCAGAGGGTTGTCCCCGCCCCGGTCCAGGTCAGAGGTGAAGGAGGCGGAGCTGGAGCCCACCAGGCTGCTCTCGGTGGGGGGGAGGGGGAGGGAGAGGTGGTGGTCCCTCCCCTGACCCTGCTGCTCCACCTGGCACACCCCAGGCTGCTGCTGCAGCGCCCCTAGTGGCGAGCCCAGCAGCGGCGCAGGCACGGAGCCCAGCAGCTGGAAGGGCAGCATGAAGGCCATGCTGTTGATGAAGTTCTCAAAGTGGTGCACGTTAGCCGTGCTCAGCTTCTCCACCTTGGGGGTGAGCGGGGCCGGGGCGCGAGTGGCGCTGCGCTCGATGAAGGTGCGGATGTCAGAGTTGGTGCGCGTGCTGGGCACGAGCACAGCCTGTCCCTCTTTATCCTGCAGGGCCATCAGCTCCACGATGGACTTGGTCTCCCCGAAACGCAGGAACTGCTGCAAGGTAGCAATCTCCTCCTCGAAAGTCATGATGGCCCAGCGATCTAGAACCTTCCCGGCCACGTCCTGGTGACAGGAGGAAATGGAGGGGGGAGGGGGGAGAGGGGTTTCAACTGCAGGGTAGTTATGTTTAACTCTCAGGCTGTTACTTGGGAAACAAGAGGTTGAGTAAGAGACTAAAGTCCGGACTACTATAACGTTATCCTCTATAAACAATGGTGGATGAGAGAGAGGCAGGATAGATGAGAAGAGAGATGGGGAGAGAAGAAGAGAGAGGGGCTTCAAGACCATGAAAAGATTAAGCTGTTAAGGCGAAGGGGCCAGAGGAAGTGCGCTAGAGGAGACAAAAGAGGAAAGACAAAACTTACTAGCGTATAGGTGTGAACTCATTGAGAATCTGTCCATGTTAAGTATACACCTAGAAGCCAATTAAGTTTGGAAGAGTGGAGCTGATCAGAAGGATCAGTTGACATATCAGGGTTGTCGAGCTGACAAAATGGACTCTCAATTATGGGAGAGAGTCAGAACCAGAATCGGAGGATGATAGAGGAATGAAGTGTGCGCTCGTGAGAGATGAAGGAGGAGGAGAGATGGGAGAGAGAGGGAGGGATGGAGTGATGGAGTGATGGAGTGATGGAGTGATGGAGTGATGGAGGGATGGAGTGATGGAGAGATGGAGAGAGACGCAGAGATATGGAGAGATATGGAGAGAGATATGGAGAGAGAGGCAGGATAGATAGAAGAGAGAGGGGAGAGAGAGGGAGGAGAGGAGAACAGAGGTGGGGGAAGAGAGGGGAGAGGAGGAAGAGATGGGGAGAGTGAGGAAAAGATGGGAGAGAAAGGCATGTCTGAGGGGTATTCAGATGAAGGAATCAGGGGTGTGCTTAATGTAATCTAGCACCGCTGAACTCTGGGAGTCCTAATTACACCAACACTGCTGCTTTCATCTCCACCGTCGTTTCTCTTCATTTAAATCATGTGGGTTTGCCCTCCCTATATCAGCAGTAGGGACGCACAGTACATGTGTACTCGCGAGCGCACACACAAACCCACACACAAAGCCACACACACTCACTCTCACACAAACCCGCACACAAAGCCACACACACTCACTCTCACACAAACCCGCACACAAAGCCACACACACTCACTCTCGCACACACTCACACACATACCCACACGCACACAAACCCACACTCACACACATACCCACACGCACGCACAAACCCACACACACACACACAAACCCACACACACACAGATCAGAGGGCCTTCACATTGATCAAGTGGGTCCCTTTCCCTGCCTAACCTTAATCACATATGAGTCCAGGCATCTTTGAGAGTCAGGAGTTGCCTCGCGCCGTAACCATGATTAATATTTCATCACACACCCCTTCGCCCGGCGCCTGGTGAGGATTCTGACTCTACCTACGCCATTAGAGCGGCCAACATGAATTAAACGCAGGCCAACCTGAATACTTGATGATGCACTAATCGAAGGGAGTAAGCCTGCCACTGAGCTGGTTCTGTGGGCTCCCGTAAGCAGGCCACGTTTACCAGCCTGGGCCCGGCAGCGTGGACCCGGACAGAGACACACCCTTCTCGACCTCGGTCATCTTCTGGAGGGGGGAGGGGCTTGGTTTACGTGGACGGAGGAAGTTGGACAGACACAGGAAAGGGGAGGGGAGATAGGAAGAAGGATGTGGACGAGCCCAGGGAAGATTTGAACCCAGGTCTCTGAGGTAAGGACCACACGGTATGCATGGACACATGGACCACGCTCTACCTGGCGATCTCCTTCCTCCATCAATCACTCTCTCTCTTAAAGCATTCACAAACGCATACACACACTCTCTCTCCCACCACACACACAGGCACACCACACACATAGACACACTCTCTCCTACCACACACAGACAAACACAGTCCCACCACACACACAGACACACACAGTCCCACCACACACATAGACATACTCTCCCCCACCACACACAGACACACCCTCTCCCACCACATACACAGACACACAGTCCCACCACACACATAGACACACACTCTTCCACCACACACACAGACACACACTCTCTCCCACCATACAACCACACACACAGACACACCCTCTCCCACCACACAGACACACACACACTTACTTGTAGTACATATCCTCGTATGTAGTCCTGCAGGGTCCAGTCCAGAGCATTGAGGATCTGAATGACCTCCTCCTGTTTGAGCACGCTGAACAGCCGGTCCAGCAGGATCTTCAGTCGTACTGGGATGGCCTGCGTGCCGTACAGCATCAGGCTGCAGATGTCAAACACCACGTTGGAATGAACTATCTCCACCTGACTGCTCTGGTACATGTGATGCACCTTCAGTTTACTCAGGGCTGAGGGAGGGGGAACACACACACACACAGGCTGGTGTTTAACACGGATTTCTGTTCGAAAGCCGTCAGTGTGACACTGCAGCTGTGGAGTTTCATTTTTGTGGCATGCGCGCGCGTGTGTGTTTGTGTGTGTGTGAATTACCGTGGGCTACCCATCCATGCTTGCAATGCTCACACTGCCTCCTCTTCAGCTTTCCAGGTTTGAAACTATCACAGGAACAGTTTCCCAGGGTGCAGCAGATAGCCTGTCAAAACACACCGCACACTCTTACTCTCAACTCCAGTATTGATGCTCCAGTAGAAACCCTGGGGTTGGAGGCTGCTTGGAGACGGTGGATTCAAGCGGAGATGAGGGGAGCGAGCATGGGGGCAGTCCTATGTCTTCCTCAACAGAGCTGTTGATTATTTCATATATTTGTGGATGTGCGAAGAATGTTCCAGCGCTCCAAGACGCTACGTCTTCCCTACATTGCATCACCTGGGCAGCTTCTAACATCGTCTGAGTTTCTTCTGTGTGTGCGTGTGGGTGCACGCTCACGTGCGCGCGTGTGTGTGCATGTGCGAGAGAGAGAGAGAGAGAGAAAGAGAGAAAGAGAGAGAGAGAGAGAGAGAGAGAAAGAGAGATTACACGTTACAGAGATCAGAGATCAGGTTTGCTCTCTGAGCTCTGCCTCCTCCTCTTCCTGTCGCTAATTTGGGTGATCCTCCCCACACACACTCACATGGACACACACACTCAAACACACACGCACACTCACACGGACACACACACAAACACACACGCTCACACAAACATACACACTCACATGGACACACACACAAACACACATGCTCACACAAACATACACGCTCACATGGACACACACACACAAACACACACGCTCACACAAACACACGCTCACACAAACACACACGCTCACACAAACACACACGCTCACATGGATACACACGCTACAGATCTGATCCGCGCATATCTCGTAATGATACACCTTGACTACCTGCTCAACCAATAACTACCTTTCACACACACACATACACACACACACATACACACACACACACAAACAAACACACTCACACACACTAACAACAAACAGAAAGAGAAAGAGAGTTTAGGAAAGATGTCCCAGAACGACAGCAGGGAGAGCTGGTGTAAGTATGACACGATAGAGAGTGACAGGTGCCTGAATAGAACCTGAACGTCTTTCCAAACACTATTTATCGCTGACGCAGCGCGGATTGTAGCGACCGACCAAGGGAAAAGCACCAGCCCGGTGATCAAAGTCACGGTCGTTAGCGCTACATGCTAACCCACAGAGCAGCCGCAGTGCCTCCCTCCCCTGGCATCTATAATGCATGATCTGAGGCTTTAGCATACATGAGGAGCATGCTTAGCGGTTAGCAGCGTGCCCCTGCAGCTAACTCTCTCTACAGGGAGTGGGAGGGGAACCTCCCTCTCATTTAGTCAATTACTTAGAACAGGGCTTGAGGTATCGGAGATGTCTTGGAACTCTGGGAGGCGACGACTTGGTGAACTGCAGCGCGGCTCCAACCTTGAGCCTCCGCGTGTGCTTTTACTGACCTTACTGATCTCCTCCCTACTGTCCTTCCTCTTACACTCTGTTTCTCTCGGCCTCTCGGCCTCTCTCTATCTCTGCCTCTCTCTGTCTGTGTGTGTGTCTCTCTCTCTCTGCCTCTCTCTGTCTGTGTGTGTGTCTCTCTATCTCTGCCTCTCTCTGTCTGTGTGTGTGTCTCTCGCTGTCTGTGTGTGTCTCTCTCTCTGTCTGTGTGTGTCTCTCTCGCTGTCTGCCTGTGTGTGTCTCTCTCGCTGTCTGTGTGTGTCTCTCTCTCTCTGTCTGTGTGTGTCTCTCTCTCTGTCTGTGTGTGTCTCTCTCTCTGTCTGTGTGTGTGTCTCTCTCTCTCTCTGCCTGTGTGTGTCTCTCTCGCTGTCTGCCTGTGTGTGTCTCTCTCTCTGTCTGTGTGTGTGTCTCTCTCTCTCTCTGCCTGTGTGTGTCTCTCTCGCTGTCTGTGTGTGTCTCTCTCTCTGTCTGCCTGTGTGTCTCTCTCGCTGTCTGTGTGTGTCTCTCTCTCTGTCTGTGTGTGTCTCTCTCGCTGTCTGCCTGTGTGTGTCTCTCTCGCTGTCTGCCTGTGTGTCTCTCTCTCTCTGCCTGTGTGTGTCTCTCTTCTCTCTCTGTCTGCCTGTGTGTCTCTCTCGCTGTCTGCCTGTGTGTCTCTCTCTCTGTCACTCTCTGTGTGTCTCTATACTTTTCTCTCCCGGTTTCTATCTCTCTGTGTTCCTCTCACTCTTCCACTGTCTCCCTCTTGCTCTGCCCATCCCTCCCTCTCCCTCCCTCCCTGTCTCTCTCTCCCTCCCTCCCTCCCCTCCCTTCTCTCCCCTCCTCCCTCCCTCCCCTCCCTCCCTTCCTCTCTTCCGTCTCTGTCCGGCCAGGCAGCTGACCTGCTGGCTGCTGTGAGGTGTTAGTGCCTCATCTCGTCTCCTAGCAGGGTAATCCCATCATTATAGGGCAGTGAAAGAACACGGCCCAATTAGGCTAATCCTATCCCATCACACACGCACACACACACACACACACCGTCCACTCTCCTGTTCACCCTGATATACATCTCAATCAGGCCCGCCGGAAAGTCAAAGGGCCAGTTTACACACAAACACACATACACACACAAGCACGTGCAAACGCACACACGTACAAGGCAAAAGCAGTGCCAGTCGTTTGTCTTAATTAGATATTCATCACATGACACCATAGGAAGGAATCTCTGATGTTGACATCCCTAGGGACAGTGACTGTGGCCGAGTCACCCTGCATTGGCAGTCAGAGATTGCCAACATCGTTTCCTTGAGTCATTAATGTGAAGAGATCAAAGTTCCGTCCTGAAAGAACAGGATTTCCCAATTTAATAGTTTCCTTTAAAAAGAAGTAACACGTCACAAATTCAATAAATCAAATTAAATCAATATGATTTTCCTTCAGAAGGTGAATCTGAAGAACAGAAAGCATCACTCTTTCAATTCTCAAACAACCACCAGGGAGACCAGGACCCTTAGTTAACACCCAGCTACTGGAGGGGTGAGGGAGAGGTGAGGGGGGAGGTGAGAGGGGAGAGGTGATGGGAGAGGTGAGGGGGGAGAGGTAGAGAAGGAAGAGGTGAGGGGGAGAGGTGAGTGGAGAGAGGTAGGGAAGGAAGAGGTGAGGGAAAGAGGTGAGGGGGAGGTGAGGAAGGAAGAGGTGAGGGTAGAGAGGTAAGGGAGGAGAGGTAAGGAAGGAAGAGGTGAGGGGGGAGAGGTGAGGGGGAGAGGTGTGGAAGGAAGAGGTGAGGGAGGAGGTGAGATTAGTTCAGGAGAGTGAAGTCAGTAGAGTTGGGGGGAGAGGTGAGGCAGATATAGGTGAGGTAGAGATAGGTGAAGCTGAGGTAGGTGAGGCTAAGATAGGTGAGGTAGAGAGAGGTGAGGCAGGGAGAGCTGAGGGGGAAGACAGAGTCCAGAGGGGTGAGGTAGGGGAGGCAGAGAGGTGAAGAAGGGAGAGGTGAGGGGGGAGACAGAGTCCAGAGGGCTGAGAAAGCAACAGCAGCATACCAAGACGCCCCAAACCTAAGTGATAACATACGTCTGGGGGAGTGTTTGTGTGTGTGTGTGTGTGTGTGTGTGTGTGTCGCATAACTTTCCACACGGACTCAGACACACAGAAGGGATGACACGCATGAACAGAAACACAAACCACATATCACTAAGGGTGGACTGCTTTGGAACACTTGGCACTTTAACCACATGTGAATATCCCAGCTAGTGATATTCATCCACCAAAGTCTGTGCAATTAATGGGAAATACTGGAGGGGGAAAAAATCTATTATTTCGCAATTGTCTGAATCATCCACAAAACCTCATGTTTTCTCAAATGAAATGTGTGACTAAATGCTTGTGTGGGGACTAGTGTGGGGCAGAGTGTGTTAAATCTAGTATTTCGATTATGTAGTCTAAGCTTACCGGAACAGTCTCCAGCCACCACTGGCACACAGCCACAACATCCTTGACAACATTTTTTAATTGTCCTTTAGTGGCTCTTAAAATAAATCATGCCATATGTCTATAATACCCATGCTAGCTTCCAGTCTCAACAGTAGAGGCTAGGGGAGAAGGACCAGGCAGCATGTGCTGGAGAGACAGAGGAAGAAAGAGAAAGAGAGGCAGGGGAAGAGATAGAGAGACAGAGAAAGAGATAGAAAGAGAGACATGGGAAGAGATAGAGAGAGAGGAAGAGAGAGAGAGAGACAGAGGAAGAAACAGACAGATAGGGGAGGAGATAGAGAGACATAGGAAGAGATAGAGAGAGACAGAGGAAGAGATAGAGAGACATAGGAGGAGATAGAGAGAGACATAGGAGGAGATAGAGAGAGACAGAGGAAGAGATAAAGACAGGGGAAGAGATAGAGAGACAGGGGAAGAGATAGAGAGAGAGACGGGAAGAGAGAGAGACAGAGACAGACAGAGACAGAGACAGACAGAGAGAGAGACAGAGACAGACAGAGACAGAGACAGACAGAGAGAGAGACAGAGACAGACAGCGAGAGAGAGAGAAACAGAGAGAGAGAGAAAGACAAACAGATAAAGAAAGACAAAGAGAGAGAGACATAAACAGACAGGTCTGGGGGATACAATCATGCTAAGCTAAGACAGACATTCAGTCAGCACGTACAAAACCTTCTCCTCCATAGCACGAGAGCCCTGATAGTAACATACAGAGATGAACGCTGCTGAGTGGAAACCCCTCCATCGTCCAGCCTCTCTGCTATTAACCCACTTCAGACGCAAAGGAATCACATCAGCTTTTATCATCAACATCCGTTCATCAGTTAACTTGTCCATTATATTTCTGGGAAGGGGAAGAGAGAATACCCTAGGAAGTCTCAACTGGAAAAGGTCCAAGTCAAGCAGCGTGATATTCAGTGCCGTTTAGTTTTTTTTTGTTGCTAAATCACATTTGAGATAACACATAGAGTTGAGCTAATGTGATTACTTTCTAGTTCATATCTGTATGGTCACTGGATAAATCCTTTCACTCGCTGATGTAGCAAATACCTTTTACATTCGAAGCAATTTCCACATCGTATTGAATTCATAACTTCACCTCTATGTACTGCAAAATACCCAGAATATTATTTATACGTCTAGAAATTTGACATTTATAAATTGTAATGAAATATTCATAAGCATTCAGATTAAATGTGCTCAGAAGGATATATATATATATATATATATGTATACACATATATTAGATTTACATTTACATCTGTATATGAATCTTGAAGGAAAAATAATATTTGAACACATGTGATTCTGCTAGTAACAGTGTTGCCTCACTATACACAAAACATGCTCTCTGTTTTTCAGTACAACCAACCGTTCTCTAAACTGCATCAAATTCTTAAACATATAATTATTTCACACAGAGAATGAAATGTTTTATGAAACCCTTCAAAATAAAATCCCTAATATTTATACAGAAAACCGACACATCTATCTTAATGAAATTGGCGTCAGGATTTGTGACCAGGCCGACAGAAAAGATGTGAATGACACACTTGTTCCTGGACAGGGAGGAGGTGTGTGTTCAGCCCAAACACTCAACCACAACGTACAACTCTGCACACAACAGCAACATCTGACTTGAGCGTATCAGTGTCTGTACGCGTCGCGCAAGCACACAGAACGTGAGCGAATCCCAACGCTAACTCGCGTATGACAGGCAGGAAAGTTTTTTTTTATTTTTTAATTGATGACAAGTGTAAGATCAATGACTGGAGCAGGTCAGATATTAAGCTGTTATGAAAGCAACTGGATCCTGTTTAACTCCAGCAGATTTAGCAGATACAAAGACAAACTGAGTGGAAACTCCCTAACAACCTGGACAGGATGTCATTCACTACAGATCCAGGCATGGACCCAGTTGGGAAACACTGTTAGACACTGTGATTCAGGAAACATTTCTCCCAAGACATATACGTATGTGAACACGACACCATCTCAACGCGTTTTTCTCCCAAAATTAATTCCATAAATTCAGTCATCTTTTGGAGGACTGCATTTCTTTGTCAAATCTTTCTTATCTTTACCAAATAACCAGCAGCATAATGAGTGAAATTGAACGGAAAAAAACAACAAAATAATAATGATTAAGAAAAAAAAAACAATTTCTTATTTTACCAGTGTTCAAACTGAGGCCTGCAAAGGACTGCTGAATACAAGTAGTGACACGCTGAGTGAGAAACTATTAGGAGTCAATACAGCCAAAAGACAGCGTGAAGAAACTCATTATTTAACA
Organism: Plecoglossus altivelis; assembly: GCA_036571765.1. Classification (NCBI taxonomy): domain Eukaryota; kingdom Metazoa; phylum Chordata; class Actinopteri; order Osmeriformes; family Plecoglossidae; genus Plecoglossus; species Plecoglossus altivelis. The sequence goes on from BROE01000013.1 coordinate 4,127,797, forward strand.
CAATCCAACAGTCAATCACACAAACACACACACACGCACGCACGCACACGTGCTCACACACTTGCGCGCTAAACCTAAAATAAAAAGAGGTTTACCTGAAACTCCATGAGATGAGTGTTAGTCGACTACATGTAACAAAAATCATTGAAGGAGCAAAAAACTAGAGAGCAAGAGAGCAAGCAACTTTTAATGTCTTTCAGACCCCTACTAGGACAGGAGAGAGAGAGAGGGAGAGAGAGGAGGGAGAGAGATAGAGAGGAGTGAGAGGAGAGAGAGATAAAGAGGAGAGAGATAGGAGAGAGAGAAGAGAGGAGGGAGAGAGAGAAGAGGGAGAGAGATAGAGAGGATGGAGAGAGAGAGGAAGGAGAGAGAGAGAGAGAGAGAGAAAGGAGAAAGAAAGAGAGAGAGGAGAGATAGAGAGTGGAGAGAGAGATAGAGAGAGAGAGGAGGGAGAGAGAAGAGGGAGAGAGATAGAGAGGAGAGAGATAGAGAGAGGAGAGAGAGAGAGACAGGACAGAGTGTGGAGCAGCTGTGAGTAAATGAGAGGAACATGTTAGTACACTGCGTCTGAGAGAGTTTGGCTCCCAGCTACGCTCTGATTAATATCAGATCTCCCTCCCTTTGCTCGCCTCTTGACAATCTTGTCACATCTGGCTGACAAATCCTCACAAGCCTCTTGGTGGCAACGCAACGCAACGCAGGGTTAGGTTTGGGGGTTGGAGCTGGGGGGCGGGTGAGGCTGGGGCCAGGGGAGGCAGAGGCCAAGGGAGGCTGGGAAAGGGGGAGGCTGGGAAAGGGGGAGGCTGGGGTCTAGGATGGGTGGCTCTAGGGATGGTTGGGGCCGGGGCCAGAGTGGGGGGAGGCGAGAAATGGGGGAGGCTGGGGCTGTGGAGGCCCGGAGAAGCTGGGGGAGGGTGGAGGAGGGTGGAGGAGGCTGGGGGAGGGTGGGGAGGCGGGGAGGATGGGGAGGCTGGGGGAGGGGCATGCCTGGACTGGCTGGAGGGGGTCGGCTGGAGCAGCAACCCCTTACGGACGGAACATCATGAAGCTAATGAAGCTGACTGGACTGGCAGGCTGCGACCGCCCCACACACACAACAGATACATACAGACACACACACACACACACACACACACGCATGCACACACACACACACACGAGACACACATGCACACACAACAGATGCATACACACACACAGGAGACACACACACACATAATAGACACACACACACAACAGATACATACAGACACACACACACACGCATGCGCACACACACACACAAGACACACATGCACACACAACAGATGCATACAAACACACCGGAGACACACACATAATAGACACACACACACAAAACAGACAAACACGCACACACAACAGATACATACACACACACAGGAGACACACGCACACAACAGACACATACACACACACAACAGACACACACACACACACAACAGATACAAACATACACACACAACAGATACAAACACACACACACACACCGCACATATACATCCAGGATCCGTTCTTTGAGAAACCAACCCTGCTCTACTCTACTCTACTCTACTCTACTCTACTCTCTGTACTCGGAGCCACTGCCACATGGAGCCAGTCCTGAAGGACCCCTGAGAGAGACATGATCGAGACTGTTCAGATGGAGAGAAGAAGAGGAGGAAAAACCCCAATGGAGACAAGAGGAGTGTCTGTCTGCTCCACTGTTCACGGTTCAAGAGGAAAACTGAAGCCCCCCAAAAAAAGAAAAAACTAACAAGTCGTCTCCATTTACATCCGACTGCAAATATTCTGTATCAGCGTCTAACTCTACAATCGCTGTCAAATACGCCTCCTCTCTACTTCAGCAGATTAATAACCCACCTACAGCAACACCTACTTTGCCCTGGCTTCAATTACAAATGGCTGTCTCAAAAACGAAACTTTCCAGTTCATGCAAGTATTCACGATCATGTGTAAAAATTACAGTATTAACAAGTATATATATATATATATACAAATATATATATATACACACACAAATAAAATATAAATACACACCTATGTTGTAAAAGAAATCCGAGAGCACTTTTTGCGTAAATCTTCCTGCGCATCAAACAAGGTGGCAGCTAGTCCAGCTCCAGCGAGATCTTAGAACATTTCATTACATTTTCTTTCAGCCGTGTGCAACATGTCTTCAATGTGTCTGTACATCTCTACGCCTTTGCCAATTTGTCACTAATCCGTCTTATAAATATCTTCTTGAAAATGCTACCCAAAGCGTAAGATAAAGATGAGGCCCTAAATCCTGGCCAAGTTGAGAGAGTCTACAAGCTCTCCCACTCACGGTGTCCTGGTGCGGGGAAAGGGACCCTCCAAATCACCACAGGTTTCCTGCTCAGTTTAAGACTGTTTACAAACACAAACACAAAGACACACACGCAGCTGTGAAAAGGAAGCACAGCAGTTGTGGTGTGTTGAACCCTGTGTTTGTTGCCACTAACATCCCCACACAGACTGCGAGCCTAATTGTTACATTATGGCTGCAACAAAACATTAGCTTGCTCTTAAATTACATTCCAATAGGCTGTGGCCACAGAGGGAGCTAAAGGAAGCATGCCTTCGCTCTCTCTCTCTCTCTCCCTCTCTCTCGCTCTCTCACACGCAGAGGAACACGGCAACAGACACACACACGCCTAGCAAACACAGAAGGAATAAGAGATCGCAATCAGGTCCACTGAATCTACTCTGAATCTCCAGAACCGATGTGAAGTGATCAGGATGTAAAATGCGGAGGATGTAGACGTGAACACGGGGATGGGAGGCCCCCAGACATGCGTCTGTACATCCCATCTTAACTACTGGGAAGTTGCTGTTTAGTTTGAAGGGAGTTGGCTGTCGACATAGTGTCTTTAAGGCATGTAAGGACAGTCTTGTTCCACGGCAGCCTGCATGCATGGGCACAGTCAGGACAGGACACACTCACAAACCAATAAATCATAGGCAGAAAGGTGGGACAAAAAAAACAACATTTTCTTTATACGAAAAAAAAAAGTTCATTTCCTAAAATGTTACCAAGCAGAAATGAATTGAACGAAACGCGTTTTTAGAAAACACGCAGACGGCCACGATGAGACAGTGTTCACGTTCAACATGCGGGGATGTGAGGGAATTCTCTCTCGAACATAGATAGTGAGGGAAAATGATTAGAGAAACAGGCAGGGAAGTCTAAATAAAATAAGCCCGGTTTACTTACCTCAGCCATTGTCCTTAGTCGTTTGTTTCCAGGGTTACGGGATAGTTTGCCATTCCCTGCGACTCCTACAAAAGAACTGACTCCAAACTCTCCGGTTCGCACGACTCGCTAACGCAACAGAGTCATCACACACCGGTACACTGACACACACTCTGACACACACGCAGCCCCACACACACACACACACACACACACACACACTCGCAGGCGCTCTCCTTCACACTCACATAAAAACAACAGTCACACAGCTTTGCGCTCGCACCGACAGGCTCTGGCTCTTGCGCACGCACGCACACGTATCTCCTTCTCTCTGTGGCTGCGGACTGGGTCTAAACTACTCAAGATGTGCTGTGTGTGTGTTGAAACTGGGCACTGGGGATTGGAAGGAGATCCTCCCACTCTCCGTTCTCACCTCAGGAGCTGCCTGCTCCCTCCCCAGCTACACACACACACACGTACACACACACGTACACACACACGCGCGCGCGCACACACACACACTCCCACCCCCACAGAGTCACAGGGCAGTCCCCTCACAGCTGGCTGGAAGAGGGCATGACACTCATCTTTCACAGAGATTTGATCAAAAGGAATCACAAAGGCTGGAGGCTCTCCTAATGCAGTCAGGAGAGACTCCAGCCCCCTCCCTTCTCTCTCTCTCTTTCTGCACCCTCTATTTCGCTTTCCTCTACCTCTCTCTCTCCCTCTGCTCCCCCCCACTCTCTCTCCTCTCTTTCCTCTACCTCTCTCTCTTTTCTCTCCCTCTCTCTCCCTGAGTAATGCTTTAAATCAATGCTGCCCCTCTCGGAGCACAGAGCTCAGCCTGGTACTGTGTGTGTGTGTGTAGAGCAGGGGGTACTGTGTGTGCGTGTGTATGTGTGTGTGTAGAGCAGGGGGTTATGTGTGTGTGTGTGTGCGCTTGTTCACCTTAACACAGTTCTGTGAACAGCCTCTATAACAAGTTGTGCCTTGTGCCGGCAGGAATGTGTCTGTGTCTGTGTTAAGTATTTCTTCAGTGAGGACATAAGCCTTGGAGTGGATGTAGATAAATGTTCCGTATAAAAGCAGAGCATTCAGTTGCTTTTTAGAGTTGGCATGGCAGGTAAATTAATAGGAATCAAATAGTTTTGACGTAGTGTTAAAATGGATAAAAGTGTCACCGTGAACAAACAAATATCTGACATGAACGAACGTCAGTGGGCATCCTTACTTACAAAGTACATTTTTTGGCGACATGTGTTTGGGATTCTGCTGAACTTTGTGTGACGAACTGAGGATGAAACCATCCCAGCGGTTCCATTCCATCTGGCCAGCATTTCAGCGCACCTCCCCCAGATGCGACAGCAGTACGAGCAGCCAGGCCCAGGGCTGGAGACAGAGCCACACCTGGAGGGGCCAGGTTAGGACTGTCTGAAGCACTGCAGTGTCTCTCTCCCGCTCTCTCTTCCGTCCCCTTCCTCCCCTCTTTCAGTCCCACAACAGTTTCATTATTCCCCCTCCTCCTCTGCTTTCTCCCTCCTTCCCTCTCCCCCTCCCTCCCTCCCTCCCTCGGAATGTGTTTATAATGTGGCTGGAGCACGAGAAGCGGTCTTGTGTGTGTGTGTTGTGTGTGTGTAGAGAGGGTGTGTGTGTGTTGTTGGTGTGGCAGGGGGTAATGTGTGTGTGTGTGTGGTGTGAGCAGGGGGTACTGTGTGTGTGATGTTATGTGTGTGTGTGTACAGGGTTATGTGTGTGTGTGTGTGTGGCTTGTTCTTTAAGGTCTGTGGAACTTATAACATGTTGGTTGTGTAGGATGTTGTGTGTGTTAAGTATTTAGTGAGGATAAGTGGTAGTGGTTTAGTAAATTTCGTATGAAGTGAGCTTCAGTTGCGTTTTAGAGTGGGATGGCAGGGGTATTATAGGATGGTTTTGACGGAGTTTGAAATGGATAAGAGTGCAGTCGACAAATATTGACATAGGAGTGTGGGTCTTGCTTACAGTATTTTGGCGATGTGGTTGGGGGATTCTGCTGACTTTGTGTGAGAATCTGAGGGATGAACATCTATGGTTCATTCTCTGGGCGATTTTGCTCCCAAGATGCGACAGGCATAGAGAGCCAGGCCGTGGTGGAGCAGAGCACCTGGAAGGGCGTTTAGGATGTGTCTGTGGAATTGCACTGATGTGTTTTTCCCGTCTCCTTCCGTCCATGTCTTATATCATTTTCCCCTTCTGTTCTTTCCTCTCTTCTTCTCCGATTCTTCGTCGCTCCTCTTTCCTCTCTCTCCTTTCCTCCTTCTCTCTCTCCTTCTCTCTCCTCCTTCTCCCTCTCTCTCCTCTCTCCTCATTCCGGTAATCCTTTCGTTCTGATCGAGATTCGACTTAAGGCAGCTGTAATCACATACAATCTGCAATTAAACAGGTAGCTTGGTGTTGGACCACTGTGTCGCTACAGAGAAGTCGGCAATATGAGTGGTGTGCGTGGGGGGTCGGGTGGGGTGGGTGTGGTGTGTGTGCGTGGGGAGGGGAGGTGAAGGCTGGGTGTGTGTGTGGGGGTGGGGGGAGGAGTGGGGGTGTGGGTGGAAGGGGGAGGAGTTGGGGGAATGGTGGGAGGAATGGGAGGTGTTGAGGGAGTGAGGGTGGTGGGGGTGTGTGGGTGGTGTGTGGGTGATGTGGGTGGATGGGGGGGGTGAATGGGGGGTGTTGGGGGGGTGAGCGTGGATGGGGGTGTTGGGAGGGGGGCTAGCGAGGGGGGGGGGTTGAACGGAGAATAGGCAGGACTGCAGGCCGTTGGTATGATCAAAATGTCTAAAGTCTTGAAGTTGGAATAAAATTGCATTACATCTCAAGATAAAGTTCTAGTTGTGAAAGCAATGTTTGAGGCCACAGGATATAGGAAACCATGAAGCATGTTGCCAGACTGACTGTTCCCAGCAGGAGGTCGTGGAGAAGTTCATACGTAAGGGAGGCTTCAAGCCAGCGAGGATAGTGGGTGGATTAGCGTCGGCTGCTTGTTAGTGTTGTTTGGCTGGATCGGCCGCGCTCAGGCCCTCAGGGCAGCCAGCTGGAGCTTTCTGCTTCAACCACAGCAAATAAACTCCATGTGCAGCCAAACAGGTCACGCTGGGTACTTAAGATACACACTGTTGTCATTCGGTGGCCTTGAGCTACAATAAGGCTCAGCACAGTCATACTAACACTATGTTCTTTAAGAGAGGGTAAATAAAATATGATATGTACATATTTAAAGGGGGGAAAAGACTTTTTTCCACAATCAATGTTGTTTTACTGATACTATCATCAGTATTTGCGCATGAATTGCCTGAAATAACAAAATCATTAACCTTCTCGTTGAGATTTCAGACGTTCGTTTCTTTTGTTGAACTTGTTTTCTTAATCAGTTAAATGAACAGCATTTGTGGTGTAACATTGCACAACAACAGCAACATCCCCAGGGCAAGAGAAAGAGATTTCAGCCCCTAACTCCACTCCAGCCGTGTTCGCTCCAACATCCCTCCTCCTCGGTTAAGTACACCTCAGAGCGTTAACATATCGTACCACGAATGATCGTCATTATCTAATAGAAAGCCGACAAGTGGTGATTTGGCCCTGAGTGTAAGATTGTGTTCTTGAGGTGAAAATGCGTCTTTGTTGGAGCGGCCCGGCCCTTCACAGATCTGTCTGACAGTGACGGCCCTGTCATCTCCTCACAGGACCTGCCCAGACACAGCCACACCGCTCATTTCAACAAGATCTGGGACTGCCTGCCTGCCTGCCCACTGAGTGCGTGTGTGTGGGTATCTGTGTGACTGAGTGCGTGCCTGTGTTTGAGTGTATCTCTGTGTGTGTGTGTGTGTGTGTGTGCGCGCGATTGTGTATCTTAGCCTATATGTGTGTGTGTGACTGTATATGTGTGTGTGATTGTGTATCTTTGCCTATGTGTGTGTGTGTGACTGTATCTGTGTGTGTGATTGTGTATCTTTGCCTATGTGTGTGTGTGGATGTATCTGTGCGTGTGTGTGTGGATGTATCTGTGTGGGATTGTGTATCTGTGCCAAAGTGTGTGTGTGTGTGTGCGTGTGCCTGTGCCTGTGTGTGCGTCTGTCTCTCTTCACTTTAACTGACAGTAAAAAGGCCAAAAGGGGAGCCATTACCTCGCTGGACTGTGCAGCCCTCCGTACCAGGCACCCAACGCCACGCCAAATGGCCTGAGTTTACCTGTCATCCCACCCCATTACTCAATACTGGCTCTCTCTCCCGGTCACTTTCAATCCCGCAGGGCAGGAGAGAGGCGGAGAGCCCATGTGTCCTGCAGTGCTCAAGCCACGCTGGGGGGACTGGGGGAGAGAGACAAGCACGCAGAGCAGGTAGAGCGGCGGTAGGATTGAAAACGGGGGGCCACGGCTCGTTGGCTGAAAATCATTAGGATCATTAGGTTTCACGCACGAGAAGATGTTTTAATATCGAGTGACTAATCTGGTTGGGCATGTCATTCTTACATTAGGCTTCTACCATGTCCTGCGTCTCTGAGTGTGCGAGTGTGTATATGTGAAATGGAGAGAAAGAGAAAAACAGAAAGAGAGAGAGAAAGATGGGGAAGGAGAGAGCGAAGGAGGGAAAGAGAGAAAGAAAGAAAGGGAGAGAGACAGAGAAAGAGATAGAGGGAGAGAAAGAGAGAAAGAAAGAAAAAGAAAGAGAGAGAGAGAGAGAGAGAAGAGGATGAAATGGAAAGGGCAGAGAGTGAGAACAGGAGAGGATATGAGAGTGAAAGGTAAAGGGTTTTACTATGCTGTGTGTGTGGGCAGGTTCTGCTTGTGTGGGAACTCTCATGGTGCTTTAATGAAGAACGGTTTTATATCAAACCACGTTCGTAAAAGCATAGATGGACGAGTGAGAGCACTCGAAAGGCACGGCATGGCAGAAGACCCCTCGGATCCACCCAGAGAGCAGCGCGTCCCACAGGAAAACCACCACCTCATCACTACAATCCTGCACTGAGGACAACACAGAGCAGCGGCCTACTGAGGTACGTGCTGCCAAGCCTGCATGTAATATCAATTTAATAGCCCCACCGACGTATTGTGGAAACCCCCCTCTCTCTTCTCAGGGTCCCTCGCGTCAGACATGTTCGGCATTAGGACGTCCTCCGACGCGCCGTCCAATCGCAGAGGCTCCTGAGTTCGGATGCCAGAGTTCTAGGTCTCCGTCTGGCCAATAAGAGACTGACTGATGAGAACCAGCTGTGCTCTCTATCTGCCACGGGTGTGAGGGGAGCCCTCCATGTACCACATGGGGCACACCTGCAGGTAAAGGCATTAGCAGGAACAAAAACAACTTTCTGTCTGTCTGTCTGTCTCTCTCTCCCACACACACACACACACACACACACACACTCACACAGACACACACACACACACACGTAGACACAGAGGAGAGCTGGCTGCACTGTCCTCTATTGTGTCAGACAAGAGCAGCAGAACTTGGCCCTCACACAGCTTTCCCGCTCCAAACCAACTGTCCAGAGGACCAGAGAAAACAAGAGTCGGCGCTCACGTTACTCCGAAAACATTTTCCCTCTGCAAAAAGCTGTTTGTCGTTGGAGGATGGGATTTTGAAACGTGTAAAAAAAAAAAAAAGAAAGACCTCCGTGTTTGACTTTGATGACTTGGAAGCAGGACGACGATACGAGGAAAAGATTCGGGTTTCTTGGGGTTTCGGTGACAACGCTAAACACAAAAAGCGCCTCTCTTGAAACCCATATACGACACAAACCGTGACGACTATTGACAACCAAACATTCCGTTCTTCTCAAGTCTCCGTCTTCCCTTCTCTCTAAGGGTGGTGGCTGATGCCACCACGTTGCTCAGGTCACAAGAGAACAGAGAGAGAGAGAGAGGGAGGGGGAGAGAGAGGGGGGAGAGAGAGAGAGATTAATAAAGCTACTCTCTTTCCTTCTCGTCCTTCATCCCTTCATCCATCCATCCCAAGAGTCTGGTATTGATTAGACGTGTCCACATTAGAGGAGAGATGCTTTTATGATAATCTCCCCCCTCGCGACGCGTAATGGCTGCATTAGACGCTCATCCCCCCTGCACCCGACACCTGGACACTCTCTTTGGACCTGCTGTTTGCATTACAACACTGTTTAATGGGCTCTTATGAGGCCGGGGGCCAGTGGGGGCAGGAGGACCGGGGGGCCGGGGGAGCGCAGGAAACTTTCCAGGAGTTTCCAGTAGAGGCCAAGTGAGGAGCCATCCGGAGCAGGCTGGGAGAGAGAGATAGAGAGACAGATAGAGAGTGAAAAAGAGAGAGGGAGAGAGTGATAGATGGCACCATCCTGAATGAGTGCATTACTGAATGCTCTCTGTCTGCCCAGCCATTGGCTAAGAGGGAATCTGGGAAGGAGAGGTAGGATGTGTCTGAGTCAAACCCAGACAGACGACCAATCAATATCCTTTCTCTGTCTGCATCGCTCCTTCCCTGGCTTCTATTGTCCTGTCAAGACATTCCTCACAAGGTGCACGGGGGCCGTTATGTCGGGTTTTTTCCTGCTGTTTTCACTGCAGCAGGCCCGGAAAGTGAAGCTACCTCTCGTCCAAAGAGAAGGGTGATGAAGTGTGAATAGATGGTACACAGCTAGGCTGCAGCTTGTCTCTTTCTCTGGCCATGTTTCTCTCCCCCTCTCATCTCACTCTCCGTCCATGTCTCTCTATGTCACTCTCCCTGCCTGCCTCTCTCTCTATCTCTGCATTCTTCTGCTGGCTGGCCTAACAAGTTGACTCCGGGAATGACTGGGAGAAAAACAGACGACTGAAAACAAGAGAGAGAAAAGAAATAAAGAGCGAGAAAGACAGAGAGGGAGGGAGGGAGGGGGTGAGAGTGAGACAGAGAGAAAGAAAGGGAGAGAGTGAGAGAGAGAAAGAAGGAGGAGGAGAGAGAGAGAGAGGGAGGAAGAGAGAGAGAGAGAAAGAGAGTGAGAGATAGAGAGAGAGAAAGAGAGGGAGGAGGAGAGAGAGAGGCAGGGAGGGAGGGAGCCACCTGGACACCATCAGTCTCAGCCAAGGTAAACATCCCCGACATTCCTGCCGGCACACTGGCCTGCAGAGGTCAGAGGTCATGATGACAAACGAGTGACCCAGGAGCCCTGAGAGGCTGGGAGAGGAGCCTCTGGAATCTCTCAGCAGGGGGACGGGGGGACGGGGGGACGGGGGGACAGGGCAGCATTCACTGGCTGTGCAGGACCCCCAGGACCAGGGCCAGCTCTCTGTACTTCCTCCCTACCTCAGTCACTCTCCCCTACCTCAGTCACTCTCCCCTAGCTCAGTCACTTCCCCCTGCCTCTCTGTACTCCCTCCCTACCTCAGTCACTCTCTCCTACCTCAGTCACTCCTCCCTGCCTCTCTGTACTCCCTCTCTACCTAAGTCACCCCCTCCCTCTCTGAGCTCCCTCCCTACCCAAGTCACCTCCCCTACCTCAGTCACTCCCTCCCTACCTCTTAATACACACACACACACACACGCACACACACACACACACACTGGGGAGGAGGATAACAGAAGCAGGGGCAGGTCTGCACCAGAGCTTTACATTAAGCTCCCATTACTGTCCCTGTCAGCAATACACAAAAGCTATAATATTAATCAACTACCACACTTCTGACTTGAACTGAGGCTCTTTAAACTGTCACAGCAGTCAATGGAAGAATGTATGGAGAGCGTAAATCACAAGCATGAGAGGGAAGAGGGTGTCAATTTGAAGACACGTTTTTACCCAGAGTGCTGTTCTAATAGGAAGTCAGTTACAACCAGGAAGTGTGTAACAACAATATTTCATTTGAAAGGAATGCTGGGTATGTGTGCATGGGGGCGTGTGGGGAGGGGGAGGAGGGAGGGGAAGCGGGAGGGGCAGGGGGAGGGGGGCGGGGATGCTGGTGATAGGAGCCAACTGGAACAAGGCTGGATTCTTTCTTCACAGGTGTGAGCCATCCAAACCCTAATCACCGTCGGCATGGAGACAGGCCAGGTCGGCTGGAGCACCTAGCGCGAACCCCTGAACAACGCTGAGTACAGGGCGGGGCTGTGCTGTGTGTGTGAGTGGGATTAGAATTAGGGTCTTTTCTACGTTTGGATTACACTAGAGCGAGAAGGGTCAACGTTTAATGGAGATTACTTTTAGGCCAATACATTTAATGACAAGATGTTAAACATGCAATAGAATGAAGGTCTCATCCTGTCTACTCGATTCTTGTAACACAGAGAGAAAGAGAGAGAAAAAGAGAGAGATTCCAGAACTCCCAGCCAATAGGAGGGTTAGAGGAACGAGAGCCCGGGAGAGAGACGAGAGACGGAACAAGAGTCCAGATTCCCTTTTATACCCAACCATCTGAGAGACAACCAACCAGACCCCATCTCGACCCTCGCTCGTCGGCATGACTACGTAAGCAGAAGGACGCAATGCAGTAAAGCCTGACAAACATCAAGCAAAGACGTTCTCTGGTAACTGAAGTCTTTAGCATTTAAGACGAGCGAGCAGGGTGTCTCTGAGCCTACAGTAGTCTGTCGATCAGAAGGTGTTCTCGTTCCAACACACATAAAGGCAGAGTGATGTAAGATGTAATGATGAAAGTATGTTCAGTAGAGACGGGTTGGGTATGTCTCCGCAGAAGGCAGCTTGGTGACTCAGAGATGGACAAGAGGGACTGCTGTGACTACAAGCCTTCAACTATGACCTGACTGTGACCCAACCACACACACACACACGTAAACATTTTCCGACTAAACTATCCCCAGTCATGACTAAGATGACTCACACATGGACATCTGCAGTTTCTCTTTTTCTTTTCCGGTGGCCTTTCTTTCTTTCTTTCCTTCGTCTCTCATTCTCTACCTCCCCCAGGATGAGGGTATTTCAGGGGTAGGAGTATGGCTCAGTAGTGTTCTGGTGTGAGAATTTAGTAGTGTTAAGGTGTGAGGGTTAAGTAGTGTTATCATGCAAGTGTTCAGTGGTGTTCAGTAGTGTTCTGGTGTGATGGTTCAGTAGTGTTCAGGTGTGATTGTTCAGTCGTGTTCCGATGTGAGTGTTCAGTAGTATTCTGATGTGAGGGTTTAGTAGTATTCTGATGTGAGGGTTTAGTAGTGTTCAGGTATGAGGGTTTAGTAGTGTTCAGTAGTGTTCAGTAGTGTTCACTAGGGTTCAGTAGTGTTCGGATGTGAGGGTTCAGTAGTGGTCTCATGTGAGTGTTTAGCGGTGTTCTGGTGTGAGTGTTCAGTAGTGTTCTGATGTGAGGGTTTAGTAGTGTTCAGTAGTGTTCAGTAGTGTTCAGATGTGATGGTTTAGCAGTGTTCTGACATGAGGGTTCAGCAGTGTTCAGCAGTGTTCAGATGTGAGTGTTCAGTAGTATTTGTTAGTGTCAGTAGTGTTCAGAAGTGTTGAAGTGTGAGAGTTCAGTAGTGTTCAGATGTGAGCGTTCAGACGTAGTGTTCAGATGTGAGCGTTCAGACTTAGTGCTCAGATGTGTTAGGGTACTAGGGTTCAGTAGTGTTAAGATGTGTTCACTAGGGTTCAGTAGTGCTCAGATGTGTTCACTAGGGTTCAGAAGTGTTAAGATGTGTTCACTAGGGTTCAGTAGTGTTAAGATGTGTTCACTAGGGTTCAGTAGTGTTCTGATGTGAGTGTTCAGTAGTGTTCTGATGTGAGGGTTTAGTAGTGTTCAGATGTGAGCGTTCAGACTTAGTGCTCAGATGTGTTCACTAGGGTTCAGTAGTGTTAAGATGTGTTCACTAGGGTTCAGTAGTGCTCAGATGTGTTCACTAGGGTTCAGAAGTGTTAAGATGTGTTCACTAGGGTTCAGTAGTGTTCTGATGTGAGCGTTCAGACGTAGTGTTCAGATGTGAGCGTTCAGACTTAGTGCTCAGATGTGAGCGTTCAGACTTAGTGCTCAGATGTGTTCACTAGGGTTCAGTAGTGTTCAGATGTGTTCACTAGGGTTCAGTAGTGTTCTGATGTGAGTGTTCAGTAGTGTTCACTTGGGTTCAGAAGTGTTCAGTAGTGTTCTGATGCGACTGTCAGTAGTGTTCTGATGTGAGTGTTCACTAATGTTCTGATGCGAGTGTTCAGTAGTGTTCTGATGTGAGTGTTCCGTAGTGTTCTGATGTGAGTGTTCAGTAGTGTTCTGATGCGAGTGTTCAGGAGTGTTCTGATGCGAGTGTTCAGGAGTGTTCTGATGTGAGTGTTCAGTAGTGTTCTGATGTGAGTGTTCAGTAGTGTTCTGATGTTATAGTTTAGTAGAACAGGTTCCTAAGGTGCGAAGTAGAAACAAGTGTCTGTGTCCTTCAGAGAGCCATGCTTTGATGCTGCTCCACACTCTACATTCATGTCGGTCCCCACATCTGACAGCCATGTGATCCCTCAGTGAAATCTAAATCAGCTTCACACATCCACTGGGCTGGTAAGACTGCGTGTCACACTGCCGTTCACAAAGGGAATAATTGATTCCTTGAAAAGCACCTTTCATAAGCGTACGCTTCTTGTCATCGCATCACACCAAAGCAGGGGGAACATCCTTAGGGGACCAGCGACACAGCAAGGCCGACACGCACGCCACTAGTGTCACACGCTGTCGTATACACATCACTAGTGTCACACACTGTCGTATACACACTACTAGTGTCACACACTGTCGTATACACACCAGTAGTGTGTCACACACTGTCGTATACACACCACTAGTGTCACACACTGTCGTATACACACCACTACAGTGTCACACATTGTCGTATACACACCACTAGAGTGTCACACATTGTCGTATACACACTACTAGTGTCACACACTGTCGTATACACACCACTACAGTGTCACACATTGTCGTATACACACCACTAGAGTGTCACACATTGTCGTATACACACTACTAGTGTCACACACTGTCGTATACACACCACTAGTGTCACACACTGTCGTATACACACCACTATTCACACACCCTCTCTAATGCACAAATCACTACTGTCACACACCTTTTCCAATGCACACACCACTAACATCATACAACCTTCCTAATAAACACACCGCAACTGATACACTACCCTCAATACATTATGAGGTCAAATTTTAAGTAAGAAAATCTTCGGATTTACACAAACTCTGAACCAGATACTCTGACCCAGCCTCCCTCCTCTCTCTGCCCCCCAAACCCCCCCAGGATGAGAGCGTTGAGCACTGAGTCTTCTGGAGAGGGGTGACCCAGAGGCCCTTACTGCAGTGACACATGTTGACCTCCCCAGGGCCAAGGGTTGGAGCTCTGGAGCAGGGGCCAGGGAGGAAGGAGAAGGAGAGGAGAGCAGGAGCAGAGGGAATAAGTGAGAAGGCGAAGGAGAAGGAGAAGGCCTGGGGATTGTGTTGTGTCTGTGCGTGACTTGCTGGTGTTTAGCCGTTATTAAGACGAACATGAACACTGTCTCTGGTGGCTGAGCGCCAATCTGTGTCTCAGGGGTGAGTGCGGGGTCCTGTGTCCAGCCATCTGGCCCTGGACACAAACACAACAATTACACACACCTGGCCTTCCACACCTCTCCTGCCCTCTCCCCAACCCGCCGCCTCTCTGCCCGTCTTTCATATTCTCTCTCTTGAGAACTCCACTAATCCACACTTTCTCTGGAACAATGTGCTTTGACCTCCGACCCCTAGGTTTGTCTCCTCAGCCTGGATGGATCTGGGATCGATTTCTTTTTCTCCCCTTCTCCCCGCGTAGCTACTCCTCCTCCCCCACGTTTTTTTTGAAAATGGCAGACGTGTCTTTCTTCTTCCGCGATGACATAGCTGTCGGGGCGTGGGGAGGAACGCGGGGAGAGCAGCGCCCATGTGACACCCCAGAGCTCCTGCTGCGGTAAGGCTGAGTCAGCGCCGTGTCGAGGCTTGCAGGAGCTGGCTGATGGAGGTTGGAAGATGGCTCAATATAGCGCCTAGGCTGCGTTCTGGTGGCACCGGTTGCGGGACACAGACGCGAGGGTTGGAAAGCGCTGGTCGTCACCTGCAACGACGAAGAGAGCCATGGCTGTCAGAGGTCATCTAACACGGAGCTGACAGGTAGAAGGGTTAGGGTTCGACCTGCGGAGAACTGCAGGGAAACATTTCTAGCCAGACTGTAAAAGGTGATGGGTGTAAACAGTGTGGAAGGCGGCAAACGTTCCACCTCCAGGTCCGGGCTGACTGAAGTTCACTTTAACATCAGAGAGAAGTGTTGCGTCAAAATAGTTCTGCTTCGGTTCAGCTTCAGGACATCAAAAAGACTGAAATAAGCTTCTTCCAAACGGGTTAAATCACAGGCCTAAACACAGCATCAGCACTCGACTCGTTCATTTAGAGTAATTAGTGTTTTCCTGTCTGGGAGTGGAGGACCCATGGCAGAACTGTCTTCCCTCCAGCAGTACCCGTCTGTCTGCACTACCTGTCTGTCTGCCAGTACCTGTCTAACCTCAAGAGTCGGCAGTACCTGTCTGTCTGCTCTACCTGTCTGTCTGCAGAACCTGTCTGTCTGAAGTATCTGTCTAACCTCAGAGCCAGCAGTACCCATCTGTCTATGGAACCTGTCTGTCTACAGTACCTGTCTAACGTGAGAGCCAGCAGTGCCCAGCGCCACACACATGTTCTTTGTGGCCAGAGCATTTCTCAGTGCCTTTAACATCACAGGGTCACCAGGGTGGGGGGGTTGAGGGGGGGGGGTGGGTGCGAGATTCTGTCAAGTTTACCCCAGGGACACAAACGCACACACACTCTGCCAATCATCTAACATCTGGAGGCAAACTGTGTGTGTGACACTCAGCTAATCAAAGAGCTGACTTCATTAGGGGTCCAGATGATCCTGTAACTGCTGGCTGGTAGTCTGCTGCACGCCATGCTGAAGCTCTTCAATATTTAAACAAAACAAGAGTGACACGCTATCTTGTATGCTCACAGCTCACAGCTCACAGACTAAATGACCTAAACAGCTAGGATACGTTTATGCAAAACAAAATCTGTACGCCCATATGTAGAGAATGATTGCTGTGTTTGTGGCGAGTGACATGTCCACCGGGACCTACATGGTTAATCGCAGCAAGATGTTTATTTTCATCTTTAATGATCAGAATGGCCCGATTCCACACACACACAGACATGTTTCTACCAACATACATCTGTTTGTGTCACAATCAATAGCTCCGAACCGCAGCACCACTCTCTCCTCTCTCGCTCACTCCTCTACACACACACACACACTCACACACACACACACACACACCAGCCTGCCAGCACAGACCTCCCCATCAGCTAGGGGACATAATTACCCAGCCTGCCCGTGACATTCCTGTTTAAGGGTCAGAGGGAATCCACTTCCCTTCCCCTCCCCTCTACACACACACCACACATACACACACACTCAAACGCCCGTCGTCCCCCACGGCTGGGGTAGGCACGTCACCGGGGGTGAGGAGAGTGAGGCGAAGAGGTGGGCGTAACAGTAGCAGAAGGGTGGATGTGTGTGAAGTGTTGCTGTGTGGTTGTTGGGGAGGGGGGGGAGGTATAGAGGGAACAGGAGAGAGGAGGCATGAACGGTGGTATGGGGGGGGGCAGGGGGGGCAGGGGTGGAGCTGAGAAAATGGAAAAAAGCATGTGGAGATAGATGTGAGTGTGAGACAGATCCAGACAGTTCCAGATGCCCAGGCTCGGGAGGGCTCGGAGCCACCTTCCCCAGGGACGTGACTCACCTGGAAGGAGAGCCAAGCACTGCCAGATGTGGAGGAAGCTTCCCGGGTCCCTCACGCTAACGCTGGCTAACGCTGCCTAAAGCTGCCTAACACTGGCTCGATTGTGCTGCAGCATATGCTTCCAGTCAGGGGTGAAAAATGCAGGCACCAGCACATGCCAGAAGTCTTTCAAGCATGGCCCAGCAGTCAGGCTTGAGCCCCACACACTGATCCATACACACCAACACACACACACACATACGCAGATCCTCTCAGTCAGCACAGACATGTCACCACACAGCAAGTTAAGGCTGGTTAAAGTGTATAATAGCTAAGGGACACCAACCCTGTAACACAACACACACACTCCTCTGTCTAATACAAGATCTATTACAACCACACACACATCAGCATCAGACTTCTGTCCTGGCCACAGACACTTTGTGATGGAGTAAGACAGGGAAGAAGAGAAAACAGAGAGACAGACAGACAGGTGAAAGAGACAGAGGAAAGAGAGAGACAGAGGGCGAGAGAGAAAGAGACGTTAGAGGAAAAGGAGAGAGATACGTGAACACATGAATGAAAGAGAACAGTAAGGGTGAAACATTGAATGTATCTCCACACAGTCACAGTTACTGGAGGGTCACGGTTCAGGCCCAAGGCAGAGGTGTTGAGAAGATGTCAGAAATGACGACCTCCTAGGAAACAAACTGTTCGACTGCGACTTTGACAATCCATGTCACAGGATGGTTTCCTTCACACGTACAACATCCAGGCAGATGACCAGATGGTTTAAAAACAAGGCTTCGAGACGTCAGGAAAATCATTAATGCAACCAACCCAAAGGAATGGAACACACAGGCAGCTGATGTTGCAACCCTGGGGCAGGTTGCTTCAGGAGTGGGTGGCCATCTGAGACAGCCAGGACACCACTAGGGAGCACAGGTCTCCTTCAGAAGGTAAAGCTCATCCCTAAAGCTCTCACCATGGAGCCACGGACACAGACACACCAGGAGACACACCAGGAGACACACACCGACACACAACCACACACACCGGCACACAAGACACACACACAACCAGCACACAGACGCACACCACAGAAAGAACACACACGCACAGACACAGAGGAAGAGAGACACACAGAAAAGAACACACACCACACACAAGACACACCACACACAGAGAGAAAGACACCAGCACACAGAGACCGACAGAGACCCACAGAGAGACACACACACACAAAGACCGACACACAGAGAAAGACACACACACCAGAGAGACCGACAAACACACACACACCACACACACACACAGACCGACACAAAACACAGACACACAAAACACAACACTCGCAGATGGCCACCTACAGCCTGTAAAAGTCCGAGGCCCGGTCCAGGAATGTGTGTGTTACACAATGACCTCATTGTGCCGTGATATGGCTTGTCTGAGCGGAGCGCTGTGGCAGTCACACCTGTTCCACCTATGCCAAAGGGCTGACAAAGCCAGAGCTACATCAATCAGCATTTAGAACACACACACGCGCCACACACGCACACGCGGCTCACACACACACACGCACAGGAGAGACAGAGCGAGTAACACACGAAGACACACACACACACACAGGTAAAGACAGAAACAAGTACACACATGCAGACAGACACACACACCGCAGCTTAGGATTTAAAAAACTGTAGCAAGTACACACATGCACAGATATACACACACTCACAGTTGCTGATTGGCACTGTCTGACTGTTTGTCTATCTGTCTGTGTCTCTAACCCCAACCCTCCTGACTACATTAACCCTTTCAGAGCAGACAAATGACGTTACTCTCTTCCTAATCCTGAAATGCATATGTCTGCTCCCTCCTCTCTGTGTGCTGGGGTTTATCTCCTAAAAGCTGCTTCTGGGTCATTTGTCAAAGTCACTTTCAGCAGACGTGTCATTAAGTCACTAAGTGCCACATTGTCATTTGATCCCATAAGTCCGGAGCCAGACCGGAGAAGAGCATTCTGGCTTCGATGCTGCATGTGATTGTGAGCAAAGTGATGTTTCAGTGGAAAATTACCCTTTGTTACATTATCACCGTCACTCTGCTGAAATGTAATCAATACCCATCCGTGCAGTCCAAGTCTCAGGGAGCTGGTGATGTAACAGGACGGAGGGGCGGCGGGCACCAAACGCCTACCATCGTGATGCCTTCTGCTCAAAACACTTCAGTTGACGCGCACATCCACGGACGGACGCTTTGGATGATCGTATTTATTTTCGACCGGAGTTCGCTCTGTTTACTGCTGCCCTGCCACAAATAAACATTTTGTCCATTAGTCACATTTACGAATAAATAAAAAACAAGAGGTTTTTGAACCAACGGGGCTATCTGGGGAGATGCTAGGCAGCGCGGTGCGCGCACGGCGTGGTCAGGCCGGCCGGCCTGTCATGGGAGCATCACTTCAGCGCAGCAGCTGACAGGGCTGTGGGGGTGTTGCCACAGTGGAGGGAAGCTGTGGGATTGTGTAAGAAGATCCAGCACAGGGCACTCAGAGCAGCTCCCCCTCACTCTGGATCACACCACTGACACACTGCCAAGTTCTCAGGCCCCCTTTCACACATACACATGCATTCACTCACACACACACACACACAGTGCACTCACACACACACACACACACAGTGCACTCACACACACCACACACACACACAGTGCACTCACACACACACACAGTGCACAGTACACTCACACACACAGTACGCTCACACACACATCAAATCCACACTCACACACACAGCAACACAGTATACACACACGCACACAGCACACTCACACCCACACACACAGGGCACTCACACAAACAAAGCACACCCCCACACTCACACACCTACTCACACACCCACACAGTACACACACACCCAGTCACCCAGCACACCACACACTTACACCACCTACTCACACACCCAACCAGTACCACCCACCAGTCCACACTAACACCCACACACTCACACACCTACTCACACACCCACACAGTACACACACACAGTCACAGCACACCCACACACTCACACACACATAGTACACTTCAGACTTAAGCCCTGCTGAGTTACAGTAAACACACAGCACATAATATTCTCTAACATGCACCTCCTCTTTTCCAGAGTGCATGGGGAATGAGACACAGAGAGAGACACAGAGAGACAGAAAGAGTGAGAGAGAGACAGACAGAGATAGTGAGAGGGAGAGACCGAGGTCCCACCGAGTGGGACAGAGATAGTACAAAATAGAGTGAGAAAACTTGTAAAAAGAAAGACAGAGATAGAACGAAGAGAGAGAAAGAGACAGCGGGGAGAGAGAGAGAAAGGGAGAGAGAGAAAGAGACAGAGAGAAAGAGAAAATGAGAGAGATAAAGAGAGAGATAAAGATAGAGAGATAAAGAAAGGGAGAGAGATAAAGAGAGAGAGAGAGAAAGAAAGAAAGGGAGAGAGATAAAGAGAGAGAGATAGAGAGAGAGATAAAGAGAGAGATAAAGAGAGAGAAATAAAGAGAGAGAGAGAGAGAGAGAGATAAAGAGAGATACAGTTGTCTCTGCTCTGTTCTACTTCTGGACTAAGGACCTCAGGTGTCCACTGCTGTCTCCAGACTGGTTCTTCACCAACATCTCATGTACGCCCCATCAGTCAATCACAGTGAGTGAAACGCACGTTTCAGTACCTCACGGAGGTATCCCATGTCCCAAATGTCCGACCGACGTACAATACTTCAGCCCGGTTCCTCCTCCTTTGCAGGAGTGTGAAGGCGCCTGTTGGCTGCAGCGCCTCCCAGGAGCGGAGTGGCTGAGGAAGCTGTGTGGGATGGGTTTCAGCATGACCTGGAAGGATCCATCAAGCATGCCATCAGCCTCGCCCCAACTCCGCTGATGAGATCCAGACTGGCTTTGCTCCACGTCCACCCCCCTTCACCCCTCCCCTCTCCCCCCTGCCCTCCCCCTCTCCCTCCCTAGTGTCCCATCCCCTCACATCATCAATACCCCTCAACCCCTCTGTCACTCCCCCCCCCCTCTTCCCCCCCACCCCTCCTCTGGAACCCCTTACATCAAAGCCACCCAGCTTAACGTGCCATTGATTAGGCCAGCAGCGGGGGGGTTTCCATAGGGGGTGGGGACTTCCAGGGGGGTGGGGAGTTCCAGGGGGAGGAGGGTGGTAGGGGTTGTAGCCGGTACTCCGGGGGAGTTCAGCTATCTACCACTCCTTGGGATCAACACAGAACCCTCCTCCTACTACAGACAGCTGCTGCAACACTGGACACACACAGCACTGACAGGCTAGGCTGGCGGTAGTCAAACAAACAGGGAAAATAAGAGTTCATCTTTCTCTGCGGCAGCTGGAAGTCCACAGACTCCTCCCTAACGCGGCTCTCTACTCCACCTTCCACGCTGCCGTGTGGGTGTTGCCACTGCTGGAGGAGAGAGGAGATGTGAGGGAGAGAACAGTACCCTGGGGTTGTAGTGTAAACAGCAGAGCCCCCCCCCCCCACACACACACACAGGCACCAGCACACACAGGAATAAACACACACACACACACAGGCACAAACATACACAGGCGCAAACAAACACACAGGAAAACACACACACACAGGTACAAGCACACACACACAAGCACACACATACAGGCACAAACACACACACACACAGGTACACACACAAACAGACAAACACACACATACAGGCACAGGCACACACAGGCACACACACACACACACAGGTACACACACAAACAGACAAACACACACACAGGCACAAACACAAACACACACACACACAGCAGTCCAGGTCCTTGTTCTTGAAGTGGGCCTCCCATCAGCAGCCTTTCTTTCCTGTCCGTCTGCTGGCTGCATTAGAGAGCAGCTCTGTTTCTGCTCCTCCAACACACCTCGTCTAGACTCCGTCACCTGGGCGATGAGCGTAATTGGTCTAATTGGATGTTTGCACACAGCCAATGATGCATGTCAACAACCTATTTTAACAGCGGTTATGTCTTGAGCAATGTTGTCGTAGGCCAGCTTTACGTTGCCTGTCTACAGAGCCAAGGCTGCACCCTCATGAGCGCACAAACACCAGCTAACTTTCATCTCACGGCCAAACTTCACGAGTGTTCTGTCATTCAGCTATGACAACACGACGTTACAAGTAGCTCTGGTTCCACTAGGTACTGAAAGCCATGAAGGGCTCTTCACATCTGTATGATTTTGAGATGGCATAATATCCTCTCACGCCCGCCTACACGCACTATCTGGATATTCATGAGAGGAGAACGAGGCAGTTCTAACTATACTGATGGCGGCCAGCTGAGTTGTTATACAGGAGGGGGGCAGGGGGGCTATGATCATGGGCTCTCGTGCTTCCTAGTAGTGCCATACATCACCGCTGTCATCTAGGGTGTGCGATGGAAGGACAGCTACTAACCTGACCCCACCCTGAGTGTTTAACTACTTACGCCACATTCTGGCATCACATAATCAGTGGGAATGGGCACCTCTGTATGCACATACTGTGGGGGGACGGTAGCTGATGTGAATTAAAAGCGCTTGTATCAACAAGGGCGGAGGTGTGTGCAGCGAGGAAGACTGCGGGCCTCAGCTGAGAGGCTGGGGGTCCCTGAGGTGAGAGCGCCTCAGGTCAGGTAACTCAGCTCTGGGCTGAACAAGCCCCCAAACACCTTTCATAGCCTCCAGTACAGACCAGCCTGATCCTGCTCTCAATGATCTCTTCAACTCTGTCTGTCTGTCTGTCTGCCTGCTTACCTGTCTGTCTGTCTGCCTGCTTACCTGTCTGTCTGTCTGCCTGTCTGTTTGCCTGCCTGTCTGCCTGTCGGCCTTGGTGCTCCTCTGTCTGCCTCCCTGCCTGTCTCCCTCACTGCCTGCCTGCCCACACGCCTGTCTGCCTGCCTGCCTGTCTGCCTGCCTGCCTGTCTGCCTGCCCACACGCCTGCCTGCCTGCCTGCCTCCCTACAGCCCCCTCCTACAGCACCTAGGGTTATAGTCAGGAACACAGCCCTTCCAAAGTCTCAGTAGAAATCAGCGGTGCAGGATCGGTGAGAAGGCTTGGGCAGGGAGAGGCCTGGGAGAGGAGGAGCGCTGCTCTGGCTCTTCTGAGACTCCCCTCCTGGCTTTTGAAGGAGGGATGAGCGGAAGGAAAATCAATAGGCTGGAGCAGAAGGCCTACGATGGCATGGCTAATCTGGTTTCTGCATTAATGTTTCACATGCTGGGAGAGCTGTATAACCCTCTGTACTGTGGGCCTCAGCAGACACACACACACACACACACAGTGATAGCCTTCATGGATACACAAAAGACCGAGAAACACCCTTTTCAAAAAAAAGGTCCTTGGATACTTGCAGTGAGGTGCACACACCACAAGCCTCTAAAACACATTCACACATACAGTAAAAAGGCTTAACATTCTCTGACACTCAGATGCAGGCAAAACAATGTGCAGAAACAACAATAAATGGTCATTACTGTGGACAATATATCAAGCAGATCTTGATATCCCAAGACGAGCGACCACTTTGTGATGGACGGAACAGAACTCGACTTTACTGATATATACAGTAGCATAGGCAACACACCATCTTTAGCTTTGCAAAAAGTACGACGAAGCTGTAATAATACAGCAGACAAGATGAGGATGGGGAGCTCAGTGGGTAGAGCATTTGACTGTAGATCAAGAAGTCACAGGTTCAAATTCTCTCGGTACTGTACATTGCAATGGATAAAATAGCCTGCTAAATATGTATTTATTTTCTGACGTGAAATGATGTTTGGACAGGCACGGTTACCTGGAACAGACTGAGGAAAGAGTAGGAGGGAGAAAAAATAAACTGGCCTTAAAGAAATGCGAGCTTTAGGTCACTGGCAAGATAACAGGAGACCCTGTTTTTGGAGATTGGTTCACGGAGTGTGTGTGTGTGTGTGTGTGTGTGTGTGCGTGCGTGTGTGTGTGTGCGCGTGCGTGTGTGTGTGTGAGTGCATGCATGCGTGAGAGAGAGAGAGAGAGAGAGAGAGAGAGAGAGGGAGGAAGAGAGGGAGAGGGAGAGAGGGAGGAAGAGAGGGAGAGAGGGAGGAAGAGGGAGACAGAGGGAGACAGAGAGGTAGAGAGAGATAGAGAGAGAAAGAGAGGGAGGGGAAGAGGGAGAGAAAGAAGAGAGAGGGAAAGAGAGAGAGGGAGAGATAAGTAGCAGTGTGGAGCAGCGATCCTCCCCAGACACTGAATCATAATCTCTAAACTCTACAGGTATTTGGGTGTTTATGCCACAGTTTCCACATTTCTTTCCCCTGACATTAGGGGGGATATAACTCAGGGGCGACAGACGGACATCTCCCTTGCAGAGACTGGTACGGAGAGGAGAGCTGCCATAGGCTACCCACCTCCCCCACGCACCCACCCCCACACACGGCCAGATGTGCGTTTCTATCTGCTACCCCCCTCCCTGTCCTCGTCCCACCACTCGTCCTGACACCGCTAACGCCTGCAAACACGCTGGAACACTCACTCATTTGGCTCCAGCGAGCAACATAACTGGTCTTCCAGCAATTTTAAAAAGACGCTTAACAGTGAGATTCAATTCTGCTACAGTGTTTTGAGTCCTTCAACTTTATTAAACTGGTCCCGATGAGGTGTTCACTAAATCAGGGTTTTTTTAATCTTATCGTTTGTATTTTAGTTGTGAGTTATATGATGTGTAAAAGTTTCCAGTCTCTCTGCATCCAACGAAAAGACTACAGTGACCATCACAACCCAAAGTGTACTAATGATGCATAATGTACTAACAGGTGTAATAGATGGTTGTGCGTCGATACAGTTGTGGTTGTCATTTTAATTTCAATTTATTTTCTTCTGCAATCTATCTATCTACTTCTATTTTGAGGTCGTTCAATTTAAATTATACCATTAAACAGTCAAACATTTTCCTAGTGGTACATAGTTGAAGTATTTTTAATGTCACCCCTCCAAAAATAGCTGTGCTGGGTTGGCTAAGATGGGCTTATTTTGTAAAACCTCTGCCAATCAAACTCTTGCAAAGGTACAAGTTCAGACTTAATTGGGGGCGCCATTAATCATTTTTGAATTCATTGCAAAATCTTACCCATTGTATCTTTCACTTTGGTTCCCATGCAATCAAATGAACCATTTGGACCTCTTCAACAGTTCAACAGCTTAACAGTTCAACAGTTGGCGTTGAAGTTCAAGGTTGGGGGAGGTTAACAATGAACATTGACGCCTTAGGTCTAAGGGAGAGTCATTTAGTATTATATTGAATCCAATAAAAGTTAAGAAGTCATTAGCAAACTTCCTACTGTATCTTATATTACCCACGCATTTGATGTTAGGCTAGCAATTCCTGGTTCTGGAAGCTGTGTAGGAGGCCTAGTCATGCACCTAAGATCAAGATAAGGTTAGCTAATCCTAACCCTTTAGGGGCTGTATAAAATTACCTACCATCTTTAATATTTATCATATGCTGTCATTAAATCTATTGAAATATCAATGTTTTGTATTATAAAGTATAGTATAGCCAGTATTCAACCAAGCCTTCAAGACATGACGACCCTCTCATCACAGTGTCTTTACGTCGAAGACAGCTATAAATCTGGTGGAATCATCTTTCTTAACGCTCTAATTATATCATTGCAAGATGTGTCCATATATGTATTCTATATCTATATCATATTAGTATATAGATATAAGACTGATATCTATTATAGATAATTATATTTATTATATATATATAATATATGTGTTATAATAATTTATCTATCATCTATCGATCTAGAATATAGATAGATAGATAGAAATATAGATATATAGATAGATAGATAGATAGATAGATAGATAATATATATTCAATTTATACTCTAATATGTGCTGTGGTAATGATATATATCTATATATTATATATAGATATATATATATATATATATTAATCTATATCATATATATTTATATATAATATATATGTGTGTTGTGGTGTGTGATTATATACCTATATATTGAATAATTAAATGACTGATAATATGCTATAATCTATATCTGATTTATATAGTATTGGTGCGTGTGTGTGTGTTTAAAAAATGTATTTGTTTTACAATGCTTGATAACCTGGGGGTTGGTACTCACCGGTTTCACGTTCATGGGGACAGGGTCGAACAACTCGGTGACTTCCAGCTCGAGAGTCTCTCGGGTCACGCTGAAGAAATGCACCAAAGGTTTTGGGACTTTAGATGCGGGGAAAGTCGGCAATATCGGAGACAACTATAACAATAGGTCTAAGTTGTAAGTCGTTATAAGTATTACAAGGGCTCTGAAGGCGGAACCGTTCCTGTCACACACTGTCGGTCACTTCCTAGAGCCACTAGTTCATCGCGACGAGAGGTGCGCATGCAGCTGAATCTCATCAGTGCGCACGGGTCATTTTCAGTGCTTGGATTGATATCTGCAGCGCCTCCAACGAGGTGAAACTTGACGGACGCTTTAATCGAATAAATGCGTTTTTACAAAAGTCAAAGACAATAATTATGACAATTGGGATAATTGTAGTACATTGAATGTCTATAGACTGTTTGTAAAAAGTACATTTTAAAATATATATTGTCAAGTTGAAGTTACAAATTCATTCAGTGTCGATAAATAAATCAATGTTTTGAAGAGGTATACAGCTCTGTTCTTTTCTACCAATGTAATTTTGTTTTCAAGTTTTACTTTCACTGCAATTTGGTGGGATTTTAGCTTTGTGAGAGCCAAGAGCATTCACTAAACCTCACTGTCATTAACACGCTTTATTGTGGCTGGTGTTCGGTTTGCACTAAACACAAACACACACACATACACACACACAACCTGTCTAACCTGTGTCTAATGTGTTGCTAGGTCTTGTGGCAGTGCTATTTTTCAAGGACAGTATTGATTGCCCAGCTGGAGACACTGTAGTCTCCCCCTTGTAGAAGGCAGCTTGTGTTCTTTGTGTGGTGATTCCTCCCCTAGTGGCCCCGCCCCTGAATTGTGTTGTTCCTGTTTCAGGCAGAGTTATTGCTTTTCCCTCCGGCCATGTGCTGGACAGCCTGGACTCTTGCAAGGCAGTGCAAGATCAAAGTGTGTTTTTGCGTTATGTTTTGAACGCGCGTGCTCATACTATTGCATAGCAGACGCTCACACATCCACTGTCAGGACGATAAACTCGATCAGAGAGAGACGCGCGTTTAAGGGGCTCTGTTGTGTGACCTGCTGGCTGCAGGGCATGTGGGTCATCTTCGGCAGAACTCAGTGCTGGCTCAACATCCAGAGGAGGGGTGCGTTAATCCTCTCTCAGCCCAGGAATGCTACCTCCAGCCCAGCCAGCGCTCAGGCTAGCAGCCGCTAGGGCCCCCACGCTAATTGGAGGCTCTGAAGCGTTTGGAGGCATGCAAATATCTCCGGCTTTGCTCAGATACCCTTCTGTTCCACTTCCACTCCTCTCCAATCCCCTCATTCCACCTGACTGAAGGAGAGGAGTGGAGAAGCAGAGAGGGAGGGAGAAGGAGGCGGCGGTGGTGGTGGTGGGGGACAGCTGCTGTTGTTGTCTCCGGTGCTTCCCTGGGCCTGTGGCTGCAAGTCGCTTGGCTGCATGTCACTGGCACTAGTACAATCAAGTTTAGAAGATTATTTGCAGGCCGGCTGAACGTCCAGATTTCCTATGAAAGGCACAAGCTGCAAAATCCTAGGGTTTCCAAATCCCACCCATGCGGACACCACACACTACCCCCCCTCGGCCCACCTCACAACATCCAACACAGCTAAGGCGCCGGATTAGCCCCACCTCACACGACACACACTGCCCCACCACCTCCCACACTCCGCACACGGGCCCCTTAACCTCGAGCCACCTGAGGGACACCACATCGGAGCTTCCCCACCTCGGTCACACACACTATAACACACAACAAACTGCCCTGCGCAACAACAAGACAAGCTCAGAACATGGGGTAAAAAATCTACGGGAGGCCTCAACACATTGCTACTTAACACACTAGACGCAGAGTACTGCACAAAAACACACAGAACACACGCAACTCCACTCTCACACACTCACACTTGGCTTTCTTCACGAAACCATACTCCCACACAACTACTTGACACACACACTGACCTCGAATCAGCCACACACACACTTTCCCTGCACAAAAGCCACACTGCCCCTTCCACCCACCCACACACTGCCCCCACCTTCCACACACCACTGCCTCCTTGAGAATGTGCCACACCATTCACGGATCACGACTCATACGCCCGCACAAATACTACATACATACATGCACCACACCCACCACATATTGCATCTTGCCCTCGACTGTACAACATTCAACAAGGACACAGCCCCGAAGCCTCCCACACAGATTTGCCCACAGGGTACAACCACACGTAGCTGGACAACTATCGTTATCATTCATATGCTCTCATCAACCTCGATTGGTGACACTTAGGGAACGTATACCTATACTATGGCATTCCTTTTTTCTACGCGCACGACATTAAGTCGTGGGGTTAGCTCATACTCCATTCTTTTCCACGCGAGCCCGCGACCTCTCGTGTGATCTTCGCACACCTGCGTTCTTAGATTTCTCATTGGGAACTAACACTGACGCTCTCAGGTCCGATTCGCGGGCAGGAGTGAAAGGGAATACAAACCAGTACGAGAATCGGCTTCGCAGCAAGGGGCCTCACGCACTATTAAGCCTCCAATCCATTCATCTTCAGACACATAATGAAGACAACTACGCTGCCCCATCACAAGACCAACTACTGTCCTCATGCCCAGTCAGACTACGGAGTCTTGTAAAACAAAACAAAAATAGCAGGACCATATTTTTGTAAAGAAATGATGTGTTAACGTGTCAGTGAATTAGATAGAGCATTAAGACATTGCTGAAATGCTTGGAAATATAAGAGGCAGCGTGAAGCCAATTCAAAATCCATAGATTATAGACGACACGATGCTTTGCATTTCAAAAAGATCTAGCATTTCAAAAGCCACTCTACTGAGTATGCTATTTCTTAATTGTTCGTCAGCTAATCTTCTACTGACCCAATTAAAAAGAGGAAGCCGAATTCTGCAGTGTAGACTATGCGTTCGCTCAGTGGATGTCATGCACGAGTTTCGACACCGCCAACCACACAGCGTCTGTCACTCTCAATATTCTAGTATCAATCTCGCACTGTTCCTAAGTGTGCTCCAGAATAATCCAAAATGCAACCCTGTCAGCAATATACTCTATACGTGCGTTGGGTCATCGCTCGCTTATCCTTACCGTGCTCGGCCTTCTTCTCGACTTTCGATATCGTCGTACATGACCTCAAATTGCATTATGTCTCCACAGCCCCACTTTATTCTATGTCCACTGCTTGCAGATCGGTTCGGACACCCGCCTCTCCATTTGGATTCCGCACTCTCTCGCCCTAACACACACAAGGTGGCCCGCTGAATTCTCGTTGCATCAAAGGGAAGGCGTGGTTACATAAAAGAAGGAAAACTATTGGGGTGGAACCCTAGACAGAAGAAAGCCTGCTAAAAGCATCAGTCTCTAACTTAGACACTGACCCCTTGAGATGTATATTCAAGGGTCACTTGCCATTTAGAGGCAGATAAAAGACTGCTCCATTGACACTCTGCAACTGCTTCAAGCAGATGATACACAATATTCCTCCTTTTTTGAATATTTTTTTTTACAGTACTCTGGTTAATGTAAGAATGTCCAACAGAAGTATTAGAGGCATCAGTATTGCCAGCCACTGTGTGACATTCCACTCTCCTCTTCCTTGTTCTCTGGCACACACATGACAACCGCACAGACAACTGGATGGGTCCTCGGGGACTGGTTTTGGCATACCAGGGCATAAATTAGTCCCTCCACCCAACCCTCCACCCCTCCATCCCTAGGTGGGGTTTTCCTGCCACACTCCCATTCACCCCCAGAGAGCCCTCGTTAGCTGAACCCATCCACATGTCACAGAGACATCCGTGTTGAGTGGCCCTTCTGCTGCCACACACCACGCTTCCGTTCTCACTGGCCCCAAGCTCCTCCTATCTCCTCCCCCCTCACAGGAAGTCCTCTCCCATCTCCTCACCCCTCACAGGAAGTCCTCTCCCATCTCCTCACCCCCCACAGGAAGTTCTCTCCCATCTCCTCACCCCTCGCGGGAGGTGAGGGCATCCTAAAGTCATCACTCCTGTCATCTACAGGTCAGGCGTGACGGTGACTTATGGCTCAGGACAGGGGATGAGCACAAGGCACTGCTGGGCGCAGAAACAAGCCCTGTGTTTGTCCAGGAGGACAGAGGAATACTGTGGAGGTATGTTGGGTGGCAGGTCTGATGTGGGCCGGTTCCATTCCTGCTCCTCCACCTTGGTGTGGCCTAGTCCCATTCCCGCTCCTCCACCTTGGTGTGACCTAGTCCCATTCCCGCTCCTCCACCTTGGTGTGGCCTAGTTCCATTCCTGCTCCTCCACCTTGGTGTGGTCTAGTTCTATTCCTGCTCCTCCACCCTGATGTGGTCTAATTCCATCCCTGCTCCTCCAACCTGTTATCGATGGCCAGGTCCCATCCTTGCTCCTCCAGCCATGAACTTGTCAATAGGCAAACCTGACACAGTCATGCACAAAACATCATAATGACATTGAGCAGAGACTCAAGCTGTTCTGCTCCTTATGTAAACTCGGTCAGATATTAATCTACCACCTGTAGGTAACACAGTCGATACATCTGCAACACTCCTCCCTCTTCGGGGTAAACAAAGGTACATACCAAAGCTTTTACTCCGCTCATCACTGCAGATGTTTTTGTTAGGGTGGCATTTTCTAATAAACATGTTCTGATAATAATGACGCTATCCTGCCTCACATGTGATTTCCCAATGATTTACACCTAGACCGTGACCCTGATAACTAGCGCACAATAGTATGGAGCTTTTCAGTGCTCTTATTGCTTGGGTAAACCCTTGCAGTCCAAGGCCATCTTGGCTGAGCCCAGGAAGCAAAGATAGCAGAGCGATGAGGAGGAGGAGGAGGGGGGGGGGCGAGGGACTGACTGATAACGCTTAGAGGTAGAGGAAGGAAGGCTAGAAGGAGGGCATGGAGGAGTAAATCACGAGCTGGATCGCAGGCACAAGCCTGTTTCGTGCCCACTAGTAACCGGCGGTAACAGTTGTACCTTCTTTCATGTTGAGATTTATTTGGATGGCAGCAGGGGATTGAGACTGCAGGACTGGCCTGTGAGAATGACCTCTGACCCCCTCGGCTTAGCAGAGCTGCTAAGGATCCTGTGGAATACCCAGAAGGCCTCACACCACCAGTGTGTCTGGGACCACGGTGTCAGATTGCTTAGAGGGTTTTTTTTTCCAAATGCATTTTTCAAAAGGGGAAAATCAATAAGGAGAAGTAAGGAGCAGTCAAGGAACATGGGCCTGTGATATTTACTATGCTTTAATTTCCGAAGGGCACAATGTGTTCTGGGCACTTTCTGAAGATGTGGCTGTGAAAAGGGGAGGGTACTTGTGTGTGTGTGGAGGGGGGGGAACTATTGATATAAAAAAATATTTGGTCATTTTCTATTGTTTACACTTCTGTCCAAAATGTAGTTGTTTTGGTGAAAAAAGATATTTAGTAATTTTCTATTGTTCACACTTGTCTCCATAATTTCTTTATTTCGGTGCATTATTTTGTCTGACACACGACTGCAATCACCAATAGTTGAATCGCAGGATTTAAAAAAACAAACATTTTTTGTCTAAGATGCCACCAATAACATTCTTGTATTGTCTGTGCATTGGGTGAATTCTGGCACAATGCCTCTATCATGTCGTGGTTCTGCGCTCTTGTATCGAGGCTAGTCTGAGCAGTGTATCTTAAATTCGCATGCACAAGATGCGTAGCATACACACCTCATGTTGAGCCAAACAAAAGCTTTTATTGAGGTAAGTTGAGTCACGTCCATATCGTTCAGAGGTGTAGACTGCTGCTCCTCATCTCCCTAGGAGTAATTCATCGCCCCGCCTGGTCCTCCACTCGGCGAGTTCCCTCAATTGTCTGCTCCCAAGTCCTGCCCCCAGAGGTTTTGACGGTACCTCTACTCCCTCCCATCTTCTCCCAGAAAAAGAACCCCACTTTCTCCCAGCTGCCAATCTCCCCATATCCCGCAAGTTTACCCCCAGCCTCTGTGCCCGAAGCGACCACTTACTATTCCTGTCTCCCTGTGTTCTGAACAGCTCTTATTCTCTCAAGATCAGAATAGGACGCTCAAAGCCCTCACTCACGCTGACTTATGAGATTAGATGCCTTATGCTGACCCCTTCTGCTCTTATCAGAGGTCTCGTGGAGACCTATTCAGTGCTCCAGCTCTCTCCCTCAACTGCGTCATGGCCCGATAGTCAAGCCTGAAGGGCACCTTACTCAGAATCTTCCACCCCTCCTTCCCTCCCGTCTCTCCGTTACCTCGCCTGTCTTCTCTTCTCTCCTCTCTCTCTCTCTCTCTCTGGAGTCTCTTCCGTTTTTTCCTGTCTAGGGTACCATTGGTGCCCGCCTTATCCCCCTCCAGTGACGATGACCCCTGACCCCCCAGAGTGGAGACAGACGAGAGAGGTGACGAGAGAGAGATAGATGTTTGGACCTGACTTGATGAGGAGAGAGAGACGCTGAGAGAGAGCCAAGGAGAGAGAAGATGGGGATGGGGGCGAGCCTGGTTAGCCCTACTCACCTCCAGCCTCAGAGAGACGCTGCTGACTGCCAATTGTACGCGTTGGAAGGGCTCCTGGCTGTGTTGGGGGGTGGCCCAGCCATAC
>BROE01000013.1:4160727-4205679 GCA_036571765.1 Plecoglossus altivelis
AGGGGGAGGGGAATTACCAGCAAGAGAGAGGCTGAGGCACTGAGTTGGGGTGGCAGCCTCTAGATGCAGCCTGGGGAGGCCTCAGGCTTCTGTCACTGTCTTAACACAGCAGCTAACAGAGCAGCTAACAGAGCATCTAACAGAGCAGCTAACAGAGAAGCTAACAGAGAAGCTAACAGAGCATCTAACAGAGCATCTAACAGAGCAGCTAACAGAGTATCTAACAGAGCATCTAACAGAGCAGCTAACAGAGAAGCTAACAGAGCAGCTAACAGAGAAGCTAACAGAGAAGCTAACAGAGCAGCTAACAGAGTATCTAACAGAGAAGCTAACAGAGCAGCTAACAGAGAAGCTAACAGAGAAGCTAACAGAGAAGCTAACAGAGAAGCTAACAGAGAAGCTAACAGAGCAGCTAACAGAGTATCTAACAGAACAGCGCAACTAACAGTACAGCGCAGCTAACAGAACAGCACAGCTAACAGAACAGCGCAGCTAACAGAACAGCGCAGCTAACACCAGGCACCGGGCCAGGAACCGTCTGAAAACAAAGACGGAGAGGAGGACTAGGTAGAGCGGGCGGAGCAGAGAGGTGGAGGAAGGCAGGGCCCATGTCTGTGTTTGTGGAGGATTAGCAAAAAGTGAACTGTGTCCTAACATGACTAGGATTAGCTGCCGTATGGGATTTGGTCAGACGTGCTGCTGTTATGCTGTTTCACATTCTGTCGTACACCTGATTTAGGATTTATTTGGGTTTTTTTGTTCAGGATTGAACAAAGTTCTTTTCGATTTTACAGACGTTTTTGACGACAGAAGTCATCACATGCACAAAGACACCCAGTAAAGACACACAAAGACACACTGCACACACACACACACACACAGATACCCAAGACTCAGGAGAGGTTGACCTCCTCCACAAGATAATGACAGCGGAGAACCTGTCCTGGTCTCCCTATCAGCTCTGACATCACACTCTGACAACACACTCTGACAACACACCACTTCAAAGACCTTGCTTTTGATGCTAACCATCAATATGCATTTCATCCTGCACCCTTTCCCTCTCCAACATTCCTCCCTCGCTCCCCTCCTCAGCTGGTAATTGCCTTCAAAGTCAATTAGCGCAAATCATTTGCGACCGTCCGTGTGGTAAAGACCTATCGTTGACACCCGGACGAGTTGACAGTGGACGGCGTCCTGGAGGTCACATGTGTTTGCTCAGTGATTCTCATTTTTATTTAAGCCCCTTGCATTCTACGCTCGCTCAAATACGCTATCAGTATAACCCATGTCAGCTCTTACACATTAATCTCCAAATATGGTGTAGGGCTTTTGAAATGCATTTTCGGGGGGCGCATCAAGCTCACAGGGCATGCGGCATTTACATGGGGTACTGGTAAGTATGTTTACTTAATTTGTTGGACTGTGTGTTGCAGGTTTGCATCCGCTGCCTAAGCTGATGTTTGGCTAATGCTGCCAGGGTCATTTCACCCTGGTGCCTGCCTGCATCCCCTTCGGAAAATACATGTTTTACTCCGAGAGACAGATCAAAGGAGAGGAGCTGGGATCAAAGACCAGCATCACGGCACTTTGGTCACATCTGTGTTGTTTACATGAATGCTAAAGGCACTTATATATCAAATATGACCAACTTTGAAAAATATATGTGTTGTATCAAAGTATTTTGATGTCACTTTTGAAGTACATCAATGCATCGGGGGATAATTTAGAAATTTCACATTAACAATTTTGTAAGCCTTTAACAAGATTGGAGAACGGAGCCAGGATGGTCCATGAATCTGTTTGCATCTTCAACCCTTTTCAAATTTGGCGATGTTCACGGTGTCGTCCACAATCCCTGTAGGTGTCTACAGAGCCTAACCCTCTCTCTCTCTCCACATCCTCTCACTCTCTACAGAATGATCAAACAGCAACTCTTCTGAAAAAATAACAACTATTAAGAGAAAAAAAATATGAGCACGTGATTTCGCCTCACATTAGCTAGTGTATTTCTCTCAAGTGTCTTGTCTATCTGGTGACCTCTGATATTGCCTGTTGGTAATCTGCCCTAACAGGGGTAGGAGACAGGAGGGGAGGGTAGGGGGGGGGGCTTCAGTGACCTGTGAGCCCGCCTGCTGTTGGGCTGGGGGCTAACCCCCCCCGCCCCCCCCCGCGCCCTCCCGCGCCCCTCTCTAACTGGATTATAGAGTCCCCCCTCAACCCCACCCCCACCCCCACCCATGCAGGTCTGCCTGAGTCCTCCAACATCATTAGGGGGTCGGGCTGGTCTCGGAGCATGACTAAAACACCAGACCCTCTCCCTCCACCTCCCTCCCCTAGCCATCCCCAAAGGTGGGGTGAGGGGTATTAAGGGGCAGGGGTGGGAGGGGGGAGGGAGGGCGGTGTCGAGGGGTTGTCAAGGGATGCAGAGGGATCCGCGTTTTCGTGCTCTCTCCTTCCTTTCTTCCTCTCTCTCCCCTGTCCCTGCTCTCCTCCCAGCCAGTGACCCCTGACAGAGAGGTATGTGGAAAGATAAGTGAGTCTGGAGGAATGTGAGGTTTGGGGTTGATCTGGTCTGTCTGTTACCCAGGTCACAACTGGACTGAACACAAAGATCTCCCGGCCCCTTCCTGGCCCAAGGCTCCAGGCTATCCAACAACTGCTGAAGAGATTGGCCCTCTGCAGAGGACCCTCCCAGCTCCTCATCTCCCAGAGTAGCTAAGATGCTGCAAGGTGTGTGACACAGAGGTGAATTAATCCCCTCAACGGTTTGTTGTAGGCAGGAAGCATCTTTTGTTCATTCATATTCATTTATGCTTCTTGTGTTGTTTTGTATGAAAATGAATGCAATGCGCCTTTGCCTCTTGACCTGGATGGAAAGCGAGAGACTAAGCTGTGTATTCATGTTTGAAATCCATCTTACAGTAAAAGTAGTTATCTGACTAGAGAGAGAGACTAGGGAGACCAAGAGAAAAGAGAGAGAGAGAAAGATACTGGAGAGAGAAAGAGGGAGAGAGAGAAAAAGAGAAAGGAGAGACTGGATAGACAGAGGAAGAGAGACAGAGAGAGAGCGTGAGAGAAAAAGAGAAAAGGAGAGAGAGAAAGGAGAGACTGGAGAGACAGAGGAAGAGAGACAGAGAGAGAGAGAGCGTGAGAGAAAAAGAGAAAAGGAGAGAAAGGAGAGACTGGAGAGACAGAGGAAGAGAGACAGACTACATGGAGAGAGATAGGGGGTGAGAGAGAGAAAAGGCAGGGGTCATGACATGTAAAGTGATGCATTCTTAGCATCTGCAGACCAGACAGATGAAGACAAGATCCAAGAGAAAGAAGAATCACAACGTTCTACCTAGATTTCGCCTGAATAAAATCAAATAAAAAAACATCCAGCCATAGATATAACCTTACAAAGGGTATTGGGCAGTCAAACATAAAAAGTTATTCCTTTGTGAGATGTGATTACAGGGAATCCTTCCGTGGAGAGAGAGACAGTCGGCATAGAAAGACATTAAAACCGAGCACCACGTACAAGCGTAACGAAGTGAGTGTAAGAGAAAACAGACAGCGATCTAAAAGGCCCCATGTATATTTTACAACTCGAAACCCGGTGTATGAGGGCGAAGGCATTGAGCTCAGTTCACTTCAGCAGGCAGGTCAGAGCTTCAAGGTCCTGAGTACTCTGACTGACAGTTTGCTCTCGCAGGCCTGAGCGGCCTGAGTATTTCGAGTGTAAACTGGCGTTGGTCTATGTGTGTCGGAGCCGTCGTGGCGGGAGCGGTGCTGGACGAGAACAGCAGCAGATGCAGGCTGACACCCTGACGCCCCGGAGCAAACGCACAACGAGCGCAAACTCCTGCTCACACAACCGGAAGAGGTGACAAAACAGATCAGGTAACGTTGCTTTTTCGGGCGGGTTCCCTTCCCTCTCCCTCTGCCTCCCTCCCTCTCCCTCTGACGAATGATACATTTACATCAGACGTCCGTAGTCATCGCAGGTGACAGGCGGAGAAATCGTTTAATAGGAGGGAGGTGACACTTACTGGTCCAGCAGATGTCAACCGCTGCTGGTGTTTTCTGTGTCCAACAAGGAAACGTCTGGGAGACTGCATCTCCAGTCTCTTTCTTTTCAACGACAATTAATATAATTACACTTATATCGGAATTATACATTTATGTCTGGGGAAATGAATGGTAGTTTTTGCAAACTGTGCTCTTTACTACAGCGCCAGCCTCGTTATATTCAGTAGAGGCAATTAAAATAATTTCTAATCTTTGAATGTCCGTTGAATAGAATTACATTTAAATTCCCTAACCAGTCTGTTGTTGCAAGGTATCGTCATTGTCCTTGGTTCGTCGTGCGAAAGCCAGGTTCTGAACTGGGAAACTACTCAAAAGTGAAACCCTGAACTAACACATTATTCCGGCGAGAAATTCGGGAATTTTTTTTAAACTTGTGACAATGATTTGCATGAAAAAAGACCACCATTGACTTAAAATAAATGCCAACCATAATGTTTCCTTGCTTAAAAAAATAATATTTGGCCTTTTTAACTACCTATGGCATTAGCTCACGCATTCTTTATTCTCTGTGAGTAGACGTCCTTGGATAGTGTACGGAAGGTATTCAGGGCTGAGTCTTTGGGGTGCCTAGATGAGAGAGGTGGGGGGAGATTTCCAGTCCAGTCATTAATTCAGCAGGCATCTCCCGATTTGACATCACAACCCAGTTCACAAGCACAGAACCTCCTTAGCTGTTTCACTTGGTGACATTACGCTGAAATATTAAACACTCGGCCACATCTGCTTTTTTTATGCATTGAAGCCTATTTTGTGTAGTGCTTAGGAATATTAAAGTATAATTTATATTTCAGGAGTTTGACACCTTGACATTTTGGCACCTCTGTTTTGAATTTCAGCATGCGGTTTGACATGTTTGTATTAATAACATTGTGATCTCAGAGGGCTCTGGCCCCAGGCTACTTGAACAAGACTACTAAAGAAAGGATTTCAAAAGGAATTCTTGAGTAGCCTAGGGACTCGTCAAAATCAGCCCTGATACTTTTGCCCTGATAAAAATCCATTACACACATACGTACAAATGTGGGGGGATGGTGGTTAGCAACGTGTGTATGTGTGTGTGTGTATGTGTGTGTGTGTGCGTGTGTGTGAGGGAGAGAAAGAGAAACTAAAGTCAGAGAGTGTTTTTTCCAGAAAAATCTTTGATTCGTTTCAGATGGACGGCGGTGAGAACGGCATCAATGGGCTGGAAGGCTAGTGCGGACCTCGCCTGGTGTCGTCCTCTCTCACGGTTGAATCATTTCGCCTCCCAACTCGCAACATCTGTTTATCCATTCTGGTGTCTCAACTCCTCCATCTTGTGTCCTCCTCTCACCGCTGTGACCCTGCTCTCTGCTGCAGAACCCTCTCTCCTCCCCCTCTCCCGCCTTTTTCTCCGTGACACCGAGATCAAGACCGGTCTCTCTCTCTCTCTTTCTGGATCTCTGGTGTTCGGGTACATCACACAACGCCTGTAGCCTCAGGTTGAGCTCCATAAAGCATGTTTGAATGACTCCAGGTTCCACTCTAGTCTTTAGTCTGTCACTCTCCCACTACCCAGTCTTTATCCCTCCATCACTACTCCTCTTTACTGGCAGGGAGCTGTGCTACACGGAAGCTGCTAACTAATTGGATCGGAAAAATGAAACAGTAGAATTCGAATGTGATTAGTATCAGACAGCAGGTAACACAACACATACAAGCACAGGGAAGTGCAGTCAAATACTGTGTCATTATCTCCCGCAGCCCTGGAGTCTAGTACAGTGAAGACATCGATTCCATCTAATGGAATCTAGTTGAAGGGAACCACCACACACGGCTGGTGTGAGGCCACAAGCGGCCAGGACAGGGTGTCAAGTAATGGATGTCCCCCGTCTGTTGGAAAGGAAACTGAATGAAAACAAATGGAGAGCACCAACAATATTAACTGGGATGTATATATATATATATAAAAAATGGCTTCCATGAACTTGCAGAGAATGTGATTAACAATGTGTTTCTGACAGCTTCAACTGTAGGAGCTGATGGAGAAACGTACAGTGAATGTGTGTTTGAATCTCCAGGAGGGGGGAATTTAATTCAAGCCTTGTTTTCCGTTCAAATTTGTACCAATTCTACAGTGGATTTAGGATGAACAGGGTACCTCAGGTCCGTATTTGTCTCTGTCATAAAGAAGCCGTCAGATTCAAACATCCACATGGAATTTTGAGTTGTGATTGTTCTGTCACATGCATCACTTTTGATCTTTCCCTTCTTTAAGAGTCCGGATGATCTGTTTGGTCTGGCTACTCAGACCACTCTCTTGGCTCCCCTCTCTCCCCTCTCTCCCCTCTCTCCCCTCTCTCCCCCCTCTCGACTCCCCTCCAGTGCTGCTCTGTTACTCCCCCCTTGGTAGTCTCGTGGTTAGCTTGTCTCAACTGTGTAGCATCACAAGAGTCGCCGTAGCTGTGCCGTGGTTACATTATTCATGCTTTACAAATCCCTGCTATTCCTTCACCCTCATGTGATAAGAGTGTGCGTTGCTCAATGAGCATCAGTCCAGGAAACGACGTGGTGGGATTGTCTCTGGATTACAGCTGTCTGCTGCCCTTTCTGTTTTCAGTCTGGGAGAAATATTCCTTTCAACTCCTTATTGGTGTATCAGAAAGAAGATTGCAACATTGGGGGGATTTTTGAGCGGAATGACAATGTGAACATTGACACATAGAACAGATTTATGACGGTGCATCATAATGCGGATGTATGTCAGAAATGCAAGAACTAGGATTCGCTTTGAATTGATACTTGCAACGTCTCTACCCAAGTCCTGCATATGTATCCATGACTGGTCACCTCCATCCATGACTGGTCATCTCCACCCTAGCCTGTCACCAGCATTTATTGACCACTTCCACAACAGTCTGTTACCTTCACCCCTTTACAGTCACCTCCACCTAAGACTGTCACCTCCACCCAAGATGGTCACCTCCACCCATGACTGGTCACCTCCACCTCAGCCTGACCACGCTGCACTTCCGAGCCAGTCCTACCAGTCACAGGGGTTGTGTATAGAGAACATAGATTGGTTTAATTGAATTTCCAGTGTCCTCCAGTCCAAGGCACCAGGGTATACATAATTCCCTTATCCACATCAATGCAGGCCCTCTGCTGGGCTCAGTGAAGGGCTGTGGACCTGCTGTTAGCTGGCAGGATCTGCCACAATCAATTACACAAGCCTTGTTAAATAGACCCTCTGATTTCCTGCCACCCTCCCTCACACTGGCGGAGGAGGGTTACAGACAGAAGCAGTGAAACATGTAAGTCTCTTGGATCACTGTTCAGCCAAAGCACAGTTTACAGTCTAGGTTGTCTCAGAGGCCCCTGGTCCTAAACGGTGTGGCTAGAGAGCCTGTCTATGAGAAGGCTGGGTCCACAGTTAGCAGGGATCTTGTGATTAGGGCTATCAGTAGAATGGCTGAGTGCATTCTCTCACACTAACCACACAACCACACTACCTACCCAGTGGGGGGTGGGAGGATGGAGTGTGGGGGGGGGGGGTGGCTTCTATCTGGCACGCTCAGCCCTCCACACACTTATATGCAACACCACTCAAGCACACACACACACACACACACAAGCACAATTACATGCACGCATTACCTAAAATAAATGTGCTTTTGTATTGTGATGGATCATGTTTCATTTGAAATTGTACGACATATTTGTTAAATATATGAATGTACCAATATTGCTTTCCCCTATAATTTCCCTTTCAATAAATCTTTGTATTCCTATCTGAAAAAGGTTTTATAGAAATAATTATATGCTATTTTTATAATATGGCAATATCAAGGATTATATCAAATTTAAAATTATTTAAAATGATTTTAACTTCATATAATCATTTTACATTGTCAAGATAAAAGGTACATTTAAATACTAGTCTTACAAATACTCTCCGACTCCAACTGCAGTCAATGATCACTGACTAAATGTATTAATTTCACACTGACTTCAACTGTCTAAAATAATCACTGACTAACTGTAATAAAAAACTGTCTGGTTTTAACTGTATCAAAAAATGTATCAGATCACACATATTAATAATAATAGTCATACAAAACACATAGTCATTTAGTAAGGTTGTCTTTTAATGATGGTGTTAAAGCTGTCAATGATTGAATTATCTGTTGCCGTTTCAAATCTTAATTGATTGCATATTGTAATGTGATTTTGTGCAAAAAAACATGAAAGAAGTGTATCTTCCCCTTTGCTCTCAGGCTTACCAACTAAAATCATATTGGATTTCCTAAGTGTTTTAAAACACTTTCTGACACACTTATTTGCTGACAGTCTTTTCATTCGCCTGTTTTCACTCTCAAAAAAAGGATCTTTTGTGAATCTGTTAATACAAAAATACATCTTTGCTGCAGTTCCTAAAAGCGGCCGCTTTTTCTGACACCTTCTCAGCTCTCGTATTTAAGATGATTTTCTCTTTTGTGGCTGGCTGTATTGAGGCAGGTTTAAGTGCCTTGGCGAAGCTCCTCTTCATTGATGTCTTCTACTCTCTCCTCTGGCCTCTCCCTCGTCTTCACTGCTGCATGAAAAAAAAGATGTCACTGTAAACTCCGACCCCCTCCAGGTCCACATCCACTCTCCGTCAGGAAACACATGCCTGAACAATTAACTCTCGCACTGCCATCAATTTAGCCTTGGAGGAAGAAAGAACCGAGTCAGCCAGGTTCAAGAAAAAGAATAAGAAAAAGCAGCAGGGAGGTTTTTTTTGAAGAGAAACCAGTTTTCTTTCCCCTTCCCGCTGTACCTGTCACCAGGCTGATGGAGAGATGCTCTCAAGGGTTCTCCATTCATTCAGCCGCGGCCTCCTAACTGCACAGCCGACAATGGCGCGGGCGCATGGGGGTTGTGTTTATCCTTAAATCCAGGGCCGTTAAGTTCGACCAGTGTCATGACGAACGTCTGCGGCAGGTACGTGTGTTTGCCAAACTTCCAGGGAGGAGAGGAGCTGCCGGAGAGTATTGATCTCAGTCACGCATCAGTAAGTGGTCAGCATGACTCCCATGGCGGCGTGACCCGCCCTGTTTGAAGCGGCGCCCCTGTGTGAGCTCACTCCCCCCCCTCCCCTCCCCTCCCCCACCCCCCACCTCCCGCCCCCCCGTAGAGACCCTATTAGGGGCTTGGAGGGCCACGGTCCTGCTTTTTAAAGTTTTCAAGGAAAACTGACAACACCAAACATCGTTAACAGTCCTGCAGCAGCCGATGCCGGCTGAGGAAGAACTCTAAAAGCACGAAACAAGAATCTCCAGCTTTTAGATTGAAAGAGGCCTGTGTTTTTCTTTGAGGGGAACATTTATATCAAGTACATCCTTCTATACCACACCTGTCATGCTGCTACCGTGGAGACAAAGAAGGAGGCTGGGAGATACAGTGTGTTGTTTGCTTCGCCTCTCCTTTGATCTAGGGGCGCTGGTGGGCTGGTCCCAAGGTCAAGGGGAGTCAGATCACCGGAGAGGACTACTGACAAGCAGCGTCAGGGAGGCCTCGCCCCCTTTTTTCTCTCTTCCACCAGCCCCCCTCTTTCACCTTGATTCCGGGGATGAGTGGAGAACCCTGCCTGCCAATTAGTGCCAATCAGGCCAGCCGTGAGCTGAGGTGTCAGCCGCCAGGCGGAGGGTCTGGGACTGGGACCACCTGGCTCCGGCTCACATCTGGCCTTCATGCCCACCTTCCCCCTTCCTACCCTCCCGACAGAACCAGGACTCTCTCCCACATCTGACAGGACCGGGCCCAAAATGCACTTAGATCCCCAGAACCACACCGGAGTCTACATCGCGTACACTGGTTTATTTATGCGTGTGGATGCATGTGTCAGTGTGTGGATGTGTGTATCAGCATGTGTCTCAGCGTGTGGATGTGTGTCAGTGTGTGGATGTGTGTCAGTGTGTGGATGTGTGTATCCGTGTGTGGATGTGTGTCAGTGTGTGGACGTGTGTATCAGCGTGTGTATTAGCGTGTGTATCAGTGTGTGGATGTGTATCAGCATGTGGATGTGTGTATCAGTGTGTATATCAGCGGGTTGGTGTGTTAGTGTGTGGATGTGTGTCAGTGTGTGGTTGCGTGTATCAGCATGTGGATGTGTGTATCAGTGTGTATATCAGCATGTGGATGTGTGTATCAGTGTGTATATCAGTGTGTGGTTGTGTGTATCAGTGTGTATATCAGCGTGTGGTTGTGTGTATCAGCGTGTGGTTGTGTGTATCAGTGTGTGGTTGTGTGTATCAGTGTGTGGATGTGTGTATCAGTGTGTATATCAGCGTGTGGTTGTGTGTATCAGTGTGTGGTTGTGTGTATCAGTGTGTGTATCAGCGTGTGGTTGTGTGTATCAGTGTGTGGTTGTGTGTATCAGTGTGTGTATCAGCGTGTGGTTGTGTGTATCAGCGTGTGGTTGTGTGTATCAGTGTGTGTATCAGTGTGTGGATGTGTGTATCAGTGTGTATATCAGCGTGTGGTTGTGTGTATCAGTGTGTGTATCAGTGTGTGGTTGTGTGTATCAGTGTGTGTATCAGTGTGTGTATCAGTGTGTGTATCAGCGTGTGGTTGTGTGTATCAGTGTGTGGTTGTGTGTATCAGTGTGTGGTTGTGTGTATCAGTGTGTGGTTGTGTGTATCAGCGTGTGGTTGTGTGTATCAGCGTGTGGTTGTGTGTATCAGTGTGTGGTTGTGTGTATCAGCGTGTGGTTGTGTGTATCAGTGTGCGTATCAGTGTGTGTCTTTGATGGAGTGGTTTCTAGCACATGCCTCTGCCCCAGTGCCTCACTGCAGCTCCCAGTACGAAGGCCTTGACATCAAGTTCTTTACAGAAATTGCTGCTGATCACTCCTCTAAATAATGCATCGCTGGGTTTTTGTTATGTGAAAAAAAGTTGTCTTTTAGCCATGTTGGTGGGACAGTAATGCCATCTGACAATTGTTCCCTGCAGTCTTGACTGCAGTCCTGCAGACAAGAGGCAAGCTTGGCATGATTGACAAGGACGAAAAGAAGAGTGATACCATTTATGTTTTTGAATTGTCAACCGCAACCAGGGGATTTGGACATGAATGATGAAACAGTGACTTTGACTACATGAGGTAAAGGACTTAAACATGACAAGTGTG
The DNA here is from genome assembly GCA_036571765.1 of Plecoglossus altivelis. NCBI lineage: Eukaryota > Metazoa > Chordata > Actinopteri > Osmeriformes > Plecoglossidae > Plecoglossus > Plecoglossus altivelis. The sequence continues at coordinate 4,171,931 of BROE01000013.1, forward strand.
ATTAAAATATCCAGGAAAGTCACTTAGGCCTCCACAGTGAGAGACAATCTCAATAAGACATTCAATTATTTATAACATCAGGGAGAGTGGGACCTCTAGTTTCAAGGCCAAATGTATTTCAACCGAAGCTCACGGTTTTGAAGGAATGATTTAGTCACACGTAGTTTAACAAAAACCAATAATACTCTTCGGTCAACACTTAACAGAGATTTCAATTGAAAGAGAGAAAGAAAAACGGAAACCTTCAAACAGGACCCCTCGCGCGGCCCCTTTGAAGCTCATCTTAATGTTTAATTTCCCCCCGGGGAACACAGTGTTCATCCTGCCTCTACCTTTTAGGCACCCCTCGGCTGCCTTGGCTCTCTACACAGGGTCACTAACCAGAGCCATGTTGTTCGGGATAACGCCAGATTATTTGAATCCTTTCCTTATGAGCTTCGGTAGCTGATAGGCGAGCGGAGGCGATATTGAAATTCTGTAGCTTCTGAGCCATTCTCACGACCGCTGCGATCAAGTTAGTGAGCCGCGGTGGGTTGGCCAAACAGCAGAGCGGCAGAAGTGCACGGACGGCCGCGATGCGAGGGTACAGATACAGGATCGGCGTTGGTCGCCCTGAGTGAGGGCAACAGTTAAGTGGTACAATGTGCTCAATCCCACAGACTCCTGTTCCCACACACGCTCTAATGGTACCAGTACTTTGGGCTTCTCTCCAGTCAAATGGCCTTATGCAATCAGCACCATCCTCAACATCTCCAGACTTGGGAATGATCTCATCCCAGCGCTGTTGTCATGCAGGGGAAGTTGAACTCCACCGCAGACTGTTGGGCCGGACCCAGCCAGTTTCAGACCTCCTGCTAGTCGGTTCAGATGGTTTCAGGGACCGGGACCTTGGAGGGAGAAATCTTAGACAACGATTTGCAGAGGCCAGACCTTCTGGGTCCAACTGCTCTCTTTATACCCCAGTGATGTTTCTGAACATGTAGGTTCTTTGCATGTGAAAAGCAGTAATATGTAATCGCTGATTCAATCCCACTGGGAAAAGCCAGAGTACTTGACTTGTCTACAAAATGAACAGTTTCCATGTCAACTGTAGGCTCGTGAGGACATTCAGCAAACAAAACCACAAACGCACAACACACCCCCGACACACATGCCAACGCACACCCACATGCACTGTCCACTGTAGCTAAGTTTACTGGTCTGTGAACACAGCAGTAGTGGATGTGAAACGTATCAGTGGCATAGTCACCCTCCCAGCGCCGTGAGCAGCATGGCGCTCGGACACCCATACCAGATGCCAAATGCCCTGGGCTCTGAGCAGCCCTGCGAGGGGAACAAACCCAGCGACCAGAGCAGAGAAATAAGCACCTGTCATGTGCCAAGTGAAGTGTTAAGTGCACAAATTGTGGAGGCGAGGGTGATGTTTCCGCGGGGGTGACAGCTCAAGGTCTGGGTGCCATGTCAGGGCCTGGCAGATCATGTGGAGCACCCCCCCTCCTCCCCCCCATCTAGTCACGTCCCCCCCTCCCCTCCAGCCCCCCCCCGACGCTGAGGGGCACAATGGCAACTACTATTTACTGGCTGTCTGCCTCGTTTCCTCACATGCATCCTGGCTGGGCATCGCAGGGCTACGGGGGTGCCCTTCCCCCCCACCCCTCTTTCCGCCTCCCCTCCTCGTGTCATCGCTGAGGGGCGGCAGTGGCAAAACAATCTCCAACGAGCATTTAGATCGTTTATTCAGAGCGCCGGGTGTCAGCCGCGAACCAAATTGCCGCCCTGTTTGCGCGCCTCTCTTCTCCCCTCTCTTCCCTGAGGTTGGGGACGAGCGCGAGATCGTTGAAGGTGTTCTCCTCGGGTGTCTAAAGGGCCTTTCCGGAATCTAACATTAATGCCACCTGAAGGCCCAACACAGGACAGTGTGAAACTGTGAAATGTATTATAAATTGAGTGAGCCAGGGGCCTGTGGCTGAGAAGCGCTGGTTGCAGGCCTTGTTATGACTATGGCTGTTTAGGATCATGGGAGTTGACAGTGCACCACTGGCAGCCACGGACTGCACATTCAGCTGGCTGCTTAGACCAATGAACAACTGTCACACAGAAAGAGGAATACTTTCCAACAGCGTTTTCAACTGTAAAAAGACTCAAATATAAAGATGGTGGGCTCCTTCCAATGCACTAATATCAAATGTACGTGTACGTGTACGTGTGTGATTCAAATGACAAATATTTAAAATGCAATATTAAGCTAAAATGACCAATTACAATTTAGACAGAGAGACGGGATAGGCATAGAGTAAAAGAGGTAAACGTTTGGTAATGGATTGTTTACAGTTTTTATCTGAATTGATAGGCTATCCTGATCTTAGTTGAAAACATGAGAAGGGAGAAGAACGCCGTGAGGCGGTCAAAACTTTAACTCATCCACTCTGCTGCCATCTATAGGACGACTGGTGAACTGTTACGACCAGGATTATTAAAACGTATGTTATGATATTATGCGATCCCATCGCCACCTACTGGAATCTAGAAGATTCGTGGATTCTTTTACAAATAATCAAACGCTACAACGCTTGAAAATTCACAAATATTTCCATAGCCTGTGGAATAGGATGTCCTTGAATACAAAGCCAGAAACTTCAGACAGATTCATTTTTTTGTGAATAGCTTTCAATGATATGTCTTCATTTCTTTCCTTTTTTTTTTCTTTTTTTTTTTACAAAATTGTAAAACTATTAATCACTATTCCTAGGCCACAGCCAAAAAACTGATTATCGGTTCAACGTGTAATTCAAACATGACAAGAAAAAATTATCAACGCAATTTTTGTTCAGGCTAAAAAGTAGATTCCGTTATCAAACATGTATTAAAATAAAAAGTAAAACCTGACATACATTTGTAGACTATGATTATCATTATTATTTTTATTTTGCGTCCCCAACTATTGCAGTTAAAAGGTTTGAAACAGGTAGGCTATGAATATTTCTATTATTTCATCGTTTTTATAAACTACAGACGCACCACATTTCTGCTGTCGTAGTGACGGTGTTGGGAGTGTTAATGCTTGACTTTTATTTTGCTATTAATCAGTAGCACATGGAGAAACAGGATCGGAATCACTTTAGGATTTTTTACCCGTAACCTATACTGGCTACATACACACATTTTTTGTGCGCGTCAGGAGAGGCACCGTTACCAGGCCTGTTCCTCGCTTAAATTATTTATTTCCGTGTAAACTGCAGTCTTGCTATCAAAACATTGATGATCGGTAATTCTCCTCTCTGTTGAGAAGGACGGAAAATCGCCAGTGTATAATCGTATCGTTGGAGTATTCACGGAAAAGATGGCTCGACCACGGCCGCGGGAGTACAAGGCAGGAGATTTGGTTTTTGCCAAAATGAAAGGATACCCACACTGGCCGGCGAGGGTGAGTATGTGATGCAGCCGAGCTGAAAAGAAGGGAGGCGGGGTTGCCTAAGACAATACCACCGATGCTTTGGGACGAATGCTATGGAGCTTACCTCCTGTTTTACCATGCTTTAATGCCGTACCAGTTACACCTTTGCACGCCATCAACGTATTCCTGACCTCTTATACATTTAGTCATACTTCCAAGTCAGATCCTATGGTCAATTTGAAAAGACGTTTCGTAGCTAACATCTACGACAGGAAAATGTGGGTTGTAATAGAGTGGCACGCTGTAGGTAGGGCACCTCGTACTTTGTAGCCTGTAGTTCATTTCCACAATACACTAGATTTCCAAAGGCTTTAAAGAATTACTAGAAGGTGCACCGCGGTGAGCTAATTAGCTTGTAAGGTAGCCTTCTTCTCTCAGTAGTCTATTGGAATAGTGATTACTAGATGAGCACTTGACCCTATATAACCGCGTAATCCCTCGTTGGAATGAGAATGATTCTGAATGAAACTATAATGTTTCTTGCAGTACACGCTTGTTACATTGTTAAAATGGCAGGAATGAAGCAACTGTAGGCTAACTCAAACATGTGACAGGCTGCTTAGTTTCCCAGGGGAGATACAGTAGGATTGTGTTTGTTTCTTACAGATTGATGAACTTCCCGAAGGAGCAGTCAAGCCCCCGGCTAATAAATATCCAATATTTTTCTTCGGAACTCATGAAACGTAAGCACGCTCGCGTTTTAAGGCCTTGGGACGCCATAATAAACATTTTCCATTCATTTCCAATCATCTGTTTGGGGAAAACAGAAAGGTACACATATGGTTATTTATTCTATTTCTCTCCCTCAGTGCTTTTTTGGGGCCTAAAGACCTCCTGCCCTACAAGGAGTACAAAGACAAATTCGGCAAATCCAACAAAAGGAAAGGCTTCAACGAAGGCTTGTGGGAGATCGAGAACAACCCTGGGGTCAAGTTCACCGGCTATCAGGTCAACCTGGATCCATCCTTACGGCCTCATGTCCTGCAGATCGCCAGCCTGTTTTCTTAACCAATAAGGAAGTGTGTTTGTGTCCAAAAACAGGCCATTCAGCAACAGAGCTCCTCTGAGACAGAGGGAGAAGGCGGCAACACAGCCGACGGCAGCAGCGAGGGAGAGGAGGGAGACTCTATAGGGGAGGAGAACGACCAGGGCAAAGAGAAGGGAGACAAGACTGCCTCCAAACGGAAAAACACGTCCGCTTCCAAGGTACCTCCCTGACTGGTACCTCCCTGACTGGTACCTCCCTGACTGGTACCTCCCTAACTGGTACCCCATCCTGACTGGTATGGTCAGGGTGGTACCTGAGGGGGGAGGGGGGTCTACAGGGTGACAGTGACGCCCGTGGGCCGACCACCTCCCTCAGTGACCTTGTAGAGGCATCTTGTCTTGAGGGTTCTGGGAGTCCGGTGGTCGTGGAATGGCGTTCATCCAACCTACTGTCACCTTCTGTTCGTATGCAGGGTCTCATTAGTACAAATGCGTGGGCTGTTATCGAAGGCCTCTGTGTTGGGTGGTGTGTGAGGGTGCTGGTGTTGAATGTGAGCCTGTATGGGATGTGCTTCACAGCTTCAAGTGTGCTAGCATGAGCAGAGCAGTAGTAAGGGGGTGGGTTGTAGGCAGACGAAGCACTGTAGATCGAGGCAGGTTGAAAAAGTCACCCACAGCCCAGCTACCCACTCCTTGCTTAGCAACCGCTGTTGCCTAGCAACTGCAGGGGCTCCATTACGCAGGCACATGCAGGACATCCACCGGAATGTTGCTCCGCTTGCCGTTGCTACGGCTGCATTGCTGCAATGGATCATCCAGCTTCAACACCCTCCTATCTCTTTAGTTAGTTTCCCCAGAAGAGTGTTTGCTGTAGTCTGTCTCTTACATAAGTACTACATAAGTGTTGCACTCCTATCACTGTGGTTTGAAACCATGAAATGCAATGGGCAAACACAGGGCCGTCATTCAACGGTGGAATGAACAATATGGAGTATGTAAATGATTAGCACGTTGTACATAAAGCGGTCCTCTGCAGACTCAAGGTGTTTGACGTTGCTTTTTCTGCGCTCGTCCCAGAAGTCATCGAAGTTGTCCCGGATCTCGTCCGGCGAGGAGGACTTGGATAAGGACGGGAAGCAGGAAGACCAGAGGAGCGTGTCCGAGGCCGGAGACGCCGACAACGACATCATCCAGAACACCACGGACAGCAAGGTGACCAATCACACGCTCGACTGGCCCCTTGCAGTACCCATATAAATCCACTAGGGGGATTCCTTGCACACAACAGTAGTCTCATCAGAATCAGAATAGGTTTTTATTGCCATGTATATTCACACAATCGCAGGATTTACAGTGGCATGAAGGTGTTTGTGAGTGTTTATCGCTTGCTAGCACATGCCAGGTTGTTAGCACAGGATTGAGACGTCAGCGTGCCTCCTTTTCCCAGCCAGCGACGCTTCGTACATAGTCACATGAGTTCTTGTTGTCTATTCTCTTCCAGAACCAGTTGCTCAGAGAAGAACACTAGGACTGCCTACAGGAAGAGATTCATCGACCCGGGACAGGAAGTGATTCATTGTAGCCTTGATATTAGAATGGTGAAACTTACCCCCTCAGTTACACAACCGTCATTCCTTTCCACCACTAACAGCACCATAGTTCATCCAGACCGCATATGTCCTGACTCTAGCCTCTGTGTCTGCGCACTCACTCACCTGCCATATCTACACGGACCTATCGGAGCTCCTGTCTAAGGCTTACGGCCAATGACTGTCCTTCAATTAGTGTTCCAGAACCCACCTCATACCGTATCCAAACACAGTGTAAGATAACCATCAATCAATATTTATACTGACCCCTCGCCTACACCACTGACCCTAATGATGACTTGTCACCAGGTGTAAGTTAACAGTGTCGTTTGATAAGACTGCCATGAATATACAGTGTGTACTCTATAGCGATCTATGATATATGTTGGTTATAAAAGTGTGCTAATACCTCTTATTGTAGCTTCAGATTGCTTTTCTGGGGGAGGGAGGGGAAGGATTGGTTTTCCAAACTGAATTTCCGTTCGTCGAACATGATCCACGTCATTCGCTATCTGTTACTCTTTTATGTAACCTGAAAAGAAGAATGGACCAACGTAGATAAGTCTATAAAGTGTTTGTATCTAAATATTATCTATATAGTTTCATTTTGCTGTAGAATATAGCAGCACTATTCTACTGGACGGCTCTAAGTATCTGCATACATCTGATTTTCTGTGCCCGTGAAATGATTCACTGTACATTTTAAAGCTATTTTATAGGTAGGTATTTTATATGTGTAGCATGTTCCAACTTGTTTCTTTTTACATTTACACACCTGCAGCTGTACAGACCTGAATAACATTCACAAAAGCCTGTTCTACAGTATACAGATTGTCTCACGACATGCAAACTGTGTTGCAGAACACCAGCCTGGCTAATAGAGAGTGCAGTTTGGCACCAAGGGGATTTGTCCCCCGTACTCCAGTCTTACAGCCAGTTGCATTTCGCTTTCTCGTATCTCTTCTCATGTCTTCATGAGATATTGTATTTATTTTTTTGGATAGTTGATTAAAGCACTGTGTGATATGTAATCCTCATACAATTTTATTTTTGTTACCTTTCGATCTTTGTTAAGCACGTAATTTGAACATATTTTACATTTTCAAGGTTTGTAGTTTAATGTAAACTGTTTTGCTGTTTATGGATAACTTTTACAGAATAAAGTCATTGGAATGCAATCTAAGTCTCGTTTTGACTCACGTTTTAACTGATACAAAGTCATAAAATCTGTGATGTGTGGCTTTGCACAGTATACACATTTAATGCATCCATTACTGAATCCGATTAGCTGATTGCATAGATGTATCTATCTATACATCCTATTATCTATAGCCACTTACAACAGAGGGCGCTACAGTCTGGCCATCAACCTAACGTTCAGTTTCGTTTTGGAGAAAGGGAATGTTTTAACACAGGGAAAGTGGAGTGGATAAGCAACGTCAAATATCTCACTACCTTAACCAGCCTCTTATGAAAATCCTGATGCGATGCTATGCTCTTCATCTTCATCTACAACAATATTAGCTTATGCTTATAACTGGCCCTCTACTCTAGTCAGACGAACATAACTAGCTGGTCAGATTGTGATGCTCACTGTAGAACATTTCATAAACAAAATTTGTTGGTATACATTCAAAGCCTTCTTAGATCTGATCAACTATTATCCAATAAATTAATCTCACTCACCTCTGTCTATCGCTGACTCAGTCACCACCCCTGCTCCCTCCCTCCTCTCTCCCTCCCCCCCCCACTCTCTATCACTCACTCTTCTTGTTGAAAGGTGGGGCCCTGAGGAAGAAGGCGGGGTTGGTGACACAGCGGTAGCAGAGGGCCTGCGGCACCAGAGCGTACAGCAGATTCACCAGCAGGAACACAGGCTGGCTGTCGGCAGGCACGCGGTAGGGAAAGGGTGTCCGCGTGTGGAGAGACGCGCCGACGTGACAGAACTGAGCCTGGGAGCCGGTCAGGAGGGAGTTCAAAGAGGAAGAAAGAAGAAGAAAGGATGAAAGGAGGGCGAACGGGGAAGACGCACCCTTCCTGTAACTGAGTCAACTTCGCCACATGTCACGCAATCCCGAACAGCCAAATTCCTGATCTCTGATGCTACAGGTAACTGTCAGTCACTCTCTCGCCAGCCATCTCCATCTCTGCCACTAGAGGACGCTCTCCCATCTGATGTCCTCAATGGTGAAGGGATGTTGAAAAAGACGTACAAGTTTGTCTCATAGCAACACCGAACTGCGTTTGTCTATTTATAGCCAGGCCGGGCGGCCGACATTCAGAGAATGTGACCGTTCTTCCTGGTCTGTCGTCATCCTGCTGGGAACTGGACTCCTAACAGAAGGAGCCACTCTGCTCTGCAGAGATCCGAAGGCAGAACGCAGCCAGCCAGACTCCGGCCCTGCTCTCACGCCCAGCCCTGGATGTCAGGGGCAGCTGTGTGGAACCACAGAGGTTCCTAAAGGATCTCTCCTTAACTAAACCAAGAACGGTTAGTCTTTTTCTGGGTGACCTGCACAACTGTGACCTGCTTTCTCAGAAGGGCAAGGAAGGCCAAATACATGGGAAAACAGAACTAGAACCATGGGAAAACAGAAAATCGTGAAAATAAATAGTCCTTAATAAAGTCATTTTTACTGGTTCCCAGCTAGGTGGTTGGCTGTGATGACGGTTACCATCTAAACCCTTGTTATTTAGAACAACTCATGAAGGTATTAATAGCTATGGTCAGAGTGCTGGCATCTGTATTCCATATTAAACTTGATGAGTGCTTCCATCTCTCTCATAGGGATCAACTCCCACAGCAGCATGTCACATGACACATGGTCACATGGTCAGTCCTAGTTCCTACTCCTTCTTATCTGGATCCACTGACAACAACATTCAGGGAAACTCCAGAGGGGTTTTTTAAGTTTAGGTATACAGAGAGTGAATACGGTCAAATGGTTTGCAAACATCCTGCCACAAAGTACTTCCTGTTCCCCTCACCTGGGCGATGGCCCCTGAGTGAACCAGGATGAGGTCGGTCATCCAGTGGCATCCTGGTACCAGTAGGCCGTAGAGACAGAGCACAAAGCAGGGCCCAGAGTACAGCATGCCCACCAGCATCTGTCACACAAGACACAACCGTTACTCCCAGTCCAAGTATCCGCCACATAACCGTTACTCCCAGTTACTTACAGTGTTACTGCACTCCAGTTCCGACATCAACGTGTTTATGGGTTTATTTTGTTTACCTGTATTCTAGAGTTTCTTTTGTTTACCTGTATTCTAGAGTTTCTTTTGTTTACCTGTATTCTAGAGTTTCTTTTGTTTACCTGTATTCTAGAGTTTCTTTTGTTTACCTGTATTCTAGAGTAGGCCGAGGGATCTTTAATCGTATCTTCATAAAGCTATGATCCTACAGCATTAGATAACACAACCCACCTAGACACACAGCCTAGAGCTACCTCGTCATCGCTCTCGTACAAACTCCACACACACACACACAGGGCATTGCAAATTGCCCAGTGATTCTCAGTACAGAGGCCTTCACCCTGGCAAACCTGTACTAGGTAATATAATACTTTCATTAAACTAAGGGTGATACGTAATCTTAATTCACTCAGGCCCGAAAAACTAAGTAAAATACCTCAGTAGATCATAGAAGCGACAGAATATCCACATTCCTCGGATTGATATGATCCTCTGCTTTCACTGTATACTCTGACAAGACAACGACATGGCAGTTGTTCCTTGCTATCTGATGTGGGTTGTGGTGGACAGTTTAAACAGCAATGGGTTCCTGTACTGAAAGGTAGAGATTAGCATCGATTATCACCCTACGGCACTCAGATTTATTGTGATCGTATCATGTTCAAGCTATAATACACGGAGAACATATTACATAAAATTATATCTAATCCATATAAACTATAATCTTTTCAAATAGTTTTGTACACCGTATCCATGTAATTCTCTAGCGGTTATAAAGGCTATTTTCTCCTGAGTTTCTGCAGCCATGATCCCAAATGTTTATATACAACTTGTAATTTGTGTATACTTCTACAGTTAGTCATCGGGCCCAGAAATGTTGGGCTCTCACCATTGGCTGGGCCTCCATGGTGCAGGGCTGCCTGAAGATACGGAAGCAAGCCCACAGAGACAGCAGGATGTGGAGCATGTGGACGAGGAACACAGGGCTCCTCTGGATCTCATACCTACCTGCAGATGGAGCAGAACTCACCTTAGCTCTGTTTCATAACAGGTGCGATGTAGGCAGGTAAAAAAAAATGTCTGGCTGGTTGACCATATTAATCAACTCGTGAGGAACTAATCTAGTGTTGAAAAAAGTTGTCATATCAACTTTAATGGTGCAAAACGGCACTTTATATTGTTATCTGATTTTGTTATCTTGATGATCTCACTGAAGTTTGTGTCTAAGACTAGGAGTCTTATTGTCTCATGTCAAACATACAAGTCATGTATTGACACAGAAAGGTTCTCTGCTTCAAACATGCCATTATTACTTCTGTGCTTACCTACAACATTTCCTGTATTTAAGACAATGGCATGGATGAGGAACGAGCCCACCCAGTACAGTCCGACAGCCCTGTAGCTAGCCCTGCAAACACACAGCACTCCTGAGCACAATAACAGGCAATACAGAGAAAATGTCTTGTTTGACAAGACTCTCAAACCATCTGGGATGGGCGTCAGGTTAACTACTTTAGTCAACGTTGCCGACTTTGGACCGGTATTGGGGGTGATTAGCAAGGTGAGGAGCGTGTATAGGACTATCGGGAGTTTCTGGGGTGACTCAGGACTGTAAGAAAAGAGCACGTACCCCCATGTTATCGCCGCCACTATGAGAAGATACATGAGATAGTGGACACTGCCATCCCAGTAGGACGTCATGTGACTATGAGCTGTGTTGACGTATGGATCTGCCTGGACAGCACATAGACGCAGTCACACATACATTTGTTAAAGACGATAGCTGGTGTTTTCGACCACGAGCTCTTGTGGTGTGGACTCACAGCACAGTCTTCTTCCAGCAGATACTTGCCTTCTGGAGATAGTAGGTCATGAAGTCGTCGATGATGCCGTCTTGCTCCAGCGCGATGATCAGGTTAATCACACTCAGAAAGGCGTCAACAGCGAACACTAAGGGCAGGACCAGACTATCCGTACTGAAGGCATCAATTTAGATGGTCTATTTAAATTATAGATAATAAATACATATTCTTACCATAAAATAACGGGTCTTTAAGCGATTTCTTCCTGAATAAAAAGTACGCTGATATTGCAAGTGTGAGAGAGGTTGTAGCTCCAGCATAAAATACTGCCTCGATGCTAAAAGTTTAACAGTTTAGTTAGAAATACGCAAACGCACTTGACAATTTTTAAATCTAATCTCAATCCAGTCTAATTGACAAGGCAACATGATGCATTAAAGCACAAATAACAACGAATTCACAAAGTGCCTTTCACTTACCCGCTATTGTAGGCAAGGGAATTGAATAAATAGGAGAGGGGTATGGACATCAAGGACATGACAAAAACTCCTGTCCCAGCAGACGCATTCATTGCTAATTGCTTTTACGTTTAGGAACTCAGAATATTAAATACACCAGTAAAGTTTAAATTGCACAGCATTCAAACTAGAAAACTAAAAGCGCTAAATATGACAGCATCGCCTTGACGTAGAACACGGGCACTTCATTCGTGCACGCTGTCCAGACACACGCACCCCTCTCTAGACAACAAGGAAAAAGCTGTATGTGTACATCAGATTAGGTGTTTATGACAGGTGCATATGACTAGTGAGATAACGTCTTCAGAACAAAAGGGGTTATGTTAGGTTATCAAACAGCCATATTGCACATACTTGAAATAACAGAATTGGTGAGCGTTGAAAGACCACTTTATCCCATTACAGTCTCTCCGTCCGAACACATTTTTTGCTTATACATTATCTGTCATGCAGCGGATCTTTTTGCTCTTAACTGATAGATGAAATACTGCCTTCTAGTGGGTGTTTAGAAAACACAATATGAGTATAAAAATAGATCCATCGATCGCAACACAGGAAGACGCGTCAACCACGGAAGTGTGCGTCATTTCTGGATTGCGAAAAGCAAGTAAACAACAAGACAAAGTGATGGTCGGTTCTACTGGTAAAACCTGATAATATACGGTCAATGTGACCCATTCACATCGTAGACGTTGGACCGTGTCGACGTGATAATACTTCCGTAACATAACCGTAAAAACACAATGGCAACAGGAGGTGGTGGTGATGGACCCGCATCAAATTTTGAAGGACAAGCATCCAATTTCGCTCGTTCTGGAGCGGGCAGGAACGTCGCAGCGGTGTCGAATGCACCGGTCGGCGTCGCAGCAGCACCGATTTCACCGCCGTCGGTGGGCCTACACAGGGAGCCTATGTACAACTGGCAAGCAACGAAAAGCTCGCTGAAAGAGCGCTTTGCGTTTCTTTTCAACAATGAACTACTGAGTGACGTAAGGTTTATTGTTGGGAAAGGTAGACAGGCACAGAGAATACCAGCCCACAAATTCGTTCTAGCTGCAGGTAGTGCTGTTTTCGACGCCATGTTTAACGGCGGTATGGCCACAACGTCGGCTGAAATAGAGTTACCCGATGTTGAACCAGCTGCCTTCCTCGCTCTGCTAAGGTAAACAAACGGGATGACAATTCTTAACGTTTGTCAGTTTGATCTGAACAATGACGACCTGTTCCGACCAGACGCATCCATGCCATTCTCAGTCTGTAAAAAAACAACTTCCACATAATATACAGTGTGTATGTTTACAGCCTTAGTCATTTCTATTTGAAGTACTGAACTTGTTCTGACTGGCTTCATTGTGCCCTTGGGCGTGTCCCTCCTGGTCTAGGTTCCTGTATTCTGACGAGGTCCACATTGGGCCAGAGACTGTGATGACCACTCTATACACAGCTAAGAAGTACGCTGTCCCGGCTCTGGAAGCTCACTGTGTGGACTTCCTCACCAAACACCTGCGCGCCGACAATGCCTTCATGCTCCTCACTCAGGTACGGACGCTGGCTGAGGCGTTGACCTACGCTGCCGTTCAGAACCGGAGGAACGGATCACGAGTCATAACGCCCGCTGGGTCGGAAGCCAGAAGCGTTCGCAGCGCCGATGCGGAGCAGACGATTTGCATTCTCAAAGTCATTCCTCCGTCTATGTCCCATTTACTTTGCTAAAACATGTTTGGAATGTTCTCAAGCAAGTTGTTAAGGGTTTTTTTTTTCCCTCCACTGGAAGTTCCCAGTGTGTTTCCAGTCTGTGGTGTGTGTGCGTAGATGCCTAGCAGTCATGCAGTCATCTGGCTGACATTGTTGTGTTCCCAGGCAAGGTTGTTTGATGAGCCACAGCTTGCCAGTCTGTGCCTGGACACCATCGACAAGAGCACAGCAGACGCTATCAACGCAGAAGGCTTCACGGACATCGACCTTGGTACGGTAACACCCTTTTTTGTCTCTTGAACCGACAGTTGACTGACGTTCTTAATCACAATAACAGTTTTAGTCTTCAAGGCTTTTGGAAGACGGTGGATCTGATGTGTGTGTGTGTGTGTGAATGCAGACACCTTGTGTGCGGTTCTGGCGAGAGACACCCTAGGGATTCGAGAGAACCGTCTGTTTGGCGCCGTGGTGCGCTGGGCTGAGGCCGAGTGTTACAGACAACAGCTTCCTCTGACCTCGGAGAACAAGCAGAAGGTTCTGGGCAAAGCTCTCACCCTCATCCGCTTCCCGCTCATGACTGTGGAAGAGTTCGCTGCTGGTGAGCTATCCTACCGTCTCAGCGTGTCGCATGCTTGGGCAAACACGAACATCACCCACAGCAACATTCAACATCCGTTCAATTCATTCATAAAAACATGCACAAACATTTCAAAAGTATCTTTTAACTGTGATTTATATGTGTCATGTGTCCCCCAAAAACGCAACCATAGAAACCAGTTTGATATTCTCTCTTGTGCAACAGGGCCTGCCCAGTCTGGAATATTGTTCGATCGGGAGGTGGTAAATCTGTTTTTACACTTTACAGTAAACCCCAAACCGCGGGTAGACTACATAGACAGGTCTCGCAGCTGTCTGAGAGGCAAGGAGGGAAGCATAAATAGGTTCCAGCAGATTGAGAGTCGCTGGGGGTACAGTGGCACCAGTGACCGGATCAGGTGAGACCACCTACCTGAACATCTGTACGGGGCTTAAGGACACCGGACAAGGCTGTGTTGAATGTAGGAGAGAATCGTTAACATTTATTAACATGGACTTCCTGTTGTGGTTTTCCTCTGTAGATTCAATGTAAATAGAAGAATATACGTGGTTGGGTTTGGACTGTACGGGTCCATACATGGGCCCACAGACTACCAGGTCAACATACAGGTTAGTGGATTCATTTGGAAGTTGATGATTTTCGTTTTTTCCTTCCCCCCCTGCTGTGTCAATGGGGGAGACACTCAGAATATCGTGAATCCACCTGGTTGTCCTGCAGATCATGGACAGTGACAACAGCCAGACGCTGGGACAGAACGACACTAGCTTCAGCTGTGATGGCTCTGCCAACACCTTCAGGGTGATGTTCAAACAGCCGCTGGAGATCTTGCCCAACGTGAGCTACACTGCTTGTGCAACCTTGAAGGTAAGCTTGCCCAACGGCTTAGCCAGAGAGCACACCTGCAGCATCACTATCTGGAGCCCTACCTTCCTGTGTGTGTGTGCGTGTGTGCGTGTGTGCGTGCGCGCTCTTGCGTGCCAGAGACAGAGAGGAAGTGAGCGGGGCACATGCTGAAGCATTGAGAGAGCCACACATCTCTCACCCTTCCTCCCTGCTGTATCTCAGGGTCCAGACTCTCACTATGGGACCAAGGGCTTGAAGAAAGTCACCCACGAGTCGTCGACGGGGACCAAGACGACGTTCTTCTTCTTCAGCTCTCCTGGGAACAACAATGGTACCTCCGTGGAGGATGGACAGATACCTCAAATCATCTACTACATCTAGAGGAAACCAAGTGGCTGCAAACACACCGCCTGACGTCTAACCACTCAGACAGCTTAGGCTGGGGGGGTTCTGTTGAGTGTGTGTGTGTGTGTCTGTCTGTGTGTGTGTGTGTGTCTGTGCGTACGTGCGTGTGCGTGTGTGTGTGTCTGTGCGTGCGTGCGTGCGTGTGTGTGCGTGTGTGTGTGTGTGTCTCTGCATGTGAGAGAGAGACAAAGATTGACAAAGAGAGACAAAGAGAGAATCTTAGAATTGCATTATTGTTTGATTCGATGTGGAGAGTGAAGTATCTGGTTCCTGCTTTGTGGTCGCCTTTCTCCAGGAAACAGGCCAGAGGCCTGTCTGTATCAGTTAAGATGCAGACTTTCTCTGCTGGTTCAAGTTACCACAACTACATTCTGTGTTTGCTACAGGGACCACCTATGTTCCCCACTATGTACTCCACCTGAGTCCTGTTTTCCGTTCGTGTCAGGTTTCCCTAAGGGGTTTCCATGGTGAGGACAATTTACGTCGTTTGTACAACATGTGAAAGGTTTGCCTTTTTGACTACATGCTGTCGGTGGTGTAAAATGTTCTGCACTTTTCATCTACGAGAAGAACATTGATATTTGCTGAAGAAATAAAATGTATATTTGTAGCTTTTCGGAATAAAATGATTGGTTTTCAAATGTGTTCAATGTTCAAAGAACCATTCGAAATCAGTTCATGTCTATGCTGACAGTCAGCTCCCTTAATACCCTTCATGCCATGTGCTTCCTGTTTGTGCCACTAGAGGGTGCCAAAGGAGCGAAGACAACACAGCTCCATTTAGGTTCATAGCTGTGGTCCCATGTTCTGCATTTCACAGTTAAATGGACAGAAATCTATTAGCATTAGTAATTAAAGCAGTTATGTTATCATGGGAGATGGGGAATGACTTCTGCGGCCATGATATATTAGCAGGACTTTTTGCTGGATGTTTGCAGGTCATTTCAGGACTAGAGTGGTACTGTGAACGATGGCTGCTTATTCTAACAGCTTGTCATCACAAACCCAGACACTGAGTCTGTCTGTCAGTGTTATACAGACGCCAACCCCTCCCCCTTCCCCCCCTCCCCCATCTGTAGCCCAACAGCATCTACTGGATTCTGCATGTGAACGTTACATAAAAACCTGCCATCCACCATCAAACACAACAAGCTCTCCAGATGACTGGAGATGTTTCGAGTGTTTGCTGCAGGAGAATGACTCAGATCCAGGCATGTGAGTCAGAAGCGCCCCTGACACCTGGCCGCCCACACCTCCACCCCACTCCTCCACGATGTAGTCTGATGTCTACCCCTCCAGACTACGTCTCGGGCACTCTCGATAATGACGCGCCATTACGCAATGACCAAAGGTGCGATGCAGAACACCTCTCTCCCAGCCGGAACTGAGCATGCGCCAGCGCATGGACATCATTAAAAGTAACCCGAGAAGCCGTATCAGTGGGCAGACGAGCCACACAAAGACGATGCCTTCCTTGTCTGCGCGCGAACAAGTGTGCAGAAGGAGCAGCAGAAAAGGCTGTCTCCTACTTCAGTTGGACGCCCACGTAGAAACCCTGAACAGGAGGCTGGGGCTTGCCTCGGCTGTCCCCGGCCTCAAGCAGCGCAGCTCTCCCTGTCTCCCTCTCTCTGTCTCCCTCTCTCTGTCTCCCTCTCTCTCTATCTCTCTCCCTCTCTATCTTTCTCTATTTCTCTCCCTCTCTCTCCCCCCCCCTCTCTTCTCTCTGTCCACATACTCTGCATGTCTCTCTCTCTCTCTCTCTGTCTCCCTCTCTGTCTCTCTCATCCTCTCTCTCTGTCCCTCTCTCTGTCCCTCTCTCTGTCTCTCTCCCTCTCTCCCTCTCTCTGTGTGGGATGGAGCTTCAGCCCACTGTTGAAATGCAGTTGTGTTGGATCAGTCCCATGTCCTAATGAGATTCCGCTTCTCTTCACCCATACCAGAACAATCCCTGAAGGGCATCTAAGACACCTGCATCCCACAGGATTCTGACTTCAGAAACAGCGGCTCAGCCAAACTTTTTTTTCCCACCGTTCCTTGACCGTGGTGACCCATGAAAGGTGCATATGGAGGCTAGTGACTGGGTCTGTCTGAGTCCAAGCAACTGCTGCCCGCTCACATGTGTGCAAACACACAGTTAACCTGCCAAGCTGGCATGGTTCCATCACTGTGACAGTGCCCTTCGTGCTGCTCTTCATGGCGTGTCACTGGATAGTTGACAGACAGACAGACAGACAGACAGACAGACAGACAGACAGACAGAGAAAGGGAGAGACAGGGAGAGAAATGGAGGCAGAGAGTGTGTGTGTGTGTGTGTGTGTGACAGACCCTATGTGTGATAGTGCATGTGTGTGATTGAGAAAGAAGTTTGTAGTGGATGTGTGTGAGTTTGTGTGTTTGTTTGTGTTGTGTGTTTGTGTTGTGTATGTGTGTGTAGAAGAGAGAGAGAGAGGGAGAGAGTGTGTGTGTGTGTGTGTGTGTGTGTGTGAGAGAGAGAGAGAGAATGTGTGTGTGTGAGATAGAGAGAGACTGAGAGAGAGGGCAGCAGTGGCCAGGACTGTCCAGCTGGCCCTGGTTGTGTAATCTCAGCAGAGTGTTGTGTGATGCAGCCTGGGTATGGATTATCAGCACATGGAGGACTGCTGTTTTACCTTAGAAACACCATGCGCTACCTGCCCCAGGCCCCCCTGCCCTGAACATATGCTCCTTCTCTCTCATGTGTACAGTGAGTGTGGGAGAGGTGTGATGTGTGTTTGACAGGGAAGTGTATGGCATGGCGTGTATGAGAGATAGGTGTGCGGGATGTATGTTTGCGAGGTCTGTATGTGGTGTGTGTGAGAGAGAGGTGTGTCGGTTGTGTGTGTGTGTGTGTGTGAGAGAGAGAGGTGTGTGTAGAACGGGCAATGCCCACTTCCATCCTAACCTTCGCTGACACGCGTTTCCATTCAGTTTTGCGTTATCAAACTGCATGCATGACTTCACCGCAAATGACATCATCGTCACATGACATCATCACACCATCGCTGTAGAAACGATCTATCTACTACTAAAGAGGAAGCCACAGCAGACTGGAGCAGAAGGCCTGCTAGCATGTCTGCAGGTGACTGCAGTCTTCCATACTCCTGTAGCCACCAGGCACGCATGACTAGAACAGATAGGATCCATATTGTAGTGTGGTCGGTATGAACTCAATTTTATACCTAAAAATATTCAATATTGCTGGGAGCAGGACATCAGTGGGACTTGTGTGTTAGGCCTCTGGCCAGAGGTGCAGGGTCATGCAGCCATCCGAGTGCAATAGGATCCATTAGAAGGGTGATTTCCCCCCCCCCCTCTCATCTGCAGTAGTTCACACACGTTCATGATCGAATCACGCTGGGAACATGCTTGCTCTGAAAAATTAGGTTTCTGTAGAAACTTCTGCAGAAAACAAGAAGGGTTCCCTTCCTAATCCAAGCAGGCAGAATTTTCCCAAAGTCTGGAGCAACTGAAGAATGCCTACACATCTCTGCTTTTCTGCTTGGTGTGAAAATATTGTCATTCTATTATTCCAGGAAGGGTGCACTTGTTCTCTCAGCTCTTTGCTTTCTCTGTCAAACATACACACACATCTCTGGTGCCAGCACACTGTCAGGAATACAGACGACATGTCAGCCTTAGCCCAAGGCTCAGCAGTGTTCGTTAGATATAAATAGCTCTGAATAGACTGAACATCAGACATAAACACATCTCAACCCACACACAGCCTACACTCATATACACACACTCGCAAACACACACAGCCTACACTCATATACACACACTCGCAAACACACACAGCCTACACTCATGTACACACACTCGCAAACACACACAGATCTTCTTACTCTCTATCCACGGATGGTTAATCGATTGGGGCATGTTTGTACCAAATCCAAATTTGAAGATTCACTGTATTTTCTTATACGGCAATTTGCGAACAGCAGAGTCACGCATGTGTTCCTATAGACGAATATCTGTGAATGATGATTTTTCTCATCATAAGTGGTGCAGTGGTGTCTAGGGCTGTCAGGATGACACAAGCAGACCGAATCTAACTAACAACTGCAGGAAGTACAGGATCTTTCCATAGCTGGTTGGAGTGGGTGGATTGTTCATTTCCTGTAGGAATCCAAAGAGAACAAGATGTTATCAAAGCTTATCGACACACAATTGCAGGGTTTGTTTTCCAATATTTTAGTGGTGTGTGTGTTTCTGTGTGTGTGTGTGTGCGTGTGCGTGTGTCATAAGTGTCCCTTGTGTGAAGTCATGGGGTTTCAATTCAACATTAGAGGCCAGAGCAGAGCTTAACATGAACGCTCCTCAGTTTGCACACGTCACATGCTACATTAGCACACCCTGCTGCCCACTAGATGTTGGATTGGCCGCTGCACCCTTACCCCCTCTATACCCCCTCACACTCCCCCCCTCCTCCACCTCACATCCCCCACGCCTGACACCAGATGTAGGTCGTTGAATGCTGCAGGGGTGGATGTGGTGTGTGAGAGAGGGTGAGACAGAGAGGGAGGGGAAAGAAACAAAGAGAGAACGAGAGAGAGGAACGAGGGAGATCGAGGGAGAGAGAGAGTAGAAGGGGGGGATGGAGGGATGAGTGCAGCCTTAAAGACAGGGCCGCCAGCACACAGCCACTGCTGTCACATTGCATCCCCACCAACACAGTACATGAGTCCTGACAGCCCAGCACAGCACACTAAGGGCACTCAGAAACATCTCTCCTTAGTCCACCCTCTCTCACTCTCTCTCTCTCTTTCTTTCTCTCTCTCTCTCTCCGTCTCTCTCTCTCTCTCCCTCTCTCACTCACTCTCTCTCTCCCTCTCTCCCTCTCTCTCTCACTCTCACTCTCTCTCTCTCTCACTCTCTCACTCTCTCTCTCTCACTCACTCTCACTCTCTCTCTCCCTAGCTGGGTATGTATATTTGATTCTTTCTGTGCCTTTTTGTCCACTGAGGTCTGTTACTCCCACACACCACTCACAGCTGACGTTACACTGAACGGGTTTTTAATGATTTAATGAAGCTGCCCACTGCGACGAGGGCTGGTATACATGTAGCGTCTGAAAGCTGTCCGCGGCACGTTCCGGATCCTTCAGTCTCTGGACCTATGTAGCCATGAATAAGAGGACTGTCTGTTCTGTGTATGCTGAGCAGGGTCCAATCAGAACTCTTGCTCTCTCCAATCCAACCAGGCCGGCTGGTCCTGTGTGAAGAGGTCCATTGTTATATTTTTCTCTCCTTCTGTTGAGTCGGGTGTTATGTTCTCCTTACTCTGGTGATTCGCATGTTTCCCTGCTAATCAGGCTCAGCTACGCTGTCTTTATCTCCTCATTGTTTTGCTTCTTTCTTCATCTTGCTCAGAGATTGAAGTCTAATTTAACTGATTGCAGTGGTGAGGCAGTTAGTCCCACTGTGTACCACCATCTGACTAGACCCCCCACTCTGCACACAGACATACACACATGCACACAAACACACGTTCCCACACAAAGACGTATTCGCACGCACGCTCACAAACTCACATTCACACGCACACAAACTCACATTCAGACACACGTATACACAAACACACATTTACACACACAAACTCACATTCACACACACACACACATCCTCACACACACACAAACACACATACACACACACACACTCTCACTTTCACACACACACACAAACACATTACTTCTGCCTTGCTGTCTCCCTGCTGCAGCTGAAGTCCACAGGAGACTGAAGTCCACAGGAGACTGAAGTCCACAGGAGATGCTCACAGTTTCGGGGGCAAAGAAGAACAGCACAGTTTTGTAATCAGCGTCCAACCTCTTTGGCTTCGTCATGAAGGGACCATAACTCTCGGGGAGGAAGGTTCTCCTGTCTGCCAGTGTGTGTGTGTGTGTGTGCGTGCGTGCATGCGTGTGTGTGTGTTTGTGTGTTGTGACCTGTCATCCTTTCAACAGTTAAACTGAGGCTGTTCAGAGGTCATGCACATGAAATGTTCATCTTTCTGTTGATGACATCAGACCAGATTAATCACTTCTGAGTCATTTAAATGTGTTGTTTTTCCTCACCTGGCAGATCATTCAAATGATGATCAAAGCTTCAAGCAGATGCTCAAATTTGTGGACTGATGTTAGAGCAGATTTGAACAAAAATCTAGATACTTTCTTATATTCAAATACTGCCTGTGGAGAAACGCATAATGGTTGTCCAGAAAACAGAGATGAATACAGAACCACAACGGTTATGTAATAGTGATCATTCTCGCAGTGGTGTGGGCTTCAGCACATTAGCATGCCTTCCATATACAGAACACAAGGTGGGCAGGATTCTCTGTGGGGCTCGAATGGAAATACCAATGCAACTGCACAGGACCAGGCTCCATGTTGGCTCTGAATGACTATGTTGGCCCAGAGTGACTCCATGTTGGCTTTGAATGACTCCAAGTTGGCTCTGAGTGACTCCATGTTGGCTCTGAGTGACTCCATCTTGGCTCTAGGTGATCTGGTTTCAGTGAGTCACTAGCGTTAATGAGGAAGCAGAGGTTGGCTACTCTCTCTGTCACTGCACTAATGAGTCCCAGCTGGATCAGACTGCTGTGCTCTCCTGACTGCTGGATGAACTTAAGGTGATGCACGAAAGATCCTGTACACTTAAGTGTACTTTGCTATAGGTATATACATGTTAATACTATTGTGTACAGCCCTGAAGATTTTGAATTGATGTTTCCTTTTTTTTAATGTTATTTAAACTTCTTTTTGTCTGGACTGCTGTAATACTGCATTTTCCCCTTGAACCTTGTTTTGTATCTAAATGTATGTGAATGTTAAGGGGTTTAACATCATACAATATTCCAATATACATGTGCTGTGTATAGTTTACTAATCCAATATTTCAGATCAACGGAGATGAGAACCTAGTGCAAATCCAGACATGCATCTTCACTGTAGGGTCCTCGCCATGTACATGAGTTTAGAACATGTCAATGGATATTCACATTGATGGTTTCAATCATTTTGATGGTTTTATTTCTCATAAGTTGATCAATGAAATGCAAAATAGTGACAGACCTTGCTTAAAGGTAAATAACTTGATGTAAGAAAATAGATTAAATCTGATTGACTTTGTTTCCTATACAATGATTCAGATTGAACGTATGTCAGCAACACATCCAGCCCCGCTGGATATGTCATAGATGAACAAACCTAGACATCAGGAAAAACAAACTGTACACCCAAATCATGATGCACTCCTTGCATCTCCTACATTAATTAGTTTATCAAACACAGGCAAGGACTTTCCCTCACACATAGAAATACCATTGATTTGCAGATGGCAACAGTTGCTACGATGACCATACTCAAGGTATGATGGAGTTTGAATTCGACCGTGTACATGTATACAGTAACTTCACCACACGGTCAAAAATGTCTGTCAAGTTCAGTAGCGGTCATGATGTGGTCTCTCGTTAGATGAGTTGTACATCTGGTTATAGCTGGAAGGTCCTTGTGGGTGCCTTGTTCCCTGCCCCCAACCCCCATGATGGTCTCTGTCATCTGAGCGCTGGTGCCCACGATTCTCTCCCCCCCAGCCTCTGTCCCTGTCCCTGTCCCTATCCCTGCCTCCCCCCCAGCCTCGACCTCCATCCCAGCCTCTGTCCCTGTCCCTGTCCCTGCCCCGACCTCCATCCCAGCCCCTACCCTGGTCACGGCCTCGGTGGCCACGATCCTGATACCTGGAAGGACAAATTAGAAAACACATTCACGTTACGTGATGAAATGTGACAATGAGTTGAGAGCTGCTGGGTGTGTAAGATGTTGTTGGTGTGTAGGGCACATGCACGTGTTGCGTAACCATTTCGTTTTTTTTCTCTCTCTCTCTCTTTACTCTCTGGGCCTACCTGTTATCTCGCCCTCGTGAATGTCCGGGTCCGCGACCCCTCCAATCTTCTACTAAAGGAGGCGGGGTTTCTGGGCGACTCAGGTACGCCTGATACTCGTGGTCTTCAGTAGTAAACCGGTTGGCAAACATCTCCTCGTAGTTTGGCGTAGCGCTAATATCCGTCATTCTACAAACAGAAAATGCAGTCGTTGCATTAGCTAACTATATTGTCAATAAAGTAGTTCACAGAGGTTGGTCTAATCTATCCAATCCATTGAGCAAGTTTAGCTATTCTTAGCTAGCTTTCTAATAATAGTAAACGATCGTCAATGCTAAATAGCAGTGCGATGCTACATAAATGCCAAGCAAATCTAATACGCAGTTTAGCTGGTTAGAGTAGTTCAATTTACTAAGTTCTGACCAGTGTAACGTCAGTGTATTTGTTATTAGCTACATTAAACAAACATGTACATAGGTAGGCTACAGGATTACCTTATAAGAGATGTTGCTAGTTTTAGTAGAAAGCGATTTCGGATTTTAAAATCCAGTCCAGTGTTGACAGTTGCGTTACATCGAAAAGGTACCTACGAATGTCGACCACTTGTAAATGGTTCCGGGATGCTCACGCCCCATAATTATTAAAAGGTTGTGACAATTAAGTTTTGAAAGTCGGCGTTGAACGTAGCACCGTTAGACCTCTTCAGAATCCAAGTTCAGACAGTGATATTTTGAAGTTGTCTTTAATTTAAACCATTCAGAGCTGCAACTAACTGACAGAGAAATTGAGCGTCCCGACAGGTTGTATAATACACCAAACGGCCCGTGACACCAAACAGCCAGAACGAGAGCGATTTTCAAATTTAAAGAAATATGTAAGTGCAACTCAATTACATTGCGTATTTTTATTCATTTTAACGTAAAAGCCCTAACAGAAGATTTAGGTTTATTTTGGTAGTGGTTTCGTCTATTTTGCCTGTTTTTATGAGTTCATCGAAAATATACACCTTAGTTACGATCTATTTCTGAACTCCTTTTCTTAGCGATTGTTATCCTGTAGAAACCACCTCTTTTGAATGTAAAACAACACGTGGGAGGTTGGAGATGAGGGCAAGGGAAGCCGCTCAGTGTCGCTGCGGCGCAGATCTCCAGTCTGATGAAACACAATCCCATAGGCGAGAGGGCGAGCGCGCAGACAACTCCAGCGCAGCACGCAGGGAAATGCGAAGCACTGTAACTTAATTTCTAACGCGGCATTTTTTATTTATTTCACCGCTGAAGGAAGACCCAGAAAGTGAGATTTCATTTCTCGTGATCTAAAGGAAAAACTTCCCGAAATTACAAGTGGTTTTATGATCACAACAGAAAGCCTGAGAAGCCTGTCATCGAGTTCATGAAGAAGTGTACTCATATTTCAGGTCTCGCTTAGACTGTTAGCGCGGAGACAAGAATGGACTAGTCGAACCCTTAATTTGAACAGTGGATCTTATTTCATTAGAAGTGCTGTAACCATTCATTTAATATTTCATACGTCCATAACCTGAAGGATTGTTTCAAAAGTCCGCAGCAATGGGGTAAGTAATCCGCGAGACGCGCGTGCCCTTTGTATCTTAGTGCATGTTATGACACCTGCGCTGTAGATAGCTTCATAGTGAGCTATTGACACAATTACTGGATCTATCGGGATTTTTTTTATTTTTAAATGTAAAACATTCAGATGTACACGTTCTTGTATTTCGTCAGGGAAACGTTCTTCTGCGTTCAATAGGCGACAGGCGAGAGGTAATGTGATGATAATGCAACTGTCAAACCACTATAAACGACAGCCCTTTGCCAAAAATCTGCGTTTAGTCGCCTAAATTATTCAATAATTAGGAAGTTGTCAAACAATTTCGCATTGACTCTAATATGTTCTTGTCAGTATATTATTGAATCCCTTATGCTAATCTATTATTATCCATGGAAAGTGACTTGTAAACAGCATTCGCATTTTTACCGCAATTTATGATTTTGTTGAGTAAACAAACAATTCCTTTTTTAGAATGAATTGTTAATTGAACGTGATAGATAAGATAGGGGTAAGGCTATTCAAGCTTAGGCAGGTAGCCCACCGCACGCTCCCCACGCGCTGTGGGAATGTAGGTGCCTTAGTCAGTGCCCACGCACGATACCTCCGTGCAAAGCAACGAGAGAGTTTGTGTGTGTGTGTGCGTGTGCGCGTGTGTATGTGCGCGTGTGCGTGTGCGTAAGTTTGAGAGACAGAATTTGTGTTTGTAACAGAGCCGCTTGAACATCTTTCAAACAGGTAATGTACTGCAGGGTGCATCCCCATAAGAATTCTATGGTAAATCCCAACAGTATTGAATTTGATAGTATCTTCCAATGCTAAAGGCGATATAATATTTACCATGATATATGCTACTTAGACCGTGGGTGGAAATGATTTGAAAGTATTGAATGTGGCCGTTCTGTCAGTGTTCTTGTTGATCCGTCAAAAACACCGGGTCTTAGACTGAATGAACATGCCAGGGGAACGGGGAAATAAACCCGTATTTCTACGATCAGCAGTCAGAACCTTGGCATGTCCTAAGTGTAACCAGTTCAACGGTCAGGATCCTTCGCTAGCTAAGAAGCTAACTCACCTAACAGGTTGTAGCAGTAAGGCCTGCTGTTTTACACAACAGAGGGTTATTAAAACTCCGTGCCAACCGACACACTTTCATCTCCAACACACACGCTATCCTCCTCTCTGAGTTTAGCTTGTCCGTCCGAATGAGGAGATTACCTGAAGTATACATGTTTTTATGTAGACTTGTGATTATTGTTTGTGGTCTGCCCCATATATGATATCTATTCACAAATTAAGGCATTTGTATTTAAATCAATTTAATCGATCATAACTATCGCACCTGTGAAATATTGTTCGAAATATAATGCAGTATAAAGTTGCCAACCCATATCATGTACGTAACTCATCATATAATCCCATATGTTATGTATTCCAGTATATAGTACAGTATGTAGTGCTCAGACCCTGTCCTTTTGACTGATTCTCAGAATGTAGTTATAGATTAACTATGCAACTACGTTTGGTCTCTCTCTCTCTCTCTCTCTCTCTCTCTTTCTCTCTCTCTGTATTGCTCTCTCTTGAACATTCCATTGTCCTTTCATTGTCCAAAGGGGTCATTCATTGATTGCCACATAGTTACATACAGTTGCAAATTAGCTTGTCAGACGCTCAACCTTGACCTGTGTAATGGCAGCAGAGGTTATCCATATGTAGTGAAAACAGAACAAGGGACTTGTTTTACTGTTCAGAAGAACGTTCTGTTGCCTTCCAGAAATCCGTCAAACTGCAGCTCTGATTGCTCGAAACCCCTGCTGTTAAGTAAGAGTCAATCAGACTATAGCAACAAACTAGAGAGACGGGAGAAATAGAAGAGAGATGGAGAAACCTGGATACTGACAGTCGAAGAAATAGAGAGTTAGAGGCAAGGAGAGAGAGACAGTTAGACAAAGAGAGAGAGGGTGAGGGAGGGAGAAAGAGAGACAGTTGAAGAAAGAGGGAGGGAGAAAGAGAGAGAGACAGTGGAAGGAAGAGACAGTTAAAGAGAGAGAGAGTGAGAGGGAGGGAGGGAGGGAGGGAGAGAGAGAGACAGTTAGAGAGAGAGGGGGGGAGGGAGAGGGAGAGAGAGTTAGTGGGAGGGAGAGACGGTCAAAGAGAGAGTTAGAGAGTGGGAGGGTATGAGAGAGGGAGGGCAGGAGGGGGAGAGAATTAGAGAGAGGGAGAGACAGTTAGAGAGAGAGAGTTAGAGGGAGCGAGCGAGCGAGAGAGAGCTATTTAAAGTAAGCCCCGCTGAGGAGGCAGGTCCTACACAGGGTTAGATGGTAATCTTCATCCCAGAGAGTGACAGTTCAAGACTTAGTCATTGATTAGGCTGTGTGACGCAACGTGGCGTTCAGATTCCTTGAGAGTTGGAGGTACAGTATGAGAGGATTGGACGGCGAAGGTCGTTGGCCTTCTGTCTGGGAGCCAGTCGCTGGATAAGGGCGTCATGTCCGGGTTGTTGCGGAGCAGTGAGACTTAAAGACGGGTAAATGAGAGGGGACAGGCTGATTGGGCGTCTTCTCAGCAGATGGTTGAGGGCTGGGGAGCCATCTGCCGCGGCTCTTCTATGGGACGATGTCCTCCTCTACCCTGCCCTGCTCCTCAATTCTTCTGTCGGCAAGAACACGGAGATAAAAACAATCAGATGGCGCCTTTTGAAACCGAGTTGTCGGAAATTTTCCAGAGAGGACAGACTCTACATTTACAGCTGTCCTCTGATGTTTTGTTGCTTGGAATTAGCCCCCCCACCCATACCCCCCTTCCCCTCCACCAATGCCCCCCCCTCCACCCATGCCCCCCTCCCATAACCCCCCCCCAACCCTTCCACCCCCTGGTCCTATGCTCAGTCTGACTGGGACATCTCCCCAGACTCCCTAATAGAGCCTGATCCCCTTGGCAGGTGCAGTGGAGCAGAGTTCCAAAGCTGCCGACAGATGAACTGTATTCATCTGCGTTATGAGCTTTCATCTAATTAATTAAGAGTGAGACTTGGGCCGTGCTTCGTAGGTGCGCAGACGAGCGCTTCCTCGGCTGCTCCAGAGCAAAGCTGTTTCATTTTTCATATCGGTTGTGTCTGAGTTTCCAAATATATGCACTTTGTGACCCAGATTCGCGGGTTTGTTCGCGGGCCTTTTCCCTAGCAGATTTGGGATAAAATGGCCTTTTGTTCGCTGGTTGTTTGGAGTAGCTGCATACTGAGGCTCTGTTATCAGAAACGGATAGAAAAACAAAAAGCTGACACTCTACCAGGCTCTAGAGACGCTCTGTTGTAGAGACACTCTCTTCTAGAGACACTCCCTACTAGAGACGCTCTGTTCTAGAGACGCTCTCTTCTAGAGACGCTCTCTACTAGAGAAGCTCTGTTCTAGAGACACTCTCTACTAGAGAAGCGCTCTTCCTGAGAAGCGCTCTTCTAGAGACACTCCCTACTAGAGACGCTCTCTTCTAGAGACGCTCTCTACTAGAGACGCTCTGTTCTAGAGACACTCTGTTCTAGAGACACTCTGTTCTAGAGACACTCTGTTCTAGAGACACTCCCTACTAGAGACACTCCCTACTAGAGACGCTCTGTTCTAGAGACACTCTCTACTAGAGAAGCTCTGTTCTAGAGACACTCCCTACTAGAGAAGCGCTCTTCCTGAGAAGCGCTCTTCTAGAGAAGCGCTCTTCTAGAGAAGCGCTCTTCTAGAGAAGCGCTCTACTAGAGAAGCGCTCTTCTAGAGAAGCGCTCTTCCTGAGAAGCGCTCTACTAGAGAAGCGCTCTTCTAGAGACGTTGGTCTCATCTGAGCATATGTCGGTGTGTGAGCTTAGCTTTGCTGTTTTTGGATGTTCATATCTCAGATCCAGCCGATGGGTTTAGAAGATTCTGGTTCCTGCCACATCCTCAATGCAGACTGGTGTGTGTGTGTGTGTGTGTGTGTGTGTGTGTGTGTGTGTGAGAGAGAGAGAGAGAGAGAGAGAGAGAGAGAGTGTGCACACGCCTGCCTAGTAGTACACACAGCTATTGTCAGAGTGGCTCAGTAACAGGTATGGCAGCATTTCTGGCTGATTCTCTATCAGGAATGTGAGGAATGTTCCAGGCCTTTCTGGCCGGCCTGGAGGTGTACTCCGGGGGCTGCTGTCTGGATGGAAGATTTGACCACAACCGGGGGGGCAATCAGGCAAGGGGTGCATCGAACTGAACACACCTTGACCAGTCAGATGACGTGTCACTTCTCCTGAAACAGACTAGCTGTGTTAACCCCAACGCAGGGTGGAGAGACAGGCTGGTCTTGAGAAGGGGCGTGGACCGAGAGCGACTGGGAGAAGGGAGGGTTTAGCCGTGGAATCCAGACGGAGTTGTTTGTTCACTCTTTCAAGAAGAGCAAACTTAGCATCTGTTTTCGTAATGAATCATAATCATGTGATCGAGTTCTACAGAGGGAATGTGGATGCTCTGACTGCCTGATGTGTGTGTACTGTAGGCCGACTGCAAGGTTTAATCCTGCTTGATTTAAAAGGGGTGGAACCGTCTTTCCTAAGCAGGGAGATGCTCTGGTATTAACCATGCATCTCGACTTCCCGCATTGAGCAAAATGCCTCAGAGGTAGAACCAGGGAGGGGAGAGGAGTCGACAGATTTCTGAAGGGCTTGAGATGCTAAAATCTTGTCAGGTTTTAGTCATACGTTGTCGTCTAAGGACGTGTCTGGACTTGCGGCTCCACATGCATCTATCTGCAAGCGCTTCCGTACGTCACTCCACACAGCACCTCTGGTGACAGTAATGATGCCGTTTCCATCCCTGGTCACGGTGTACTGGAACTACCAGTACGATGGAGTCCAGAGGTACGGATGTCTAGTAGATGCTTTTTGAGGTAAACCTGGCAGAACCTTCCAGACAGAAAGCAAACTGAGTCTGGACTGAGTCAGCCATGGCTTACACACCCACTCACCTGTAAATTATTCAAGACTATCAGGTTTTAGTAAGTTTAAACATCACTTAATCATTTGAATGACATCGGAGGGTGACTTTAAGATGTGTGTTTGTGTGCGTGTGTGTTTGTGTGTGCCACTCACGTGCATCTGTGTGTGGTAGGCCATGACCTTTCTCCTCCCTTCCTGCCAGTGTGTACACACTACAGCTGGCTCTAGACACAGTTAACACAAAGGTCAGTCTCCAGGAGGGTTGTGCTCTTGTGGAAGTGTGCGTCTGTGTTTCTTTGTGTGTAAAACAACAGTGACCTGAGTAAAGGCTATTATCAGATCAGGATTGAGATTAGGATTATCGGAGACAGTAAATTTATTAGGATGGATTTCATTTCTCGTTGGGCCATAATCCTAGTGACGGCCCCTGCCTTATTGCGGCTATTTGCTGTTACTGCGATTATCCTTTGTGGAGACAATCAGCATGGAAATACGATCTACAATGACTAGAAGGATGGAGTGGGAGTTTTAGAGAGAGCGGATAGGAGGAGGAAGATGGGATGACAGTTGGAGAGAAAAAGAGGACAGGAAAATTGGATTCTCTGGGCCAAGTTCTCATCAGATCTCAGTTCCTGTTATCTGAACTGGTGCAGTTGACAGCGATCTAGAGAAATAACAAAAGTGTGTATCTGTGAGTGTTTTAGTTTTGACTGGTAAACAGCGTGCGCATAGGCTGGGAAAGCAGGGAGGAGGGGCAGCAATGCCACGCTAATTTGTCTGACTGAGATCATAAAAGTTTAACAGGCAGCCTAATTCTGCTCTTTCATCCAGCCAGTATGTTTTCTCCACAGCTGTGCGGTTGAGAAGCCCCTGATTTCTGCTTTCCTGAAATACTCCACGACCAGGAGGCAGATCAAACAGACACAATGCTGTTATTTTTGAGGCACATCATTCTGTTGGCTCTCAACATTTTACGAGACCAGTGTTCCCTCTGGCAAGGCAGCTGCCCTGGGCTGATCTGTGTTCCTGTGCTGATCTGTGTCCCTGTGCTGGGCTGTGTCCCTGTGCTGATCTGTGTCCCTGTGCTGATCTGTGTCCCTGTGCTGATCTGTGCCCCTGTGCTGATTTGTGTTGCTGTGTCCCTGTGCTGATCTGTGTCCCTGTGCTGGGCTGTGTTCCTGCCTGGCCAAGTCTCAGCTGTGCAATGGGCTGGAATGGGCTCAGGTTGCCACCATGGGTTTGTAGCATTTAGCATATTATATTTAGCACAATACACAGACACACACACTCGAAACACACACACACACACACACAGACACACACACACACAGAGACACACACATGGAGCTCAGCTATTGTGAGAGGGAGAAGATTTTGATCCCAGAGACCCAGGTTGTGGACAGAGACCGTGACGACTTGGAGGAGATAAACAAACACCTCAGACAACTGTTGGGCAGCCATATTGAGTCTGTGTGTAGTTGAGTTACTGAGGGCTGCAACTCTGTCACATGACGTCCTAAGGTTTGCATCCCTGCTGTGATCTGCTACCTCAAACAGCACAGCTAAGAAGCCCAGGTTTTGGGGCTATGTGGCGTCGTTGTGGAA
The DNA here is from genome assembly GCA_036571765.1 of Plecoglossus altivelis. Classification (NCBI taxonomy): domain Eukaryota; kingdom Metazoa; phylum Chordata; class Actinopteri; order Osmeriformes; family Plecoglossidae; genus Plecoglossus; species Plecoglossus altivelis. The sequence goes on from BROE01000013.1 coordinate 4,203,035, forward strand.
TTTCTTAACCCTGGTGCTTGTTTTCAGGTCACTGTGAGCCACCGTTGTGGTACAGAAGGTGAATCACAATGACCCAAAGGCAGCACAAGGGTTTTAAATTACCTTTACAGTTAGTATCTTAGACTGTGATGATTCATTTGATTGTTCGCTGCTGACGTAATTGACAGTTTCACACTAGTCAAGTACTGGTGTGGCAGCTGGCCAGCTATCAGCTAGTGTGTCCCCAGGTCACCTGAGAGGAGCTAAAGCACGCATGCGTGTGTGTGTATGTGTAAGGATGTGTGTGTGTGCGTGTGTGCGGGTGTGTGCGTGCGTGCGTGCGGGTGTGTGCATGCTGCAGTGTGTGAGTGTGTTGAGTACTGATCACCTGAGAGGAGTGGTGTATGTTTCTGTGTTATTGTTGTTGTTGTTGTTGTCTGTTCTGCTGAGAAAGGCCAGGAGGTGCTGATGTGATAATGGCTGGGGGTTGCCATGGGGGATTACAGCTAGTAAGACATTAACACCCGCCCCTACAAGGGAGGAGGAATTGACAGAACCTAGTAACCCAGGAGACAGCACAAGAACAGGCAGGACAATGTGATAGACAGCTGTCATGTGGGGTAGAGAGTTCATAGAAGCTGTAAGCGCTCGTTTCGGGCACATATGTGGAAGATCGATCTGAGGATCTGAACTTCCTCTCACTTCCTTCTTCTGTCTCTGCCTCCCCCTCTTCATTCCCTCTCTCTCTTTCTACCTCTCCCTCTCTCTTTCTCTCTCCCTCTCCCTCTCTCTCTCTCTCTCTTTCTCTCCCTCTCTCTTTCTCTCCCTCTCTCTTTCTCTCCCTCTCTCTTTCCCTCCCCTCTCTCCCTCTCCCCCCCTCTCCCTCTCTCCCACCTCTCCTGCAGGGAGCAGCCGATTTTCACCACCAGGGCTCATGTCTTCCAGATCGACCCCACCACCAAGAAGAACTGGGTTCCTGCCAGCAAGCAGGCAGTCACCGTGTCGTACTTCTACGACAGCACACGCAACAGCTACAGGATCATTAGCGTGGATGGATCCAAGGTAACGTCAGTCTGTCTGTCATAAATCTAACTGCTGTGAAGAATAGAACTATTTGACTTGAGTTTCCTGTGGGTCAGCGATAACGTGATACAGCGTGTGTGTTTCTGCACTGCTTCTGTGACAGCAGTTAGGTGTGAAAGTCTCCTGGTGGGCGTGCTCTCTCTGAGTAATGCCAGAGGAAGGTGTGTGTGTGTGTCTGTGTGTGTTGGGTGCTGTAAAGGGCAACTCCGGAAGCCCCCTCCCTCTGTGACATGCCTCCAACTCCGCCACATTTTCAATCACAAGTGCAATCTTCACTGGTGAATCATGCCCACATGCTGCAAACACACCCGCGCACAGTGCTCCCCTCTCACCCCTGCCCTGTGCACCACCACGCCCATATTAGGGGGCTACTCTGCTCCGCATTAGCCCCTGTTGCCGCAACAGACTGAAATCCACGGAGCATTATGCAGAGATTAGATTTAACACGCACTGCTTGATATTATACGCGTGCGTTTGCGCGCGCTTCTTGTATAGGCGTGCGTCTGTCAGTCCGTCTCTCGGTTAGCTAGATTACCCGTTTCCATGGAGATTGGAGTTTCCTTGGCAGGGCTGTATGATATCAGTGAGGTCCTTGTGTCATCGAATGGGTTATCACCTTCACAGGGCCACTCAAGTACGATGAGATGAGACTGCTATTCTTTGTTTAATGAGAAGGTCTTCATGATGGTCTCTGCAGACCAGCCGCTCTCTTCCTCAGCTCTCGGAAGGCCTTTGTGACGTCTGTCGGAATGAGACACATCTTAGAGGGCTTAGTTTGAACATCCGTTCTCTTTTATTAAGAAGTCTGTTTCCTCGGTGCCTCTCCCTATAGCCCTGTTTCTCCTGCCTCTTCTAACCACCTTGTCTCTTTCTTTTCCCCTGCCTCTACGATCGCTTCACCCGCTCACACGCCTCCTCGTGCGCGCCCGTGGTGTCGCCTTGCTTACCTACTGCTCACTGGGTCTCACGCTCCTACCATCTCCCCTCCCCAAGTAATCGTGCGCTCCTCTCCTGCCTCTCCTCAAGAACGTCACGCTCTAAACTCTCCTCGCCGCTGCCTCTCATCTTCCTCTTCCTGCCTCTCCTCCTCTCCCAGCCTCTCTCTCTCTTCTCTCTACTCTCTCTTCTTTCTGGTCTTCTGTTCTTCTCTCTCCTCACATCTCCTCTTCCTGCCTTCCTCCTCCTCCCGCCTGGCGGGTCGTCCTCCCCGCTGCCTCTCCTCCTGCCTGCGGCCTGCCTCGTCCAGCCCGTGTGTGTAGCGATGGCTGAGGGGCTGTCAGAGTGGGTGGAGGAGGGGCCTTCTGACGGCCATGAGTATGGCTGTCTGCTTCAGCTACATCTCTCCTGTAGACAGCTGCTCCTCTCGTCCTTTGCTCATGCCTCTATAGCCTTCATCTCTCTTGCTGTCCGGCTTTTCTTCTCTTCTTCCCCCCCAAAGAGGAGGACTTGTCGTTCAGCCTAAGTCCGCAAGGTACGATTGTTAGGGGGGGTCGGTGGTTAGGTAGACAGAGTAAAGAGGTCAAAGATTAAAGTATAGCGGTGATCATCCAGTACGGGTGAATGTGCATTCTCACATGTTGGTA
>BROE01000013.1:4205704-4402048 GCA_036571765.1 Plecoglossus altivelis
CCCCTGCCTCTCCTCCTCCTCCCCCTGCCTCTCCCAGCCCTGGCTGTGTACCATGCTGAGGTTCTGTCAGAGTATATAATCCTTCTGCGCATGGATGGCTGTCTGCTTCAGCTAATCTCTCCTGTAGACCTGCTCCTCTCCTCCTTTGCTCATCCTCTATACCTCTCTCTCTCTCTGCTGTACCCTTTTCTCTCTCTTCTTCCCCCCCAAAGAGGAGGACTGTGTCGTTCAGCTAAGTCCCATGTTCTGGGTCTTTACAGAATCAGAAGGTCAAATTAAAGATCTGATCATCTCATCTGATTCATCTCCTTGGTGTTAATTCCATTAATTGGAAGGTGCAGGATGTATGTGGGTTTCTTGGGCTAGCATGGTTAGATCCTTACCTGCAGAACAATGATGCGTAGGGAGGCATACAGACTGTATATACCTGCAGAGAGAGACTGTACCTTATACCTGCAGAGAGACAGTCTATACGGTAAGCCTGCATAGACAGACTGTACTGTATACCTGCAGAGAGACAGACTGGACTGTATACCTGCATAGACAGACTGTACCTTATACCTGCAGAGAGACAGTCTATACGGTATACCTGCATAGACAGACTGTACTGTATACCTGCAGGGAGAGAGACTGTACTGTATACCCGCATAGACAGACTGTACTGTATACCTGCAGAGAGACAGACTGTACTGTATACCTGCACAGACAGACTGTACTGTATACCTGCAGAGAGACCGACTGTACTGTATACCTGCAGGGAGTCATTGTGGTCCTGGCTGGAGCACAGAGTTATGTATTGGTTGGCATTTCCATTTTTAATCCCCCAACAAACTGTTGTTAATATTTCACAACCGATATAAATATCACAACCGATCGCAGAACCCTTTGGCACATCAAGTCACATTGTAAATGCCTCCCACTGACAAATAATTACATGCTTTAATCTGTTTGTGTGTGTGGGGGCTGAACCCTTCACAGTGTGTGTCGAGGAGACCTTGGTACAGTGTAAGATAGTTTTGTAGTGCTGGATAGTCATTCTGGAATTGCTGACTCGATGATGTTGTCTTAACCCAATCCTATAGTTCTGTGTGTTTGTAACCAAACCCCTGGTGTCTTTACAGGGGGGGGAAAAAGTCCCTCTGCTATAAAATATTTTCTATACATCCTCTTTTTCGTCTTTCTCTACATCCTGGTCTCCAGCTCCCACGCTGCTTTCTCTCTAAATCCTGCCGACCCAGCAGCTTCTATGTGATCAGCTGACACCCTCACAGCCCTCTTAGGAGGACAGGAAGTATCCCATAATCCCCCCCCCCCCAATAGGATGCCCCCACACCACGACCTCCCCCCCCCCCTCCGGCCCTCAGCCTCATGCCCAGTCCAGCCCTGCGCCAGCCTGCAGCCGTGCCACCCGACACCCACCTCTTCACCTCCCAGATGCCCCTGTCAGTCTCCTAGGCTCTGGGTGTGAGCCAGGGGCTGTGCTGGTCGTGCACAAGCATCTGGTCTAAGCTTTCAACGGGCCTACAGCGGGAGTAATAGATGAGTGCGCTGTATCTTTCCTCTGTTCTCCTTCTTTCGTCACTCCATCCACCCATATGGTGGGGAGGAGCTGGACTTGAGTCATCTGGGCTCGAACGCTGTATTGTGTGTGTGGTGCAATCTGTGTCATAGGCTAGGAGCAGTGCTATCTGGCTGTCTGAGACCAGCTTATACCAGGAACTTCATCCAGGGATGACTTTCAGATGGGTGTTACATGATCGATGATGCATTATGGGTCACCAAATTGTAGAGACTCATTACTCAGTTCAACCTTTTATTTGAATTTCACATAAGAGTACTTTTTAATCAAATAAAGACACATTCTCGCCAGCAACTCTTGTTTACAGTGCATACATCAGAGGCACAGTGATGTGTGTACTACACACATACACACACACACACACACACACAGGCTCCTTGGCTGTTAAGAGTAGAGGACTGACAGGGAGAGAGAGAGTTGCGGACAGAGCCAGTGAAAGACGTGTAACTTTGATGGATTGGGTTTAGTGGGACGATGTGGATTAAACGGTATTTCTCGCTGAGGATGATGTTATTACACAGCGCTTGACAGGCTGAGATCAAACCAGGACAAACCAACACCTTCTGTCAGTCCTGCTTCCCTCTCAATTATTATGAACATTACTTGAATTATTGAGAGCGAAAGAGCCTCTCAGGCATCAAAGAAGACGGAACGATCCTAACTGGAATGTTTTGAGATGTTCTAGAACCAGAGGAGGGCTCTGTGTACCAGGGTGTTATTTACATGGTCATGCATTTATTATCTTGGTAGAACATCAGGTAGGAGAACATCGGCTAGGAGAACATCGGCTAGGAGAACATCGGCTAGGAGAACATTGGCTAGGAGAACATCGGCTAGGAGAACATCTAGTACAACAGCACCTGGCCTGGTTGGACCTTGTTCTGTTTCCCAGTGATTTCGCTGTTCACATCCCAGTTGCTTTTGGTCAAAAAGCCGAGCTGTGATCCAGCTGTGATACGTCCCAGGTACGGTATTGAACTGAGACGTGTGACTGGAGAGATGCGGCGTCGGTGCGGTGGCGGTGCGGTGGCGGTGAGCCGGTGTTACAGTGCCGTCAGAGGTGTGAAGGTTCCAGTGCTTTGGAGAGAGGCAGTGGGAGTGTTAGACAGTTAGGACTCCAAGGAAGGTGGGAGGGCGGGTGGTGATGGTGGGGGGTCTACGAAGTGTAGAAGAGAGTGAGAAAGAGAGAAAGTGTGTGTGTGTCGTGTGTGCATGTGTGTGAGAAAGACAGAGAGAAAAAGACAGAGCGAGAAAGAGAGGGAGGGGAGGGAGGGAGGGAGAGGGAGAGAGAGATACTGGTGAGACAGAGGCACAGAGTACAGGACAGACAGACACAGGAGAAAGGACAGGAGGATGCACCTTGATTCAAAGCATTTTATTGGCTGTGATGACACGTTTGTTCACTTCAGGTCACGGGTGATTGGTGCTACTTTGTTGCCTTCCACCAGAGCACAGGCCTGCGTGTGTGTGTGTGTGTTGTGTTTGGTAGGGGTAATGTGTGTGTGTGTTTGGTAGGAGTAATGTGTGCGTGCGTGTGTGTGTTTGGTAGGGGTAATGCGTGCGTGCCTGCGTGTGTGTGTTTGGTAGGGGTAATGTGTGTGTGTGTTTGGTAGGGGTAATGCGTGCGTGCCTGCATGTGTGTGTTTGGTAGGAGTAATGTGTGCGTGCGTGTGTGTGTTTGGTAGAGGTAATGCGTGCGTGCCTGCGTGTGTGTGTTTGGTAGGAGTAATGTGTGCGTGCGTGTGTGTGTTTGGTAGAGGTGATGCGTGCGTGCCTGCATGTGTGTGTTTGGTAGGGGTAATGTGTGCGTGCCTGCGTGTGTGTGTTTGGTAGAGGTAATGCGTGCGTGCCTGCGTGTGTGTGTTTGGTAGGGGTAATGTGTGCGTGCATCTGTACAGCTGTGAGAAGGACCTATTTTAAGACAAGGCTTTGGTCCCCTAAGGGAATGTGAGGCAGTGACTCTAGGATCAGGGAAACAAATCTAATTGTGTTGAGATTATTGTCTTTGTCTTCATATTTAGCAGATGCCTTAAACCACCTTCCCACCTTTGGTTGTTCAGTTCGGTGATGTTTTCATTATGGAAATGTTGTTTTTCCATCTCAGAAGTTAACTAGAGAGACAAAGTGTTTACTTATTTTAGGACAGATTCTGTAATTTAGGCCATCAATCATCATGTTTTTTTTCCATAGAATTATCCGTAATGTATTACGTAAATAAAGTTGTATTGCAATTATGATTCTAGTTGTGTCATAGTGTTGATGTGATGCAAGTGTGGCACCCTGTCTTTTACTTTAGTTGTGAACATCCTCCAGGTCTCTCTGTGTCTTTGTTAGAATAAATTATAGGCTAGCTCTGAAAGCGTCTTACCCTGAAGGCAAAGTTATCTTAACCATCTGTACAAAAGAAGCAAAAAAGTTCAAAAGCTTTGAAAGGTTGAAAAAAGAATTGACCAAAAATTTTTTTTTGAAAAATCTTGAACAGTGTGTGTGTCAGTAAAATTGTATTTATAATAATAATTCAATTTTAAAATGGTTTTATCAAATTCCAAAGCAGGTAGGTAGTGATGTGTGTCTCTTTGACAGGTGATCATCAACAGCACCATCACCCCCAACATGACCTTCACAAAAACCTCCCAGAAATTTGGCCAATGGGCTGACAGCAGAGCCAACACTGTGTTTGGCCTAGGGTTCGCCTCCGAGCAGCAGCTAGCAAAGGTCAGTCTCCCCTCGTCCATACTCACCCTCTCCCCTCTTCACCCTCCCCTCATCCATACTCACCCTCTCCCCTCTTCACCCTCCCCTCATCCATACTTGCTTCACCCATCTCCTCTCTTCACTTTCCTCTCATCCATCTCCTCTCTTCACCCTCCTCTCATCCATCTCCTCTCTCCACCCTCCTCTCATCCCTCTCCTCTCTTCACCCTACTCTCATCCATACTCGTCTCACCAATCTCCTCTCTTCAGCCTCCTCTCATCCATCTCCTCTCTCCACCCTCCTCTCATCCCTCTCCTCTCTTCACCCTCCTCTCATCCATACTCGTCTCACCCATCTCCTCTCTTCACTCTCCTCTCTTCACTCTCCTCTCTTCACCCTTCTCTCGTCACCCTCCTCTCATCCATCTCATCTCTTCACCCTCCTATCATCCATCTCCTCTCATCCCTCTCCTCTCTTCACCCTCCTCTCATGCTCTTAACTCTCCCTGTCCTTTTTACTGCCCCCAAAGACCAGTGAGCAGTGTTAACGTTTTGCTTCACATGTTCTACGATGCCATCAGCAGTGTAGTCCATAAACATGACAGGCACAATCATGGGCTTTTATAACCAAACAACAACGAATAAGATGTTTTGTTTACTGAACGCCGTGTGGTCTGTTTCACCCCTGTAGTTGTTGAAGGAATGTATTTCTGCAGATGTCAGAGCCCTTCACGTCTAAATCAGTTCCCCTATTCTCTTGAGTTCACAGCACAGTAATTACCATCATGGCTCCGCACGTAGTGTTTAGTCTTCTGTCTGACTGATGACGGCTTGTCCTGCTCTCTCCCCTCAGTTCGCCGAGAAGTTCCAGGAAGTGAAAGAGGCTGCCCAGGTGGCGCGAGACAAGTCTCAGGAGAAGATGGAGACATCAAGTAACCACTCCCAGGTAGCCTGTCCACCCTCCTCCGACATCCTGTTTTGGTTCACGAGCCGTTCGGACGTTCAGCAGGTGCTGGAGACACGTCACGTTTCAGACAGAATACATTTAAATCATCCGGGAGATGCTTTTATCTAACGCAACCTGGAAAATGGTGGGAAGCGACGTGGAACAGAAGGGAAAGGTGAAGAGAGCGTTAAGAGAGGTTGGAACTGGACAGACGTGGAGGCAGAGATAGATAGTGTCTGTTCCTTGCTGACACTGGAACGGAGGACGGTAATTGATCAGCCGTCACACTGTCCTGCTCCGTCCGGCTAATCTGCTCAGATGACCAGAGCTCTGTGTTGACACATTAGGTTAGTTTAACAGTTTAATCCCTTACGCACGGCCCTGCTGCGTGGTGGAGGACAGGGAGGAGGGGGAAGAGGACAGAGGGGGGGGAGGAGTACAGGGGAGGGGGGCAGGGGCGGAGGGGGCAACGGTTGCTTAGTGCCATCCTGCGGGTGAGTCCAGATGGCAGCTTCTGACTCCTCTGCAGAGCGGAAAGCTGCTCTGCTACATGACATGATGTCGGCTGGCACCAGTCCCTTGTCACCTCGCCCCTGACGTCGCTGCTGTGGGAGGGGGGGGGGCTGCTTGTGTACAGGGGGGGGGGGGTTCCTGTTCCCCTGACGAGGCATACTGAGACCACCAGGCCCCTCACCGAGGGATATGGAGCCGTGAGCTGTTAGAGGAGGAACACGATACCGAGATTGACTGTGTTCATCCTGTGTATACTGTAACCTGACGGGATTGGTACTGTGTTGTGCACCACCCTCCTCCCTCAACCCCCACCCCCTAACACCACCCTCATATCCCACCCCCTAACACCACCCTCACCCCCACCTTACACCACCCTAACCCCCACCCCTTAACACACCCTCACCCCTCACCCCCTAACACACTTCAACCCCCCCCACCACCACTCCCCTCCGCTCTCACCCCCCAGGAGTCCGGTGGCCGCGACACCCCATCATCCAACCAGGCGTCCAGCATCAACGGGACGGATGATGAGAAGATCTGCTTCACGGGGCCTGAACCTGCCCAGCTGAAGAGCGAGAACGAGCGCCTGAAAACGGCGGTGGAGCAAAGGTACAATGAGGACATTACACTGCTGTTACTGTCCACCTGGGATAGTTACACTGCTGTTACTGTCCATCTGGGATAGTTACACTGCTGTTACTGTCCACCTGGGATAGTCACACTGCTGTTACTGTCCATCTGGGATAGTTACACTGCTGTTACTGTCCATCTGGGTTACACTGCTGTTACTGTCCACCTGGGGTAGTTACACTGCTGTTACTGTCCATCTGGGATAGTTACACTGCTGTTACTGTCCACCTGGGATAGTTACACTGCTGTTACTGTCCATCTGGGATAGTTACACTGCTGTTACAGTCCATCTGGGATAGTTACACTGCTGTTACTGACCATCTGGGATAGTTACACTGCTGTTACTGTCCACCTGGGATAGTTACACTGCTGTTACAGTCCATCTGGGATAGTTACACTGCTGTTACTGTCCATCTGGGATAGTTACACTGCTGTTACTGTCCACCTGGGATAGTTATACTGCTGTTACTGACCATTGGGGATAGTCACACTGCTGTTACTGTCCACCTGGGATAGTTACACTGCTGTTACTGACCATTGGGGATAGTTATACTGCTGTTACTGACCATTGGGGATAGTCACACTGCTGTTTCTGTCCATCTGGGTTACACTGCTGTTACTGTCCACCTGGGATAGTCACACTGCTGTTACTGTCCACCTGGGGTAGTTACACTGCTGTTACTGACCATTGGGGATAGTTATACTGCTGTTACTGACCATTGGGGATAGTTATACTGCTGTTACTGTCCATCTGGGACATTCAACCACCCTAAGGGGACTGATTCAATTCATTAATGAATCATCCAAACTTAAATTTGAATTGAGATATTTATGAACTGGACCTGCCATTATAGCTTCACTTGTGACTATTTAGGGAATATGAGTATCCGTTTTTTGCATGAGAAGCAACTTCCCATCAACTGAGTCAGAAAGCCTTGCTGTGCGTCAGCGTTTGCTGGAGCCAACTTGTGCCCGTCCATCCATGCACACAGATCATCCATGCATAGTGAAGACACATCGGCACCACTCACCCTCTACTGCAGTGACATGCACACGGGGAGATGCGGAGGTGCTTTCAGACGCACGCACTCACCTCATCATAGCTCTTTAGGATTGGACCTTGTCTTATGACCTGTGGGTTACAGTTGGATCTGCCTGTGTCTTTAGTTATATGGGTTAGAGTTGGACCTGCCTGTGTCTTTAGTTATATGGGTTAGAGTTGGATCTGCCTGTGGCCTTAGTTAAATGTGTTAGAATTAGACTAACTCTGACACATTTCCGAGGTTGCCGACCGTGAATAATGTAGCAGTCAAATAGCTGTTTACTTCAGGGAAATGTGTGGTCCTGTCTCACTTACCCCTCTCTCTCTTCCTCCTCGTTCACCCTGTTCTGTCCCACTTACCCCTCTCTCTGTCTCTCTCCCTCCTCCTCGTCCACCCTGTCCTGTCCAACTCCATCCCCTCTCCCTCCCTCCTTATCCACCCTGTCCTGTCCAACTCCACGCTCTCTCCTTCCTCCTCGTCCACCCTGTCCTGTCCAACTCCATCCCCTCTCCCTCCCTCCTCGTCCACCCTGTCCTGTCCCACTTAACTCCATCCCCTCTCCTCCCTCCTCGTCCACCCTGTCCTGTCCCACTTACCCCTCTCTCCCTCCCTCCTCGTCCACCCTGTCCTGTCCAGTAACACCAATGCCAAGAAGTGGGAGACGGAGCTGCAGACTCTGCGGGAGAACAATGCCCGGCTGGTGGACGCCCTGCAGGAGTCCTCCGCCAACGTGGAGAGCTGGAAGAAGCAGCTCAGCACCTGCAAGGAGGAGAGCGACGCGCTCAGGGAGAAGGTGACTTCCCCCTTTCCTTCCCTGGGGCTCTGGGCAAGGTCAGGGTGGCTCACTGTGGTTCGGGCTGGTCTGATCAGAGGACTAGGTTCCTCGGGCCTCCGCTGGATGGATCTGGGCAACACTGAGGGCTACGTTTCGCTAACCGCGGATCCGTGGCCAGCCAGAGATGACCTTTCGTTTTGTTCACGCATGCGAAATGTATTTGAGAAATGTATGTTGAATTCTGCAGCTGGATTCCGGGGACTGCAGGAGACAGAATTTGAGCTTTTGTGGGCGTTGCCATAGTTGTCCAGCATCCACAGATCAACGGAATTCCTCCCACCAGTCCTATCTGCAGAACTCCTGCCAGCTCCTCTATAAATAGACCCATTTCAGTTTCATAATCAATGTGGGCCGATGCAGACACTGGACTGGGGGAAAATAGGGGATCCATATTTCCATTGTTCTCTCATGGCGGATGGTTAATGATTGACATACTGTCTGTATGCCAATTAATACTGTCAAATAAGTGTTGTCCTCTGTTCTGATACACGCAATTCCTCTCTCTTTCTCTCTCTCCCTGTCTCTCTGTCTCTCTCTCTCTCTACATCTGTCTCTCTCTGCCTGTTTCTCTCCCTCTCTCTCTCTTCGTCCATATCTCTCTGTCTGTCTCTCTCCCTATCTCTCCCTCTACCTCTCTTCGTCTAAATCTCTCTGCCTGTCTCTCTCCCTATCTCTACGTCTATCTCTCTCTGCCTGTCTCTCTCCCCCTCTCTCTCTCTATGTCTCTCTCTCGGTGTAGATAGCAGAGTTGGAAGCTCAGTGCAACGAAGCCAACGCAGAGAAGGAGAGGAATACGAAGCTAGCTGTTCGGGTTCAGGAGCTGGAGGTCGAACTGCAGGACAAAGAGCAGGTGAGAGAACCAAGCTCATGATGAAACGTGCTCATCATCACTCCCCCAGCCCGCTCTCCCTTCTAGCTCCACCCAAGGTGTTAATTAAGGGTATTGGAGCTGTCGGAATGAATAATCAGAGAAGCAGGCGTTCCACCCTTGTTCTGTACGTCACACGCTGCGTGAGAGAAGAAGTTGGTCTGTCTCAGGCTGACTTGAGCTTCAAGGGAGCACGTTATGCAGCCTCTGGCAGGGGCGGAGGATATTTCCAGGAGACAGGAAGGGTCTCTTTTCTCTGGTGGAAGGTGATCGGTATTGTTGTGGGAGCCTTTCATGTCATAGAGGCTCTTTATGGATTAGCTCTTTCTGAGCCTCCAGTCAGCTAAACCCAGACATTTATACGACCTTCTGGGACATTCTGTCTGGTTGCTTTATGGTAGTTTGCCTCATACGATTTATGCCATCATAAGTTCAGTTCCCCATCGGTCCTCATAACCTGCAGTTCTCCCTAACCTGCAGGGTGTGTGGTTGAATCTTGACTCCGACTTAATGAATCCGTCCGGATTTTTCAGACCACGTAAATCTTGTATTTGTCCGAGTTCTGTTAACACTTTCATGACATTAAACAGAAAAGGAATTGAAGTTATAAGCTCAACTGTCCATCTCATGACCCTAGCATCCCAGCATGCTAATCAATGGGCCATGTTTTTCATTGTGTGGGTGGTGTCAGGGTGGGGTAATGAGGGTTGTAGCTAGTTGGGGGGGGCTGGTATGAGGGGGGGGGCTGGTGTGGACACACCTCCTCTTGTTGATGGTTAAATGGCGTCTCCGACTTCAGACAAACGTTTCATTAGCGTTGGCAATCTCAGCATCTCCCTCCCTCACTCACTTTGAGATTAGATTTAAATGCTTCATCTGAAACGATCCACTTTTGTCTTCAAGGCTTTTGTTTCTCCTCTTCATTCGGAATGTTCTAGGCTGTGAAATAGGCGGCGTGAATTTCCTTTGGCGGTGAAGTGAGATTTCCCTGTGCTTGGTGCATCCCAATGCCTCGGAGCCCAATCCTCTAGACAGCCACGTAGGAGAACGGAGCACAAACTTGTCGTTCTGGTCGCAGCCAAATACAAACAGCGTTCAGCGTTTTAAAAACACGAACATGAATTATTAAGCCTCCTCTGTGAAGCTGACCTGCAGCTCTGGCTGTGACCTGACTCCCGACTGTGGGCCACTTCAAAAAGATGACCAATTAGCGCTTCGCTAACGGTGCTTCAGCTAATGGGAGGGGGGAGGGGGGTGGGGGGTCCTCTGAGGCTTTGATGTGTACGTTTGAGGGCAGCCCCCGCGGACGGGCTCATCATTAGTCTAATGCGATGCATGTGCAGCGATCGCAGAATCATGTTGCCATTTCTGTGCTTGTTCTGTACACGTGCTTGTTGTTCTGTACCTCCTGGACACCACGCGCATGTCTAGTCTGGGAACGTTCCTGTGGGTTTCTAAGAGCTGGATGTGTTTTGCAGGAACTGGAGAACCTGAGGAAACAGGCAGAGATCATCCCACAGCTCATGGCAGAGTGTGAGAGCATCACTGAGAAATTACAGGTACTGTTCAAATATGGCATGGCTAACTTACTGATCCTAACCCTTCCCACTCCCTAACTGACTAACCCTCTCCCTGATCCTGACTTCTTATTTACTGACTCTTACCTTAACTCAGGGGTGTCGAACTCCGATCCTCGATGGCTGCTGTCATGAAGGTTTTCGATGTTTCCCTGCTCCAGCACACCTGATTCGATGGGTTAATGGGTTGTTATCAAGCTCTGTGGAAGCCATCGTTAGAATCAGGTGTGCTGGAGCAGGGAAACATTGAAAACCTTCAGGACAGCAGCCATCGAGGACAGTGGCCATTGAGGACCTGAGTTTTACACCCCTGCCTTAACTGGTCCCCTAACCCTAACTTCTACTTTACAAATCCTAAGTTTGTCCATTTGCTGAAGTCACTTGGACATTGTTTATAGTTTATTGTTTACCTTGCTTTGCTGTTTCTATATATATGTTCTATGTTTGCACTTCCCTGCCACAGTAAATTCTGTGCTTGTGTATCTTGCATGGCGAATAAAAACCGATTCTGATTCTGATAACCCTACCTACTCCCCAAACTCTAACCCCTATTTAAACCTTGATCTTTCGATTATGGATGGAAGATTACTCCTTAGAATATGTTTCCTTGTGGCTGAAGTCAATGACATCACTCAGCAGCTGTCAGACACACCAAAAGACATTCTGAAGAGCAGAAGTAGGAGAACTTGATTGCTGCACTCTGCCTCAGGCTGGTGACTCCACACACACGCCAAACTCATCCACACACACTCACACACACCAAACTCAACCACACACACACTCACACACACCAAACTCAACCACACACACTCGCATATATCAAACTCAACCACACACACACTTACACACACCAAACTCAACCACACACACACACTCACACACACCAAACTCAACCACACACACACTTACACACACCAAACTCAACCACACACACACTTACACACACCAAACTCAACCACACACACACACTCACACACACCAAACTCAACCACACACACACACACACACCAAACTCAACCACACACACTCACATATATCAAACTCGACCACACACACCAAACTCAACCACAGACACACTCACACATATCAAACTCAACCACACACACACTCACACACACCAAACTCAACCACAGACACACTCACACACACCAAACTCAACCACACACACACTCACACACACCAAACTCAACCACACACACACTCACATATATCAAACTCAACCACACACACACTCACGCACACCAAACTCAACCACACACACACTCACACACACCAAACTCAACCACACACACACAACCGCAGGCGTCTGTCCTCCGTCTGCATGTTCATAATTGAAGTCTTTCTTGTCGTGTGTATTAATACAGCTCACCGTGTGATGTTATAATGAGAGGACCGAGTGGTGTTAAGGAGCAGATGGAAATGATCAGCACTGTTGAAAGGTGTCCTCTGTCACCACATAAATAGCTGCTTTGTTATAATAAGGACCATTTTAATTACTGCTCAGTCTGGTTTGTTCCTCACGAATCTTAAGAGTTAATCTGATCATCGGACCGACGAGAAACGTCGTAAGTGTATTAAACAGACTTGGGATTCCACTGTTGACTGGAACCCTGAAAACATATTGATTGACATGCCAGATCTTCCTGCTTTCTACCCGGCAACAGGGAACACCTGTTCTTCTCTGCCTGTTTTGAACCCAGTCACAGATCACACTCTCTCTGGAGGTGGTGGCTCAACCCGTATGGCCAGTCAGTCTGCAGTGCTCCCAGTCAGACTGCCTGCGATGGGAGTGGTATCAACAATGATGCTGACATCCTTCTGGAGTGTGAAGGGTTGCAGCGTCGAGGGTGACTTTGGCACGCTCTCTGGCATGTCACTGGGGCGGTATCGATAGTGGCGTTGGCCTCCTTCTGTGGCGCAACGGGAACAGTATCGATAGTGACGCTGGCCTCCTTCTGTTTCTGTCTGACTCAGAGAGTGATTTCATCACCCAGGCTGTCATCCATGAGTGCTATACAGGCAGGATATGGGTGAACGCGGAACCAATAATGGGGGAAGTTCTTCAGCTTTAATCGGCTCTGGTTGCCAGATATGCCATCTCTCTGCTTCAGCCAACTGCATGATATTAACAGCCTTGGCTAAGGCGGAGTCTGGCAACCGTGCTGTGGCGTTTCTCAGTGAGCAGTGGGGACTAAAACCAACAATGGCATACCTCAAATACCTTCCTTTTAACCACAATACCCTAGAGGAACACCAGCCAGCCAACAGCCACAGGGGTAGTCAGGAGCGTGATGAAACAGTCCTTATATTTCAGTAGGATTTAATATTTAATAGCACGGCACATCCGAATCATCCATGTTCATCGCAGGTGGTAATTACCATAAAAAGCGGTTACCATGGCGATTGTGCCTCAAACAACCATCTTGGCTGCTCCGTCTCAATCTCTTCTCCACCCTGTCAGATCTGCGTTTCGGTGAGGACCTCTCCCTTTAAAAGGGGGCACGGCGGTCAGATTACAGGAGTCAGCTGCCAGAATGCCACCAGCCATGGCATTTAAAGCTTCTATTTTAGCCCCCTCCCTGCAATGGCATCTCTGGTATCGCTCCCCCTGTCTCCTCATCTCCCAGGCTGCCTTGCAACATGACCGCGTCTGCCCTAACATTACAGGGGTGTCGTATTTGACCACCTCATGTCCTTCTTTTATGTTGCGCCGTAACCCGATTCTGGTTCTGCTAAAGCGTCAGGCGGTTCTGGTTTCACCGCCGTGTCTCGTCTCTTCCCAGGCGGCGGAGCTGAAGAACAAGGATCTGGAGGAGAGGATCGAAGGGCTGTCCGGGGAGATCGAGGACAGCCAGCAGAAGCAAGGGAACATGAAGGGAGAGCTGAAGAAGTTCATGGATATCCTGGATGGCAAGATCGACGAGCTGCATGAGTTCCGACAGGGGCTGTCCAAGCTAGGGGTGGATAACTGAGAGGGGTTTCTGAGGCGGAGAACTGGAGATGTGACGAAGGGTTAGATATAGTTATGGAGGAATCTTTTTCCGAGTCTTCAGGGTAGGACAATCCCCCAAAGTGATGTCCACACAGAACAATCAGCTATAAACAAAACCTCAACATAGCGGAAAAGGGGAAAGGGAAAGAAGGTTGGATTGAGATACAGAACAGGAGCAAGGGGGAGGGGCCTACTGTGTCCTGCGTCCGCATTCTGGGAGAGAGTCACACTCACTGTTTACTGAGCCGTCTCTGGGGCTGGGGGTGGGGGTGGGTTAGGGGGTTTTCTTCTAGAACAGGTGGAGGGTTCTTGGATTCTATCTGTGTAATTCTGCAGGCTGCCAGAGTTCCAAACCGGCGGTTTGATGTTGGCGGGGGTAGAAGGGGCTTTAAAAGGGCTAACGTGAAAATCCGATAACGGCAACATGCAGTTCAGCACCAGTAAAGTAATAACGATCCATGTTAATCCCGATAGCCACTTCTTGAGAACTTGATGTATCTTTTTAAAAGAATCTACTCACTTATACTTCATGTTTCATCTCAGGTGTGTTTGAAGACGGTTTTGTTCTTGTTAGGTTAATATGCACACACGCGACACACGGCCGAGTCACAAAGTGCCTCTGGGCAGGACGGCTCGCTACGCACCCGCCTGGCTAGGAGACCCGGCCTGGATCGTCACCATAGTAACTGACTTTCTTAGTAACTGGGAGAAAAAAAAGATTGATGAATTTCTTTTAGTAAACAACAGCGTGAAAACATCTGTGCTAAGGTAACATGAAGGAACGATGCGCATTGAGCAGGAGGTCTGTTGAACTGGGCAGGCACGCACTTACCATGAAAGAGACGACAAATAGTCGCTGCTAATAGTTAGAGGAAAGGAAAGTGCAGGTGCTTTGAAAACATGACCTGCTAGGTAGGTGGTACGTGCATCCAGAACAAAGATTACCACGATGGAAGATGTACACAGAAACGTCATCCTCAAAACTATGCTAGTAACCCATCTGTTATGAGTGAAGTGTTCATAAGGATTTTGCATGATTTTTTGTGTGTGTGTAGAGCGATGTCTTTAAAGTGTTGTCCTTGTTGGATGTGCTTCCTACACAATTTAAGTCTGTTGGTGATTTCTGTATCTGAGGGGAACGTTTTTGCTGCTGGAAGAAGAGATAATGTGAACATGTACGTCATATACGACGATTTACGGGCCTTCAATACAACAGATTTGAGATTCTTTTTTTTTCTTCATGTTTTGATTTGTTTGTCGGTGCCTATTGACACGTCAGCTAGTCTTTCGCGTTCTGGTCTGCTTATATGAACAACATTACCTTAACCTGTGTTTTTTCTCCAAGTATATATGACATACATTCAAACTTTATGGCCTCACTTTTATAAAAGATTATTTTGGGTGATAGGTGGTGTGATAGTTTATTTTAGGATGTGGAGTCAACCAGTTAAGATTGCAGCACTGTTAGCTGTATTTGAATTTCGATCTTTCACTTGTATTAAAGGGACGTTTAGTGGAATATGTATGGGAAACGCCATCATGCTGTAATTGTATATTTTCTATCCCAGTTTGATGAGAAATGTTTTGAAAGGAGATGTCTACCAATGGACTGTCTCTGTTTCCTAATATCCCACCAATTAAGGACTTCCATGAGGTTCGCAGGAACCTATCCATAGACCTGAAACTTCCTGTCATCGTTTTGACTCCTCCCCTTTTGTGACCACTGTTCAATATTGTACAATATAGAATTGACAATTGTTGAAATATAGTTTAATTACAGTGTGTGGTCTGTGTCCTTTTGTCACTGTAGAGCTATGACATAAGCGTGCATAGTGCTCTGTATTGATTCTGTCATATCATCATGCTGAAGAGGTCAAGGCAGCTTCTCTCCTGGTTGACCCTGCTCCCTGCTGCCTCCAGAGATCAAGGGAAGATGGCCGAAGGTGGACCCTTCAGGAGTCGTAGAGTCAGCTTTGTATGTGAGGTTACTAGAGGTTGATGCTGGGGCTGCGTCTCGATCAGGGAAGAGGACGAGAGGTGGGGGAGTAGGGCTGCGTCTCGATGAGGGAAGAGGAGGAGAGGTGGGGGAGTAGGGCTGCGTCTCGATGAGGGAAGAGGACCAGAGGTGGGGGAGTAGGGCTGCGTCTCCATCAGGGAAGAGGACCAGAGGGGGGGAGTAGGGCTGCGTCTCAATCAGGGGAGAGTTCATGGGAAGGAAGGGAGGCTGGGTGGTACAGCGATGTCTCAATCAAGGAGAAGATGACAAGTAGGGCTGCGTCTAGTTTAGACGAGAGGAGGTGGAAGAGTGCATGCTAGAAAGAGACACACCTCCAGGTTTCCTACATCTTCTCACCGTGGAAACGGTTGCAGTGGTGGAATCAGCGGACATGTTGCCACGGCAACTTGATCCCACTCACTCCCAAGTATTGATTGAACGCTTCGTCGTAAGTGGCTGTGCAGATGACTGACTAGAAGACGTGTCCACTGCTGTGTCTCACAACAAAAGATATTTAATTAGAGACGAGTCAATCATCCTTTCCCCGATAAATTAGTTTCATCACTGTTGGTTTCCTTGGGAACCTGTTTTCCGTGTCTCTCTCTGCCCTTTCTTATACTCATTTGAGAGGCTAGTTGTGTGATGGGAGCTGCGGACCAACAAGGTCAGTGGGTGATGAGCAGAAACGAGCGCAGGACAGGGAGACAGTGTTCAGAAGACTGACTGATGTTCTCTCTTGGATTTATGGGAACTCACCAGGACACAACATCCCTCTAGCTGACGCAGAACACCTCTGATGAGTTGTAGCTTCTGTTCCTATCCCTGTCTTTTAGTGCCTGTCTGACTCACTCTCTTCCTCTCTCTCTCTCCCTCCCTCTCTCTCCCTCCCTTCCTCTCTCTCTCCCTTCCTCTCTCTCCCTCCCTTCCTCTCTCTCTACGCTTCATTGTGGGATGGCTGGTGAGTGGGCGAGTTGGTAAAACATCATTATGGGAGTGTGCTGCACTGTGTGTGCGTCTGTGTGTGTGTGTGTGGGGATGGCACTGTAGGCCGCCGCCACCGAGACTTTCTGTTGCCATAGTAACGCAGGCTGCCAGGATTGCTTGTCAGTGTGTGCAGCCAATAGGGTTAGCCGTTTAACACCTGTGCTGTGCACTCCTAGGAGTGTCCATTCTTACACCTGGAGGAGTCAGTGTCACGCACGGACACACAGAGGGCCTGGAGACGCGATGCTCCAGGAAGTGTAACAGTCAGACAGGAAGTAAAGCTGAACACACAAACGTTCACAACATCCAACTGGTTTAGCTTTAGTAGCTCTTTATTGGGGTTTCACTTCCTCCCCAAGGCACTTGAACATGTTCTTGGTTGACAACGTGTATCTTCTAAAGTAGATCATGGTACTGAGCGTTAACAAACTGCTACAAAAAGAGAAAAGGAATAAAAAGTCAGTGCTCTCCAGTCTAAGCTTGTGGAGCCTCTGGTCGGTGCGACCCTCTGGTCAGTGCGACCCTCTGGTCTGTGCGACGCTCTGGTGGGTGCGACCCTCTGATCAGTGCGGCCCTCTGGTGGGTGCGACCCTCTGTCCGGTGCGACCCTCTGGTAGATGTGCTCAGTGTGCAGCATCAGTCTGATGTAAACAGAAGGACAACCAGCCGGCCTGGTATCTCCTGAAGAGCGACTGTTACCCTGTCATACAGGAGGCAGTCAGTACGGAGCGGTTCATCTAGGATGCGGACCCAAGTCTGACCTCGTCTCGGCTGTCGGGTCAAGATGACCTGACCAGCATCCGGAGGGAAGCCAGTGTTGGGGAAAACAGGAGCATTCTAGTGATGCACAGCTCATGAACACAGCTTATTGTTTAGCTAACGACACACATCAAGGACAGTGCCATTCTGAATTCATAGACACAAGGACATTATTAGAAGCTATGTAGTGTAGCAGGTAAAACAGCGGTCATTCATCAATTCATTCTTCACTTCCTGTGGAACACTTGGAAAAAATACTTGGGGTTCAACTTGTCAGCTTAGCGGGGCAACAGCAGGGAACTGATGCTGATGCTTTAACAGATCTCAGAGACACCAGAGATCTGCATCTCCATGTTTGGATCTGACTCTTTATGAAGCTATCAAGTCAAGCTATCAAGTGTCAACCTGCCCAGTTGAAGAACAGGCCATAGATCAGGATTATTGATTATGAACAGGTTTATAATGTGTGAGAGGTTGACAGTGCGTGTGTAACTGTGTGTGTGACAGTATGTGTGTGTGACAGTGTGTGTGAGTATGTCTGTATAGGTGTGTGTGTGACAGTATGTATGTGTGAGCATGTATGTGACAGTGTGTAAGTATGTGTGTATAGGTGTGTGTGACAGTATGTATGAGTAAGCATGCGTGTGACAGTGTGTGTGTGTGT
The DNA here is from genome assembly GCA_036571765.1 of Plecoglossus altivelis. Classification (NCBI taxonomy): domain Eukaryota; kingdom Metazoa; phylum Chordata; class Actinopteri; order Osmeriformes; family Plecoglossidae; genus Plecoglossus; species Plecoglossus altivelis. The sequence continues at coordinate 4,223,785 of BROE01000013.1, forward strand.
GTGTGTGTATAGGTGTGAGTGTGTGTGTGTTGTCCTCAGGTATCCCACTCTGCAGACTCTCCTCCTCCGTCTCTGTCTCCATCTTCATCCTCCGAGTCGGCCGACACCCTCTTCATCCTCAGCATGGCTGCCTTGATGCTCTTCTCCAGCTCCGAGTCTCTGCTCTCGGGCGGGGCCACAGACACCTAACCCCCACAGGGAGCACACACACACACGCACACACACACACACGCAGGTTAGAAACGCCACATCCATGACCTTCACGCAGGCACCATGAGGCACGTGGGGAATGGAATGACGTGATTGGCCGAGCTCACCTTCTTGAGGGTGACCCCTTGTCTGATGGCACACATGAGGCTGGTCATCGGATCCGGGGCAGAAGGGGCCTCGCCGGGGGCCAGAGGAGCTGGGGGCTGGACCCGGCGCAGCCGAACCTGCCCTCTCTGTAATGAGGCCAGAACCTCGTCCATAGACCCTGAGGAGAGAGGGAGGAGGGGGAGAGAGAGAAAGAAGGAGGGCAAGAGAGAAAGAGGGAGGGGGGAGAGAGAAGGCGGGGAGAGAGAGGAAGAAGGAGGGGGAGAGAAAGAGGGGGGGAGAGAGAGAGAGAGAAAGAGGGGTAGAGGGAGAGGGAGATAGAGGGGGAGAGAGAGAAAGAGGGGGAGAGAGAGAAGGAAGGAGAGAGAGAGAAAGAGGGGGAGAGAGAGGAGGGGGAGAGAGAAAGAGAGGGAGAGAGAGAAAGAAGAAGGGGGACAGAAAAAGAGGGAGGGGGAGAGGGAGGAAGAGGACTCAGGACCAGTCAGAATATCTGACAGGCTTCCCTCCTGTGCTGCGTCATGTGCATGTGCGTCAATCCCAGGCAGAGACCATGACAGGAATGTTAGACCTGCTCACCTGTGTTTTGTTTGAGTGTGTTTTTGGCAGGGAAGGGGGCCGCCTCTTTCTCGCTCAGAGGCTTGGGCGTGTCCCCTGCCTGGGACTGAGAGGGTGTGAGGGCAGGGAGGGGCGGAGGAGGAGGGGGCAAGGGCGGCGGAGGAGGGGGAGGAGGGGGCGGCGGTGGGGCGGAGGTCTGGGCGGGGAGCGTTGCAGGAGGTGGAGGGGCGTAGATGTTCACCGGGATGTCCCTGGGTTGGGCGGGGCTCTGTTTTTTCTTGGGGGGTTTCCTGGGGGCAGGGGCAGGGGCGGGGGATCCAGCAGAGGGGGCGGGGCTGAGGTTAATGATAGACAGTGGCTGGGAGGAATCAGAAACCAGTGATTCCCGTGAGGCCAGTTTGGATCGAGGAGCCTTGAGGACGTACTGTCCCGGACGCTTCTGGAAGAGAGAGGAGGAGGCTTTAGTGTGGTGCATCTGTAGCAGCCTACAGCAGAGCCAGGGGACGGCACTGGGCTCTTCTGCATGTACACAGGGACAAACCTGACCCAGATTCAGTCCTAGGGAGAACCCAGAGCTGCAGAGGGGTTAGAGAGGAGAGAGAGGTGCAAAGAGCGAGAGAGGTGCAGAGAGAGAGGGAGAGAGAGAGAGAAAGACAGAGAGACATAGGGAGAGACTCACCTCTCTAAAGGAGCGCAATCTGCTCAGAGTCTTCTCTCTTTCCTGGTCCACCCACTCCTTTCTCCTCTGCTCTTCTTCTTTTCGCTTCTCTCGTTTCTGCAGGTGAAGAAACAAGAATGAAAAGAGAGAGGGTGAGACAGGTATGGAGAGAGAGAGAGGGAGTGTGAGAGAGAGAGGGTGAGACAGGTATGGAGAGAGAGAGGGAGTGTGAGAGAGAGGGTGAGACAGGTATGGAGAGAGAAAGAGAGAGAGAGAGAGGGAGTGTGAGAGAGAGAGGGTGAGACAGGTATGGAGAGAGAGAGAGAGAGAGAGAGAGAGAGAGAGAGAGATAGAGAGGGAGTGTGAGAGAGAGGGTGAGACAGGTTATGGAGAGAGAAAGAGAGAGAAGAGAGGGGAGTGTGAGAGAGAGGGGTGAGACAGGTATGGAGAGGGAGGTAGAGAGTAGAGAGAGAGAGAAGGGGGTGAGAAAGGTATGGAGAGAGAGAGAGAGAGAGAGAGAGAGAGATAGAGAGGGAGTGTGAGAGAGGGAGACAGTGTGAGTGGGAGAAGAGAGAGAGGGAGTTGTGAGAGAGAGGGTGAGACAGGGATGGGGAGAGAGAGAGAAAGGGGGGGCAGGGATGGAGAGAGAGGGTAAGACAGGGATGGGGAGAGAGAGGGTAAGACAGGGATGGGGAGAGAGAGAGAGAGAAAGAGAGAGAGAGAGAGGATGAGACAGGGATGGAGAGAAAGAGAGAGATTCTCTGCATCGGGTTTAACCTGCCCCCCCCCCGCCCCCCTGGGTCTTCCCCGTTGTCATGGTTCCTCACCAGGTGGACTCGGGTGCTGGGATGTGAAAAGAAGGTTGTTGCTCTCCTTGGGAGATCTGTCAGTTTCTGCTTCGTGAGCCTCCACACACTGCTCCTACACCAGGAACACACACACATGCTGAACACACTCAGGCACGCAGGTCACGCACACGTGTCTCTCTCACACACACAGACACACACACACACACATACACACACACACACACACACACACACTGAACACACTCAGGCACGCGGGTCATGCACACGTGTTTCTCACACTCACACACACACACTCAGGCACGCGGGTCACGCATGCGTGTCCCTCTCTCACACACACACGCATGGTTTACCCTCTTGTTGCGGAGGTAGGCCCTGCGGGCTCCCAGACTCGCTCTCTTGGACTCCAGGCCCTGTAGACGGCGCCTCAGGTGACTGGCAGGCTGCGCGGGGTCGAGGGTCACACCTACTTGAGCCAGGCTCCGGAGCTCGTCTGGGTCCTCACACACATCATAGTACACCACCTCCTCCTTCAGCTCTGAAACACACACAGGGGCCTTTTAAACATACGTATTTTGGTGAATTTTCTGCCTTTGGGAACGGCAGGGGAAGAAGTGATGGAGTGTTCTGCAGTTAATGGCCCCGGTTGGAATGGTCTTTGACTTGAACCTGGAAGGCACTTTCCCGGGGTACTTTACGGTTCCACCGGGACGCCTCCTCAGTCGTCTTAATTAAAGCCTTCCTTTACCACGACCCAATGTTTTGTACTTCAAGATCGTCATAGCACCCACCGATGTCTACGCTCCGGAAAGTTCTCATTCACGGCATTCTGAGGAGAGATCTCCACGGAGACAGAACCTCTCTTTCACGCAAGTCTGTCGTGGCCCCTCCCCTTCCTCCCCTCACTCTTCTTCTCCCGGGGGGGAGAGGGGGAACAAGTGCTGAAGTACCACTTTCTGCTACCCTCTTTGCGTTTAAAAATAAATCTGATGCCCAGAGTGCTGAGGGCCTAGCCAAAACACACACACACACACACAAAGCTTGGAAGTTGGAAGCAAACAGCCTATTCCCCACGAGCAGCAATTAGTGGGCATTTACATGCATAAAATATTACCCTAAAGTAAATATGCTTTTGCGAGATTATTTAAAACCCAGTGTTAAGGCAGACACTACTGTGTTGTAAGGAGAGGCAGTTTGCTTTGTATCTGAGGACAATCAGAGATACCAGATGTATGGCTGATGATCAACACTGTGACGGCAGGACCTGTCTGTGACTCCGCCAAGGACCTGCCCGTGACCCCGCCCAGGACCTGCCTGTGACCCCGCCCAGGACCTGTCTATGACCCCGCCCAGGGCCTGTCGGTGACCCCGCCCAGGACCTGCCCGTGACCCCGCCCAGGGCTCGCCTGTGACCCCGCCCAGGACCTGCCCGTGACCCCGCCCAGGGCCCTTCTGTGACCCCACAGCTGGGAGCGACAGACAGCAGCGTACCTTTCATCTGCCGGCGCACCGTATCTATCTGAGCCACCAGGAGGAGCTCCTCGTTCTTCAGGACGTTGAACTTGGTGTCGTACGTCTCCAGCTGGGCCTCGTAGTACTGCAGCTCCAGCAGGTCCACAGCCTCCCTCTGGCCTGGGGCATAGCCCTCCCCACCAAGGGCCCGCATCTAGGGGAGAACACACAAGGGGCTCAGGGCCACGACCACCAGGGGCCACACGCTTGCACACACGGCGCGGGGAGCGGAGCTATCCAGAGGCACTTCCTGTTGGCTCCATGACTCATCGACAAATCCCTAAGATGTGCGTAGGTGTAGCTCACTTATCTCACAACACATACACACACACACACACACACACACAGTTGGCTCTAATGGGGCTGGTTACACAATAGACTACAGTGTAACTGACCTTGTCATTGTGTTCTAGCTGTATCAAATGGATTAAAGAATAATAGAGCTGCTGCAACATCCATCTTGGGTGAATGAAACTGCAAAACTACAATTACATTCTGGAATGTCTATATCTGAACTGTCTCAGTAGCTGTTTCTAGACTCTCTGTGTGCAGTCATTTAAGCGGTGTTGGATGTTTGCGTGGGGACTTTCAGGTCTATAAATAGATCAATATCCTCTAACAGGAGGACTGTGGTGCAGACAGATGAACCAGAGCAAAACCTGGCACCCTCGCTGCTGACCCAGCACAAACCTGGCAACACAAACACCCACCTGCCGCCTGATGCTGGCTTTCCTGCGGTTCAGGCACATCTCCTGGGCCCTCATTTGCTGCAGGGTCTCTTTGGCGAGCAGGAAGCGGATCTTCTCCATCCTGGGGGCGGCGGACGCCCAGGCGGCCGGACCGAAGCGACACTCGTCCCCTTCCATCTGCTTCAACATGCCTGAGGGGCCGTGTGAACACGCACACACCCACACACAAAACAAGCGTGCACACGTACGCACGCACACAAACACGCGAAACCAGTTTTTTTCAAGCCTCTGGTTAGTTTGTTTTGGCTCGACTACTGTCTATACTTTCTGGTGTGCGTTGTTCATTGCAGCAGATATTCGGTATGAGATAGATTGAGATAGAGGAGTTGTGATGAACAATGCACTCACACTCTCTGTGGCACACACACTCACGCACACACACACACACATACACACCAAACTCAACCACACACACACTCACACGCACCAAACTCAACCTCACACACACTCACACGCACCAAATTCAACCACACACACCCACACATAACTGTACCGGCCAGAGCCTTTGATGTTGTTTTGAAGTATCTGACAGTGATATCCTGTATGGAAGACTCTGCCTCCTCCGCCCTCTTCCTCCACTCCTCTGCCTCTCTCTCCAGAGCTTCGATTCTCTTAGGTCCCAGCTCCTCGTACTCCAGAGACTTCTGTGAAAGGTTTCCCAAAACACAAACAAGTCAATAGCTACTTTAAAAAAGGCTGTGCATGTGTCCACTTCTCTAACTTTTGGCTTCTCAAGTCACAGAGACTTATTTTCTCAGCTTCTGGACTGGACTTGACTAAACTGGACTGGACTGAACTGGACTAAACTGGACTGGAATAAACTGGACCGGACTAGACTGGACCTTACTGGGCTGGACTAGAATGGACTATACTGGAGTTTACTGGACTGGACTTGAATAAACTGGACTGGACTAAATTGGACTGAACTGGATTAGACTGGACTAAACTGGACTGGATGCACATGTAGAGACGTCAAGTGAAGCATCACTCTACTGGTCCTTGGTTAGAGTAGGTGCACTTCCATGGGCGTGTATGTGAATCGCTATGTGAAACTCCTTATTAAATAGGGCTACATAAATCCAACAGGACTTGTGGGTGTTTACCAGGATCTCCATCTTGTAAAGACAGGCCAGCTCCCGCATGTCTCTGAAGGGCTGCAGCAGGTACTGGAAGAAGAGCGTCGCCACGGTGACCAGCTCTTGGTAGGCCTGGTCCTCCTGCTCATAGATGTGCAGCAGTCGAACCATCCTGTCAGCAGAGCTGTGGCTCTGCTGCATCTGCAGGGATACAGGCAGGGAGACAGGCAGTGAGACAAGCAGGGAGACGGACAGGGAGACGGGCAGGGAGACGGGCAGGGAGACGGGCAGTGAGACAGGCAGGGAGACAGGCAGGGAGACAGACAGGGAGACAGGCAGGGAGAAAGGCAGTGAGACAGGCTCACCCTTAGCACCCAACCATGGTTAACATCTAGGTGACTCTAGATCTAGGTGCTAGCGCTAAGCGTTGGTTCACAAGGCCCCAATGAGACTCTTGTGAACATTAAAACGTGTTAATAAGACTTCAAATGAAAGACTTAAAAAGACTCAGAGACACATTAATAAACGTCCATTACATACACCTGGATATGAAGCGTTAACCCAACTGATTATTAAGCATAAAAGCCTCTGTTGGAGATGAGCGTCGCATTGAATGTAACCTTGTCTGTAATTACTTATAAATCAGGAGACTGATATCAATGATTTGGTGATAGATAGATAGATAGATAGATATTTTATTGTCATTGCACAGCAATGCAACGAAATTGAAGAGCTGCATTTGATCAGAGCCAAAGAAACTAAAACTAAACACACAAACACACATAACAGCAAAACTAAAGATGACTTAGTTTCGCATTCTAGAAGCTTCAGCAGAACAGGAATAGCAGGGATAGTAGAAGGGCCTTTGAGAACTTCGCAATGTGAACAATCTGACTCACTTCACTTCAGGCTGTCTCTCTCTCCCCTCATTTCTATCACATATTCCCCCCCCCCCCCCCCGGCTTCGCCATAGCTTGGACTGAGCCCTTACAATTCCAGATTGTTTTCAAGTACTCCTCCACATCTCGCTCATCCTGGGAGAATAGAGAGTCGAGCACAATCTTTCGCCCACAGATATCAATCGCATGGCTGAAGTATTTCTCAAGTTGGCGACAAGGTGTATCTAGGTCCCTTTCGTCATCGGGACTGGATACACGGTTCAGGAATAAGTCCCAAATGTTACCGTCATCGAAGTCTGACAAGTCTGGAAAAATGGGTGCAAGAACATCACTGACACCTGTAAACTGACGGTGAACGTTTTTTAAATCGTTGACCGAGAACAATCCGGCCCAGCTTGTTTGGTTGTCGCTAACTGCGATCTGGTCTTTCCGATTCTGTCGCTGAAGAGTTCTGTTGTGACAGGTGACAGCAAATTTAGACTCGATAGCATTCCATTCGACTATAAATCCAAGCTTAAATATTTCGTTTTCTTCAAATATATTACTTTTTATAGCCACCCAACCATCTAAACTGTCTAAACGCTCGCAGTCCCCGTTATTCATCTTTAGAAAACATATACAACTTGTGTTCAGCTGCTCTGTTTACACCATCCGCCATTTGCATGACGTAGTTCGCTCTTCTCTACCTTCAACTTTGACCTTTTCCTCGTGACTATGGGGGAATTCCACCTCGCGTTTACGACACACCCCTGAATAATAATAGGCTTATGCACACCACAGTCGAAGCACTTTATAGTTGGGTTGATAAAAATGTAACCTTGCAACAGAGGGCTTAAAAGAGTAGTACGTTTGTTTTTCGCAAAATAATTTCCGGATACTGATATTGTATATTAATATAATATACAGCAAATATTCTAACATACTATCCATCCATTGATTTTCGCGGGTCGCGGGGGCAGCAATATATTATACTATGATGATAATTATTATTGTTGTGTAACATCAGTATATAATTAACGTTATATATTAACATAATGTTAATATTCTAGAGCAACACCGTGATGTTGGTGATGTAGGTATGCTACTGTGATCATCAAGTTTCCTCTATATTAGTTTTAAACATTGAGAACACATGGAGAACCTATTTTCCTGTGGGATCTGATTTCCCTGGGGGCCTGGGTAAAATGGCTCCCCCATGTATATTACATTCTGGCCATTTATAAAGCAATACTGTGATGCTGGTATGAGACTGTCATCATTATACATAACAAGTTTCATCTTTACATCGGTCTTACACACTGGGAACACAGGGGAAACCATTTTCCTGGAGGACCGAGGAAAGTGGTTTTGGCTCGATTTTTGTGCGTCCAATTTTGTTTTAGCGAATCTTTTTTTTTTTTTTTAAAACGTAAGCTATTTCTTAAATCTGAGAAACGATGTGTCAAAATCGTTGTTAGTACTGGTTAAACTGGCATTGTAACGCATATTCAGATTGACACTTGAGCTGCCTGTTAATGTTAGGGTCCTTTCTATATTTATCGCAAACTAGGTTTGCTTTGCTTGACTGGAAAACATTGCCAATGGCCGCCTTAAATCGACGCTGCTGAAACATTAAACAGGAAAATAACAAAACAATTTATCATTCAGGTAATCAAAAGTTCATATCTGATCCTAGTAACAAATTGTAATACATTTTCATCAACGTACATTGATTCCCAGCAGTGCATGGTTTCCTCTGTTGACTCAAGCAAGCTTACAAAATAGTACCGGTGTTGTGTTGTCTGTGTATAATTTTCACAGTGGAAATCATTGTAAATTATCACTGTATAGCGTACTATGTTAACTATCTTAAGATCTTTAAAAGGGCTTCAAATAGCCCCTGTTTAACAATCAACTATGCCATAGGGTTTAGCAAATGCTGTAATACACACATACAGTCAAGTTTAGTCACAGTAAAAGCCCAGCAACCTGCATGACCATTCCCTCCCACAGTGACAGCAAGGGTCCCTGCTGGTCATGGATGCGTGTGATATCAGAGGGGCCGTGTTGGATGTGATCGCGGAGGAGGTTCTGAGTGGAGATGAGGATCACGAGGGCGACTTCAACACTGGTCGGTCCACCGAACCCTTCGTGGTGGTGACTCAGAGACCAAAGACAACAGCCTCCTCCACCTTCCAGCGCTTCTCCGTGGACACTAACGACTCTCTGAGCTTCGAGGCGTGTGTCACGTCAGACGAGGAAGAGCCCGTTTCCCCCACCTCAGACGAACATGACAACGTGTTTGATGAGCAAGGAGCTGAGGTAAGGAGTCGATAACAAGGCCTGTGTGGGGAGGTTTTTAACACTTTGTGTTGAATACACTAGAGGAACCCCTCCTTTCTCTGTCATCTAGAAATCATACAGCTAAATTATATTTAATTTTTTTTATTTTTATCTGCAGACTTACTCCACTTTGACCTGTTTACCTTCTTTTAAAACCAGAACGTCATGAATGAGACCCGAAGAAAGCTACAGGAGAAGGTTACCGAGATGGAGAACTTTGCAGGTCACCTGGAGGAGATATTCCTCACCGTCGAGGTAAACGTCTCACCTGAAGCTCAGGTGGATAGCGCTCCAACTTTAAAGCGCTCCTGTGCCCGACGCTGTCGCCTGACTTCCTCGCCAACTTGTGCAGGAGAATTTCGGTCGTCAGGAGCAACACTTGGAGCAGCATTACAACGACGTCCTGCAGACGCTGTCCCAGCGCTACGATGAGAGGGCGGCCGGACTGGAGGAGGAGAAGAAGATCAAGCTGGAAGCTCTGTACACACAGCTGCTGGAGTGCGGACGCACCCTGGAGTCCTCCAAGGAGGTCATCGAGGCAGCTCAGGCTCTCTACCGCATCCAGGACAAACGCCTCCTCCTACAGGTAGGCCTCTGGACTTCCTTCACTGAAAGTGATCAGCTCTTATGATGGTTTTAAACCTAAGAAGAAGATCAGTTGATAAGTTGTGTGCTTGTCGTTGACAGGGAGTATCCCCCATTCTTAAAAGGTAGTATGAAGGAACTGTGCTCTGAGAGTGATGATGTCATGGAATGGGCTTACACTAGAATGAATAACAAGGTTTTTTTCTGTGATATCTCAACGCATGGGTTCGAAACATCACTTCTCCTCACTCACGGCTTTATAAGCACGCACATGCTCCAGCATGGATATAGGTCTGATGTGTCCCGTGTGATGGAAGCAAACGTTTCCAACAGCATGGCGCAAGTCAAACGCACTGTGTATTGGCTGTACCCCACCCCCTTATATGTGTTTGTCCAACCAGAATGGAGGAGTGTGCCAACGAGAAGATCGACCTCACTATAGCTACTTCTTTATCTTTCGATACGCCTCTGGCTGACATGTCAGACGTGAACACCATGATGGACTCCATAAACATCGTACCAGGTCGGACCTTCAGATATTCGCTTTTTCGTTCATCCAATTGATTGTTTTTTCTCTCGCTTTAAAAAAATCATCATCGGTTCCGTTCATTCAAATGATTATGGACAATGATAAGTGTTGTGGTTGCCAGGAGACATAAGAATTAGTGGAACATATTGAGTATTGGAATCTTGGAATCTTTTCAGCTCCGTCGGCTCCAGTCATCAACCCCCAGATGCCCAACTCTGCCACCCAGACATCTCTGCGTGTGTGCTGGAGCCTGTTCTCTGATGACACAGTGGAGTATTATGAGCTGTACTACAGAACAGTGTTGGAGGACATGCCACCAGAGAACACCTTGGAACCCCATGGTAGGACACGCCCACTTAGAATACCTTGGAACCACAGGGTAGGACACGCTGACTTAGAACACTCTGGAACCCCAGGGTAGGACACGCCCACTTAGAATACCTTGGAACCACAGGGTAGGACACGCCCCCTTAGAACACCTTGGAACCACAGGGTAGGACACACCACCAGAGAACACCTTGGAACCACAGGGTAGGACACACCCATTTAGAACACTCCAGATATCTTAGCAGAGAGAGAACCTCCACTTGTAGTCACAAGATATTTTGAAATTCCTAGCTGGGAGACATGAAAAAAGCATGCTAGATTGATTTGAATCCTGAATTTATTTGCTCCTGAAGTATTTCTTTTGAACTGTGCCGATTAAGTGCATGCGTGCGTTTCCATACCCTGAGGTGTTCGTTACTGTTTCACCTGTGCTTGTCATTTTCCTCTTAGTGTCCGTGATAAAGGTGAAGGAGACCCACTGCACGGTAGAAAACCTGCAGCCCAACGCTCAGTACGAGTTCTGGGTGACAGCCACCAACACCACAGGCATCAGCCCTACTAGCGAGAAGGCCCTGTACATGACAGGTCATTAACACACACTTGCACTTAGCCCAGAACGTCAGCAGTCAGCATGACAAGTGTCGCTGGGGACATTTCTAAATTCAGTACAGCTGTGACAGGTTTCATGAAGCATCTAGCCTGATACTCGCCATCCTGTCTCTGAGAGGACTGGAGGCTCCTGTGTTGTGTTCATAGCTTGACCCTGCTCTCTCCCCCCATCCCCCACCTACCCCCAGTCCCCTCCCCTCCAATTATCAGACAGAGGGCGTGTACCAGCTGCCCCGAGGCTGCTCTGATTCGCTGGGAGTCAGGAAATACAAACCCGGTTGACTCGTACACTGTGGAGCTCAGCGAAATGGTGTCAGATGGAGAACACAGTGAGGTCACTGAGTAAGGCACGCACACACACAATGGGAAAATCCTTCTGCCGTCTCACGTATTGTTTCCGCATGAATAGCTCAGCAATGGTGAACGACGCACACTACCTGCAGGATTATGTTTCCCGTCTCATCCTGAGAGCTTGGTTTGATCTAGGAGTGATAGAACTACCAGAATCCCAGAAGATCCTGGTAGCATTAGTGTTTAACAAGCCTCTTTGTCCGGGAACGTTCATAAATGAGTCCCTCTGTTGCTGCAGTTTTAGGCGATGTGAGTCTCCAGGATGGCGTGGCTGCTGACTCAGACTGCGAGTGTCCTAGAAAAGCTATTCTTAGTCAGGCCTCCTCAGGCGCTCTCAGCCGGAACCTCGTCCTATCAGACTGGGTCCATTTCACATTCCATTCAGTCAACTTGGGTCACGTTGTCGAAAAATAACTGACTGGATAAAACGGTCTTTTTTCAGCTTGATAAGTCTCTCACCTTAAATGAAAGTTACTGATACATAATGATCTTGTAGCTATAATCTGGTATGCTGCAATCAAACGCTTACATGTATGTTTCAAAGTATGCACAATGACTTTTGAGGAAGGTAAATCTAGAAAAGTTCTCATCTTTGCAACCTGTGCGTTGCCAGGTCCATAGTGGCTATCCCCACCTGTGAGAGTGTGATCTTGCTGCAGCCTGGTAGGACCTACCTGCTGTCTCTCAGGGCAGTCAATATCGGCGGCTCCAGTGAGAGAAGTGAAGCATTACCTGTCTCCACCGCAGGTGAGACCGCCACGATGATGCGGCGTTCAGTTCAGCGAGCGTGTGTGTGCTCGCGTGCTGACAGGGTGACTGTGTGTGTGTGTGTGTGTGTGTGTGTGTGTGTGTGTGTGGGTCTCGCAGGGACGTTCTTTCACCTGCTGGAGGACACCGCCCATCCCTGTCTGTCCATCTCTGAGGATGGCTTCACCGTGTTCTACGGGGAAGAGGAGCTTCCTCTGAGCGCCATGGCCTTCGATGACAACACCTTTGCAGGGTAACGCAGGTTAACCCGCCACAGGGTGGACACCTGAACGTCAGTCAGAACTGTTAGGAGGGGGGGAGTCATTCTGTCTTTGTGTTGTGTGTTTGAGTGTAGCTGCGTAGGTGTCCTTGGAGACCTGATTCCTGTGAGATGCAGACTGTATTGGGAGGTGGAGGTGGAGGAGGACACAGAGTTCAGGGTGGGCGTGGCGTATGAGGACACGCCCAGGAACTCCTACCTGGGGGGCAACAACACGTCCTGGTGCATGAGACACATCCTCACCCCCTCCAGGTGAGTCTGGGAGCTGGAGTGCACATCTGGATCAGCAGTGACGGGTCAGCGGTCGACTGATCCCACTCTTGTGATGCTGGGATCATTCTCAGGGGTGATACCTACGTATGGGGGTCTATTCTCCATGAAAAGCAGGACAGTGCAAGATTATTTTCATCCATCCATCCATTTTTTCCCCCACAAGGAGAAAATTATTGTAAGACAGAGCTTTTTTTTTTTGTTCATTGCTTTTCCCCAGCAATACCTTGTTGAAAGTGTTCTTGTTAGGTTCCTGTTGAACGGAACATCGTTGCCGTACAGCTGTTGCCATAGCAACCCCCGTTCCGCACAAAGCAGAACAGCTGTATTGTCACCGTATTGGCAGATCCTCCGAACAGACGTATCACTCGAGCCACCGCATGAACGTGCTTGTGAAGCTGTAGTCTGGCACCAGGTTCCAGTTAACGTGCGAGTGCCTACGCAGAACTGATACATCAAGCCTTGCTCCCTCTCTTCCTTAATCCACTGGTTTACAGAAAGATTAAGCTTCAACATCTCTGCAATGCCCCCTTGAGTTGGGTGGAAAAAACACTACCTAGTAGTGCATCTCCTACACACACACACACCATGTTGTCATTAAATGTTGCACCACAAACCTCCAGTTGCCCGATGCACTACAACTCCCATGTGGCTTTGTCAAAACAGGCACAAGTACGAGTTCCTGCACAACGGCTGGAGTCCTGACATCCGCATCACGGTGACCCCACTGAGGATAGGGCTGCTCCTGGACTACGCCCAGGGAACTCTGGCCTTTTTCAACGTGGACTTGGAGCAGCACCTTCATACCTTCCACTGCCATTTCCAGCACTACGTCCACCCCTGCTTCGCCCTGGACCACCCAGGAGCGCTCACACTCCACACGGGCATGGAAGCCCCTTGCTACACCAAACTGGTTTGACGTCAGTTTTGGTAGCATGTTAAACTTGGCTTCTCCAGCTGCAGGGATGCTACATTTAAAATCAAGCACACGTCTTGTTCTAGATACAAGGATTGATACAAGAGTTTTCTTTTTTTCCAAATTTGTTTATTACAGTATTCCATGGGAACAGGTTTACACCATTTTCCAAGATAAGAAAAGTTCCACTGAAAGTTACAATATACATCAGTAATTGGTGCAAAGCAAGTAAGGAGAATTTGAAGGCAAGCCAATTCATAAACAGCATAAGTTTTTAAAATATATGAAATTAAACTACCTTGAATGAACGTGTCTATTGTGACTATAATGGTGGTTGGTTTCCTCCTGTCCGCCGGTGGGAGGGAGGGGGTCAGAGGGCAGATGACCTGCTCCTAGGAGGAGAACTCAGGCCACGGGGGAGGAGGAGGAGGAGGAGGAGTAGGAGGAGCTACACCATCTTACTGCTGCGTGTCCTCTCTTCCTCCTCATCTGAGGAGTCTCCTCCGTACGGCACCAGACCCGAGGCGTCCGGCGCCACCCGGGGCTTCTTGACGTTCTCCTCCTCTTCCTCCTCCTCCTTCTCTGGTGCTTCTGCAAAGCATCAACATCAAGTGGAGAGAGGGGAAGGAGGAGGAGGAGAAGGGGACAAAGAAACAGAGAGAGTGACAGAGTGGATAAGAAAGAGTGACAGAGGGAGAGTGACAGTAGGCCATTGAGGAGCCCCAGGTTAGGATGTTGATCCACACCAGAGGAACAGCAGCAGAGCCAAAGTCCAGGATATGAGGAGAGAGAGAGAGGACAAGAGGAAGACACACATGTAGAAGAAGAGAGAGGTCGTTAGCACTGGGTGTCTGCCCTTCACACAGAGGTTCCACTTGTAGTCTGATCAGTCAGAGGAAGGCAGGGTAGGGTGGTATTAGCAGTGCTGCGTACCCAGGGTTGGGGGGGGGCTGGGGGGCAGGCTCACTGGCTCGCGGGGTCTCTTCCTCGGTGGAGGCACAGCGAACACGGGTGGAGGCGGAGGCATCAACATCCTGAAGATAACACCCGAAAGATTACTCACAAATGTTCAGGTATTCACAGTCATTAAAAATGAAAACCAGGAGGAAGAGTTCAGAAACAGACCTTTCAGTTCCTTCTTCCACCTTGGAGGGTGCTGGTTGAGGAGGAGATCTCTCAACAGCAGGGACATCAGTGGGCTGAGGAGGGAGCAGGGAGCAGAGTCAGTCAGAGAGGGAGTGTTAGGTCAAGGCTGGTGTAGGACAGAGCCCACGTGTTCAGGACTTCCTGACCGGCTTCTAGACGGTCAGGTGACTCACCTGAGACACTGGCTCGTCCTGGGTCTCTTCTTGGAAACGGCGCTTGGGACTTCCTGTCTGAGACGGGCTGGTGGAGGAGCCCTCGTCCACCTCAGAGTCTGTGCTCCCAGAGTCCTTAGAGGCAGAACAACACAGATGGGCTCTGGGCTCCCACTCATTCACACACTTAAAACAACAGGAGGCGCAGTTGGTTGGCTTGGCAAGGAGATGGATGTGAAGTGCAGGGTTTGGGGGGGGGGCTCTGTAGTTCCCATACCTGTACTAGATAGGGGTGTGGTTTCCTAGGACAGACTGGATACTGAACCATTGCCTGAGAAGATTGAGGGGTTGTCGACAGGTTAGAATGACTTGGGGCACCATTTGCACTACTCCAATAACCACTGGATCCTGGGTACGGTGGATAGCCGCCCGCGTACCCATTTGCAGGGTAGCTATACCAGGACCCCTGGCTAGAGTAATTGCTATTAGGTGGATATCCATGTGCTGCGTATGCTGAAATAAAAGTACAGGAGATGGAGTTAAAACCATGCGTGTCTCAGGACAGCGCACAGGGCCTGAGCCCTGACCTATTCCAACTGCTTCTAAGGGTGATAGAAAAGGAATCATTACAGAGACTAGGCCCTTAGCTTGTCAGGGTGTAGCATTTAGCTGTGGTTACATTAAGAAAAGACAATATATGTACATGCACATACATGTCGGAGCTGTTCCCCCTTTTGCAAGAGGACATGACCAGCAGGCTGGTTGGCGGGCGCACTTACGTTGTGTGGAACCAGTAGCCGTGTACATGGAGACCATCCGCGAGTGTTCCGCTCTCACCTGGAAGGAGACGAACAACAGCAGGTTGAGAACAGGCGTCGCAACATGGTCAGGAACTCAGACAGCTACGGAACAACTAAAGACTCAGTGTCGTTGTCAGTAGGAGCAGCGCACGCTTAATCCACTGCTTGAGGCCCAGGTGGTTCAGCCTACTGGTTCATCTAGGAGGTGGGTATCAGTGAAGACTGCAAACCTCTGCAGCATCACCTTCTAGAACCTCCAAGGTCATTCCAGACCACGTCATTAATAGAATGTGTTCCAAGATGCGGCAGACTTACGGTTTCCAACAGACTTTCGGTGAGTTTCTTTGCTGCATCCAGTCCTGTCTGGTTAGGGTGGCTGCAAGACAAGGTCACATGTGGAACTCAACACATCTGCTGCTCATCATCATCATCATCATCAGGTCCAAAAGCAAAGCATATTCACCGAGCTACAGGGGCATAGCTAACACTAAACCACACCGTGGTGGAGGACAGACAAAGCGAGTGGATACCACCTACTGTGTGATATTTCATGTTAAAGTAAAGCAGAAAATCATTCCATATTCCAAGTTAATACTGTTGCACAGATGGCACAAAAACCAGCATGTTTCCCTTACCTGATGTAGACATAGAGAGGCTCAAACGACTCCCGCCTGGACGCCTGCTCGATGTAGCCAGAGTTCTTCCCTCGGAGGAAGACCCGCGCGCCAGTCTCTGTCTGAATGTGTCCCAGGTACGTACCTCCGGGACCCTCCACCTTCTCGTTCACATTGAAGGAAGGCAAGGCCTGGTCCAGACCCACAAAGATCTTTGTGTGCACAAAACTCTGGGAGAGGACAGGCGAGATGTGAGGTCATCAGTCCGGAACAGGAACTTGTCAAAAAAAATAAAAACCTCATTTGTTTAACCACCCATGACGAGTTTAAGGATGGGGGTGTTTAGTGATGTAACTTCCTGGTCATGTGACAGGATGTGAGCAGGCACAGTCACCCTAGGCTGTGTCTGGAGAGCAGGGTTGTTCTTCCTGCTGCCATGCTGTAGGAGGTGGGTTTCAGCGAGGCCACATGATCTTAACTGGCCTCACTTTCTTGACCTCCAGCAAAAAAAACCCTAGCACCAGCGCACGTCTGGCGGGCTCTGCCTACCCCTGAGTGTGGAGCCGCAGGACGGTGCCCCTGGGGGGTGGAGGGGGTGCTGCTGGGCATCCGGGGCAAGTGAGAGGCAGACGAGGGGCGGGGGGGCTGCGGGTAGAGAGTCAGAGGAGGAATGATGGGCATCTGCTGGCCGCCCAGCGCCGCCGCCGTCCGCAAAACATCCTCAGAGATGATCTCTTTAATTCTTCTCACAGCCTCTAGCAGGGCAGGGAGAGAGAGAGAGACCGTTACAGGTTTAGGAGCGAGGAAAACGACCAGGTCCAGACCAACTCCAACACCGTTAAGAGATTTGATGGTACGGCTGCACTACTTACTATTAACCTCGTCCTGATTCCTGCCCTGGACATGCAAATACAAAGGCCTTTCTCTAAATAAAAGAGAGTTCATTAGAATACAACATGGACACGCACAACAAAATACAGGCGCTGGAAGCAATCTCCACATGATACATACACTGCCTTTCCTTTCTCCATATCACTCATGTAGTGACCCTTGGTTGAGACTACTGCCCCGCTGCACTGGCGAATCTAGAATGTAACAAAAGAATAAAAAGATGGTCAAGGAGTCGCATGGGATTCTGGAATGGGGGTTCAAAACTAGTAGACCAGGTATATCAACTTACCTCTTCTTGAGTTTTGCCTTTGGTGAGAAGATTTCGGCAGTTTATAGGGACGTCGTTGATGTCAACCTCCGTGACGACCGTTTCATCTGCCGTACTGGATAGTGACGAACATGAAGGTACCTGAAACATGGTACATAAGTTGTTGCTAACGTCTTTTCTCGGTTACATAAGCACAGTCCAAAACCACGGTCACAGCTATTGTTGAGTACCTTAGAAGGTAGCGGAGGGGGAATCTTTAACTTCCCCTTTGCCATCAACATCGCGTTGATTTTAGCTGCCATGGCAGCCGCCATCTCCACTCCACCTTGTGTGGCCGTCTGATCCTCATCGGGTCGCAACGATCCGGGCCCTCGGTTGTGGGTTGCGTTCTGGTTAACGGTAACTGACGTGCAGCTAGCAGGGACGCTAGGGTGCGATGAGTTTCCCACGCATGCCTGCATTACATCCACCCTTGGTTTGGGCTGGGCGGGTTGGTCCCATCTGCTAGTTGTAACGCACCTGTGTGGGTAAGTTTCTGGTTAGTGTTTCAGTGTGTTTGTGAGTAGGGTCAGTAGGCCTTGGCACTCTTGAAAACCTGTAGCCTGTTCAGCCACTACTACGTTCTCTAGGAGGGTAGTATCAGCGGGAGACCATTATTTAAGAGAAACCGCTTTCTTAACCCTCCACCTCTCTACTTCGCTAACCGGAATCGTAAAGTGTCGCAATTAATATTATAGAGGCTAAATGAACCTTATTACGCTGGCTAACATCAGCAAAAAGGCTGACGACGTAAAGCTAGGCTAGAGATAGCCTAGATGTGCCGGACTAGCTAGTAGCTAGATATTTTTACTGGTTAGCTAGATCAGCTCCAGCAGGTTATATCCGTCTACGAATACAATGTACATGGCAAAGTTGTGCTAATCTGCCGTATTACGTTTGGTTGGAGAACAAAGTTATATAGCTAACTATCACGTCAGCCAGTTGAAGTTCATTCCGGCACTGCTTGTTTAACGATTCGTTATATCGACAATGGCACCCGTGGCTAACAGCTAGCACTAGCTAACGTATTAGCATTTGAAGCTAGAGCTAGCTATTCTGCATTTGTTGAACATTATGAAAAGGAACGATAGATCTGAAAAGAAACGTGAAACTTACGGCGTTTGTCCAGTCATCCCTGAAGACATCACAGCATTCAGCTTGTTTAGGAATTTAGCTGGCTAGCTATCTCCTGCTCAGCGTTGCATTCGCACTTTCCTCATCCGACACAGTCGCTAGTTGGAGGCGAAACGTAAACGCGGTTTCTGTTGCAGATAAAAAACCGGATGTTACCAAAAAAATTGTCACGCTCTGGTCTTGCGTAACACGAGAAATACCGCGAGAAGTCGGTTAGTGATCTAAATGTACTTTTTCGGAACCCTGTGCGAAGCCTTATTTATATATTCGATACAGGAGAAAGAAATGCAACCTTTGTATTATTTCATTAGGCCTATTTTGCATCCATAATTAGCCAAGACAGAATTTAATTCTACATTTCGGGATTTGAAATTCAGACAGGAGGCCTAGATGTTTACCTACCCTAAACAAACCTAGGAGATTGAATTTCTTTTTTCTAACGTTTTTTGAAATATATATATATAGCTCTTCTGGACTTCAGGGTCTGGATCCTGCTTGTGTAACTGGATGGACGCAATGTCGGCATTGACGATCAGATAAAGACACTGATGCATTGACTTCCTCTTTTGGGAAAACATGCTTAAAAAAAAGTCCACGAAGGATATATGTTGTTCTCAATAAATAAGGTCATAAAAATAAGATCTCCACTTTCAGCTGCTGTGCCACAGGCCAGTTCCGCTCATCTCCTGACCTGACTCATCCAAGTCAAACACCGCACACGCCGCCTGGGAACATGATGGAGTTTTTTCTCTCGCAGAACTATATCTGACAGAAGCAAATAGGATTCTGTAGACCTGGCACTCAATCTGTCTTTTTTATTTTCTTACCTTGTGCTATTTATTGCACACTAAACCTATGGTATAAAAGCAGGCAGTTTCGCTCAGGAAACCTTAGTCTTGTTTAAGGTGAATTTATGGCAATGATTCTGATTGGACGATTCCTATACATTTGTAAAGCATATTTGTCTTTGCGGTATTTTTGCATTTTCTCATTTGAATCCATCAACATGCAGCCCATACCCTCACCAGTAGGGTACACCAGCGATACTGTCATACACCTTCCTGAATGAACACCATGGTAACATCTGAGACCGTCACTGTTCTCAGCAAGTCGTCTTCTCGATGACAGCTAAGAGAGTATTTCAGGCTCATAAAGACGTATCTCACTGTTCAATCATCTGTGTGTGTCTGTTGGGAAGAGATCTGTCCCTCCCTCCCTCCCCCCCCCTCCCCCCCACACACACACACAATATGATCTGTGTGAACAGTTAACGATGTGGTACAATGAGAGACAAGAATTTCATTTTGTGTATGTGTTTGTCAATTCTATGACAGTTGAAAAGGATTGCCAAACCAGTCATCATCATTATTTTATTTTCCGTTGAATAATTTCCATTTTTTTGTCATTTTTCGGTGCCTCCAGACCAAAAGTAGTGACTCAGAGGGAGCTAATTCATCCCCTTACCAAGAGTGTACGTTGGCCCTCTGAAGAGAGTAACAAAGATACCATGGTCAATACACTCTTATCAACCAATGTTTGCTTATGTGTTATGGCATTTTTATATACTGTTTAAATAGGAAATAATCTTAATAAGTAACATTCTTTAACATATATTAGTATCCTAATCTGAAACCAACCGTGGATAGTTCCCTGGGTAGTTTGTCTGCACCTAAGGATCTCAGACAAATGGCCAATATAGAACGATGTTAAAGTATAATGGCCGCTATAGAATGATGTTTGTCAAAATCAAAGCAAGCTGGCTTCCAGGCGACTGGTTAAAGACAGTGATAGACAATCCTGTAATCCACATCCTTCATAGACCATAGAGTTCTCTGTTTACATGACTGAAATGCCTCTCCAATGAACATGGTTTCACAGGTACTCACATAGCTAACGGCTGTTCCATTTGCTGTCACTCCAGTGTAAAATTCATAGTCTATAAAAATATTGAGATTTACTTGAACATAACTTTTTTTTTTTTTTGGACTATGTTATTAAAAACTCCAGGTGTCCATTGCAGTTGCACAGTGGGATGTACTGTATAAATATTGTATAAAATAAGGCAGTCTTTTTCAGTAGGATAAACCAGATACAAAAATTTCTGGGCAAAAAATCGTTTCAAGTCCAAAAAGTTTTCACAGATCTCTGCTGTTACGAGAGGCCGGATAACAGCAGTGAAACAGAAGTGAAGGAGATACAAACTTGCAGGTGATCAACAACAACACAGCTAATTTCTTCAATTCAACATCCCATCAATGAACAAATCACTGAGACTTTGACATTTCAATTATTGTTTACAGTGCAATGCGAAGGTGTTCAGTCAAACTGGTACTGTACTTGTGATAAGAGGAAGGAAAAAAACTTTATAATGTTAATGTTTCATATGTGTAATAATCAAGGATAAGACCCAGTTATTGTATTCATATTATTCATCTTTGGCTTTTCTTACTTACTTATCCATCGTCTAATTATTTGTATTCATTTTTAGTATAGAAAATGTGGAACATCTAAAACAAAATAAATTAACCAAACCTTTTATTAACCTATGATCATGGTGTTTAAATTTGTATCTCTCACCAGTGGCGCAAGTATAGTTGAACACCTTGAACACCCATGAAAACACGCCCACCCTCTTGTCTTTTAAGAGCCTTGAGTTGCTACACATCTCCTGAGCCCGTTGCAGTGGACGTGCTTCTGATAGACAAAACTAAGAAAATACAGCAAGAAAAAAAAAAGAAAAAAAAGGGGTGGAGTGTAGCTCTGTGGTGTGGCCTCCAGGGGCGCATGAGAGCAATTCAGCTCCGTCACAACAGACGGGTGTAGGTTGGATGCCGTCATCCGTGGTCTGGGTTTGACTGCATCACGTGACCCTTGTGACCACCTGATCCTCAGTTTTGCTCTGCAAGAGCTCGACCAGCTCTCAAAGACCAGCCAGACAGTGTTTCTCTGTTGCTCTACCCATGAACCAGCAGTGTTCACATAGACAGTAACATCTGACCCCCCCCCCCCCCCCCCCCCCCCGACCAAGAGGGGTGACCCGTGTGTTTGACAGGGGAAAGGGACGCCGCGCCAGGGTGCGTCTCCCAAGTCACCTGACCAGCTTCTCCGTCCAATGCCTGCGCGGCGTAAGGAGTTAATGAGGATGCCCCGCCCCCCCCAACAGGCGGTAGATCCTGATCCAGAGCCGAGGCCCCAGCTTGTCCGTCTGTCAGAGTCGTTCTGGACGGACATCTTGGCAGGCTACAGAAAGAGAGGAGGCCCTGGGCTGATGGGATAGGCTTGCAGAGGGAGAGAGACATCCCCCGCAGGTAGAGGAGAGGAAGGTAACTCTGGAGGAAGGGGCCCAGGAAGTGGCCAGGGGCCAGGAGCCAGGGCCGACACTCCCCCCTCCCTCCCCACAAACGGTGCTCCTATTCTGGGGGAGGACGCAGACTGTGCAGCTTTCGTTCGTCCAGGCCTTTCCAGTATTTGAAGTTGTTGTCCAAGTGCTGCATGAGGTTGGGCAGGTCTGCGAAAGCTGGATGGAAACATTGTTGAAGAGTCAGAGGTGCATGACAGTTGAACCATTTCAGAAGCTCACGTCGTCCTGCCAATAAACACGTTCTAGCGTTACTCAGAGCAGGAACACAAGCTCTCCTACCATCCCAGGCGTCAAACATGTCGGTGATGAAGTAGTCGATGAAGGAAATCTGGGACTTGGGAATGCTGCAGGTGTTCCTGTCGAACACAGGCATCACCACCGGCAAACCTTGTCTCTTCTCCTCGTCTGTCTAAAAACGACAAACAATCAGACACGCTTGTTAGCGGACAGACAAAATCTACCAAAGAGGGATGTCATTTATGGTAGAATGCAGCAGGAACGCTGTTGGGCTGGATGTACGGTTCAGCCGGTAACATCGCGTCTCGTCTGGTTACCTGTGCAAAGTATTCCTCGGAGATGCGTCCTGCCCATTCGATACACAGCTCCAGCGGTCGGCAGGGGTTGGAAATGTCGGCACACTTAATGAGCATGCGCTTGACAAGAATCCTGTTCTCGGGGGACGTCAGGATGCCTTTCACAGACTCCTCGTCGCTGTTACCCTGACACATCCAAGACAGAACGTCAGCAAAACACGCCACAGTGCCACTTTCTATCCTCACAAGTCCACAACTTTATTTCACCAAGGGAAGAGAGCTTTAAAAGACAGAACAAACAACTGGAATACTTCTGAGGGTGCTTGGATGGTGGCGAGTAGCTGTAATGATTATATCTCCAAAACTAAATGTCCCCTGTCACTTCACCAGCGCCACATAGTTGTAGCTGAATACGAGGCATTTCTTTTCCTTGTTTTTTGCCCTCCTTAAAAAGACCGGAGATCTTTTAAAATGTCCGTGCTGTGCATTCCACACAGCGATGGGAAAGATGGTACCAGCTTGTAAAATTCTCTCCCCTCACACAAGACTGTCCCAAAGCTAAGGTGGGCCACAAGTACTTTCAACCCAACGCTGCTGCTTCAGTTCTGGCTTCAAGTTAGCCGTGCATGTGTCTCAAACCTCCTTTTTTTGTAACACTACTTATCTCACCCCGTTCTCCTCCAGGGCTGCCAGGGGCTTGTTGATGCTGTTGACAAACTTGTTGACATGTTCAAAGTGTTTGGTCATCTCTGTGGCCAGAACCATGTCTATGATTGCCTGACGTAGAGTTCTGTACTCGTTTCTACAGGGAGAGAGGGAGGAGAGAGGGAAAAAAACAAGAGACAGAGAGAGCGAGAGAGAGAGAGATAGAAAACAGCAGGGTGAACAGGATGAAAGGGCCTCTGGACAGATTTACCCTTCTGACTGCAGTGACAGTGGGGATGAATGAAGACATTGTTCCCCCCCCCCTTTGAGGGACCAGCACATGTGAACCTTTCTGCTCTGAGACTGCAATCACATTACTCCCTAGCCTTCACAACACTTATTCTCTTCAAAAACACACACGCACACACGCGCACACGTCTCTCGTCTGTTGGTGACAGTATGACCGGCAGTCACCTAGAGTTAATCACAGTAACATCAACTAAACAACAGAAGGTCATTTGAAAGGTATTTCAATACCACTCTGGTATTTCATCGATCTAGGTGTTTAGGTTTGTGCTGTAACAGTATAACACTGTAACTGACAAGTTGAAAAGACAACAGACAGACAGACAGACAAACCTCTCCATGTTCTTGAAAATGTTACACTTGTCATCTCTGGTGGTGATCTGGAAGGCCAAGGCAGCATGGTGGCTCTCCAGCACCGCCGTGTCATTGTACAGGATGGCCAGCTCACTTCCTGCGTTACACAGGAAGCTGTTTGTGCGGCCCGGGTGGTCCACGTCATGGACCGTGGCAGCTATCAGGGCTGCTACCTCATCTATGGGGTCCAGACTTTGCTGTTAAGAGAGGAGGTTGGGATGGAGAAACCACACTGTTAATATGCGATGGTCAAATAAGTGAAATTATTTTATTTTATTTACATATCCAGTACTGTGAAATATACTACTCTATGGTATAACGGAGCACTTTTTCCGTCCATAACATGAGTATCTCCATGGTTACTGCGAGAAGCTCTTATTACAGAGAGCGGCTTCGAGGTCCCAAATGACCGCAGTGCTCTGACGGTCCCCTGGCTAAGCCAATGAAACATCACTTCTCTGAGGTCAGAAATAGACAGGCTTTTAATCAGCTTAGCCTGCACTCATTCAAGAAAATCCTAAGTTACTGACACACTTGGGACCAATAACATCCCTGCGACTGCCACGTCGGACAGTATGGCTCTATGACGGGCAACAAGTCCATGTCAGATGGTAACATGGAAGCCTGGATTAGCAATCAATATCTGCTGAGGCTTTCAGGAAATATGGCAGACTCTCTAGGGTGAAGCGTCTACTCTGGAAGCATACCTTGACCCTGTCCTTGCAGAGGAAGTACGCCGTGGCGTGCAGCACGTCCGACGCGTGGCTGGAGTTGTGGTAGGAGTTGCTGGAGTGGTAGTTAGCCTCGATCACCTGCAGCCAGGAGCGCAGGGTGGCCTCAGGACAGCTGAGGAACTCGCACACCCCGAAGCGAGAGAAGATCTTCAGGCCCAAGTAGGTCAAAGGCCTGGGGGGGGGAAGGGGGGGAGCAAAAGAAGCAGGGTTTTATAGCAGACCTTGCTTTTTCTGCACCCTGCTTGTGCGCACACAACACACACACACCATCTTACACACGCTCAAAAGCGGCGCTCAGAAGCGGCGCTCAGACGCACCGTTTCATGGTGGCAGCCTCCAGGTTGAAGACGTCAAAGTCCCAGGAGTCTTCGTTCTCCATGGTCTGGGCAATGCGAGGGGGGATGTCATTCAACGACAGAGGTGTGGTCAGGTGGCTGGGCATATGGTGCGGCTCTGAGTTGGAGAGACAAGGAGAGAGAGAGACACAGAGAGAGAGAGACAGAGAGAGAGAGAGAGAGAGAGAGAGAGAGAGAGAGACACACACAGAGAGAGAGCAAGAGAGAACGAGAGAGCAAAATAATAAATTGTCATTCACTTTCTCATACGACCACATGTACTTTACTTTCGAGCCTTCGCTGGCAGAGACCAGGACAGCTCATTGTGACCAGCCAAAGTAACACTCACGCTTCGTGGCAAAGATGTACTCGTTTCCTGACAGTCTACGCAAGCCATCCTGCAGAAACAGAAGAGAGAACGAGAGATCAAATTAGCTGGAGTCAACAAAACAACCACACGATCCTCGCCATTACCTCAGAGTCTGGAACTCAGTTTAAAGACATCATGATGGGTGTCACCATGCCAAAATCACTGTGGTCCCTCATCATGTGACAGGGGCTTTTGAAGCGTGTGTAACAGGGTGCTGTGCGGCCATGTTGGTTGGCTCACTAAAGCTTCCGGTAGGGAGAATTGTGCAGCCAAGCAGGGGCATTTTAATCAACCTGTTACACCACACAGAAATGAAGAACATAAATATGAACCGCGGCAGTTGCGTAAACATTCAAGCCTTTAGAATGTATGTACGCATGGAAATGCATCAGAGGGGGTTTTTTTCCTCTTAAAACGAATGCAACGTCTTCACTGCACGTCCTCACCCGTCCCTCAAATCAGCACTGCAGACTGTGGTATGTGGTCAGTTAACTGCATTGTTAGGCAGGGTTACTCAGAACTTTCTGGACTCGCTCCAGCTCTAAATATGAAAGAATGATAAATGCAGGGGGTGGCAGTTAGTGTCAGTCTGTGTGCGTCTGCAGTGTGTGTCAGGGAGTTAAGTGTTTACTTCACGAGTGAGAAAGGAAGAGAAGACTAGTTCATCTTTGACCTGCGTATTGTCTAACGGTGGCACTGCCTCTGTACACACTGGCTATTTTAAGACTTTCTCCCCAGAAAGATGACAGCTCCACTTCGAACAAACACTCACAGAAGCTGCAGAGAAAGACAGTCGCGCAGCATCTAGTCCTGCGCTGGGGACTGCAAACATACGTCCGCAAAGAGAAATAAACAACGCCCGCCACGTAAATAGATACGAGTTTGCATAAATAATCGTTTGGATCGCAGCTTAACAAGACTCGACGCCCATTGAGATAGTCCATGTCTCTCGGATTCCATCGGGCTCTGGTTTGCTTCAGTACGTCTTCCACCTCATGTGCGTACATGCACACCCTCACTGTGAGCAATCGTGATCATCTCCGAGCAACCATGATCATGTCACAGCCTTTAGAGTGTAACTACTTGTATAAGAACAGTCATGTTTATTCATCTAACCCGAGGAACAGGATGTTTCCAAGCCTGTGGAGTTAGGAGGAAGAAGTCTGTGCATGTGTGTGTGTGCGCGTGCGTGTGAGGTCTTTCCTCTTCAGTGTATAAGAGCACAAAGGACAATCTGACACTTCCTCTGGGACTAGAACCAAGACAGCCACCCTGGAGCTCTCTCCTTCACCACCATGGAACTAAATCTCCTCCATCAACCTCTCTCTTTCCTCCATCACTCTCTCTCTCTCCTCCATCACTCTCCCTCTCTCTCTCTCTCTCTCTCTCTCTCTCTCTCTCCTTCTCTCTCTCCTCCATCACCCTGTCTTTCTCTCTCCTCCATCACCCTGTTGCTATCTCTCTCTCCCTCTCTCCTTCACCACCCTGTCTCTCATTCTCTCTCTCTCATTCCTTCTCTCTTTCTCCCTCTCCCCCCTTCACCGCCCTGTCTCTCTCTCTCCTTCCTTCTCTCTCTCTCCCTCTCCCCCTTCACTGCCCTGTCTCTCTCTCTTTCCTTCTCTCTCTCTCCCCCCTTCACCACCCTGGCACACTCTGTATCATCTAAGTCATTGTGTTCTTTTGAGGGTGTGTTTCTCAGGGTGTGTTTCTGCACAACCAGAGACCTCGCCCAACCACGTTGGTCCTGCCCCAGAGCAGTTAAGAGGTTAACAACCATCTCAGTGCCACTAATAACATCTTCTGCCACACTGCATGACCAGCACTCCACCTGCCAATTGAGGTTAAGGTTTCACAAAAGCAAGCGCCCAACAGTTTGCGAGCGCAACTAGGGCTGAACGTCTCAACACACTGAAGCATTGCTGGAAGTCAAGATCATGGAGAAAGGATTGGGTCTGCCTCCTGGTGCCCAGCTCTCACCGTCATCAGGCCCCCGACCAGGTCGTTGGTGTGGGGGTCCTCCTCTTTGGTGCCCAGCTGGGGGGAGTAAAGCTCCGTGGTCCTCAGGATCTCCAGGACGCGGTCCAGGGCCTCGGCCACCGGCATGGGACTGCTCTCCTGGGCCGCGTTGATGATGTTGATCACCTACCGAGAAGGAGGGAGGAGAGGAGGGAAGATGGAGACAGAACATGGTTGGGATCAGGTATCCGTGGCAGTTTTTCGTCACGTCATTCTGCGGGTCGGGTTTCCCTGAGAGTGGCGTCACGCTTCAACGTGGCGCTGACCATTTCTGGGGTTTCGCGAGCTTCAATGCGCCACTGAGCACTTGGCGCCCAGTGGAAATGAACAGGGCGCCATCTTTAAACAGTCATGGTGCTTGGGCTACTTAATAATAGGTCTATGACACACAAATACGGCACACGCGCACTACAGACACACACACACACGCACACGCACACACAGTATAATCAGCCGCTTTATGAGTTGCTCTATTCTGGAGAAGAACAGCCCTAGAGGGGCTAACAGCACAGTCATGTGTTGGAACACAGGAACTGAACTCTGTCAGTTGACAAAACCTTGGGGACTACGAGAACATCACATGACAAAACCTTGGGGTATCTTTCCCCCGACACAGAGAACCTGAGTTCTGGGCTAGAGTCCCGTCTCACATGAAAGAACTTGCCAACCATGCAAGAGACCGTAATGTTTCAGTCCTTTAAAGTGGTTGTACTGTGGTGACTTGACTGAGCGGCTGTTGTTGTTGGGACAGCAGCAGAGACTAGACGGCCATCTATCTCCTCAGGACAGCCATGTGAGCTTGATGAGACCTACCTTTGTGATGGGAGCTTCGATGGTCATGGAGTGGATTCGAGCCATGGACGAGTGTCTTCGCTGGGAACTTCCTGTTATGGGAGGAGGATGGGGAGAAATAACAATGCTTTAAAAGTCTGTGGTGTCTATCTGACCAAGCTTAAAAACCCAAGCAGCGGCCCCTGAAATACAACAAGATGGTTCCAGCTAATTTGGCAGGATACTCAAATTTCACACTTCAGACGCGTCTCTGGAGGTGTGCCCAATTAACACCTGGTGGTTCTGATAAGCTAGTGAGTTTCCACTGTCCAGCCCCCTCTGCCCTCACCATCGCTCCCTCTGGACGTGGTGGATCTGACGTCAAGAGAGCCTTTCCTACGGTCCTTATGTTTACTGGACTGGATGTCTGGGGACAGGAGCACATCACAGACACACACGCTCACTACCACGACAACCACTCCAACGGGGAGGACAGGTTTGCCTAATACCCCCCTCCGTAGTAACCTTGCCTTGGAGGGGCTAGGATACCACAGAGAGCAGCTGCACTTGAATTCTGAAAAAGGCTTGCATGCAGGAAGTGGAGGTACCAAACCAACCTTTCAACCTTCCCCTAAATGATATTTGGGGAAGCTAGGGGGGACGGGACGGGGGGCACTACGAGACAGACTAGTTCTACGGCAAAGCAGCCTACCTGTCTGAGACTCTGCCTGCACGCGCTCGCTGGACTTGTCAGTCTGGTAGAACAAAAAGAGAGAAGCAGCTTGAAATATCTGAGTCAAACTCCAAATCGTACGCATGGACTGTTGTCATGATAATAAACCCTTCTTACCCTATTATTATCATTTAAAGGCCTGTTGATAGACACATAGTGTCTGATTTTTCTGTCAAAGAAAAAAAGAAAGAAAGACTATAAATACAGGCCATCGCCGCTGGTCCATCATCGTCATGTTCCCTGGATGATCCGAACGACAGGAAGTCCGTCACTCACCCTCCCTGTCCAATCACAGGTGTGATCTTCACATTCTGCTGAACACTGTCTCCATTCTTCTTTTTGGCGTAGTAAATACCCTGCCACTCCTGGAAGAAGACATGACACACAAGCACAAGACAGGTAAGAAGCCACAATGGTTAAGGCTCATTAACTAACTCATCGATGACGGAGGAGGAGGCCCGGCTCTGTCTGTGGACGGTAAAGACAGGTCTGCCAGGGTTATTAAACTGTGAGGAGATGCTCTTGTAGACGGAGATGAGAGCAGCATTGCAGTCCTGTCGTTTCATGTGTGCCACCTCTGGGTCTGGTGCTCTGGTTCAAAAGACCTGTCCTACTGTCATGCTGGCTGGAAGTGACCTTCAGTCTCTCTGTAGTAGCATCCCAGCACAGCCAGGCCCCACTGATGTCAGACCATGAAAAAGAGCTGCAGCGTGACTTGCTGGACAGGTCAAGTCACACACGCGTGCGTGCGTGCGTGCAAACACACGCAGGACAATTAGCATATGCACACACACACACACAGGAATATTAGCATATGCACACACGCACAGGAATATTAGTATATGCACACACACGCACAAACACACACACACACACACACA
The DNA here is from genome assembly GCA_036571765.1 of Plecoglossus altivelis. Classification (NCBI taxonomy): domain Eukaryota; kingdom Metazoa; phylum Chordata; class Actinopteri; order Osmeriformes; family Plecoglossidae; genus Plecoglossus; species Plecoglossus altivelis. The sequence goes on from BROE01000013.1 coordinate 4,253,374, forward strand.
CACACATGCACAAACACAACACCTTGAAGCACACAAGCAGGTTCACAGCTACGGGATAATGCTAAACTGTTCCAATGTTGTATGTATTATGATCTGGATGCGTGAGCAGAACAAACTCAAATCACTCACCTTTCCTTTCCGTATGCAGGAGTTTATCGTTTCTAGGAGATCAGGTTTATTCTTCTCACTTTTAGGCACTTCTATAATTTCCTTTCCTATAAGCTCTCCTTGCTGGTAGCCCATGATGGATTCATAGGCAGGGTTCACATACTGCGAAAGAGCAGAGAGAGAGAAAGGGGGGGGTGTCACACACCTCAACATAGATAAGGATCTGCTCTGAAACAGTTTGACAGAGCAAAGGTGTCAGTACAGATGACTGGAAACGACCACCATCGCAAAGAGCTTGTCTGCTTGCCAAACGCTCTAGAACGCAGCTGCAGTACCGGGACACACACACACACACACAAGTGTTGCTTTTATGTGAAAAAAGACCTATAAGATAAGATGCTCTGTGGCTCCAAGGACAGAAGGCGCCATTGAAGGAAAGAGAACACAGATATCATCACTGATATCAGCGGTCACAAGACATCAGCAGGCGTTCAAACACAAGGAAAACACTAAACCCTGTGAGAGAGAGAGAGAGAGGGGGGGGGTCAGAGGAAGAAAGAGAGAACAGAGAGAGAGACCAGCCCGAAAGAAAGAGGAGAGAGACTTCTCTTACGGTGGAAAGTAGCAGTACTGGAGTTTGACACCACGTGTCTCTTGACAGTTTGGTGTCAAAACAAACCTGAATCACTTGGTCCTCCGAGGTGATCTCGATGGCCTCCTGGCTTTGCTCCAGAGCAGTGAAAATGGCGTTGCAGGCCCTGGGACAGACAGAGAAACGATCAAAAGACGAGAGAGAGAGTTACGCGACTACGCACCATCAAATACAGCACACAAAAAAAAAGTTAATCGTCAAGCTTTAACGCGAAACGTTTCTCTCGACGTTGATTCACCAAGTGGTGCCTAAGATCAAGGTCTGGTGTCTGACGCCAAGCCCCAAGGCGGACAGGCGCCCGGTGTCTTTGGAGAGCGGGCTCTCTTACCTCAGTTTGAACTGCGCGCGCACCTCTCCATGCTCCAGCTGCAGCAGCTCATTATAGCAGGCCATCATATTGGTGTTCTCCACATATCTCTGTGTGGTCAAAGGTCGACACGAATCAACCAATCAATGACTTGCGATTTCACCATTGGCATTCGTGACTGCGTTGTGTGCGCTGGTTATCGCTCTCGACTCCCCTCATCAGTGATTTTACTCAACCTACTTTCAGTGCCTTTGTAGTTTTCACATGTATTAAATCCAGCAAACAGCTTGCATAACAGCTAACATAACATATTAGCGTAGTAACATAGTAGACAACCATGTTATTATTTCTAATAGTTTAGCTAACTAACACCTAACATCATCATTATAGCTAACACTATTACCGCAAAGTGTAATATCATCTTTGCAAAGTATTGAGCGTGTGGTGCAGGAAAATGAACGTTCGAAATGTGGAGTGGATTCAAACGTCCGGCTTGAGAAGGACGAGCGGCTCACCCTGTTGAAGCCGGCGTTGATGAGAGGAATCACTGACGCTTCCTCCCGGTCCGGCCTGCAGAGCGGAGACAGAACGACAGGCAGCTGAACGTCCAGGCTGCAGGCTGCCTCAGACTGCAGACTGTCTCATACGATCCCATCAGCCCACAAGCAGGGCGACACAGTCAGAGAAGAGAGAGAGAGAGAGAGAAAGAGAGAGAGAGCACAGCATGACATCAATGTCGTTTCAGTTGCTCACACAGTGTGATCCCAGGCAAAGGTCCACCGGCAGAAGTCTGAAAGAATGCAGTGTACAGGGCAGCTGATTGGCCTGTGGTTTCCCCCCCGGCCGCTGGCCATAGAGGCTCTTTAGTCCTCCGTGGGGTTGTGCGTGTACACTGAACGTATAGGCAGGCCACCATGAATAGGGCGAACATGCACGCCAGGCAAGGTAAATTAATGTTTGCAAACGTGTTTTTGGTCGAGTCGCAGGCTAAAGATAGAGAGAGGGGGCTGAGGGTAACTGTGGCTCATTTCTCATGGTGGTGACTTCACCGCCGAGCGGTCTGCGAGCGCAGCCCACCCTCACAGAGCGGCTAGGAAACCCAGAGTCACTACAACATCCTGTCTGTCTTTAGATGGACCTGGACTGGAACAATGGCCCACCAACACACTCGAACGCAGCCTATAGCATTACGTAGCATTCATATGAGAGCGGAGCGAGACGGAGAGGCCGTTTCTGTTAGACAAGCAGAGCACGAACGAAGACCTGTGGTTCATAAGCAGGCCATGAAAGAGGGAGGAGCCTGTACACTGTGTGATTCAGTACATTCATGTGGACACTGGGCAGAGGAAGCTTTTGACAACCGTACCGGCATAGTGCTTCCGCGTCAAAGTATCTGGAATGTCTGTGGTCGATGATGACCAGGTCGTGGTGCTTCTCCAGGAAGCTTTCAAGCGCAGACTCCGGAGTCCGCGCCACGTTGCACCGGAAGTTGGCCTTCTCACACGCCCAGTAGAAGCCATTATTCTGACTGTCCTCTTTGGCAAATACTAAAAGTACCTATACCAGAGAAAGAGAGAGAAAGAGAAAGAGAGAGGTCAGCGGTTACCATAGAAACAACGACATCCACAAAAACACAGTCGGTAGCGAACACTGTGACGCGCCCCCCCCCCCCCCCCCCCCCCCCCCCCCCCCCCCCCCCCCCCCCCCCCCCCCCCCCCCCCCCCCCCCCCCCCCCCCCCCCCCCCCCCCCAAACGTATTCAAACAGAAACTGTACCATGTGACTTCCACCGAAAAAAAGATACAAAGGAAATTACAAAAAAACTAAACAAAAACAATATATTGTGATACACAAGCCGTGGCCACACAAAGGTCCTTGGACGCTGAGTTCGAAATTTTCGTATGCGTCAGACTCCTTCGAATAGACAAAAAAACACTCAAAATGTTAACCATGGATGCGAAAAACGCAGAAAATTCGACCCGATACGAATATTTTCATGACGGACGAAAGTTTCGGGCCAGTGTGTTAGCGTGATGTGAAGTCGGATAAAGTGAGATCGGACAAAGTGAGGTCGTATTTATTTTGTAAGGCGCGAAAGATTCATACACGAATTTCGGACTCGGTGTGCAAGGTCTTTAAAGGTTACACTGGGCGTGCAAGGACCCTAAAGGACTTTACTTGACAGACTTTGAGATCACAACCCCATGTCCATTGCCTTGACCCGCTGACCAACCTCCGGGTCACGCTAGCCTTGACTGGCTATGGCCCACACCCAGTCTGGCTTTAAAAGCCACCGATTCACCAGGGTTTCACTTGCGTACGTACGCTTTATGCCAGCACACTCCATAGAAGCCCTTACTGGATACAGGGCAGTACTTTTAGGCCCGCCTCCAAGGAGCGCCGCAGCAATAAGCGTAGATTCATGAGTCACTCTCCCAAACAGACGTCACCTCAAACAGTTGGCAGGGAGTAGAATGAACGTAAAGAATGGAAAGTTTGTTCAGCGGTCTCAGGGTTGCATCACAACTGCAAATTCGAGTTAAGGTACAAAGGCGCGTTTCTGTTCAGAGAGCGGGAGTTAAGTCCCTGCGTATCACCGTGTCTGTCCACACACACATGTCTGTATGATTATCCCTCTGAATCAACCCGGTTGTATGGCATTATTTAAAGCCTGGAACTTCATAAATCCAGTCACAGCCTCGTCACAGACTGGGCCACTTTAGGCAGAGTGTAAGCTGTTCATACAAACAACATTTTATGACAACATCATGAACTGTCCCATCATAATTGAGTGCAGCGGCAATGTTTGGGTCTTCAGGGAATACGATCTAAATTCCACATTGGCATGTTAGGTTTAGGGTTACAATGTTGGTACAAAAGTCAACATTCTGGTGGAGGCATAGGATCAAGCCAGGGTCTGGTCTCGTTAGAAGCCTGCAGTGTGCCCAGACACCTGTCTCCTTGTCTGCTAAGCACTGACACCACTATTCACATACATCTCTGGGGGCCTCCACAACAGCATGGGCAACATTAGGACACGCAAGTGAAATGAGGAAGGAATGTGTGAAGTCTGTTAGTTCTAAGTGGCTTGTGGTATTCTACCTACAGACATCAGAGAGGAGTAGGGGGGGGCGACATGAGAACTGTCTGATCCCTTGGAGAACAGACACCTGCCCTGAACCCTTCCACACCGCAGAACAACATAGAACCCTCACGCAGACCGAACACTAAAACTACCAACTTACCTCCCCAATAACTTGCCATGCTTTCCTTTACAGCTGTAAAATAGCTCATGTAGGTAGACAACACTGGGATCACCATAACTAAATGAACAATGGCGAGAGATAACCAAGTCAGTCATCCCCACCAAACTGTCTGTCTGCCTGCCTGTCTGTCTATCTGCCTGTCTGTCTCTCTTCAGTCACATCTTTATTTGACTACATAACACATGACAAAGGAGAAAGCAGGGTGTTTCAGAGCTGCGGTATAATGACTAACTGAACGGAGAATGTCTGACTTGTGGTGACAAGGCTCATGCGGGCCTGTTGCCCCTTCTGCGTGGCTCTCATATAACATGCATTGTTCATTATGGTATGTTTATAGTCCTCCGTGTTTGGTCCCGTTGCCGCGGCAACCCCAGGGCACGTCACACTCACAATGTGTCCATTAAGAGTTCTTTTTTGTGTGTGTGTGGCTTGAATGGGGGATTGTTATCTTAAAGCTAACAGGGTAGCATCGTTTTCTAATTAAAGAGCAGCCTAAACTGCAGAACATGTCAACTGTCACTTCAGGCTCTGGATTGACTGTCTAATAGTAAAGCAAAACATGGAGCTGACCTAAAACTGGTCTCGAACCAAAGTCGTCAAATATCATGTTTTCTAGAGACAGAACACTGTGTAGATCTGCACGTTGTACGTACAGAGATACGAGATAGAGATTGTTCTCACGGTTCGGTAGAAATGCATTTTCTTCACGCTCATGTTTAACATCATGAATACTGTGGTGTGGAGAGATGCAGTACCTGAAGCTGGTCTTCGTACAACTTCATTGGTCCAAACTGCACCTCTGTTAGTGTGGTCTACGAGACAAGAGAAACACTGGGGTTAGAATGACACCATTCAACCTGGTGTCTAGAGGAACAGAGCCTCGACTGGGACATTCCGGAACACTCCGGCGCGCCATCTTCATTCTCGCCACATCTCCGACAGGCTGATCACGAAGTTGAATTTATTTGGAACCTGAAATCGGATCAGACACAACACAGCGGATATTTGCAATCCAATTCAGCTCGAGTAAAAATTCTAAACCGTCCGCCCAGAGAAGTAAAGGAAATCAACACCGTTACTGATTACAAACAGACTGCTTGACGAGTCATCACACTTTCCCTACATGTGAATACCCCCCCCCCTTCCAGTCTGCAAATAATTTTGCTTCCCTCCTGCTAAATGGAACCCAGCACAGAGGTTAGTAACCATAGTAACCAAGCCCCTTGCGGTCCGCTATCCCTCTAGGATTCCGGTGCTCTGTAAACAATCTCCACACGTGAGGAACACGCAGAAGGTTAACGTCAGAATAAGCCAGGCACGTCAAAATCGCCTAATCACTCAAATGTAAGCCTTTGTCAAGAAAACGTGACGACTCCCGAAAAAGAAAAAAAAAAAATCGAAACAAGCTGGTAAGTAGTACCTCAGTAAGTCTCTCAATAGTAATTGACGTCACGGCCACACTGGGTCCTGCTTGTTTGAAAACTCACAAAGAAAGTCCAACATCAGAAGGCCATGCAGCTGACAAGCAATGTGATAATCTGATCTCCGACAGACACACGAGCGCATCCTCATGATAACCTTGTGTGTCCTGTCCTAATCCGTCTGTGTATGCTCCAGTGTGTGTCTGTGGTTAGCACTATACCCTGAACATGCTCAATTATAAATCAAAATCGTGTCAAATTAATGTCCCGTGTACCTAAATACAAGCTAGCAATCATTCCAGGATGGTTTGTTTACAGTAACTTTAGAAGAAATCTTGCAGCTGCTAGGTTAGGTCAGGATGAATACACTAAAGTCTTAATCAACTTTAAACAGTCAAATGATTGATTTTTCTTGAGGAACAAAACACTCTTTGATCAAATTCAATGCAAACAAGATTCCTGTCGGCAGCAACAAAAAAAACGTGGAAAGGTGGACAACATCTCAGTGTGATCATGTTTACTGTGATGGTGTGTCCTCAAGGGTGCGTGAGCTGTTAACAAGGACAGACTTCTGATGTGTGGAGATTAGCCACATGGGTCTGTGAGCTGGAGTCTGGGAAGAAATCAAACAGAGCAGTACACTCTGGGCTGGTCCAGGTCCAGTTCTAGAACAGCAGAACACTGCTCTGGCCTGATCCTGGTAAGAGTTCTAGAACAGCAGAACACTGCTCTGGCCTGATCCTGGTAAGAGTTCTAGAACAGCAGAACACTGCTCTGGTCTGATCCTGGTAAGAGTTCTAGAACAGCAGAACACTGCTCTGGCCTGATCCTGGTAGAGGTCTAGAAGAGCACTCACTGGCTTGGCAGAGGGACATTCCCTGCTCTAATTGACACTGACAGAACCAATACAACGCCGACCGAGGTTGTGTAACTGAAATAGCCGGCCTGCTCTACAGACACACACAGTGACACACACACATGCACAGCCTGCCTCCCCAGACAGAATACAGCTCTTTCAGTACAGTACAACACACACACACACACACCACGCACACACACACACACACACACATGAATCACTCACCCAGGCATTTGCATCCCTCAAACATCATGCTGGCACCCGACCAGGGGGAAGTGGGGGTGGGGGAAGTGAGTGAGTGAGCATGTGGGGCAGGCGGGCAGTATGGACATGGTGTGTGTGTGTGTGCTTGTGCACTCATGCCCCTACGCTGTGCCACACACACACACACACGCACACGCACACACACACACACACACACACTTTGGCCTGATTTAGCCAGGGCTTGTGAGTTGCTAACAGTAAGTGACAGGCCTGTTGAACTGGGGAGAGACTACAGCCGATGCACTTTTGTTCCACTGCAGACCTTGTGAATGCAAGTATTAGCTCACTGCACTGTATTCTGGTCCTTGGAGTTTTGAGAGGGACTGGGCAAACTCAGTTAGTATGCTTGCCAAGGATTTCTAACAGACCAGGATTTGGGAGAATCCTTCGTCAATTCACAACATTCATAAACCGAAACCTCCTTCTAAACAAAACCAAAAAGACATGGGAATGGGCCGGCTGTCAAAATGGTCTAATCAGAAGACTTGTAGAAAACCCAACCCTATCTAACAATACTGCTGTGAACATGACATACTCAGAATGATCCATTCCAGGAAAGAATAACCTTCGCAGCTGCTCTATCCTGTTGAAGACGGACCTTCGCTGTCTTCTAAGCTGTCATCTCCACTGAGATGGCGAGACAGAAAGATACATAGAGAGAGAAAGAAACAGAAAGGGGGAGGGGGGGGGAGAGAGAAAGAAATGAGAGAAAGAAGTAAAGAGTTCCGCTCCCATTCAACACACCTAATGTATTTACATAGTAGAGCAGCAATGACCCCATATCCTGTTCTCTGTGCATCCAGACCTATGGATCTGCTTCTCAGCTGCTCAGCCTTACACACCGCTGGGAGAGTGGCTTTCCACTAAAGTGAAAAACAGGAAATTGGATGACATTGTTCAGGGCGCGGACGTCAGCAGAGAGAGATAGAGAGAGTAAACAGCATCCTCTTCCCAGAGCAGCCACCAGGAAGCAGGGAATCCTGGAATGGCTGCTGTACTTAAGCTCTGAGGTAATACGGAGATCACTTTGGTGGAATCTGGAAGTCTAAAATACTCATTTCGGTCTCTCTGGCGTGGCTTGTTACTCTTTATGGTTTTCATCATTCTATCCTCTCGGAATAAGTGTTCATCTGTAAACAGGCCTCAAGTGTGTGTTGCTAGCACTGCCTGCTCCTCAATCAGTGTGGACCAAATGAAGATGAATCAATGTTCCTCATTAGGTCTGATTAGGTATTAGAGCCCAGTCACAGGTGTGGGGCGAACACTCTGTACCAGGGAGACTGTCACTGTCTGCAACCCAGAACCAGCCAAGCTAGCAGCTAACTAGCCTTAGCTTAGCTTAACTTAAGTGTGCAGTACTAAATGACCGTTTGTTTTGCGCGTATGTTTTTTAAGACGGTTACGGAGCAGCTCCAAAACAGTAGCTCTTGTCGCCAACCCAAAGCTGGCTACACAACTGCCCTCAGAAGACACGACTGCGTCCATTCTCGTTGCCAAGATGGTTCTCGCCAAACGCTGGTCGTTTTCCGGTGCCTTCCTCTAGCTAGCCCAGTATGGTTTATTGAGCTTACAACAAAATGGCAACTACCCCTCCCCCAATACTCAAAGTCAAATAACGTAACCCATGAAAACGAGGACATACTGCATCTGGTACGTTAATATAATTACATAAGTTCATCCATTTAGAAAAATAACAGGGACAAACGCTGCGGGACAAATATACAATGTGTATGTGCGCCTTTAGCCCTTCCACATGCGTTAACCATGTCAACCAAATCTACAGTCAGCCAAGCATAAGTCTAGGTGGGTCACCAGAAGCCAGTCAGACAGACAGACCAGCAAACAGACAGACATGCAGTCAGTCAGACAGACACGCAGGTAGACAGACGTGACTGCGGAAAGTAGGCCACATATAATAGTGACGTCCCCTGCTCTCTCTCAGTCTATATAGGACGCAGTTACATACAAGCGCTGGTGAAGCAGATTCACTCACTCACACTCACACTAGTGACAAGCACCTCTTGATCTGCCACACATGCTGGGAAGATCCAGTCAGCTGACCCTAGACAGTTCTGGAATACTGCTGGGTCGGCAGCGAGATCTCCCTGCCCTGTGTGTCTTCTACATGAATATTCCCACTTCAGGCTTACGTGCTGCTGAATCAAAGAGAGAGAGTGTGCTTGAGGAGCTCTGCTCCTCCTCATCCCAGTGGGATCTGACTGATCTGTTCATCTGTGGAGGGAAGGACCGTCACTGGGACAGACGCCCAGATATCCGAACAAGCAGACACAGACTCACACACAGGCCCCCTACAGTAAGATCGGGCTAGGCGCACACACACCTACGCGCGTGCACACACCTACATCAATTCTGTCCACACACCCACCACTTTGCAGGGCTGCAACTATTGTTTGTACAAGCACATGCAGAGTGCAAGCATCTAGCTATGTATGAAATTCAACAATAAGTACATTCATACTTTTCCATACATGACACAAAGCACACTAGCGAATAGATTGCGGCTCATATAGTTAAAGTAAGACAATAATTGTTCAAATATGATTGTGGAAAAGGAGTTCAAATGAATGGTTCATATTGCTATACCACACAGCACATAGCCTTAGGGTTTATTGAACCATCGTGTGGGTCTGGGTTCCATTTCATTACACAGTCCTGCAAACTGCAAAGGTCAAAGTTGTCCTTCTGTCCCACACAGTATACACACCAGCCTAGCCATTTTAGGCAGTGCCTGGCCACAGTACGACCTGCCTGTGAACTGTCTGCCCCTCAGTCTGTCTGTAGAGCTATCTCTTCTACCACACCCGATAACACAGGGGCGCAAGGACTGGGATGCTAATGCAGACACACACACACAGTCAAACAAGCGGGGGAAGATGCCACACAACTCAATGGGGACTTAACATATTGTACTGGAATTCCGGTAACAACAAGAAAAAAACAAGCCGGTCTACAGTTAGCTAAATGAACGGAAACGGACTCCTTAGCGACGTGTCCCCGTTTCTCTGTAACCGTCACACACTCATCCCTCACGGCAGGTTCAGAGGGTGCTGCTAAAATCACCCGGGGCCGCGGGTCGTTTTAAATAAGCCTCCTCTGGAGGAGTGAACTGGATGTCATCAGATCACCGCTCAGCGTTCTTCCAGGAGACACACAGTGCGACACACAGATCGCCACGGTGACGACGCCGGGTGACATCACAGAACTGGGATTGTTCCGGGCAGACGCTGCTCTGCTGTGCCAACGTGAATGTGTGTGTGTGTGTGTGTGTGTGTGTGTGTGAGAGAGAGAGAGAGAGGGGCAGACAGCGATATTCAGGGACAGAAAGTGTGTGTGCGTGTGGGGGGGAACAATGTGTATTTAAACCACTTGTGTGTGTGACGTCAAAGGGACAAGCAATGTTCCCATTGGTACTGACACCGCCTAGATATGTGCGTGTGTGCATGTACTGTATATTTGTGTGTGTGTGTGTGTGTGCGTGTGGTCCGTGCGTCACTGTGCCTAGGAGAGTAACTTTGAGGCCTTGCTCTGGTGCATTTCCTGCTGCCAGATCATGTGATGAGGGTTAGACATCAGATCATGTGATGAGGGTTAGACACCAGATCATGTGATGAGGGTTAGACACCAGATCATGTGATGAGGGGTTGAACCAGAGACTAGAAAGAGCCCTGAGCTGTCCACACAGGGAGGAGAGGGGGGGATGTTTTGTTGCACAAAAGAACAAACTCTTTTCATAAGTTAACCATTAGAAAGGAACACTAGTCTCTTAAAAAATAAATAAGGATTAAATATCTGAAAATAGCTGGAGTTAGCGAGTTGAATGTGTTCCAGTATGCTGAGAGTACGTATCCACGTGTCACCTCATTGGTCATCACCGCGGCTTCTTCCCTCAGAGTTCTGACTAAACGCACAGCTGACCTCTTCTTATAAACACAACTTTGGCCAACTACGCCAGCGCTAAACTAGACATTTGTGGGGGGATGTGGGCTGTGTTTATACTTGAGGAGTTAGACGAACCAATTGAACTACGATGCTGCGTATCTCTCCGAGGTGCAGGTCTGTCACCAACCTGCCTCCTCTGTTTGTTTTCAACTCAAACTATCACTACCGGCATCGTGGCGAGCAGGGAGACAACACTTCAGACGGTGAGGCGAGCACGTACGGTCAGACACCCATCTCAACAGCACGGAGGAAACGGCAACAAGCCTACAAGCACAGAAATGAAATCAGATCTGCAGATTTGCCCTTTTCTTGAAGTAAGAAACTGTTAAAACCAAAGCTGAAACCAGTTCCAATCCAGAAGCAAGTGTATTCTACTTTCAATCACTGACTGGGTCATGTGGCATGTCAGGGATCTAAGCTTGCTATTCTTTATCTCAAACAGAAGCTTGACTGGACAGAATACATTGGATCCATCCCATTACAACATATTGAGCCCAGTACTACATTCATTGTCTGTTCGACTAATGGCCCAGATATCTCAAAATCTTTTATATCAACATGGATAATATAAAATGCAAGGATCAATCAAGTAAAAGCAGAAATTAATTACTTGAATGAATTAAGTGTAAATAAATTTCCTGGTGAGCAGGTTGCTCTTCTCGTTGTTCACCTTCAAAGGTATTTTTGTCCTTATCCAGATTATCCAGAAATCCTTCTAATACCAGGCCAAGCCTAAGCCCCAGAATGGGCAACACTCAGGGGCAACCCAGCGCCAAAGCTTGCCCTGCACTCTCTCTCTCCCTCACTCTCTCACGCCATCTTTTGCACAGGAACCTCGTCCCACTCATCCCTTTGCTGCTTCAACTCCATCCACTCTTTCCCTGCCTCCACCCCTCTCTTGTAGCAGGGATGCTAATCTTCCTCACCCCTTCTGCTTCAGAAAGTCCCCCCCCTCCCTCCCCGGGTCCCTTCCAGGAAAGGGACATGGGCCATCAGGGCAAGGGGAGAGGTTGATGGAGTTCTCCTACACTATTTGGGACAGTGCCCAGCTTAGATCTCCAAGTCCCAGTGTCGCATCACTGCTGATCTCACTAACCAGGTCTTCCCAAGTCTAGGTCTTGTACCTTGGGGATATGCGACTGCTGTTGCCTCCTCCTTTTCTTCACTTGCTATAAGTAGAACAGTGAGGTCAGTGTCGCATGAGGGATCAGCAAGGCCTTGGTTAGAGCTAGGCCCAGGTTTGGCACAGATACACACACGCATGAATCTACACAACCCTCTATACACATACTGACAAACACACTCCAACCTTTATGAAACACAACAGACCAGAGAACATCCCCCCCCCCAGAAAATAGACTATCTTTGACCCTATGTTGAAAACTATCCAGTTTCCCTTTTCTAGAACAGAAATACTTATTCCCGTTCATGTTTCTGTGCCTGCAAGTGTGTGAATCCACACAGTAGTTCAGCTGTGTTGCAACTGTATGGAGATTAGGCAGTGGTGTGACAATGCAGGTTTCACAGTACAGTCTCTCGTCCTCCCCCCCCCATCTCTCCCCAGCTCCCTCCCTCCTTCTCCCAAATATCCAAAGCCTTCTAGAAAGTTCTCTCTTTCCTGAAGGAAATGTATAATGTGGAGCACTTTTGATCAACTAGCAACTGGATATTTCCTTCTCAGAAATATAGGACTGTATTTCAGTCCCATATTTCCAGTTTGTATTTCACAACCCTACTTTACACCCCGACATCCCTAAAGATTCTCATTGACTTTTTCTAACAAAATCAATTAATCTTTTGAGCTTATCATGCTTTGTCCCTGCTAGCTGTTGCAAGACATCCTTCAAGTTGCCAACTACTCCATCGTCTTGTTTTGAAAAGGTTTCTTGGCTGAATCCTAATCAGACATGTAGTTAATATATGAAATGCACACGGTAGATATACTCATTCAAAATTGAAGTTAATCTATGTAATTGTGCAAGAGTTGTGCAACCGAATGTCATTGTCAGATTTGTCAAAGTTTTGCTCAATTGTCTTTTGAATTCTCCACAGGGGACTTGGGGAATACAATTTGTATTGACAGTGCATTCACTCTAGTTGTGCTAGATGATACAATGGTGTGTGTGTGTCTGTAAGAATGTATAAATGTGCGGTCTGTGAGTGTGTTTGTGAATGTGTTTGCAAATGTATGTGAATGTGTGTGTGTGTGAAGGAACATGGCATGTGTTTGCGCGCATGTGTATGCTTGTGAGACAGAGAGAGAGAGGGAGAGCGTGTGTGATGCAACGTGAAAATGGGTAAAGAACTCAAATGGCCAGAAGCTGTTATGTTAGCGTGGTGTGTCATGCACTGTTACAGAAGGCCTCACTAACACACACACACACACACACACAAGCTTGTATTGCTATTCTTGTGGGTACTAAATTCAGTCTTTCCAAACCCTAACAAAAAACCGTAACCCAAACTCCTAACCCCAACCCATAAAATAAGTCTAACCCCAAAAAGAGCCCCTATAAAAAGCACTTGAACTTGTGAGAACTAAGAAAACGTCTTTAAAAAGTTAGATTTTTCTTAGTTTACTATTCTTGAGGGGACTTCAGAGACAAACACACACACACACACACACACACACACACACACACACACACACACACACACACACACACACACACACACACACACACACACACACACACACACACACACACACACACACACACACACACACACACACACACACACACACACACACACACACACACACACACACACTAGCCTCAACACTTATGCCAATAGTCAACTAGTGTAGGAATCCGACCTTGGCGAGGATTCATGTTTAGACTATTTCTAAGAGTCCTCCCATTGGTCAGCAGACAGGTGAGTTGAACTAAAACTTCCGTGGTCGTGCCACGACAGACACACTCGTACACAGACACGTTCACTGACATCAGAGAACGCTGGTGGTCAATTCACTGACCGGCCGAGCGTCCGTTTGCAAACACAGACGTAGCGTGACATGTCTGCAATGGGGTCCTCTCCAAACTGCCTGTGTGCACGAGGCAGCAGTGAGGGCTGCAGAAGGTCACTGGCTTGCTTCAGCCTAGTCGCTATGTCATTCCTGGGAGCTTCTGAAACAGAACAGAGAGTCTGGCTACAAAGTAAACACTTTTGGTGCCTTGTTTTGGAAGAACGCCGCTGCTACGAGCTTCTGAACTAATCACATGCCGCCCTTATGATTCAAAGTTTCTATCCTTGGGGGGGGGGGAGGACAAGTCTTTGAATACAGCCTTATTTGTGAAGACTATTTCAAAAACAATGGAGAGGTCTGTTCCACGGGTCCACTCACCTTAGCTGACACCTCACAAGTGAGCCATCTTCTGGAGCACAAAAAGGACATCTTGACCAACATCAAAAGGGACTTACATTGATGAAGTCTTCCATTTCATTAACTCCAGTGTTCTAGAAGGGAACACCCAACACCAGACAATCCAAGAACATTGAACTTGATGTCAACTAAAGTTTACAAAAGCAGTCCGATAGCATGTTACCAAGTAGACCTCCGATAGCATGTTACCAAGTAGACCTCCAATAGCATGTTACCAAGTAGACCTCCGTTAGCATGTTACCAAGTAGTCCTCCGATAGCATGTTACCAAGTAGACCTCCGATGATACTTTGTTTCAATATTTCGCTGTCGGTCTTATAACTGGAGGATTCACTCATAACCCTAAACTGCATAGCCCTGGATAGCTAACTGGGTTAGTTCCAGAGCCTTGAAACATGGGGCTCGTGTACTACAGTTCATCCAGTAGTCTAGACAGTGTTCATGCCCCCCCCAGCCATTTGTGGCCTTCAACTTATGTGCCAGCAGAGATAAAAAGTAAAGTATGACATGGCAAAAAACTAAACTGCTAACCGACATGCTGCCACTGGAGATACCCCAGACAGGGCGAGGAAACATGGTTACTGCAGAACAAACACACAGGTCAAACTGCTGGGGATTTCTGGCGAGCTACAAAATGGAACGGGCCGAATCGTTCAACACGTGTGAGTGAGGCTTAGCCTACTGTATTCTGAAATGAAACTGAGTAACACTCCCAATATGAAATGACACCTTTCGCAAAATGCCTACTACCACGTTCTGTATTCTGTGCGTGTCTAACCCCGGCATCTCGCTCTGTCCTGAACTAAGCCCAGCAAGGGAAAGTCGCACAGTCATTCAAACTGAACAGGTACCACTATTTTGCCTGTGTATGTATAAACATGACCACCTCTACATAAACAAGAGCTAGAGTTCTATCCATATCCCGACTGTCACGTGAACAGACCCCTGAAGGTCTGCAGGGACGCTACCAGAATCAGACAGGCAGCATTAGAGGCAGCTGGATACGCACACGGTCTGTGGTCCCGTAAGCGATGACAGAGGAGGAGTGTCTGTCACTTAACCGAAATGACCTCTGTTCAATAGCTGAGATACACGTGAGCAGAATCAGCTTTCTTACTGCTCCGAATGGGACACAGGAATAGCAATCAAAGGAACAGAGAGAGAAAGAGAGAGATGAGCAGAGAGAAAGAGAGAGTGAGAGAGAGAGAGCGAAAGAGGGGAGCAGTAGAGAAAGAGAGAGAAGAGAATAGAAGAGAGAGAGAGAGCAAACGAGAGAGGAGCAGAGACTAATGGACTATGTGGTGGGAAACAACCAATGGGTAGGGTGTTTTTGTATGAACATAATGAGAGACAGTGAGAGGTGAGAGAAAGCCAGTCAGAGAATGAGACGGAGTGAGAGAAGGGGAGGACGGAGGATCATCAGTCTCTGCTCTCTCACTCAGCTCCACAAGCAGCACAGTGGATTAATTCATCACCATACTAAGCCTTTGCCCTCCTCTGGAATAAATTACCCAATGGCGCTCAACTTAGACTCCAAACATGCACACACACACACACACACACACACACACACACACACACGTCAGCTCCACTCCAGTGGCCAGAGAGGGCTCAAGAAAGCACACGGCAGAAATGTGGGGACAGGAAGCCCTCATCTTGAAGAGAAGTCAGACAAACCACCGGGTCAGTCTTCTGGCTTCTTCTTGACCGAAGAGTTCTAAAGGCCTGCGCAATTATACCAGCGGCCTTCGACGGAAGGTTCTGGTTTCAGAGAAATCACCTGATCTGACCTTAACTTCTGCAGCCAGAATGCTGGTTTTCTCTGAGCAGACACCAAGGTGTGAGGGGGAGCACAACATGTGCAGACTAAGGCTGGAGACAAGCTTTACAGCAGCAGCATGCAGGCGACTGGGGCCCCAAAGCACTGTCCCTGGGTCCATTTCTATGAACCACTGTAATGGTTCAGGTTGGTGAAAACTGATCCCAAAGCTGTGTATTGGGTTTTCTCACTTCCCTGCATGACCCCTGTCAGGCTTCATAGAGCAAGGCTAGATAAACTTTGCCGTGTTTGGTTGAACCCTCAGTCTGTCTGTCTGTGTCTCTTGGTCTGTCTGTGTCTCTGTCTGACTGTCCCCTTGCTTGTCGGACACCTAAGTTCCAGCCTGTCTGTCTGTCTGCCCTCCAGCCTGTCTGTCAGCCAGGTAGCCGGTCTACCCATCTATCTGTCTTGATGCCAGCCTGTCTGTCTGTGTGGGTTTATGCCAGCTAGCCTGTCTGTCAGTCTGTGTTCATGCCAGCCAGTCTGTCTGTCTGGGTTTAGGCCAGCCTGTTTGTCCGTCTGTCCGTTTGTCTGGGTTTATGCCAGCTAGCCTGTCTGTCTGTGGATCGGTCTGTGTTTATGCCAGGGACCCTGCCTGTCTATCTGTGTTTATGCCAGCCAGCCTGTCTGTCTGCCTACACATTTAGCCAGAAATGCACCCACAGACTAAGACAACTATCACAAGACCTTGTACTTGAGCCTTATCATAGCCAGAGCACTGCAGATGGTAACGTATCCTTGACACAGACTCGCATCATTCTCTCAGCACCAAGTCTGAGTAGTAGAACATGCTCCCTACTAGCACAGTCCTATCTTCCTTACACACACACACACACACGTACACACGCACAGACACACGCACGCACCGGAATAAAACGCCTTTATCTCCCTTGCACACACTCGCAAATGCATGCATATAGTACCAGCCACTCCTATCAACCTCCCCCCCAGATCACAGTTGTTATTACAAATTGAAGGTGGCAAAGTCAATATTTTTAAACTAAGAATCATTACACGGATCATTGCATCTTAGTCTACAATATTAAATTCGACCAACCTTCAAGTTAAAATATTCATCCAACCTTTAAGTTACTATACTCAACTAACTTTTAAGTTACTTCATTCAACTCTACCATATTCAATTCTACAGTATTCAAGTCTATTTAATTCAATCGTAGCCAAGTCTATGTTATACTATCTGGATAGTGATTGTCTGTAGTGAGGTAAATAAATTGCAGTCTAGGTTCCATCATAACGCTTCGCCCTTTCCAATTCAGGGAGATTTCTCTGCCGTTAGTCTAACCGGGTCTAAGAGGTGACATCCCTAGCGTCTTGATGAAGGGGCATCTGTCATACTGACTTCTCGCCGGATCTTGTGGCGACATTTGGCCACAACATTCAGCTTGACAGAGGCCTTCAAATAGCCTGCAGTATGTCAACCAAACATGCGCTCGATACACACGCACACATTGGCACCCACAGAAACACACACGCAAACATACACACGAACGTACACACTCGTGGTCGTCACATAACGAGAACGCAACCAAACAGCAGAAAACAGCAGAAAGGTCATCTGGGAGCCCACAACATTGTGCACGTAGTCATTGTAGTCATAAATGTACCAACAACTATTTCATGTGTTGGAAATAGAATGAATAGTTTCATGAGGCTGTGATGTAATGCTAGTTGAAGTATCCAAGCAGCCAATGAGGAGCTGCATACAGGCCGTAGCTAGCAGACTCCACTGCCCCTCTCATTCAGAAAGTCAACTGATATTCAATACAACTACTGATTAACAAGTCGATAGCTTTGAAGACTGGGCCCTGTTGCATTCCCCTCCCTCCCTTCCCCTACAGCCCAACCCAAACCTTAGATTTGTTATATTATAAACAGAGATCTGAAAGCACGTGCCCGGCCCCTGTCATGGGGCACGGAGCATGATATGTGTACAGGGTCGTCCACGGTCCATCCTGCTCTTCATAATGACATTGGGAACGGTCAGGGGCCGTGCAGCCACAAGCCGCCAACGCTGGAGCGCTTGCCGAGCGATCGATGCCCAATATTGATCGCCGACAGCAGGTAGGTATGGAAATCAGATCTCCTCACCCAAACCCAGCTGCTTAAAATAAACACGCAAGCTTTCGTGCTGCTGATTTCATAGGCCGCTTGATGGAAATAGACATGTGCTTCTGGCGAGCTCTACGTGAGGACATCTGAGTGTTTTGAACAAAGACTGTCTGCTGTACGCCACAGTGTGGGTCCGTCAATAAATTACTCCTATAGGCTATTTTAGCTGTCAGATGCCTTCAATCCTTAAGTCTGCCCTGAGACAGGCCCAAGCCTGCCATACCTGCGCCGTACTTCTAGTGTTAAAGAAACATCTCTGTTTGTTGAACAGAACAACATGGCAACATGATTACTTCAAAACCAACACACATCTTCTGGCTATAGCATGACCTGCAACTACAAATGAGCATGTTAGCATGAATTCAACATGAGGGCATATGGAACACTCGCAGTAGCTGCAAAGATGGTTAGATTGAACTAATGACCGCGGTTACAGCTCAACTCCACCCATACGTTCACAAATTTTAACATTTGAACTATTCTGAACTGAATTAGCCTACAACAAGCTATAAACTAATTCAATTAACTTGAGAAGGTTTTCCAGGGAGCAACTATGCGATGAGAGATATGGTTCATTAATGCTGTCCACTGCTTCCCTATGTTATGACCCAAGGCCCTAAGCCGGAGGAGAAATCAACTCTATGATTGGTGCTCATGACCCATTGACCTGTCGATAGGGGATTGAAAGCAAGCATGAGGTCCAGTTAACTGTAATCCACTTTAGGTATCAATCTAAGAGGCCCGCGTCACTTTAGAATAGCAGTGTTGTCAAATCAAAACAATACAAGGGAGGGAAAAATACTACCTGAATTAAAACGTGACAACAAACACGGTAACACCGTCTCCTCTGTCGGGAGTCGTTCCCTCACCTTGCAACTCGAGGGTTTTACCGGTAGTCCCGAGGCAGGATTTCCTTGCTGCTGTGTAGTATTGGTCTGCTGGGGAGAGTGGACATCCTCGGTCTCTTTTCCACCGTGGTAGACCACCCTATCTGAGATATGAATGCTTGAAGCACAGCCCATGCTTCAAACCCACTTCACACTATTTTTTGTTTCCCCAAGTGTTTTACTTAGACCCGAATGTCATTCGTAATGGCCTTTGTCATCAGACGTCTTCTTTCTTGGATTAATCTTAACGTAAAAAGGTTCTAGCCAGTTTCCCTAGCATAAAGAAAGCATGAACAATATATATATAAATATAAAAATATATATATATCCTTCTCCCTCCTACAGCCTTACCAGGAAGCTCATTTCCTTTCTCTGTCCTTTACATTAAGTTAATTGAAGATATTTTCCGAGCGGTTTGTTTTATCCTCGTACACATGAATCCCGCTATTCTTCAATTTTGCTGTTCAGATTCCATTGGCAATGGATCCCTTACTCTGGTTCCTCTGGTTGTCTTCGTACCACATCATCATTTTCTCGTTTTAAACTTGACTCTTCTCAAGTAAACGTCAGCTTTCTTCAATTCATGCAATAGTTTTATCCATGTTCGTCCAATGCCACTACTGAAGCCGTCCTCCCCACCCAAAACCATCCAATTTTAATGGGGAGTTCTCTTTTCCTTTAACAATCTGGTTACTTCAATTCAAGACATTGGCCACAAACCTGTTCTCACGACAGTTTGCTCCAGTCCTGAGCCGTTCATCACCAACAGGCTAAAATATTCACACAGTATAGCATTCTTCTGATCAGTCGCTCCAATGTCAAGATTCTCCCATGCAACAAAATGACATTTAGTCTGACACAACACTCCATTTATCTACAGAAATCACACAAATCGGGAAAAAAGAAATCTTGCTGTGAAATCGCCATTCAGACATCCGTTGTCAGATTGAAAAAGCTTCGCCACAGATCACAAACCCGGGTAAAAATGGGTTAGTGTATTATAGGCCCACGATTTTCCCTTTCTGAAAAAAAGATGTAGAGGCTGTCAAATCATATGTTGAGGTACCACCTCTGGTGAATGCAATCGCTTACAAAAACAAGACCGCGCCGCGTCCCCAAGTTTCGTGTTTCAAAAAGGAAGGCATGGGATTGATATTTATGAACGGATACGCAGAAAATAGCTACATAATAGGGTTTCTATTAGTCTTTTCTCTGCCTTCCTAGCGTTTGCCCTTCCAATTCTTCAGCACTGCTTGACAGCAGCACATCCAATAAAAGCACCCGCAAGGATTGACCTACAGCCTTTACTGACGTTAATGCAAATGAGCGCAACTCGGCTAATCAGCGTCGTCCTTGGCGCAGCTGGGTGGATCCCTCTTGCAGAGGGAACTTTGAAATGGCACAGAGAACATGGAAATTCAGCGGGTCTTTTGGGGGGTTCGTTTGAATGGAAGCGGGATAGAGTGTAGATGACTAAAGGGATTGCGTCCCTTGCGTGTTTCGAAAGTTCTCCGTGAAATCGGGTTTCAAACAAGACAGACTAGCACACGTTAAACGTTAGTTGGATCGGTTCAGAATATAACAAGATTGTCCCACACGCTAACACATGCAACTTGACTATTTGACTTACAGCCAACAGGTGTTCGCTCTCGTCATTATGTTTTACCTCCTTTTAACAACAGGATATTAGGCTCAGGATATCTAACCTTTACTGTAGAGGCCCATAGCCCAAGACAAGATAATGTCAGGTAATGTACTGTAGCCTAGAGAGCCGGAAACGTGCTAAAAATGCATTCATTTAAATGTTACAATTTCCATAATTTTTTTTTATCTATAAAGTTTGGTCATAAATTGAAGATAATTTGTCGGAAATATATAGCATGCTTCCAACATAATACTGTTCATTCTCCACTGTTATGATGAGTAAGGTGTTCTGAAACAACTGTGTGCTTTGTTTTCATTCAGTATTTGAATAAATATTGAAATTTGAGGTCGCACACTAGGCTGCTTTAGGACTAGTTCTACGAGTATAGAGGTAGCAAAAAGGCATTCCCTACACACAGAACATTGAGCACATTCACAGAGTCACCTCATGCACTCCTTCCTGTCGCCTCTGTGATTGCAGTCTAGGTTCCACGTACACCGCGTGGAACCTTTGAAACTGTGGAGTCCAGGACACATAGAAGGGTCTCTAATCAAGTATCAAAAGCTTTTTCAGGGTAGAAATGTATGGACATTATGCAACATTATCTTTAGCGTGTCGTGTGTGGATTCGTCCAGGAGGTGGCGCTAGAGGACAGCTAATGGGTGGGATCACTTGTCTAACACTGTTTCCAAAACAACCAAATTAAGCAAGTGATTAATGTTTAATCCAGCTATGAATATCAAAGTATATCTTATGTTATCATTAGTTTAGTCTAAACTACAGGACACATTCATACAACATACAGAAGGTGTAAACTGCATGCTCACGTATTTTACTACACGGAATAAAAATATCCACAAACTATTTGCCAAAAGCCATAGATCAGGGCCTCATACATTAATTTCAGTTCACTGATATTTGACATAAGATCTTGCTCTAAACCTTTTATTTTTTACTTGTATTGGTGTTCAGTGTATATTGGAGCCTAAAACCTACTTTGTAATGTTGGAGATTGTTTTTGACCCGTTTCATACATATCTGAAATTCGATGATTTCTCTCATCTGTACTGAGTTTGACCGCACCGAGGACTCCCATTGTTTACTTCATGGCAAGAACAAGTATTTGTTCATTGGAAGCTTTTTAAAGGTCTAAAGAATGGTAGACCGCATACATTCAACCATCCTGAGAGACTTTGGCCTTTGTAGGCACTTAAAACTGGTTCAGATTAAACACCCTAACCCTACCAATCACTTGGGCCTGTTCTGCATTGGATTAAGATCTGTTGTGGCGATAAAAACACACTTTAGTAAATAGCACTGTTATTCCAGTCAACACCTATAGAACTCCTAATATAAGAATGCAACTGAAGCCAGTAACATGACAGTCTTGAGAGGGGCAACTAATTGTAATATCCTAAACCTATGTTTACTGTAACGTTTTTTTTAGCAGTTTGGGCTAGAATTAGAGTTGTGTAGCGCACTGTAACGTAGGCAGTGACTAAATTATTAATGTTTCACAATTTTGAGGTTATTCAATGGCATCACGATTTAGCTCGTGGTTGAATTCCCAAGAGCTTTAGTGTGGTCAGGCTGGCACCAGCTAATGCTGGCTGGTGTGATGGGGTAAAGCTGGTGGGCACCCGAGATGCCAGCTCACAGCTGTGGTTGGGAGTGAGATCATGTCTATAAACGGACCGCACTGATGACTTTTTAAAAACGTAAAAAAAAAAAAAAAAAAAGTGCCCGATATCAACCTGATGTGCCACACAAGGCAATTAGCAGCTACATTGACACAAACAACAAACTCGAATGTGATTTCTATTGAACATAGCCCACCATCAAAGACAGTGGTTTGACTTGAAGAGGAACATGTGTTTTTAACATTGACACGAACAACAAACTCGACTGTGATTTCTATTGAACATAGCCCACCATCAAAGACAGTGGTTTGACTTGAAGAGGAACATGTGTTTTTATTCTATTTGAATAGACCTATTGGTCTTAAGGCCTGTCTGTGAACTGAATCATTTTACAACTGACGTAATACAATCGGATCTACTGCTGGTCAAATCTACTATCTAGATTTCGTGCAGGACATGCACGCACATCATCAAACACATATTCATAACCCACTGTTATCAGATGAGTGCATTACAATTATGTGCGAGGAATTATAGAGTAGATTACTTCACATGGCTTATCCTCAACGTCGGTTGCTGTACCAGACAGGGCAATACCCCAACCGACGCAACAATACTTCTTCGTCACGTCAGACAGGTTAATAATCAACAATTCATATCAGGAGTTAAATATGGGCAGTACACTTGTGATAAGACTGTTGGCAGAGCTATATTACTGTATTGTATATGGTTGACCATTAAACCTGAAATTGATCAACTAAATACGCTTGTGAGGACTGAAGCCACTAAAATCAATATAGCCCACACCCAACAAATAACATGACAAACTTGTCGTATAAATTACAGTTTACTGCCCCTGAACTGCAACTGAAAATGTGTCTCACTGTAGATGGGTGCTTGAAATGACCTAACTCTAATCGTATTAGCAGGATGTATTCGCATTGTCCTGGAGGCAGTAGTCCTCCTCGCCAACTGTCAACTTTCACTCACCTGGCCACGTTTCCTCAGTCATAAAATAAATAGGCTTTTACTTACCTCAAGCTGCGGTCCATTCTTCAAGTGTTCTCCAACACCTCTTCGATTGATGCTTTCCATTTCAAACCCAGCAAGTCCAAAGCATGGTGTTACAGTTATTCATTCATAAGTCCGTTAACTATTTATTTATTCATTCATCCATTCATACTAAATGATAGCGTCTGCAGCCGAAGGCTTTTTCTCAGATCAAAATGGTAATGAATAATCTGGGCAAAGGCTCAGTCTTCTCGGTTCTCCCTGCAGTTCAACATCCAACCTGTTGAAACATGAGGGTCTTACCCCAGCGTTGAGGGAAAGTATTAAGTTTTGTTTGGAAAGACGCTGTTACCCATAACAGTCGATCGAGTGCGCTCCTTCCACTTTACTGTATAGTCTTCTGTGTGTCTCGGCTCAGGCAGAATTATAACCACTCTGCCGAATGTTCTTGGCGTGGTCTGTTGTAAGATCGTGTTTTGAGGTATTGGTACAATAATAATACATGAGGCAATTTTTTGTTTGTCTGTTTACTCGTTAAATGCGCACCTTCAATACAACAACATTTACCGTACGTTATCGCCTGTAGCTACGCATCCTACATTGCCGTTTGAAACATCTTCGGGGGCTACTAGCAATTATTGATCAGTTCAATTTCATACGATCACAAGCTTTACTAATTATGCTGCGGATCAATCGATTGTTTATTTAAAATTAAAAGGATGGCAGCAGAAACATTATGAAACCCATTAAACATTTTGTACTATGCGACCACAGAAGCAGCATAGCGGTTCACTGATGACTAGCATATTACTGGCTCAGAATTGCTTTTGTAGAACATAGCAGAGGCAAAAGTTATACAATATCTGATATGGACCTCATACTGTACTATAGGACATAAAATGCGTATTAATGGGAAACATGAAAAGTATATAAGCCCAATAGTAATAATAGTGTAAGAAAAAACATAAATAAAAAACTGTTTTGTTTAATTATTTTCTATACAAAATAGAATACCTGAGAGAAAGAGAAATTAATAAATGTTCAATGACCAACTATAACAACTTTGACACATATTTTAGAAAAAAAAAATCTTTAAAATATCATGGCAACATCAATTGAAAATACAGAGAATACAATGTAATTGAGGTTTCAGAAGGAGGTCGCTTGCTGGTGTCACAAGCATCTCCACTTTCTTAATTCAAGCTTAATGACATTTCCATACCAGACGTGCACTCTGCCACCGACACATTGACCATCTGATGTTACACCAGCCATTTTGGATGGGTCGCTAATTCACAATAGCCAAGCCAGAAATGCAGTAATTATTGAGATGACTGATGATAAATATTTTCCGTTGTCGTGTTTTGTCATAAAAAAATCTTTCAACAAAAGCTTTTTTCTCTCTCTCGCTAAGGCACTGTCATGCACAGCACTGTTAAATCAACATACAAGATCATTATAGGACAACCCAACTGTATTGAGTGCTGTCGGTTGGATTCAACCTTACAAGCTCAATAAAAACTGCCTGTTTCTGGCAAGGTCAGTGAAAATAGGACTGCAGGGTACCACGGCGACGCACGTCGGTTGTCCAGCAATGAAAACCACCGCCCAGGGAGTTGGCATGACGAATGTTCACTTTGATGGTTTTGATGCCTGGTAGAGGAAAACATGTCAATCATCTCTCAGAACTGTGAAGTCGATGACATGGAAAGAACAAGAGCGATCCTTTCAAATGCACACGTACTAACAAGATAGGCAGTTGAGGTATAAGAGAGCGTGAACTTACCAAGGTTCTCAAACATTTTGTGAATGGTGTGTTCGTTGGCATCCACCATGACTCGCTTCTCTCCCAGCATTAAGACATTCATAGAAAGCCACTTGGAGGACATCCACAGTGGATGATCTGTGAGGAAGGACCATTTTTACAGTTCACAATGTTGCTACATCACTAATGTGATTTAACATCACATAATCATAAACAAACCCTAATCCTCTATCGTAGGATGGGCTGTCGAACACCTTCATCCCCACTGTTGAATGGTTGAAGGGTTTACAGTAGAATATCATATAGGTAACACGTATGCATCAATGTATGAGACACGTACCGTCAGGAATCAGAGGGGTTGGCGGTTTCACAACGGTCCAGCCGGCCTTCTTGAACATATCGACCTTAGACAAACCCCAAAGAGGTTAGTATAAGTGCAGGTATTTTCTGCATCCTGTCACTAGGGGGCGGTGTAAGACAAAATGCATGTTCGGGGAGAGTTGACAGCGTGGACTGAGGTTGGTAGGTCTATTTTGTCTATCTGTTCTGTTTTTGTCCCTCATGTGTATCCACTCATCTCACCTGGCGACAGGGTCGGTCTGGATTGGACAGCACCAGGCCTGGCCCGATGATGTTGAAGGTGGCATCAATGTGCATGGGGTTGGGGTCCTTGAACGAGATGATGTGGACGTTGTAGTCCGGGGCAAGATGGCGTCGCATCCACTCGATCCCCATGTAGTTAGTAACCTTCGCATTGAGGGGGAGGAGGGGGGGAGGGAGGAGGGGGAGGGAGGAGACGTTTGTGAATAAACAAGGTTCACCCCGACGCTACAGTGAGGCTGTGTTCTGCAAACGAGGGAATGCATGGAGGCGTCCGAGGCCCCGGATGTAATTGCAGTAATTAGTGTGTAGCTGGGGATGCTTCGTGAGATTAGACAACACTGGCAGAAACACAAAGAGACCAGTGAAGCTCTTCCCTGAAGCACAGTATTCCACTGTAATGGTTCTTCGCATCAACAGCTGATCTAATTGTGCCCTTCCAAGTGCTTTTTTCTGAACTTTACCCATTGATAAGAGTGGATCACCCTCATAGATCACGTCAACATGAGACCAGGAGTGGATCACCCTCATAGATCACGTCAACATGAGACCAGGAGTGGATCACCTTCATAGATCCCGGTCAACATGAGACCATAACAGGGAGAGGACCTACCTGGCTCCTCTGGACAAACAGATCCCTTCCTGCTCTGATGAAATCAGCGGCATCGAAACAGGGCTCGTGCTCAGTGGTGACAAACTTCCCCTGGGCGGCCAGCTTGTGTCTGTCCTCCACAGTTCGGATAGGGTAGTCCTGGAGGGACAAACAACAGCAACGGAACAAGAGAGCTGAAACAACATCTCAACTGTGGTCACTTCAATGCCATCTCGGAACGGTCAACCCTGAAGCAATAGCAAAACAGCCATATGGTTTATCTTCTAATGCGATAGGATTGTAATTTGGGGTACGACCCAACTGAGAGAGCCTACCTGATCGTAGAGGTCGTCAGACATAGTGGGCTTGGGAGCAGTGGTCCATTTAGCTCCTTTTCTGAAGTACTCCTTGATCAGGGGCCTGTAGGCCCGGTACTCAAAGAAACGCGCTCTCCAGGCCATGGGGGCCTCGATAATCTCATTGCCTACAACCATGAGGATGTCCCTGGGCATTGCTGCATACATACCTGCATGAATAGAGAAAGAGAGAATCAAACACTTTGTACGTTTCTACGACGGAAAAAATGTAATGAAGTGTAGTTACCTTCAAATTGTTTGATTTTAGAGGTTTAAAAAAAACTATGGCTGTCACCTGTTGATGTAAAGTCTGGAGTTTTGTATTCAAATGACCAGTCAAGGGGTTCTGGCCTCTGAACAGTAACTCCCTCCAGACGAAGAATATTGCACATTTCCTCAATTTCAGCAACAGCTTTCTTCAAGTGGTCCTCAGGAAATGTTTGGCCCCCATACTTCTGGTAGAAGGGCCAATGCTTTTCGTATGTGTTAGCCTGGCCAAAAAGGTTTTCTGTGGATTACTAAACACACCTGGAAATACCAACCACTCCTTTTATAAACAGAGTGTCTTCCTCAGACATTTTAAAATTGTATTATTTTACATTAATTCATTATTTTACATTTATCCATTCATTCAAACACATTTCATTGTGATTGAAAGAATGAATGAATGGATTATTTGACTTGTTCTACAGTCGATGCAAGTCTTAAAATGGTATGCAAAAACGTCAACCATGTCAGAAAAGCTCAGCCTGCTTACCTTCACCTCGACGGTAAAGGGCGGCACACGGGCGTTTTCAGCACGACCTACGATGACCTCCTCAAGAGGATCCCATTCATTGTAGGCACAGACAGGACACTCGTGCTGCACAGCCTCAGTAACAACTTCATCTTCCACCACCTGTGTGTGTGGCTGTGCAGCTGAACTTGAGGTGCTCTGGAACGCACCCTGCACCCAACCAGTCACAGCTCGTCCAAGCTGAGAACAGAAACAGACACTGTGGTTACACTGGGAATGATGGATGATAGCCAGGCCAATTACCGGGACAGGACCTTATGATATTTCTTGCAGGGCAGAAACGGGAAGCAGAAATAAGCAGTAGTTTCACCATTTAATGTTAGTTTATTTAAAAAGTATTTATTGGGGTAGGCTAATAGCTGTTTTACCAGGTTGATGTAAACTTTTACATTTTCACAAACTGTAGATCAATTTGATCCCAAATCTATCTAAATAAAAAGATAAAATACTGTTCAGGGAGTTTAATTAGTTCAATTATAGATCAATTCGTTTAATTGTAGTCACTTTTTATTCATATTTTTTATGGTAATTGTCTCAAGAAGTATTGATAAAAGAGATACAGTGCCTGGCCATGTAACGGGAAAAGCTTGAACTAAGGAGGCTTGCTTTAGAGCCAAAACGTCGGCTCCCTGTCCGAGCTTCTATCTTCAGCCAGATACGATTTCAAGGTTTCTGTGGGCGCATGAGCGCGTGTGTCACTGAGTTTGAGAGTTTAGCAGCTGTGCACTGTCACTCAGCACTAACCTATCCCGCGAAAAAAAGCTGATGGTTACATTCTTTTCACCCTTTCCCCCAAACTTGGGCTCCTTCTTAGATATGCAGTAGTTTGGCAATCTTTGTGCAATCTTTTGCATTTTTCGCATAGGGAGGCTATTTCAGGTTGTAATTAGACGTTGATTCAAAGCTGTAATTTGTAGAGTGGATTTTTTTTTGTGGTTAAATCCATGAAAAAGGAAACCCATTCCACAATCCAGTTTAAAACATGATGACATCGAGCTGTTTCTGCGCACTCCGGATGCGCGTTTTTTTATTCATGTATTTGGTTTTTGTAAATTTGCAAATAAAAGCAATATAATAAAGGACATAACTTAATACCAACCATAGCTCCGATCAGGTGGGCAGCCTCGGCACCCCTGCTACCTCCTCTTAGACACCTTACACGTAGCATCGTCCGACCTGATTATTAAAGTTATTTGATCAATCCTAGAGGCAGCTTCGTGGTAGCTCAACGTCCTCCTCTCACTTCTGAGAATGAATGAAGACGCCCCAGTTCAGGCTTAGCTTTATAGCACCTCGTCTTATTGGCCCGCTGTTACAAGTTGTAGGACTGGGGCAACGTGACTGAAGAAAAATGCACCCTGAAACATTATCCCTTACGACAGCACATTCTTATCATCTTCACGCGCAATCGGTTCTCCTTCTTGGATTAAGTATGCACATTCGAGTCACTGGACAAATTTGGCGCAGGGTCTGCATCATCTGCTCGAGACCTATATTCTCCAAATTGTCAGAAAAGCCGTTGCTTTTTATTTAGGTTCGACGAAAAAGCTTTTATTAGGCTTTTTATATTATACCTAATAATATCATCAGACTGAAAACATATATTTCTGAAATAGAACCTCAAATGTGTATGTTTAAAGTTGGAAAAAAACGTAAATTTAGGCTTAAATAGAGTGGCTAATTTAAATTTGACTTGATGTGTAGCCTAATGCAGTAGCCTACGTTAAAAAGTGGGTAGTGGTCTACATTACCTTTCATATCTCACACACATTCAGGGTGCAAATGAGTTCACGTTATCACTGGAAGTGATATAATGCAATAACCGCCACACTCACTTTACACATTACAATTTTTAATATTTACTTCATGATCAGTAGCCTAGCTGGGTTCATTTTTTGGGTTAGCCTACGCGTCTCAGCACTTGACAATACACGATGCACTGCTAAAATGACCTAAATTAAAAAGGTACATTTACTGTAAACTATTAATGGCCTCAGAGAACGCTGAGACGACCAATCGAAAAGATAGCGCCAGCTGTTGAGAGCCACATGTTTCACTGGCCTGTGTTCCTATCTTTGTGTTGTGCAAGCATGACCTCATTGACCGCTGACAGGGGCCTACTTTCAGAAGCCGTGGGGGAGGCTTCAAAGGTCACAGATGCAAGAATGAAACACGATTGGAATTATTTGAGTTATTCTAGAACCATGTTCCTATCCCATGCACAGGTAAACAAATCCATAGACATTATCTTCTAACCCTTGTGCTCTCTTTGTATTCTGCAACTCACCCTGTCCTAAAGGTCAAAAAGGCCTCACCTTGAAATAAAGCAGGTTAATTATATTGTTACCCTGTACCCTATTGGGCACTGAAATGTGCAGCCATGCTGCACATGAATCAGAAAGATTTCATTTAGTCTGAGTTCAATCAAACACATCTAAATGTCTCATTGTGGGTGTGCATGTGTGCGCATTTAACATAGTTTCGGGTCATTCTGAGCCCCGAAGAGAGCAACGAGGGTTAAGCAGAATCAGCTAAATTCATCGACGTTTGCATAAACAAGAAATTGACTGTCAGTATGGAGCCTACATACCACCTATCTACAGCATCAGTCCTGAATGACTCTCTTACTATTGCAAAGCCATATAAAGCGCTCCTGCTATCTAACCCTGAGCCAAGGGAGTTTGACGAGTTGAATCTCGAATGATTGATAGCAGGAAGCTTATACACACTGCCAACCATTGACATTAAGCATATCCAGCGTCTGAACTTGATCTGGGTCCCACATGCGTGCTCTTTTGCTGCTAAAGGTTTGAGAGGTCTGATGACGTATACCAGGCCTGAAAATCCTTTCAGGTCTGACGGATATGTTTTCAATATTCCTGTTCTGGTTCTGGAATAAGGAGTAGTATGCGTACTCGATGTACTCTAAAGTAAGACATGAATGGAATTTTAAAAATACTCTCAAAACTGTGCAACACAATTGTAATTACATTCAGTTAATTTGTTTTCGCAAACATGTCAATCCAAAGCGGTATTGCATAAATTACATACGTAAGCATCCTATTTGATAGGCCTAATTACACGTCGAACCATTGGAAGCGCCGAATCCTTACATATGCTCAAATTGCTTTTCAGAGAAACAATCTCAGGTTTCCCCAATAAACAACAGGCTCAATGCCCCGCCCTCAACAAACCCATCAAACAGTTTCGTCATTTCTAAACATTCCGCAGACCGGAGAATGGCCCGTCTGGAGTGCGCCGATTTGCAAAACAGATTCTTATCTTTAGCACAGTGAAATTGGCCTATCACGATCGAAAAGACTCGAAGCTTATGTAAAATGTACTTGATATCATTTATTTTGGCTAGTCTGGCCATACCGTTTGTTCTGACAAAAATATGTCCTTATTTTTGGAAAGACGTCCTTTATGTTAAAGACTTGTTGCGGATACTGGTCAAGTTTGTTTCACGTCGCAGAAGAAAACCTTTATTTTTGGTTTTGGATCGTTTTTTAGAACAAACTGCTTCACATCCAGACAGACCTTTCATTGTGTTTGAAAATAAAACATACTCTTACCGGGACACAGACAAAAAGAGCAACAAAGTTGCCAACGCGTTAAAGGCTCATTCCCAACTTAAACCGGGGGATACAGTTGCACTGTTTATGGGGAACGAACCCGCGTTTATATTTACCTATCTCGCCCTATCCAAACTTGCGTGTCCTGTCGCACTTCTAAATCCTAATATTCGTTCTAGATCTTTGCTTCACTGTTTCAGCTGCTGCAGTTCAAAGGTGTTGATTGCAGCCGCAGGTATGTATACACACGCCCATTGAACGATCTCCCTTTCAAAAAGGGGCAATAGATAAGTGAAGTAAATTACGCAACTACTTTTGGGGATATATCGGTAGATTCTATGGATGTAAGAACAAACAAGATTTGACGGCAAGATTTAGCGCGTTTGATTATTCGCTTGATTTGTACTGAGACAGTGAAGTACAGACACATGCGACGTCACTTAAATATGCGTGCCTACTTGTACGAACAACGAGCTTCTTATTAAGGGTGTAACCAATGCATTTTGTAAGATAAATTTCAATCTAACTTTGACGACATGACTGTGGCTATGATTTTGGTCAGAGCAGCTACATAGCAATCTCAAATATTGAACCTAAACGTGGTAGGCTATGTCAATGTCAACAAATGCTTTTGAGCTGATGTGTGTGTGTGTGTCTGTTGTCTGTTAGAACTGAAGGAAGCTGTGGAGGACATCCTTCCCTCCCTGAGAGAGCAGGCCGTGTGTGTCTACCTGATGGTGAAGGAGTGCGACCTAGCTGGAGTCCAGAGCTTGTCTGACAAGGTGGATGTGGCCTCAGACGCTTCCCTTCCACAGTCACTGAGATCAGACATCACCTTTAAGAGCCCTGCAGTCTACATCTACACTTCTGGGACCACAGGTATGAGAATGACAGAAGAGGTCTATGCTGAGCTGTCTTTATAGCTTCATCATCCTCACCCTACTCTTACCCCTCTCCCCTCTCTTGTCTCTCCTCTCTCTGTGCCTCTCTCACTCTCGCTCCCTCTGTCTCCTTGTCTCTCTTTTTCTTTCTTTTCTCTCCCTCTTCTCTCTCTTGCTCCCTCTTGCTCTTTCTCTCTCTCTCTCTCTGTCTCTCTCTCTCGCTCTCTTCCTGTCTCTCTCCATGTCGCTCTATCTCATTGTGGTGTCGCAGGTCTTCCTAAAGCTGCGGTGGTGAACCAGACCCGCCTCTTGGCAGCTCTAGCTGTCCTGGCAGCCAATGGCGTCACCGCGAAGGATGTCATTTACCTCAACCTCCCCCTCTACCACACGGCCGGATTTGTAATCGGTTTCATCGGTTCCATTGAGACAGGTGGGCAGTTTAGCTTCCACGCAGGGGAGAGGGTTCGTGGTTCAGGTGCAGGCAGTGGGTAAGGCGTCTCTGGGTGACATGAGTCTTGGTTATCTTCACTAGGTTGCTGTACTCTGTCAAAGCCTCCTTTGAGAGTTTGGGCCTTACTTTTCAGCGTATTCATTGAGTTTCATCGCCCGCTAAAGCCTCAGATTCTGATTATGTGCGTAAGCGTGTAACTCCATCCTAGGTGGTATTATTGCAGGCCTGCTGTCTGAGCTTAGCTGGTTTCTTAGTCACACAATGTAATAGCTATACAATAGCTACAACCAAACCCAAGTCTTACTGTATCTACTGCCCTCCAGCCTTGCACCATCCGCCCCCCACCCCTGTCCTTCAATACTTGCCCTCCCCACCCTCACCCGGCCAGCTCCCCAGCCGTTGTCATCTTATTACCCCCCCCCAACTCAAGCCTTGCAGAATCCCCCCACCCACCCACCCTCCCTCCTTTCCACTCCTGCATTATCTGCTTAACAAATACCCCCTTCCCCCTCCTAGCTGGGAGAATGAATGAATGAGCTTGTTGTGAATGTAATCTGAATGTAAACCAGTAATCTGAACAGGTTCTTCACAGTTCTGTGAGCTTGAGAGGGATTTCTCCAAGTGGGTTAAAGTTCACGAAATACATTCTGCTCTCAGGGATATGAAACACGGCAATAAAAACAAACCAGATTTAAAAACAAACCAAATTGCTTGGCTCGTTGCCCTGAGTAACAGGGTCTCGTCACAGTTACATGTTGGGAGGGCATGGGGGGGGGGGGGGGGTATTTAACAGCACACCGTGGACAGGAGCCATATGTGGATAGTGAGCCCTCCTTGAGTAAGATTCTGTTTCTACTTGGGTAGATTTTCAGCCTTATAGTTTCCAATCCAACTAATCACGAACCTTAAATGTTTTTCATTCATCTATAAACTTCATTATATTTCCCCCACTCACACAACATCTTGTCAATTCCAGGCTCTGCTATCGTACTACGGAGGAAATTCTCTGCTTCTCAGTTCTGGGAGGAATGCAGGAAACACAACGTGACAGTCATCCAGTACATAGGAGAAGTGTTGCGTTACCTCTGCAACACACCTAGAGTAAGCATCCTCTGTACCGTTCATATGGGACTTGCCAAGTCACTGACAGTGTTCACACCCAATGCACACCCACACGCAGGTTGTAGAAGATTCCTAGATTCCCCTCTGCAGCCACAACTTGACTGCAGAGGGAGATTCTAAGGGACTCTCCCAAGGGGTAGGTTTGGTGTCAGCATCGGTGGGGACATCCTCTTCATCCTTTCACCCTTTTACTTAGCAGCACAAAGGAGTTGGCTAAAATGTTGGCAGAGTCAATTTTGCCATCTTTAAATATTGGTGGGGACTAGTACCTGGCATCCCCCACTAACCCAAACCCTACGCCCGGGGACTCCCTGCGAATTCATTGAACTGTCTCAGGTCTCCATCATGGCTGTTAGAACAAGGCGATCAAACTGCATTGTGGGTAAGTCATGACAGCAAAAGGGGTCATGGCTGAAGTAACCCCGATGATGTCGTGCCCAGCCTATGACACCTGTAATACATGCGAGCTTAAGCACACAACTATTCTTCAGCCAGAACAGACATGTGACCTTCCTGTAGCAAGTGGCCCAAGTGTGTCTTCATGCTGCGCAGGACAGCTGCCGAACCCTCAGCGTGAACAGCTTGTTCTAAGGGAGACTTTTAAGCACTTCCAAATGAGTCCAGTCAGCACTACAGCACAGCTGGCACTCTGAAATAGTTCCGATCATTACGAGACCCGCCGGATGAGGTTACCTTTATCGACATCCAAACTCGCACTTAATATACTTGTACTGGCGATTTAAAAGATGTGTGAGATATTTGACGTGGCTGAAGTTGGTTTGATAGGTCTTCATCATTTTCATTAGAACGATCTCTGTTTTGTTTTTTATGTATCAGGGAGTGGTTGTGAGTAGCCTTAACATGCTTTCTATGGCCATTGAAACGCTATCTCCATCCCAGGGGTCAGGTCTCAGTCAGCCATGTGACTGGCTGCCTCACTGAGTTTATCTGGCCTACGTCTGCTACGACACTAGGAATAGCCAGTGGCCTTTACTTAAAAATACCACACGAACTGGCGATGAAACCGTATCTTTTTCTAGGATTGAATTTAAACGGTGATGTTTTCGAACGTTCAAATGGAAATTAAATCAACAATTGGGCGATTGGTCTCAAACTATATACCGTGCAATGTATATTATATATAGTAAAAGCAGCACAAAATACTTTTTCTTTTGAACTTTTAATTTCTGTTTTCATCGATTATCACATTATTAGGTGGTAGTGTATTTGTAATCGCAGTAATAAATAAATCACGCTTACAATGACATGATAGTTATACTATACTGCGATGACATTCTGTGCTTGTGGCCTTACAGAGAGACGACGACAGAGACCACAAGGTGAGACTGGCCATCGGTAACGGCGTGCGGACGGACGTCTGGCGAGAGTTTCTGGATCGATTCGGGAATATCGAGATGCGAGAGTTCTACGCCTCCACGGAAGGAAACGTAGGCTTCGTTAACTACGTGGGGAAGATAGGAGCTGTTGGACGAGTGAACTTCATTCACAGGGTCAGAACAAACTGTGTTTTTTTACATTTGTAATCCATGTTCTTCTTCGTCAGACCATTTGTCTGATTGGGGGTTTCCTCCCTGTATCGTCATGTAGAAGCTGTTCCCGTACACCCTGATTAAATACGACACTGAACAAGACGAGCCAGTGAGAGACTACCGAGGCCTGTGTATAGAAGCACCCAAAGGTCAGATCTTCAAGTCAGGTCTTCAGAACGTCCCACATGATATTTCGCATTGCAGAGGATGTTGAAATATGATGCATCTGATCAACGTGTCCTACAGGTGAAACCGGCCTGCTGGTGTCCAAGATCACGGACATCGCTCCCTTTGTCGGCTACGCTAAGAACAAACAGCAGACAGAGAAGAAGAAGTTGAGGGATGTTTTGAGGAAAGGAGATCTGTACTTCAACAGCGGGGACCTGCTCAAAATCGACAAGGACAATTTTATCTACTTCCAGGACCGAGTTGGAGACACATTTAGGTGAATGTCTCCAGGGTCAGAGACTGTTAAGGTTGTTTGTCCCTCAACTGCAGGGCTTTTTGATTCGATGGCAATTCACAGCTGACAGAGTTTGTTAAGTTAACAAAGCTCTCAGTGATTGGCTGAACTTCTCCTCATATACATTCAGACTGGATGCGAATGTAGGGGTGTCACATATGAAAGACAGATTTTTTCAGACATACAAATTCAAATTGGACCATCACCAGCTTAGTCAGTGGCTGCAGGAGACTGAATGTGAGGCCTTTGCAAGACAATTGAACTTGTAAACATATTCAAGTCTCCTGCATGCAAAAAAGTGAAACCTGAAAAGTGTCAATAGTACAAGACTGAAAACGATATTACCACTTGATGCATAAAATAGGAAAAGCACATCAGAATTGACATTAAAAGCTGTTTAGAACTGAAACAATGAGAAGAAAGTCTCCCTTGGTTTACCGTCCTCTTCAACTATTGAGACCACCCCTCAGGTGCTGTGTGCTAGATGTGATTGTCATTTAACACAGCAGTCCCTTGCAAATGAACGACTGTCCCAGACGAATGTCTGGGCGACCTGTGACAAAAGACATTTGAATATTCAGGTCCCTGCCAGTAGAGCCTTACACGACTTTCAATTGACTCAGTAGTTATTGTGTCTTGTTGAAATGTTCCATGATTTGTAGCCTTGCCACATATGAGCTCTGCGTGTTCTCAGGTGGAAAGGAGAGAACGTAGCAACGACCGAAGTCGCAGATATTCTCACCATGGTTGAGTTTGTCGGAGAGGCCAATGTCTATGGGATTGAAGTACCAGGTGAGGGGCTTTCGGGTTGAGTTTTCACCCATGTTTATCCAAGCGATTCGGCCTGTCTGACAAACGGAACATTTTCTTTCTGTTTTCCAAGGTCACGAAGGAAGAATAGGAATGGCTGCCATCACAGTGAAAAACAACACTCAGTTCGACGGTGGGAGATTGTTCAATCACGTCTCAAGCTACCTCCCATCTTACGCACGCCCACGATTCATCAGGATTCAGGTGAAAGAAGCATTGAGCGGACTCAGCGTAAAGAAACGCATATCTTCAAACAATTCCAATCTAAGCAACTTGTAATTGGCTTCACCAGTTAAACAAATACGTGTGTGTTTCCGTCCTCCAGAATGCAGTGGAGGTAACAGGTACCTTTAAGCAGATGAAGCTGAGGTTGGTGAAGGAAGGCTTCGACCCAGATGCCGTTCAGGATCCTCTGCTTGTCCTGGAGGAGAGAGAGAGCAGCTACGTTCCTCTGACCACCCCGCTCTACCATGACATAGTGTCAGGCAAGTTCAAGCTGTGACACGCCTGTCCAGGAAGCTCTCCTCTGGGACCACAAGGCTCCTTTGGGTCCAGACAGCGGGTTGGTCAAAGTTACTGATTGTGACAAGCTATAGTGTGAATCTGTAGCGTCGCTGGTTTATTGACATGATTGTGTGTGGAGCCGTTGGTTACCAGTGCTGTGTTCGGACACAGAGAACCACCAGACCAAGTCCAGAGTGGCTGTTGTTCATGTTTTATACATTCAATAATATGTTTAGTCAGACTAACACATCTGGTGCCAAAAGGGCCAGTTAAATTGCAGGTTATTAATCTGTCAAACATACTGTATTTCTTATTGTAGATCTGATGTTATGCAAGTGATATAGATTATATTCAGCTCAGGGATTAGATCTTTAGACTTACGGTTCAGGTTCTTATCAATCTCTTGTAATTGTAGTGTAATTAAAGGAAAGACAGCATTAAATACAAGGAAAGAGAGCATTATTATGTACAGTAGTCTTGACTGAAGTGAATATTTGTGGTATTTTAGTTTTAATTCTAATGTAATTTGACTAATCTGTATTTGAATGCATGCATGCATGCATGCAGGAATGTACTCCAGTATTTTCAGGAAAGGCATAGCTAATAATATATTATTAACCGTCCAACTCATTAGAAAGGTTCTTCAAATTGGAGAACATTTTAGATGATTGACTTGGAACAAAGTAGAAAGGGACCAGTTGAATTAGGATTCAAATGTGTGTATGATCAATGATGGATGACGATGATGATGAATGATTAAAAGCATTATCCTCACTAAAGGTTTTACATGAAAAAAAACCACTTCTTGTTTGTGTCATTACTCAAGTAAATATAGGTTGGGGGCGCTGTAGTCCCACAGTCCAAGGTCCTACAGCTAATTCAAAGCCACAAGGTGGTGACAAATATCAGTGCTTAATCGTCCAATAGTGAGTAGAACTATTGAGAACACTGGCATGATGACTATGTAAGGTCTCAGGAAGTCAATGATTGCATTATTGCCTGGCACTCTGTCCATCTTGCGTGTTATTGGCTGCATGGAAGGGGAGGGCAGAGAGCAGGAGTCTGTTCACTACATAAAATACAGTTACACAAGATCTGACACTCTAATTAAAGTTGCAGAAGCCGATGGTACAGAATTCAAGATGGCCGCACTGCAAATCTTCTTCACTTTCCTCGCAGGGATGGGTATACTGATTGCCTTCCTCTATGTAAAAGTGCCTTACTTAGTGCACGACTTCCGCTTTGTTTGCAAAATGCTCGCCATCCGATCCCAGAGGATGAGCTACAGGAAGACCAAACCATTCTACACCTTGTTGGATCGTTTCCTAGATCTGGTGAAGAGCCAGCCGGGCAAAGCATTCATCCTGTTTGAGGACGAAGTATACACTTACCAGGATGTGGACAAGCAGAGCACCAAGGTAGCCAGAGTTCTGAAGGAGAGGGGCAGGCTGGAGGAGGGGGATACGGTGGCTCTCTTCCTGGGGAACGAGCCCTGCTTCGTGTGGTTGTGGCTGGGTCTGGTCAAACTGGGGTGTGCTGCTGCCATGCTTAACGTCCACATCAGGTCCAAGTCTTTGCTGCACTGTTTCACCTGCAGTGGGGCTAAAGTCCTCGTCGCAGCTGCAGGTAAATAAACAGCAACACGTGGTCAAAGTTATTTGTGTTTCCGTAGAGAAGATTCATTTCAAGAGAAGTTGATGTTTGACAAACCCCCTAAACAGGGCATGACAGTTCTTGTTTACTTCTCTCCTAACTTCCAGGTATCCATCTTCTTATATTGCTGCCCCAATCTCTCTCATACTAATCTCCTTCTCTCCTTCTCCTGCCCTTTCCCCCTCTTTTGCTCTCTCTCACTCTCTCTCTCCCTTTCTCTGTTTGTCTGTCTGTCTGTCTCTTCTCTCGCTCTCTCTCTATGTCTGTCTTGCTCTCTGTCTCTCTCCCCCCTCTCTCTCGCCCTCTCCCTAATCTCTCTCTCTCCCCTCTCTCTCCACCTCTCTCGATCTCTCTCTCTCTCTCTCCTCCCTCTCTCTCCCCCCACTCTCTCTCCCCTCTCTCTCTCTCTCTCTCTCTCTCTCAGAGTTGCAGGGTGCTGTGGAGGAGGTTCTACCCGTTCTGCAGGAACAGGGTGTACGTGTGTTTATCCTCAGCGAGACCTGTGACACTCCGGGTATGGAGAGTCTGTTAGGCTCGATCCGCGAGGCCTCTGACCAGCCTCTGTCACCTCAGGTGAGGAGCAAGGTGACCATCAACAGCCCTGTGTTCTACTTCTACACCTCTGGTACCACAGGTACAGTGGCCGTGTCTGCGAATATCACTAATTTGTATTCCTAACATGACATTTATCAGTAATAAAATAAGTACACTACGAATGCTTAGAAGTCAGCAGGACTCTTGATTGATCAATCATGCTAAAACGGTGATAGTCGTTCCTTCCGAATAGCTACAAATGCGGATGGGACGACTGTATTGCATCGCCTGTGGTTAGGGTTGCCCTAACCTTAACCCTAACACCCTCTTCAGTGTGTCTGCGCGTATGTTCCTCCAAGGTCTCCCTAAGGCGACCATGTCATCTCAAAACAGGGCCTGGGGCCCCGCGTTCTTCCTGTCCATCGCTGGAGTGACATCACAGGATGTCCTGTACATCCCTCTTCCTCTCTACCACTCCTCTGGCTTCCAGGTGGGACTGACAGGTGCCATAGAGAGAGGTCAGTACGCAGACGCGTATGACAGTGTGCACACGTCGTACTGAGGGTTGGTAGGGAGGGAATACACAATAATGAGTTTACTTAATGACATAGGCATGGATGCATGGATAATAGATATGCCTACATTTCCAATTCATGTCCATGCGTAGTTTCCCATAATGTACTCGCCACAAAGTTTTAGTGAGGCGAGTGATACACAAAGATTAAGACACCAAAATGAATGATGAAATGGAAACGATCCTGTCTACTTGTAAGCCAAAAGTGAATCACAGTTCATAAATTGACTAATTATTGACACATAACTGAGGTCCAGGACCTTGTGTGGTAATAAAACAAGCAGTGAATTCTCGCTCTTTAGCCCTGAGCTTTAACACAGTTAAATGTTATTAGAATTTGTTTACATTTCATAACTGAT
Source organism: Plecoglossus altivelis (assembly GCA_036571765.1). NCBI lineage: Eukaryota > Metazoa > Chordata > Actinopteri > Osmeriformes > Plecoglossidae > Plecoglossus > Plecoglossus altivelis. Next base: position 4,293,311 of record BROE01000013.1, read on the forward strand.
TACATCCTATTTATCTATCAGGCATAACAGTCGTTTTAAGGCGTAAATTCTCTGCTTCGAACTTCTGGAATGACTGTAGGAAGTACAATGTGACAGTCATACTGTACATTGGTGAAACCATGCGCTACCTCTGCAACACACCAAAGGTAGAAACATTTCAATCCAGCCTCAATTTTAAAATGACAATGCATTTCTGATCACTCCCTCTAAACAGTTACTCCTTGTTTTGTTTTGTTTTAACAGAGGGACAATGACAAACAGCACGTGGTCCAACTAGCCATAGGAAATGGCATCAGAGCAGATGTATGGACAGCGTTTGTGAAACGCTTTGGGAACGTCAACATCAGAGAATTCTACGGTGCTAGCGATGGAAACTTCAGTCTGATGAACTATGTGGGGAAAGTCGGAGCCATTGGTCGAGTGAACTTCATATACAAGGTAACTAGCGAGACATGCAGTGAAACATCCAGTGCAACAACCAGGCCTGCCCTATCCAATAACAAACTAAACATTTTTTGAAGTCCCGTGATTGGTTCTCCCCCGCCCCCCCAAAAAAAAGACTGTAAAAAAAGGAAGGTCCAGGGTTTGACACCCCTGTTCTAGGGCCTCCCTTGAGAACTGCACACACATATGTAGCAGCAGCCAAGCTTGAGGTCTCCATCTTGTTTTCCAGAGGACCTTTCCATATGCACTGCTGAAGTACGACACGAAGAGAGAAGAGCCCGTGAGGAACTCTGACGGTCTTTGTGTTGAAGTTCCCACAGGTACGTCTGTGCAAACCAGCTGGATTAGCTGTATGCTTACGTGTTTGACAGTAGGTCACAGCTGAGTGGTCATGCTGTGACTGGTGGAAGTGTGATACCTCATCACAGTGATACTTCATTACTGTGATACCTCATCACTGTGATACATTCATCACAGTGATACTTCATTACTGTGATGCATCACTGTGAAAGCACACCACTGTGTTACTTCATCACTGTGATACATCATCATTGTGATACATAATCACTGTGATACATCATACTGTGATACTTCATTACTGTGATACATCACTGTGATGTTACCTCATCACTGTTACTTCATCACTGTGATACATTCATCACTGTTACTTCATCACTGTGATACTTCATCACTTTGATCCTTCATCACTGTGATACTTCATCCATGCTCTCTTAATTATGTTTGTATTCCTATGAAGGTGAGACTGGGTTGTTGGTGTCAAAGATCACGGACATCGCTCCCTTCGCGGGGTATTCTGGGAACCCCGAGCAGACGGAGAGGAAGAGACTTCGGGATGTGTTTGAGAGGGGAGACGTGTACTTCAACAGTGGAGACTTGCTGCGGATAGACATGGAGGGGTTCATCTACTTCCAGGACCGAGTAGGGGACACGTTTAGGTACGTCCCCTCTGGGATGAATGACAGTTATAGTTGTAGTGTTTTTTTGTGTTTGATTTGAAAGATTCAAAAATTTCATGCTGCTCAAATTCAAATGGTGAAATTCAGATTCTGTTCATATTGCTTCCATAGAAAGTAGCCCTTATGTGTTTTGTTGGTAGATGGAAGGGAGAGAATGTGGCCACCACTGAGGTTTCTGATATCCTCACCATGATGGCCTTTATCCAGGATGCTAATGTGTATGGGGTTACAGTGCCAGGTATGGATCTAGTAGTGTGCTCTCAGATAACACTATGTCAAGTAATACTTACAATGTTATTACCGAGTCAAAACGAGACTGCAGTGTTTACTTAGTGAATTGTCCCAGGGCACGAGGGGAGGATAGGGATGGCGGCTGTGACGCTTCGAGATGGAGCTCAGTTTGACTGCAAGGAGACATTTGTCCACATTGCCAACTATCTGCCAAGCTATGCCCAGCCACGCTTCATCAGGATTCAGGTAATGACGACCGCAGCGATCTTAATTTGCACAACATAACGATTAGCGGAGCACACAAACGATAACAACGTAACATGAACACGTTTAAGAAAGACTACATAGCAATTATTCCCGAAGATTTGGGAAGAGGGGAGAGTCGACAACAGAGAAGTCCAAGAGAAAGCAGATTTAGAATAAATAAATGAAATAAACATGTTTTGAAATGTTGAAGTATATAATATATATATATATAATATTTTTAAAGTGTATTGAAAAGCTTCCATGAGCCAAAACATGAAACGCGTCATTTCAAATCTAGGGGCCATGCCTTTTCGAATAATGTGTTTATAATCGGAAATTATGAATGTAAGATGTGAGTATTCAGTTGTATGAATGTGTGAATGTTTAATATGTGTATGAGTTTCATGTTTTTGTGTGAGGGCAGTGAACTATTTCCTAATCGGTTACTCTTACTTTCGTACTTTAAATAGTTACTGCTGCGTAATAGTTGGATACAAACGTTGGCGATTCTGTTTTGCATCGGAGCGTTTTAAATTTTTCGCTTTTGTTTTTCATTTTCAGAAAACAATTGAACTAACGGGGACATTCAAGCAAATCAAAGCAAAGTTAGTAGAAGAGGGTTTTGATCCTGCGAAAATCCAAGATCCTCTTTTCTTTCTGGATGAGAGACTTAAGAGTTACATTCCCCTTACTCAAGACCTCTGCGAGTCTATCTTATCTGGCTGTGTCAAGTTGTAAAATATGTAAATGACAGCGGCTGTTCGTTCAGAGGCGAAAACAGCTTTAAGCTTTCATATCAGTTAAAAATATGAATTTTACCTTTAGACCTACTTTTATTTTGATTGGGTGTCTGAATGATCCCATTTTAAACGTAGGTACTTCTTCAGACAACACTTTTTCCACACACAAACAATCAGCTGACGCCCAAAAAATGTCAGAATAAAATGGTTTTGCAAGAATTTGTACATTTGGTAAATTTCTTGAAAAGTTACATAAGCGAAAGGTTAGTAGCAGAGAACTTCGAATCGATGGGCGTTCAAATGAAGACATACCACGTGCGACGAAGAGAACACTTTTCCAAGAGAACAGATTGGCTGGACGACTGACAACACCCTCTATGTACAAAGGTTCTCATAGAAATCTCTTTCTAATCTCTGTTTTACAAAAAAAGCCGACAGACGAGCATTGCTTTTACGGCAACTTGCGTTCAAATTCAAAATGTTCATTCTGTATTCTATAGTTGCAGGACTGGCCCTTGTGCCCTTATTACTTTATATTAGGAATCCTTACTTTCTGCAAGATTTACGCTACACAATCGGCTGTTTACTGGTCGGAAGCCGATTTGCCAAATATTCGAAGAATAAACCGCTGTACAGCATTGTGGACTGTTTTCTGGACAAAGTGAAAAAACATCCAGACAAACCGTTCCTTGTCTTCGAAAATACTTCGTCTACGTACAAGGATACAGACATACAGAGCAACAAAGTTGCAAGGGCATTATTACAACATGCCGGCATAAGAGAGGGGGACAGTGTCGCTCTTTATCTGGGGAACGAGCCAATGTACGTGTGGATCTGGCTGGCTCTGTCCAAACTCGGATGTACCGCTGCTCTTCTGAATAGCAATATCAGGTCAAAATCCTTGCTTCACTGTTTCTCTTGCTGTGACGCCAAAGTGCTCATCGCTGCGTCGGGTGAGTTTCACAAATGTACTACAGTAATAATACAAATGTATTTTAGTAATTGACCAAACCATAACTATCTTGAATGACGACTGTTGAAAGTCTCTCTCTCTCTCCACCCCTCTCTTTCACCATCTCTCTCTCCCTCTCTCTTCCCCCCCTCTCTCTTCCTCTCCCTCTCTCTCCCTCTTTCTCTCCCCCCTCTCTCCCCCCCTCTCTCCCCTCCTATCTCCCCTCTCTCTCTCCCCTCCTATATCCCCCCTCTGTCCCCCCCCTCTTTCTCTCTCCCCCCTCTCCCTCTCCCTCTCCCTCTCTCAGAGTTGCAGGGTGCTGTGGAGGAGGTTCTACCTGTTCTGCAGGAACAGGGTGTACGTGTGTTTATCCTCAGCGAGACCTGTGACACTCAGGGTATAGAGAGTCTGTTAGGCTTGATCCGCGAGGCCTCTGACCAGCCTCTGTCACCTCAGGCCAGGGAAAACTTAACCATTAAGAGCCCTGCAGTGTATATCTACACCTCCGGAACCACAGGTCAGACACATTCCTGTATCTGCTGGGTTGGTGCTGCTGTTACTGCCTTATCCTGTTACAAGGTTCTGGTCCTGACACAAGGCTCTGGTCCTGTTGACCTCTGACCCAGAATGTGGCTGCAGGTATACCATCCATTTCTGAGCCTGTTTCTTCCTTTTCCTATCGATGACCTTCCCCCTGCAGGTCTGCCCAAGGCTGCTCTGATAAACCACGAGAGGGTGTGGATGGCCTCGTTCATGCAGACCCTGGCAGGCGTGCGCCCTGATGATGTCCTTTACCTCTACCTGCCCCTCTATCACAGCTCTGGCTTCCTCATGGGGTTGACGGCAGGCATAGAAAGAGGTGAGCTACTGCCACCGTCGAGGTGAAGGCTACATATAGCAGCTCAGATTTCCTGTGTTTGAAATCAAAGTCCTGTGGTCCGAAGCTGTCAGTCATTGATTTAGAATATGAGATATGTCAACTAAAATGTTTGTTCTGTTTTTAGGTATAACAGTGATTTTGAGGCGTAAATTCTCCGCTTCCCAGTTCTGGGATGACTGTAGGAAGTACAATGTGACAGTCATACAGTACATTGGTGAAATCATACGCTACCTTTGCAACACCCCAAAGGTAACCCGATCACACGAATCACATGACCTCCTCCATTAAAACCTTAACAATAGAAGTGAGCTACTTTTTCATGTGCACCCTCAGGCTCAACGGTAAATGCTTGCATACCCACTGTCTGTTTTAAACGTTCTGTTCCTCTACACATCTCTCTCGCTGTCGACCTCCGCTCTCCGGCAGAGAGACAACGACAGGGAGCACGGAGTCAGGATGGCGATTGGAAACGGCATCCGAGCTGACACCTGGACAGAGTTTCTCCAGAGGTTTGGAGACATCCGTGTCAATGAATGCTACGGCGCCACAGAGGGAAATTTGGGCTTCATTAACTACGCTGGGAAAGTCGGCGCTTTGGGCAAAGAGAATTTCCTTCAGAAAGTAAGAGTTGGATGAATGTGTGAAGCTTTTACAGTACAGCATATACTGTAATGTGGCAAGCGTTTGGTTTACAGTACAGCATATACTGTAATGTGGCAAGCGTTTGGTTTACAGTAAAGGGGATGGATTCGTATGATTCATGTCTATAATTCTCTCAAATCAATGGAATCCATATTTTTTTGGTATTATCTGCTTCTGAATCGTTTGCCAGGTAGCAAATCCCTATGCTCTTATCAAGTACGACACTGAGAGAGAGGAGCCAGTCCGAGATTCCAGCGGATTCTGTGTGAGGGTTCCAAAAGGTAAATTATCGATCAAACGAGGCCAGAAAAAGCATGTCTGGACCAGCACACGCAACCTTGTCTTGTACATTAATCGTATGTTAATCCTGTTCAAACCAGCACAGTGGAGTCCTATACTAGTCCTGTACAAACCAGCACAGTTGAGCCCTATACTAGTCCTGTACAAACCAACACAGTTGAGCCCTATACTAGTCCTGTACAAACCAACACAGTCGAAACCAGCACAGTTGAGCCCTATACTAGTCCTGTACAAACCAGCACAGTGGAGTCCTATACTAGTCCTGTACAAACCAACACAGTTGAGCCCTATACTAGTCCTGTACAAACCAACACAGTCGAAACCAGCAAAGTCGAGTCCTATAGTAGTCTTGTAGAAACCAGCACAGTCGAGTCCTATAGTAGTCTTGTAGAAACCAGCACAGTCGAGTCCTATAGTAGTCTTGTAGAAACCAGCACAGTTGTCTTATATTATGTCTGTACAAACCAGCATAGTCGAGTCCTATAGTAGTCCTGTATATTAGTTTGTTGTTCGTAACCCACAGGAGAGACTGGTCTCTTGGTGGGAAAGATCGTAAAGCGAGCTCCATTTATCGGCTACGCTAAAAACAGCCAGCAGACTGAGAAGAAGAAGCTGAGGGATGTGTTTGAGAAAGGAGATCTGTACTTCAACAGTGGAGACCTCATGAAGATAGACCACGAGGGCTTCTTGTTCTTCCAAGACCGCATTGGGGACACTTTCAGGTCAGTGGGGCCACAGTAAAGAGCGATCATTTCCCTGAGTCATTTCCTAGTTGTAAAAGCTGTAAAGGTTACCAGGGTATCTCGTTCGGTCCACCTCTTTGTCATAAGCATTTGCTAACAGGTAATAAGGTCTTCATAAGTGAGCATTGTGACCACATAGTAACGTTAACAAACTATAGAAGGGCTTCATTGCCTAATTGCAAATGCCTATCTTGTGTTGCATAAACCTAACACTCATTACCAGCTTCTGGATTTAAAATGTTACCGTTATTTGGTGACTGTTCAGGTGGAAGGGAGAGAATGTGGCCACCACTGAGGTGACCGATCACCTGCTTATGGTCGACTGTATCGAGGAGGCCAACGTCTACGGGGTCAAGGTGCCAGGTACTTGGCTCTCATTTGAGATCCAATCCCACAGCCTCTTTCTTTACTTGCTGTTGAAACAAGACAAGATCCAAATAGATCACAGGCAACTACACCTTTACCTTGAGCTATGAAAGACATATCTACAATTGCTGTGGTTTACTTGTGCTTTATTTCCACGAACATACACGCGAGCTGAGTGTGAGGTGAAGGTGAGTGTCCTCTTCTGCTCGCTGTACCATCAGGACACGAGGGAAGGATTGGAATGGCAGCATTGAAACTGAAAGAGGACACGGAGTTTGACAGCGAAGCCACGTACATGCATGTGAAAACCTACCTCCCTAGTTACGCAAGGCCGCGCTTCATCCGTTTACAGGTAACACTTTATTTAGGGGTTGAAATTATATTTGTTCTGTTCGTCTGTCATCTGTTCACCCTCTCGTCTGTTGCACAATTCTTTGACATTGATAAACATCGAAAAACAACAATTGTGTATTGTGTTCAATGTAAACAAAAGGGTTTCTTGCATATTTTTGTAAACCTCCAGAATGCTGTAGAAGTGACCGGAACATACAAGCAACTGAAGTTGAAGTTGGCAGAGGAGGGTTTCAACCCGGAGGCCTTCCAGGATCCCCTGTTTTACCTCGAGGAGAACCAGGGATACATCCCTATGACTCGGGACATCTATAGATCCATCATCGATGGGAAAGTACGCTTGTAAAACTCAGTAGAAAGTTCTCACACCTCTAGGATAATTTTTTTAGTTAAAGTTAAGTTTTTAGTTAAAGTTAAAGTCTTTTGATATAAAGAATTTGATGATGATGATGATGATGAAAATGCATCAGGATTGATAATGAAAATGCATCAGGATTGCTGCATGATTTTCAATGATGTCCTCCCCTATGCCTTTTTAACTGAACTTGTTTGATCTCATTGATTATTTAGTATACATTTTAAGCAAATATTTCTCGACTAATATTTGTATAAATGTCCACGCAAGTAGTCTTACTGTAAGTACTCTGACTAAACTGTGTTCTGTGTAAATTCAAAATAAATATATTTTAACCTTAATTAAAACATTAGTTTTTAAACATTGCTTTGCGTATATGTTAAGTATACTTCATCAACATGTGGTATAGATTTGGATGTGTGGTAGAAATGTTGGATGAAAGACTGGGAATCTATCTATGGTATTTGGTTGTAGCAGAATAAGTTTAGAGTTGTAGGGGGTCTCCACGAGGGAGTATCCTGACTGCAGAAGAGGAGGAGGAGGAGCTCTGACTACAGAGGAGGAGGATCTAGAGAGAGCAGGAGGTGGAGGAGTATCCTGACTACAGAGGAGGAGGAGGAGGAAGAGCTGAAGAAAGCAGGATGAGTTCCCCCAATCACAGAGGAGCAGGAGAGAGCAGGAGGAGTTCCCCCAATCACAGAGGAGCAGGAGAGAGCAGGAGGAGTTTCCCCAATCACAGAGGAGCAGGAGAGAGCAGGAGGAGTTTCCCCAATCACAGAGGAGCAGGAGAGGGGCCAGTTGAGCAGCTGAGGCCTTGGCGGGAAGAGGACCAGCACTCTGGCCCGGTCTGCGGGCCTTTCAGAGGGCAGCACAGCTGGTACCTGCCACAGTGCACCCACAGCTGGTAGAAACTAGGAATGCTGTAGAACTTGGTGAGCTTCGGCACGGCTTGCTTGCTCAGCATGCGTGGAGGTTTCTCTGGGATCTGATACAGGTGGGCCCCTCCTGGGTTGGAAGACAGAGGCTTCAGTCTGGGTTCTTTCAGAGAGAGGAAGGCTGGCTCTCCGGTGCTGTGGTGTCCAGAGAGGGGTCCGATGACGGTGCGGGACAGCGGCTCGCTGCTACAGCTGAGGGAGCGGATCGTCCTTCTCGGCAAGGTCACGGCCTGGTCTTTGTCGATCCACAGTTCTACCTGGACCTTGTTGTTCTTGGAGATAGCCTCACCAGGGCTTACCTCTGGGCCAACCTGACCCTGGCTAACCCCTGGCTCTGATCCAGGATAAACACGTCCATTATCGACGGCACAGCGCGTCCCCAATTCCTCCCCTGTCACCCCGTCCAAAGATGTCTCTGTCTCCCTGCTCGGTAGGTCTTCTGTCTGATTGGTCGGTCGCTCCTCGCTCAGCCTAACAGGCTCTTCGGCCAGGAGAGTGGCGGCCATTTTGGAGATGATTCCCCAGTCCCTGAGAATGTCCTCTTTGGTGGTGTGCTGTGACGTCACGGTGAAGCGGATGATTCGTTTGGTGTGGATGTCTGCAGGGATGAGGTACATGGAACCAGACCGTATCAGGCTTCTGAGTAGCTCCTGGGTCACAGAGTTCCCATGCTGGAGAGACAGACAAGAGAGGAGGGAAAATCATGAGAGAGAAAAACAGTCAGAGACAGAGAGAGAGAGAGAGAGAGAGAGAGAGAGAGAAATTGCATCTTGGAGTTAAAAAGTATTCAACAGTTTATCTAGTGATCCCTTTCAGTATGATGTGAACTAGAGAAATGCAAGGAGAGAGATAGAGACAATCTGAGTTAAAAACTTCAAGACGTTTTATCTAAAGATTCTTTTTTAGTGTGATGTCCTTTGCCGTAGTGTGATAACGTATGGCAGAAAATCACCTTTGAACCCTGCCGCAGAACTAAAGTAGGTAAACCACTGGAATAGAAGATTATTGACCAATTATAGGACTTTTGAAATCTTTTCTTGTAACTAGTAACCAGTGGAATTCATTCATGTGAATGAGCAGCAACGAACACATAAAGGAAAACTAAGGTTCTGTTTTTATCATCGTTGTGAAATGTGCTCAGGTGGGCAGAGACGTGTTCTCACCTTCAGACAGAAGACCACCAAGCCAAGGTGGCGTTCGGCCGGAACTTCAAAGTTAGGGTCACTTCTTACCAGGGATTCAAATAGTTTAGCCATCTCAATACCCTGAAGGCACAAGAACACACTGAGTTGCCCCCCTTTACAGCACCTTGTGACCTTTGACCTGTCACAAACAGAAGAGGCTGTTTCTCACGTGTCTGATGTGAGCCTGGAGGTTTTTCAGTCCGAACGAGCGCATCACGAACCACAGCTTGAGAGAACGGAAGCGTCTGCTTAAGGGGATCTGCCAGTGCTGAAAAAAAACACACACGCAAACGAAGTGAATTGTATTGATGGAACAACGAATGAGTAGCAGTATAGGAGTATAGACAGATTGATAAAAGCATCTGGACTGACCATAAAGTCAGTGGCAGCCTTTGAGTTCTCATGTCTAAGGTAGACAGGGTCAACTGCGAAGGTCTGCTGCAGCTTGTATTTGTCCTTCACCCTGTGGCACGACAGAATGATCATCTTCACGTGCACAACATTGTCATGTTGTAGCTCGCACTATATCATGAATCGACCTAACCACCGCAGTCGTGGATAGAGCACAATATCAACGCAGTGTCAATGAGCTTAGGACATGAAGTCTACGTGATACCGCCCACGTTCAGCTCTCACCAGAAGGCAGTGCAGTCAAAGTGGACCATCATCCATTTGGAGGGGTTGAAGACAAACGAATGGGCGTACTCGATTCCTTCTAGAGACCAGCGCAGCTCTGGACAGAAGTAGGCGGAGCCGGCGTACGCAGCATCTACGTGCAGCCACAGTCCCTCATCTGCACCTAGGGATGGAGCACAATAAGCTAGTACGCAGCATAGAGGAGCTAGTATACAGCACATAGACTATAGTATACAGCACACAGACCTAGTACACAGCACACAGACCTAGTGCACAGCACACAGACCTAGTGCACAGCACACAGACCTAGTGCACAGCACAGATACCTAGTACACAGCACACAGACCTAGTACACAGCACACAGACCTAGTGCACAGAACACAGACCTCGTACACAGCACACAGACCTAGTACACAGCACAGATACCTAGTACACAGCACACAGACCTAGTACACAGCACACAGACCTAGTATACAGCACACAGACCTAGTGCACAGCACAGATACCTAGTACACAGCACACAGACCTAGTACACAGCACACAGACCTAATATACAGCACACAAAAGCTAGCCAGAACGTGTTGATGGACTACTCTAGATCAATGCACGGAGATGACTTACACACTGGTCCGAGCTCTGACAGGTTGTCAAAGGCACACACCCCTGTGGTTCCCAATGTGGCACACAGCTGGGAGGAGAAAGACATGAATCAATCAAAGGGACCTTGACATTGCTCTCTGGATTCGCCACACTCAATCCGTTTCTGAACGTGGATCACCTACCATAACAGGGACCAGTCCTCTTTCCCTGTCCTCTTGGATGGCCTGTCTCAGCGTGGCTCCTCTCAGGGAGAAGTGCTCGTCTGTGGGCAGGAACCGCATCTTCACCAGCGTGATCAGTCCAGCCTTCTCTACTGACGAGTGGGCCTGAGGGGGGATTTCATATAGTGCGTACGTGGGTCCTTTGTTTGATACCAGTGATTGGAATACTCATTCATTTTTTGGAAGAGCCCTGCACTGAAATTCAACATGAAATTGATTGTGTACTAATTCAGGCAAGTTCAGGCAAGTCAGAGAAGATAATGTGATGTGCTGTGTATGTGTGTGTATGTGTGTGTGTGTGTGTATGTGTGTGTCTAACCTGTTCTGAAGCATAGGCAACAAGTCTGGAGTTGAGCACTGAGTCATCCAGGTCTTTGCCCTCAGCTGTATTTTGAAGCTGAAGGATGCGATCCTTCCTGGCAGCCAGTAGAGCCACCAGAGTGCTCTCACTCACTGTGCTCTGAGAGAGAGAGAGAGAGAGAGAGAGAGAGAGAGAGAGAGGAAGAGGAAGAGATAGTGAGAGACAGATACGTAGAGGGAGAGAGCAAAAGAGAGATAAAGGTAGAGAGAGATATAGAGATATGGATGGTGAGGGAGGGGGAGAGAGAAAGGGTGAGGGAGGAAGAGAGAGTGAGAGAGAGACAGTGAGAGAGGGAGAGACAGAGACAGAGAGGGCATGTTAGAGACACAGAGGGAGGGATTCAATATCTGTCATCTAAAAATATGAATAGTGTTATATTTCAATGCAGCTTGCCAGGAGACAGCCTTCTATACCTGCAGGATCCCTCCACCGGTGCTCTGAGGGCAGTGATGCAGGAAGAAGGAAGGCAAACCAAGGCCTTTACATAACCAGTCCATGACATGCATCTCCAGCTCTGTGCAAGCTGGGCTGGAAGCCTGTCAGCCAAACACACATTACAACCACCTCCCATGAAGCCCTCAGTAAAATGAGTCTCTTTAGCATTTAAGTTTCACCCTCGTGCTGCCTTAGGGGTCATTGTGATTCACCGTTTGAACCACAACGGTGGGTCACAGTGACCTGAAGGCAGCACCGGGGTTAAGTAAAGTTTGTTAAAAAATGTGTAAAAAATGTGTAAATCTTTTAGGGTAACAATATGATTGTTACCCAGGTGAACCCAACGCAGTTGATGGCGTCAGCCAGCATGTCTCCCAGCATGGAGGGCCAGGAAGTCAGGCTTGGATAGTAGGCATGCATGTGAGGGCTCTGCCAGTGAACCACCTGAAACATAAAACAACCCATCATCATCTTAGCGCGTACTGCAAACCATCAAAGCAGGTAAACACGAATGAAATACTCTGCAATATTGTTACCGTGTCTGTTTTTACTGTTTGCGGTCGACCAGAAAGACGACACTTACCCCAGGCATGATCACTCGCTCAATGTCGTGGAGGATGCTGTCCCAGTCTTCCGGCTCTGATGGAGGACTCTCTGGGACCAGCTCCTTCATGTATCCAGGACGGACATCTGGAGTCACCCTCCTCTCTCGGATGGAGCTGAGGTACGAGGTGATGTAGTCCACCAGCTCCTTGGCTGTGGAACGGAACAAACAAAAATGCTAAACCTTCAGAATACGAGGAAAACAAGGAGGAAAATGACCAGAAACTTCACCTTGTCCGCGTGTTACCTCTGCGATTATAGTCCTCAGCTTGCATCCTTAACATTCAAAGGTTCGGAGCTCTGAAGTACACTGACCTTGCACTGAGTAACTGTTGGGCAGCTGTGTGGTCTCTGAGGAGATCCCAGAGCTTTATAAGAGCAGTGATGGAGATCACGCCCTTACAGTGAATGACGTTCTCCCAACGAAACAGTGCTCTGTATTTATTCCAATACAACGCAAATAATCTCAGGATGAACCCTCGAACCAGGTCCCTGTGAATATTTGCAGCTGGCAGGGGGTACTATTGTTATAACAAGGTATCATGGCAACACAGCCATATATTGTGGCACTGACATAACCATAAGTATTGTGTAACTTGAAATATGAAACCTCTGACAGCACCGTTCTGTATCCAAGTGATATAATATTTACAACTTAATTAATCTTGACATTAAGCAAGAAAGTGCAACAAGGAAACGCACAGATACTGAGCAGGAAAGCAGATAGAGCGCCAAAAAGCAGATATAAAGATGGAAAGCAGAAAAAGACAGATTAAAGAGTAGCCGTCTCTAATCTCTAACGAGCGGCCACTCATCTGATACGTTTTGTATTTCAAAGTAGTTCGACGAAACGATCAAAATAACAGACACGTCAGGGTAAATGGATAGAAAAAATACCAGTCGGACTGGAATTCGTAAGGCTCAAGCCACCTGTAGTCCCCTTCTCACTAATAAACCACCGTTTGGACAAGATTTAGAGGAAAACATTTACAGTTTTTCCACATCGCACTAAAATGACTCAACAGGACATTCTGTCCCATGTGTTAGTAGAAGCTTCACTAAATACAAAAACAGTTCATTTTTTTATTTGGGGTCAATATGTGAAAAATAACACACAATGCAAATTTCACTTGAAAATGTAAAACACCCCGAATCAACCGAAACGCCCTGAAGAATGGATGCATGTGGTTAGTGACATCATGCTTTGATGATGCAGAAAGCCCTTACGGGAGTGCAGCCTTCAGCTTTCATCTAGAGCCTGTTCAGTGCGTTCCTTTTGATTTGACCAATACAGAATATACTGTCACTCCTCCATCTCCTCCGGACCATAAAAGAATCACTCTTTCACAGGAATAATAACTGCAATCAAGGAATGTTCCTCCTGCAATCTGTAACGGCAACTGTTTTATTAATCAAGTCAGTCCATACCAACGTATATTGATACGGTTAGTTTTCTGAGACAGCAGCACTTTTTGTACGGCGTGTCTTTTTAGCCACTGACTGTGCTGTAACCTGTTATGCTGTAACTTTGAGTGCTACAAACATGGACAACAACTTGTGGTTGCAGAACTCACTATCTCAATTAGAAAGGCCTTTCCTACAGTGAGTTCTTTATTCTGAGCTCCAGAGACCAATAGTAGGATGCTCTGTGTCCTCCGAATATCTTTCTGCAGAAAGATCCATTTAATAATACTTATGTAAACAGTAAATACTCATACAAAGACATTTGGAGACTTTTTGTTCTGTCGATTGTCATATTTTCACCCCAACCCTCTGTAGTCCGGGTCCAGCCTTTGGTGTGCGTCATCACAGCCCTTTCCATAAACAATGCGCTCTCTCATTAGAGCGCATTTTAGCATGACACAAAGCAGTGACGCGGAAGTTGGTGACCACTCAGTCCTATTACCTTCCAGCCTCGGCGACAGTGTTGACTCTCAGACCTGTGATGTTTGAGTTGCATGATGATGTTATAATACAAACAACATCCGAAAGGCCAGACATTACAGAATGATGGATAACCAAACACATCAAAACTGTCTGTGTGGGTGGAGTTCTCGAGCGATAACCAGTCTGGTTGCCGTTTGAAGCTTTAATATCAACCCGCCAGCTGCCCAATTCTCACTCTGACCGACGTCTGTCTAGCTGCTGGTATACACCTACGACAAGTGGAAACCGAGCTATGATACATAGAGCCTCGGCAAACTGAAACCACATTGTACCATTGCACTTTGGAGAAGCATATGATAACATTAGCATCGGCAGTTGAATGGAGTCATTACTCTTCTCTTTGTCACAGGCCCGCTAAGCGCTCAGTACCACTGAGGAACTAGGATGAAGCGGATAGAATTGGAGTTCTTAGACAGTAGAGTGGATTACCACTGTGTCTGTACTCTAGGTTGGCGTTAATCTGATTCTGCCAGTCAATAAATAGAGGCACTGTCAATCTCATCTTGCTGGTGCACAATAATGTGTGTTGTTGCAGAACTAGCTTCGAGACGGAACGTTAGTTGCAGCTTTGGTAAGATTGTTCTTGCCATTGACATTGCCTCCATGATGCCTCCACAACGAAACACGACAGAGCAAGTGAATGCCTAAAAATAAACAACAGGATAAGCAGGTGCCACTAGGGAGAGTCAATGTAAAACTACAAAAACGTGTATCAAAGTCGAAAATATTTAATAAAATCAACTTCAGAATATCGTTGTTCTTGCGGTTGATGACGGGCATCGTAGATTACACTATATCAATGTGACCATTGTGCTTGTGTGGATGATGAAAGCAGAAGCGGGCTTAGTGGATGGGAGGGGGGAGGAGGGAGTATCGGAGAGAAGTAATGATGGGATGATTGATTGCTAATGGAGGGCAGAGTGATGGAGGGACGAGGACATCAAAGTCCAAGTCATTCATTTCAGCTCCCAGTGTCGTCATTCATGAATACCCGCTTTAAATGTCTCAGCATCTACTAACTGAGGCTGTAGATGTGACCTGGACCTTTTGTGGCCTGGATCTTTTTGTCGCCGCCCAGGGAGTCCTATATACACACGTACACCGTATCTCTGTCCTGGTGGTCGAAGCATACAACCAGCCGCGTCCCCACTTCAGTAGAAACCTGAGTGGTCCAATCACACCCTAAACGAAATGACAGAAGAAGAGATTAGGCTAAACTCATCGTCACTGAGGAACGGAGCTAGAAGAGGCTCCTGGTTCAAATTAAAACAGCATCACATTCTCATAGAATTAAAGACAGACGTCTGCGACGCTGCCACTTATAGCGCTGTTACGCTCTCAAGGTGACAGCATATTGAGGTTTAAATAATCATCTACTTTGTAAACTATGAAGCATAACATCTATTTTTAAGCGTACGCTGCAGAATGAGGATTGTAGTGGTGTCATGTCGTATTAAGTAGGCTAGAGAACTAAATAATGTAACACATAAAACTAGGCCATAATTACAAAGCCGTTGATTTCTGGTTCAATCGTTTCTTGGTAACAAAAAGAGTAGTTACCAAACCCTGCTTTGTCTAGGGGACACATTTTCGTAATTTGACAAAACCCTAATGAAATATTTCAGAATAGCAATCCCCGCCTACGCGGCGTACCTTATGATACAAATCAATTTTAACTGTGTCTGCGTTGTAAAGCTTCTAACGGATACGCCCCCCTGGACTTCTTCCGGGAATCGAGAATCAGCTGTCAAAAAAAACTGTTGTGTTCGTGGTAGGTATAATTTCTAACATTAAAGCAAGCACTATTGTCATCGTTTTTTTGTATATTCACAGTTTAGCAAAAATGGTTATACTTTTAGTCAGTAATTGTAGTAGTTCGTATACGACTGTTGGTGGTGGATAACAGCCCGTTGTGCTGGAGTTGATGTCGGCTAGCTTGCGTAGCTACCTAGCTAGCTAACAAGTGTGAGCATAGCTAGCAGTGTTTGTGCTGGTAAGCTAAATTGCGTTACACTACTAGCCACCTAGTTAGCTAGCTAGCTAGCTAGTGCTGTGTTTACGACACTGCGGTCCTACAAACTAGATCGCTTCAAGTGGCTGATGAATTTTGCTTATACAACTTGTTAAGCCATAGTTTGCTTGATGTTGGACGTGCTGCTGCTAGCTAGCTAGGTTATCTACATCGTACGTCAATCGTTATCGTTAGATGATGGGAACTAATGAAACTAACATAAACAAGTTTCCCAGCAGTACTAAGTCGCGAATGTAATAAATAGCTAACTATTATACATCTCTGGCAAGTTAACGACGTCGATATTTGACCGTTTATGGCTGTTCAAAGGCCGGATGGTTTGCTGTACAGTTGCCAGCTAAAGTAACAAACAAAGTTTAAATTGATGTTTCTGTTTTTCTAGACATTCACACGGGGCATGTGTACATTGCGTAGTGCTACCCGTGAGCATTAATTGAAATTCCGACAAGATGCCTGCGGTATCCACCGGTGTTAAGGAGTTGTACCTGTCAACATCTCTAGGAGAGCTCAACAAGAAAGCTCAACTCAAACCGGAGAAATTCAGCACTAGAAGGTTGGTGTATTTTTTTCACAAGCGACGCATAATAATAGTTTTGTTGTTGTCGGAACCCCCGACATCTTCACGATACAGGCTTTGTCTGAATAGAAATAGCGACAGGAATCTAGACATCGTCGTGGATATGACAGTGATATGTGTTTTGCGTTTGCTGTTCGGCAGCTATGTCCAGAGCGCCGGTAAGATATACCAGGCTGCTGAAGAGTGTCGTCTTGATAGAGACGAGGAGAAAGCATACGTGCTTTACATGAAGTATCTGACAGTTCATGACATCATCAAGAAAAGACCAGACTTCAAGCAACATCAGGTCAGATTCGTCATACAGTTGGTGAACATGATGTAATGTTAACTGAAGAAACCAAACGAAATTATATGGAGTTTATTCAACCAGACTAACAACTTGAATAGAAAATCAGGCCCTGGTATTGTGATGTATGTGGTTGTGGAGGTTAGTGTTATCACACAAAATACATTCTTTTGCCATCCCTTGATTTCTTCCCCCCCTTGTTGTGTCCACAGGAGTTTTTCCTTTCTATGCTAGGGCCCACCAGCTTTAAGAAAGCCATAGAAGAAGCTGAGAAGCTGTCTGTTAGCCTTAAACTCAGGTGAGGGGCTCAAATCCTAACCCTTTTCTTCTGTAGAGACTCAACAGTCCAGGCATGTTTACGGTCTGTCTCTTAACCACGTACCTGCGAACAGGTATGAGGAAGCCGAGGTTCGCAGGAAGCTGGAGGAGGATGAAAGGAAAGAAGAAAAGAGAAAGAGAGAGGAGAGGACAAAGAAAGATGGTGGCCAGGCCTCGCCTAAAGGTTTGACAGAGACGAAGAAGGACAGCAAGAAGGTAGACCTCAACGATGGCATTCCTATCAAACCTCCCCTGTTAATGTTGTTGCTGCAGTAGGTCATTATGTATGCAGTATGATGTAGATGTGAGGTCAAGTCAAAACACAAACAGAGTGAAGTGTTTTTCTCCAGTGGACTGTGTGTTAATTATTAAGACCATTAGGACTATTAAGGCTTTTTTCTCTCTGGCCTGAAGTGTTCTCGAAGTGAAGTTATAACGATGTCTCGTTCACCTTATGTCACAGGCGAAAGGAGAACAGAACGAGTTGAAAAACGTTCCATCGAAAGGTACGGAGAGGAGTGAAACTCGATCGAGTGCTTGTTAGTTCCAGTGGAGTGGTTGTTCTGTCCCGTGCGAACTCTTCAGACCGTGTATGTCCCTCTCACACAGCGGCGGCGCCTGTAGGGGGGATCACGCCTGACAAACTGTTCCACATGATGAAGGACCAGACCATGTCTCTGATTGTCATGGACGCCCGCAGCTGCAAAGACTTTGAGGAGTCTCGTATTCAGGTCCCCACCCAGACCTGTATCAACGTGCCACAGGAAGCCATCTGCCCGGGGTAGGGGATGGAAAGGATGAGGGGGGATGATGTCTCACTCTGGGAAGAAAGCTGGATGGATGAATGGATGATTGCCTGCGTGCTGGATATGTTGCAGGAAATCAACTTTTGTCTGTCCCCCCACCCCCCAGAATCACTGTGAACCAGATTGAGTGCAAACTGCCGGAAGCTTCCAGAGAGCTGTGGAGACGCAGGGGCTTTGTGGACTACATTGTCCTGCTGGACTGGTTCAACTCTGTCAGCGATCTCAAGCTTGGCACCACACTACAAAGCCTCAAAGACGCCCTCTACAAGGTAGTGTGTGTGTGTGTGTGAGTGTGTGTGTGTGTGTGTGTGTGTGTTAATGTTTTCTCTGACGTACTGTGCGTGTGTGTGAGAGAGAGAAAGAGAGACTGTGGAGGGGACATTGTCCCTGGTGTTAATGTTTTCTCTGACTGGACTGGACTGAGGTCCATTGTGTGGGTGTGTTTGTTTTCCACAGTGGGACAGCACCACCATCCTGCGCAGTGAGCCCATGGTGCTGGAGGGAGGCTATGAGAACTGGCTGCTTTTCTACCCCATGTACACGACCAACTCCAAGGTCAGAGCCCCAAGACAGGTCACATTCAACAACCTCCCCCAACGTGAGTAGCTCCGTCACAACTAAACTGCTTGCTTCTCATGGAAAGGAGAAACGAATCATGTCACTTAAGATGTAGGTGCTAGTAATGAGCATTAGTTAATAGGGAATAATGTTGATTTTATGAGTAAAGGTCTGGGTTATTGTAAGATAAGCATTAGTTAACAGTTAATAAGGTCCTTCTAAGATGCACTTTTAATAATAAAGCCTTACTAACATTTACCATTATCTATTAACTAATTCTAATTGCAAGCACCTGAAAGTGTTACCAACCATTTGAGCAGCACTGTGCAACATGTTGTACTATGTGTGTGTTGACACCAGTGAACTTCAGCTATCCGTCTCTCGAAGAACCCAAGCCGCCAACCCCCCCTCCCCCAGAACCAGAGCCAGAGCCTCAAGTCCAGCCTCAGCCCCAGCCTCAGCCCCAGCCCCAGGTTCCCGTCCAGATAAACGGAGCCGCCCCTGTAGAGCAGTTCCACCCTGAGCCTCCATCTACGAGGATAGAGAGCCTGCCGGACACCACAGATTTCCCTGTCACGGTGTCCTCGCAGCCTGGGCTGGACCTCACCAAGAAGGGCCCGAACACAGGGTCAGGCAGCACCACCGGTCAACCTGCGGCCGCTGTCAAGCCCATTCCTCAGGTACCATTCTCTGCTCACCTGGCTGCCTGTCCGTCACTGTTCTGCTAGTTCATCCAGAGACACGTTAATATGAGGAGCAAACTTGAGAGTCCTTCAGTCTCTTGTCCCACTGACGTACCATTGGTGTCCTTGTTCGCAGATCGATCGGACTAAGAAGCCCTCGGTGCGGGTGTCTGACATCCCCAGATCCAGCCAGGAAGGTCTGCCCTCTCAGAACGGCCCCTCGGTCCCTGACCGCTCGGTCAAACCGCACTTCAACTCCGGCGCCACCCAGTCCGACAACCAGGACCGCTGCCCGGATGAGGAGCGGAGGGACAGGGAGCGCCAGGAGAACCTGAGTGGGGAGAAGGACAGGCAGGAGAGCGAGCGACACAGGAAGGAAGAGGAGGAGAGGGAGTCCCAGGAGAAGAGGAGGCTGGAGAGGCAGAAAGCAGAGGAGGAGGAGGAGGAGTCGAAGGAGGGTAGGGGCGGCGAGAAGAGAGGGAAGGATCAGAACTCTGACACGCCCACCAAGAGCGCGTCTCTGGACTCGCCCGCTCCCAACCGCGTCATCGCTGAGATGAAGGTCAGTGTCTGTGCTTCTGGTCATTCAACACCACTCTCTACTAAAGTTGGGTACTAGGTTCAAAACACTAGTATACTCCAAGTGGAACTATACTGACTTCTATGATTAGTAGAAGTTTGAACAAAAAAAGAATGGCATTTTAATAACATCTGCTCAAACTTTCAGAAGGGGCGAGGGATTGGTTTTAGCTATTTATCTCCTCAAATTCTACCTGCCATTATGACACATGACTGAAACACAGAGTAATAGGTGTCTCCCAGGAGCTAAAACATCTGTCTGTGATTGGAGGAGGTCATCACATGACCCCTCACGTGGTCAGGTCCGTTCATCCTAACCTGGTTGACGAGGCCCTATGAGGGTGGCATTGCACTTAATCCCAGCTCCTCGATTGACCATCTGAAATGCTGAGAACCCCATTCTCCATCCAGACCATCTGTTACCGCCCCAGTCCATCGATTCATTTGATCTCCATCAGCAAACACATAAAAGCCAAATGATGTCGGCTCTCTTCTGTCCTCAACCTCAGGGTCCCAAGAAGCCTAATAGTGAACTAAAGAGCGGGACCCCAAAATCAAGGATTTTTAAAGATAGAAGTGCTGATGACTATGACAAACCCAAGGTATATCAACACTCTACCCACAGTGTTGATCACGGCATGTTTTTTAAAAGTGCTTCGGTCTATTTGCCAGTTCCCATCTAAGCTAAGGCACATAGATTGCATGTTGAAGAAATGTGGCCCCGTCCTAGTCTCTTGGGCTGTTTGTCTCCCTCCCCTTTGATGACAGTCGTACAGCTTAACCGTACCTTGCAAGTTCCGTCCACAAAATCTCACAAAGGAGATGAAGACGCCTGCGTCGCAATGTTATTGTTTGCCCTGCCAGCCGAAGAGCAGTGGATAGAAGTTGCGTGTATTGTCTGAGGAGAAGGATGAGACAGGATGTGTGTGTGTGTGTGCGTGTTTGTATTGTTGAAGGGAAGGATATGCACTGGAGTGTGTGTTTGTTTGTGTGTACTGTTGGAAGAGAAGGATGTTTCCAGAGGAATGTGTGTGTGTGTGTTGTAGAATAGGAGGACCTGTGTTTTAACTGTGTGCGTGTCCCTACAGCGTGAGCCCCTGACCAGAGCCAGAAGTGAGGAGATGGGGCGTAGTGTCCCAGGCCTACCTGATGGCTGGATGAAGGTACACCTCCCTCACCGCACCATCCCAGTAAAACTTTCACCATGCTCTGAAGCTCCCAAATTTCACCTCTAATCCTCCTCTCCTCTCTGCCAGTTCCTGGACATCGTGACCGGGACGTACCGGTACTACCACTCGCCCACCAACAGGGTCCACCTGTACCCCCCTGAGGTGAGCGTCCCCCAGACCCCGCCCTCCACCCCGCCCATGGCCAAGCAGAAGCAGGCGCACCCGGCCGAGCCCGACCCCAGCCAGGAGTCCGAGCGGGAGCAGTCCAAGCTGAAACGCTCCTACTCCTCGCCCGACATCAGCCAGGACCTGAGAGAGGAGATCCAGAGGAAGGTGGTCGCCACGGTAGCCACACCCACCATCAACAGAGACACCAAGTAAGTGGTTGGATGGACGTGACGCCCGCCTCTTCGAACAGAGCCTAGATGTAGACATCCTAGACCTGCTGCGGCCTGCGTGTGACGCTTCTGTCTGCCCTCCCCAGGCCTGCCGCCAACGTCTACGCCAAGGTTGAGATCACCAGGCCGTCGGCCGCCAAGATCCGCAACTTGAACCCCGTGTTCGGCGGCATGGGCGCTTTGCTGACAGGCCTGCGTAACCTAGGTAACACGTGCTACATGAACTCCATCCTGCAGTGTCTGTGCAACACCCCTGCCATGGCTGACTACTTCAATAACAACTATTACCAGCAGGACATCAACAGGTCAGGGCTCCAGTTGTGAACCACTCCTTAAATCGAGTTAAGATGATAAATTGTGTTGTTGTCCGTGATTTTTGTCTAACGCATTCCCCCCCTGCGTGTGTGCGTGCGTGCGTGCGCGTGTGTGTAGGGCTAACATTCTGGGCCATAAAGGTGAAGTGGCGGAGGAGTTTGGGGTGATCATGAAGGCCCTGTGGTCAGGCCAGTACAAATGCATCAGCCCAAGGGACTTCAAGATCACCATTGGGAAGTTTAACGATCAGTTCTCCGGCTACGAACAGCAGGACTCCCAGGAGCTACTGCTGTTTCTCATGGATGGCCTGCACGAGGACCTCAACAAGGTCAGGTCGCCTCGTCGTTGCTCCGGGGATTCGTTGACATGTTTATATCTTGTAACGTTGTGCTGCATGCACGGCTATGTGTCAACAGACTTAGGGAAACGATGCTGTTGTAGGACATGCCTGAAATGAAGTCTAAAGTCGTGAATGGGGAAAAAAGACCTTGTGGGTTGCTTATCCCAGATGTAGAGGAGTGAGACCCTACTGTTGATGGCAGACAGACCCTACTGTAGATGTTAGACAGACCCTACTGTAGATGGCAGACAGACCCTACTGTAGATGGCAGACAGACCCTACTGTTGATGGCAGACAGACCCTACTGTAGATGTCAGACAAACCCTACTGTAGATGCAGACAGACCGTACTGTAGATGCAGACAGACCGTACTGTAGATGCAGACAGACCCTACTGTAGATGGCAGACAGACCGTACTGTAGATGGCAGACAGACCCTACTGTAGATGCAGACAGACCCTGCTGTAGATGTCAGACAGACCCTACTGTAGATGTCAGGCAGACCCTGCTGTAAATGGCAGACAGACCCTACTGTAGATGGCAGACAGACCGTACTGTAGATGTCAGACAAACCCTACTGTAGATGGCAGACAGACCCTACTGTAGATGGCAGACAGACCGTACTGTAGATGGCAGACAGACCGTACTGTAGATGTCAGGTAGACCCTACTGTAGATGGCAGACAGACCCTACTGTAGATGGCAGACAGACCCTACTGTAGATAGGCGCTAGACTCACATATCTCCAATATAGACTTAAACTGGAACTGATCTATGTCTGGGAAAAGCACCTCTAAGTTGTATGTATTTTGCCTTCTATTTACAACATTTATTTTTGATTTCTTCTTTCTTTTTATTGGGTTTCATTTTGATGGCAAAATTAGAGAGTAAGTAAATCTTTGTGCTTGTCTTCCTGAAGCACCATGTGTGTTCTGCTGAGAGCGTGTGGTGTGCGTACACGTGTCCAGTTTGATTCTCCTGTCGAATCCCTTTTGCAT
The DNA here is from genome assembly GCA_036571765.1 of Plecoglossus altivelis. Classification (NCBI taxonomy): domain Eukaryota; kingdom Metazoa; phylum Chordata; class Actinopteri; order Osmeriformes; family Plecoglossidae; genus Plecoglossus; species Plecoglossus altivelis. The sequence goes on from BROE01000013.1 coordinate 4,316,517, forward strand.
GTGGAGCCAGAACCCACCTCATCGCCTGTACTGACCTGTCCTGTACCGGCCTCACGCTCCACGTGGCTTCATCTGATCATTTAGGGATGAACTACGTTTCAGATGTAGTTTAGTTGTTTTTTTCCTGAGATGAACTTGATCGTTATGAAGCTAGTGTTAGTTAGCATTATTTTAGTTCAGACTCGTTCCTCTGTCTTCCATGAGCACAAATATGAAGAGTCTGGAGTCAACTCTCCAACAAGGCACCTAAAACATGGAAGAGTTGAGGAGAGGAACAAGGGTTATGGGTTAGAAACAGAACTGAATTAGAATCAGAAGCAGACATGGATTCGAATCAGATCTGGATTCGAATCAGACCTGGATTAGAAGCAAATCTGGATTAGAAGCAGAACTGGATTAGAAGAAGACCTGGGTTAGGTCCTGTGTCTGTGTGCATTTTCTATGTCTGCCTTCCATCTCATAACATATCCCTGGTCTGACATGCCTGCTGTCTCCAGCCATGCCTCGTCCACCCTGTCTCATGGTCAAGACTAATTAATAAAATGTTAATTAGTGATGCACTGACACGTCACCTGACTCCACCCCCACCCTCAACACGCAGGCCGTTACTCTACATCAGGGGTCTCAAACCCTGGTCCTCGAGGGCCGCTGTTCTGAAGGTTTTTGATGTTTCCCTGCTCCAGCACACTTTATTCTAATGAAGGGTCGTTATCAGGCTTCCACAGAGCTTGTTAACAACCCATTCATTTGAATCAGGTGTGCTGGAGCAGGGAAACATTGAAAACCTTCAGACAGCGGCCCTCAAGGACCAGGATTTGAGACCCCTGCTCCACATATACTGTAAATATGTCCCACTAAACATGGGGTGTGATGACAGAGCTGTAGACAGTCAGGGCTTTAGCATTTTATGGTGCTGTGGAGTCCCAACTCTGCATTCTGCGTTTTTTGCTATTATCTTTCTTATAAATGTCTCAAAACATCAAAGCGAATTGGGAAAAAACTCGAGAGAAGCAAGTCTTGAATGCTGTTATCTAGCCTGTTAAATAGCCATCGTAGCAACGTTAGCATGCCGAGCTAACGTGGAACTCTTCTCCTTGCCTGTATCAGGCGGTCAACCGAAAGCAGTACAAGGAGGAAGATAACGACCACCTGGACGACCAGCAGGCAGCAGACCTGGCGTGGAGCAAGCACAAGCTGCTCAACGAGTCCATCATCGTGGCGCTGTTCCAGGGCCAGTTCAAGTCCACCGTCCAGTGTCTCACCTGCCATTGCAAGTCCCGCACCTTCGAGACCTTCATGTACCTGTCGCTGTCCCTTGCCTCCACCAACAAATGCTCCCTCCAGGTGAGTCAGAGGGCGGGTAAACGGGCAGTCACGCAGGCGCTGCTGTGCGATGACAGTCGACAGGTTGCTTTGAATGTGAAGTTTGCCAAGCATGCGAGTGAGCCTTTTGTTGCGCCCCGCAGGACTGTCTGAAGCTGTTCTCCAAGGAAGAGAGAATGACGGACAACAACAAGGTGTTCTGCAGACACTGCAAAGCCCACCGAGACTCGACCAAGAAGCTGGAGATCTGGAAGGTTCCGCCCATCCTGCTGGTGCACTTAAAACGGTTGGTAAACACACCTGGGCAGACCAGACACCACGGGGAGGGGGGATTCAATATTATCACACTGACACTGACGTTTCAGTGACAGATCATTCATACGTTACCAGAATGTATTGAGATTTGCACAACTAGGCTTTCGCCGTCCGGTATCTTGGTGAAAACGCATCGCTGAAATAGGGAAGCTAAAGATGCTTCGAAAACGCGTCCCTCAATGCTTGTGGGCTCCACCTTCTGTTTTGTGACTGACGTTGACCCTAAGCTGTTGTGGTCTGGTAGCTTCTCCTACGTGGGACGGTGGAAGCAGAAGCTGCAGACCAGCGTAGACTTCCCCCAGGAGAATCTGGACCTGGCCCAGTACGTCATCGGACCCAAGCAGAACCTCAAAAGATACAACCTTTTTGGAGTGTCTGTGAGTTCCTCCTCTATGACCTTAGGAGCCACATGGTTTTAACCTTCCTCAAGCTGAGGAAGCTGAGGTTTCTACTCATGACACTATGAGACTCTTAAGTCTCTCAATTGTACTTCCTGGTCTAGCGTGGCATTGGCATACTGGCATACAGTATATGAGGCTTTTCTTTTATGTTGATTACCCTGCTGTTTCCTTCTCTTGCTGACAGAACCACTACGGGGGTCTTGACGGAGGTCACTACACCGCCTACTGTAAGAACGCCCAGAAACAGCGCTGGTACAAGTTCGACGACCATGAAGTGTCGGACATGTCCCCCTCCGCTGTGAAGTCCTCCGCTGCGTACATCTTGTTCTACTCTACCCTGTGAGGCGCCAGGGGACGCAAGGGACCCCAGAGGACTGGACCTTACTGAGCCAGTGCTGCTCTGAGCTCTAGGCTGCTTTCTGCTTACAGCTCTGACATAGGACCCGCTGAGAAGACTCGCAGAGCTGGACGGAAGTGTGCGCGCGTGCAAGAGTGAGTGTGCGTTGTTGTGTTTGTGAGAGAGTGTGGGTGTGTGAGCACGCGTGAAAGAGTGGGTGAGAGTTAGACGTGGGTTGGGGTGTGTGTTCCAACATGCCTTGAAGAGGGAGATAAGGAGAGAAGGAGATAGGGACTGACAAACAGGCAGTTGGGGAGAGACAGAGATGTAGACACAGTCTGAAACCAGATGATTCCATAGCTGTTAAAATGTGTCTTTAAATTACTGACAGTAGATAAAGTACCTTTAACACACACATCCACACTGCTGCCAGGCTAATACAGAACAGGATGCCCACCCAGCCAGAACCCAAACTTCACTGTCATCAAAGTTGTCGTAGATCCACATTCAAATACTGTCTCACGGTTCTGTCTCAAACTCTGTGAATTTTGACGGCATCCTTGTTTAACAGACCTCGTTCTTGCGTGTGAATAGACCGTATTGAATCGCTGGCAGTGACTGATGTACATAGCAACTGCTGACCTTGCACATTAAACATGTACAAACTGCAGATGGGGAGGAGGCCTGTTTATTTATAAAGTGACCAAATTAATTCCGTTTTTTTTTAATCATTTTTCCTTTTTTTGTGGTCATGTCATGGCTAACCATTGCATTTGAGAAGTGTTATTCATAGCTAACCTTGCATAAACTCCTGTCATCTGACGAGATAAAAGACAGACACTGACCTCTTGCGTTTGCGCAGGCAACTTGGTGGCATTCTATTGATTTGATGTGGACTTAGAGATGGGTTCTCCTCATTTGGCTGGTCAGAAAGTTCTAACATTGTTTGGATAGATAAAGGATGTGCTTCCTTGATATGCAACATTTTAAAGTGGTTTCTTCACTCATTTTTTACCAAGATTTCTTTGACAACTCACGTCGACTTTGTACTCAACCACCTACCAGACTTCTACTTGAGTCACTCGAATTCTGAACAGAACTATAATTGAAACTGTTCTTTGTTAACCAGCTTAAAGTCTGAAATTGTTTGTAAGTTGGCGATAAGTTTCATCCGTTCAACGCAATACTTAATTAACGCCATAACTGACTATATACCATAAGATAGAGAGGTAAATTTTAGCAATGTGATTACTGCTCAACTGTAAACATGAAATTCTTTCAATGTAACAGCAGTAGAGACGTACACTCTGGAAGTACGGTTTTGTAACTGGGACATGACCTAGCCAGATTTTAGACTTCAGGACAGGGAAACGATTACAGTGAATCTGTTCTGGGTACAAGACAGACCTTGTTTGTTAGCATGATCATGTTCCATTGTCATGTTTGACCTTATGAGCCAAATGGTTTTAACTTTCCTGAAGCTGAGGAAGCTGAGGTTTCTACTAATGACACTATGAGCCTCTTATGTCTCTCAATAGTATTTCCTGGTCTAGCATGGCATTGGCATACTGGCATACAGTATATAAGGCATTTCTTTTCTTTTATGTTGATTTAATTTCTATGTTAATGCTCTCTTTCATATATAGCACTTGTATTAACCTCAAACTCATAAACATAAATATTATGAACTATTTATTAAAAGGCTTAAAACAAAAAGATGCAAGTGTTGTCATACTTTCCATACAAAAAGTGCATCGATATCAATTCCATGACATATTTGGGTAGTTACATTTTCCATTGGGATTATTCTAAATGGACAAAACCACCAAAATACTCATTCATCACATATGGTTTTCCGACAGAAAGGTTTTGCAATGAGCCATGACCATGCACAGTTAACGCTTGTTTGAGGGGTTTAATCAGATTGGTTAGAAAGGTTCAACTATAACCATAACTCCGGGTATGATCGTAAGAAAATGAATAGACTACCTACAAACCTAAGCACCCATGGTTTAGTCCTGCCAGATACTGGGATGTCCCCAGTAAGAGGGAATGTTATGTCTTGGATCCCAGCAGGTATATCTGAGCATGTGGATGTTAGGGTTGTGTTTACAGCCCTGGGATGTCAGGCCTAGCAAAGGGTTTGCGGCTGTACAGCAGGATGTAGGCGTTGGGGGACTGGACCAGGAAGTCCTGGACCTCCGTGACAGTTGTGTCATCAAACCGGTGCCAGGCATGGTACAAGGTGCTGTGACACAGAGCTGTGTAGTGACCCATATCCAGATCTCCTGTGTGGTTCTGAGGAGGAAAGATACAATATGAACACACTGTACCCCAACATGTCAACTTCGCGTGATCGCTAGTGTGTGAGTACTCACCACCACAGCATACAGAGAGTAGCTAGTGTAGAGTGCTGATGGGGATGTCAAGAATGGAGACAGGTCCAGATTGTCCATCGAAAAGAGGACGTTCGTTCTCAGCTTTTTCTTCTCTGTTCCCTGGCAACCAAAACTGTAAATGGATTGCGATTACGACAAGACAGACGTTCAAGTGAACTTAATGCTACCAAGATTTTAAGACCCTCGACTATTCTGTGGATGCTAGGTCTGGAGATAGTGTTGTTGTTTATCATGCTTGTTCAGCTACTGTTTTTGTTTATCTATCCACCCATTGAATTTACATTTATTCATGTAGCAGACGCTTTTATCCAAAGCGATTTACTAGAAGAGCTTTACAAAATAAATGCATCAGTCAACCATCATAAAAAACTTAATAGCCTCAAAATATTGCAGGAAGCCAAGACAAAAAACATAAAGCCTACATTGTGAAAAGCAAAGTCATGTAAGTGCCAATGGGTAGACCAGATGAACATGTAGTTAACCAATTAAAAGGAAGCACTCTGAGCCCCGCCTACCGCTTGAGGTGAAGCATGAGGATCTCTGGAGGTTTGGAGAGAGTGGTGAGCACTGCTGTGTCTCTCTTCACCCCACAGTCTGTACACAGCTTCTGGTCTCCGCCTGTCAGAGTGCTCTGCTGGAAGAACAGAGACAAGCAGTCCTGCAGAACAGGACACAGGACACAAGAAGAGTTAAGGGCAGGGTTACGTAAGCATAGTTAAGGTTATTAAAAGATAGGTCTGTTCAGGGAGAAGTACAAAATGATAGGGTCAGGGTTACAAAAGGATACTTTGCTTTCCCTGATCAACTCCAGTTTTCAACTCCAGATTACAGAGAGAACTCCAGTTTTAAATTCTGTCAAATGAGCAGTTGGTAGTATCCCTGCCAGTTCTCTGCCAGAGGCAGGTTAGGGTTAGCCAATAATGGGATAACAGCTGTATGTCACATAGTAAAGTTATCCAAGCTGTTTATGAACAAATGCTGTTCAAGTACTATGTTCTGTGCCCTATCTCAAGTGAGAAAGAGAGAAAAGAGAATATTTCTGAAGTGAAGACAGTCTAACCCACACCTGAAGAGAGCACTTGTATGCATCTGCAGGGATGGGCAGGGACAGTATGGTGAACACTTGGTTGCTCTGCCCCTGCTGGTCACAGCGCATGCACAGAGTCACATAACTCAGCTGTCCCTCAAACAGCCGTGTGATGATGGTGGACTCCCCTCCTGGAGACTTCCTGCCACGACGCCCGGAGAAGCGTCCAGCCTTCTGCGGGACAGAGACGCAAAAACTCGCAAAAATACACCCTCGCACACGTGGTGAGTCGCAGGACCAGAGCGAGGCGGCGTCTACCTTTTTGAGGTCGTCGTGGAGGGCGTTTAGCAGGAACAGCAGCAGCTCCTGAGCATCCTGCTGGGAGTGATTGTTGAACTGTGGGTGGAGGGAACTCACCATGGACCTCACGTCCCCTGGGACATAGCTGGGGTTCTGGCCCTGCCAGATCTCCTCCAGCAGGGTCACAAACACCTTCACAACCGTGTTCTGATGCCTGGATGAAAGAAAGGAAGGAAGGAAGGAAGGAAGGAAGGAAGGAAGGAAGGAAGAGAGAGAGGTGGAGTTGTCTGTGTTTGAGCTAATAATCTTCAAGTTAGGGGGGATAAAATGGTTCTTTGTGGTTGCTACGTCATAGAAAGAGACGTGTCACAAACAGACACACTCACACCCATCTTACTTGGCCAGCTCGGCTTGTGTCTGGCGGCTGAGAAGGTATTCCACCAGGGGCACGGTGGAGCAGAGACACTGTAGAACAGCGTTCATGTAGCAGGAATTTCCTGAATTGATCAGTCCACACACTCCAGGTTTCCTGTCCCTTGGCTGCCCCCACAGAGAGCTGGGCCCCTCCTGCTCCATGCACATCACCAGATCACGACTGCTCTGGCCCAAACTGCAGAGCCAATCGAGACACAGCATAAGTGTTAAGAGCGTTACAGAGAGAGGATGTTTATCTGTGTCTGGACTGTCTTTGGAAGGTGTAAGTGAAGATACAGCACTCAAGTGAGAGAACACCTCTTTTAGTCTCTCTTCCATGCCAGTGAGGGATTTTTCTAGCCAAACTTGGTGTACTGCTTCAGTCGAGCGAAAGTCAACATACCTCCCATCATCATCATCATCCATCTTCCTACATGCGCTGGTAGGAGTCTCTGCTTTGATGACACCAGGTGGTGTTTATGATTTCATACTGTGGTAATTGAAGGTCAGAACCTTCAGTTAGAACTAATAGGAGGTTCTGTTGCAGGCACAATGACATCATACGCTGACATCACAGCATCTAAAAATGAGAAATTATCTCAGTTAGCTGTAACTTTAATTATGAAACAACAATTCATATTCTTACTCTAATTCTAATATGACCAATCCCTACCCTAGTAGCTCTGACCCAACAATAACATGATGCCTGACAAAATACCAAAAATGGCAACATTATTAATTTGGGATATATTTTAATATGAACATTTTGGAAAAACACTCCAAATAAACAATGTAAGAGGAGACCAGTTGTTTATTGTAATTTAAATACCATTGTTTTGATTTAACCTCGGTCCTTTACGCGAAAGATTATCAAATTGATGTCGAACGTTTACAATAAAATAAACTTCACCTCAGTTATGATTTCTAGGTTATTCTATTTGAAGCCTGATAAAGGTTGTATTTTTTATGAGACCACCTAACCTACGGAGGGCAGCAAACGCAGTTAATCGTCTAGTTTGTCTAAAAGGTAAACGAAGAGGAAGAAGCCTGTCTTGCAGTCTGCCGGAAGAAAAAGAAAACAAACAGCTTGCGTCTTTTATTATATTACGGATGTCTTCAAGAAAATGCCTTTCCCAACGTGCACTAAAAAACTGAGCCAATGTTACGAGCGGTACCGGGAATATGTCACAAAAAATCCAGCAGCCACTGCACAGTTCGAGAGTGCAGTCCGAACCTTGTCCTATCTGATTGCAGGTGAGTTCCGATGTCTAGATGAACCCAATTTGACGGATTAGAAAAGTTACAATGAGTGCATTCGGGTACAAAATGACTCCAATGTTCACGCCGTTCTTAAGGTTCTGCGTGGTCCATGTCGCTAGCTAGAACTAGTTCGATTACAGAGCCTGTGACAGTAGCGACAGTATGTTTTCTAGCTACAGGTGACACCAAGAATGTTACCTCTATGTATTAAAACGGCTATGGTTAGCTTTCGCCCCCAACTAAAAACTGTCTTCATCAGACAAACACCCGGTTTTAGTTGCCCGGTCTTCTGATTTTTTTTCTCCATTTGATATGTTTAGAGCTAACTATAGCAACTCAACATATGTACGTGTTGTTTAAGATTCATGCATTTGTAAAGGCTGACTATAACTCCAACACGACTTCCTTTATCAACAACACAGACGCGTCACTGTAGCTCCGTCTTCCGTACAGAGGGCCAAACTATCGAAGTTAATCAGTGACATCATATTTCTATTTAAAAGAGGTGAATTCTAAACCCACACATTCGTTGGTGTTTAAATGTCAATATTAAGTATTCAATGCCTTTTGAAATATTAAGCATTTGATCACTGATGTTCTTCCATGTTAACCATCTTTGTTTTTATTGATGTTATTATAACCGCAGCTCATATTCTCATATTGTCAGACAAGATATTCCACTGATTTGTGTCTTTTAAAGAAAGACTATAAAAATAATACAGATCCAAAGCAGTCTCTGTAAAAGTGTTATAGTATTATAGCAACGATTGTAATCATGATATGTGCTTTTGCGACTTATTTTCAGGGAGGTTTACAGACTGCCATGAAATTTCTGAACTAGGTAAGTAAACTTATAAACTCCAATCCCACCAAGTAACGCAGTCATTGTATATCGTATTCCAGTAAACCAAATCGTAAATACGATAACAAACATCAAACAGACGGTCAATACAACAGATAACATAAGAAAAGCAAATCGTTAAGAGGTTATATAACGAGTAGCGGTCTACCTAATGTATTTACAAAGGATACAGCAGCTGTTAAGGTGGTTTACAATGGGACATTGTTGATCTTTTTACAGTACTCGTATTATTTTGTATCCGTTTTAGTCTACACGGCTTCCAATCTGTTGGTGTTGCTGAACGATGGCATATTGCGCAAAGCATTGTGTCGCACGATACCTATGGTGAGTGGAACCTCTCTGTAGTCCTGGAAGCTTCATCTCTCAAACCCTTCTTCTTTCCCACAAACACCTGATACTTACAATAGGATGTTTCTTTTTTTTATACCTTTCAGCAAAAGATCCTCACCTGGCTTTCTGCGCTGGAGTATGTGGAGGTCTTTGTGGAAATGGGGGCGAACAAGCTGTGGGGTGAAGGTGGCCGCTGGCTGGTTATTGGACTCATCCATATCCTGAAGTATGACTTCTGTTATAGCGATAATGATGGGAACTGCAGTGATTTTGAATGCTTAAAAAATGTGCAATTCTTTACACTGCAGTGATTTCGAATGAAGAATAATGTGCCATAGTTTTTTGAGTTGAAGATAATTGCATCAGTTAGAACTGTTTTGACCATCTTCTTCTTTCTATTTACATTTCCCATAACAATTGTTATCCATAGTCGTTATATTTTAAACGCTTTCATCACCACCTCTTCCTTATTTTCCAGAGCGTTCTTGCGAATCCAGCTACTCTTTTGGTACAAATCAGGCATTCAGACTTCACCTCCCATAATACCACTGGATAGAGAAGCTAGTCTCAGAAACCAAGGTCAGAGTTCATTACCAAAAGTAGCACAAATTAAAATGCCATTCCCAAACTATAATAAAAATATAATAACTGTGACATGTAAAACATAAAAATAGTATGGTGATGAATGTCGAAACAACATTTAAGTAGATATTAGGGATTTTCTGATACAGGTTTTGTCCTTATGTGTAATTCTTTCGAGTGTTACCCAAGAGTCAAACTCAAAGATTTGAAAAAAACGAGGATGAATAAAATATGAATCATCTTGACTTCTGCATGTCCTCTACAGACACAGAACAGGACGAGCACCAGGAAGAGTCTTCCTTTGTAGGCCAGCGGACAGGACGCGTCATCAGACCACTAGGAAGCAGTAAGACAGACACTCATACTGACAGGGCAGCTGGTTTTTTAAAATTTAATTCTTGTCATTTTCTGTACAGCTAGTTTGATGGGGTGAAACTATCTGCAGAAGCGCCCCTTCAAAATAGTCGTTTGTCGATGATTATCGAGTTGGGATCTTAAGAAACCAAACAAAAAGTAGTCCGTATTAATCATCATGAAACATAAAATAGTCCCTTATGACATTTCGGTGACTTTTGGGGCGTTTAACAATACGGATTTAACACTTTAACAATATAGATGTAAGATTTACATTGGAATGTACTTCCCACTTCTGCAGACGACAGTAAAAAAACAAAAAACAAATCAAACTTGTGAGGAAACATGACAGCTTGTTTCGACATGCTTCTCAGCACCCCCGCTGCAGACGCGTCTGTGGGAGGCGCCAAGCAGAGAGAGGAGGCAGGACTGTGAAGACGTTCCTAGTGCTCCTACACAGCTGGGTCTCCAGGAGACGCTCGCAGAGACCCTCTTCATTGGACGCCCACTAGTGCACCGTATCCTTTCCTGTCTGTCGCTGTGTTGATGGTTCAAGCCTTAAGAATGAAAAATAGGAACTCTGACAGACCTGTTCTATAGATTGTTCAGTATACATTGTATCAAAAGTATGGGTAGCGTGTTTTTGTGAGTGTTTCAAGGTTTTCATTGAGAATTTGGATCTAAAACAGGTTGAAAAGGTCAAGTATACAGGTATGTTTGACGACCACTAGATGGCGCTCGTAGTGCTTGATAAGAACGAGTCTGACTAACTTATGACTAAAACCACTGTCATGAAACAGCAGACAAGGAAACTGTGAAACTAAGTTTATCTCGATTTGGAAAAACTGGTCTGTTATGCAGAGTTAGTTAGATTAGACACTCAAGAATTTACCAACGGTTAATATCTTTATGAATTCAATAAAAATTTTTTTTAAAGAAAATTACATTTTAATATCTGTCTAGGATGATGCTGCGTGATGATGGGGTTTGTATAATAAAGATGTTGAAAGTATGAATGGTGGAAGTGAGACGAATACGGAGCAAAGAAAGTGGGTGGCTGATGATTATAGTTAGTTATTTAGCATATGAATATACTTAGAGATACGAAGACTAGGAGAAACAGATGGTTCACGTTATAGTTGTTTGATAGTGTTTCCTCCATTGTAAGTGTTGTTCCTTCACGCAGAAATGCAGTGCTTTCACTTGGGTTATGTGGGAAACGCTCCTGGAAACCCTGGCTTATCTCTGGAGTCCTTGAAATAACCAGGTGGGTGGATTTGGAACGTTTTTATGCATGTTTTCATTCTTTCTTTCAAATTAAGATATGATTATATTTCAGCACAGCTTATCTTATTTAAGTATTCAAACTCTTTGAGAGAAGTGAAGGAATGCTGTCTTGGTCGTAAGAAAATGAACTTGTCATGATGTCTAAAAGGTGGAATATATATATGGTGAGGGTGGAGTAGTTACCACATGATATGATGTTTAAACCAAAATTTCTTGTTCTATTATTAATTGTAACTCAGGAAAGTAACACAATGTTTGCCTCACACCCGGCACTAGCTAGTTTTGAAATAAGATACATAAAAGAATAATACATAAAAAATGAAAACATATGACTTTTGATCTGCTTTTCTCTAGTTTTGCGATGCTGTATGACACAAAATCTCTGACGCGACCAGAAAGAGCAGAGTTGAAAAGAAGAGCCTTCCTACTTCTCTACTACCTGCTGCGATCTCCTTTCTACAACAGATACTCAGAGTGAGTTCTAGTAGCCTGGCTGCCATCCAGACAGTCAACACCTTCTTATCCCAGGAAAGGTTCGATAACAGCCTGTTAGATGAGTGGAAGGTGTGTGTCTGTGGGGGGGAGATGTGTATGCCTGTGTTGGGGAGGTGTGGGGCGTGGGTGAGGTGAGTGGAAGGGTTTTGTGTGTTGGGAGGATTGGGGCCTGTAATGTGAGTAGAAGGCTGTGTGTGTGTGTGCAGGCTGTGGCTGTGTGTGTGTGTGTGGGAGGGCTGTGTGTGTGGGGGGGGTGGGGGTGGGTGCAGTCGCTGAATGTTTTTTTTGTTTGTGTGTGTGTGGTATGGGAGGTGTGGATGGGAGGGTGGGTGGGCTCTGTCGCTGGAGTGAGAAGGTGTGTGTGTGTGTGTATGTGTGTGTGTGGATGGGAGGTGTGTGTGTGTGTGTGTGTGGGTGGGAGGGAGGGGAGAGGGGTTTGGATGTATCTCTAAACACAGATGGACGAACCCCAGGCCCTAATCCTGTTTCTCTTGGAGCTTCTGGAAGCGTGAGAGATGTGTCAGCATGGTTATAGTCAGTGACACCTTCTAGGCAGGGTGGGAGGTGCTTTCTGAGAGTAGATCAACTTATTCATCGACCGCTTCTGACAATACGTCTCCTGCTTGTCAGCGATGCCAAAAAGGGGACAAGGTTGGACATGCTAGGCCAGACGGGGTCAGCTTCACAGTGGTCCTACTCAGCGTACACAGGTGGCACGGAAACACGACTACCACCTGTTGCCCATCCTGGATCTGTACCGATCCAAAGCCTGTGAATGTAGGCGGGCCTCTTGTGGAGATATGGCTGGTCTGATTTGACTGAGGGCCAATCGGAACCAACGGCAGCAAATTCACATGGGAGGCATCCTTTAGCCAAAAGCAGTTAGTTTGTAATACGACTGAGGCCCGTATATTGCAAAGCTACACAAACCGTTTTCCGGTGTGAAAAAGAAGACTGATACAGAGGCTCCCTCGTTTCACAAGCCATATTTTATATTTTACTCCTTATCTCTTCCTCTCGCTCTCAAGCTAAGATAACCGAGAAAAATATTTGACTAGAGGCTTTAGATAAGCAACATCATGCAGTTGTTGAGAGTTTGATCCTGACTAAGTATTCAAAGCCATGCAGCAGCAGTCCTTGCCACAGTGTCAGTAGTAAAGTTAGCTCTCAGAACATAACAGGACTGATGATGTGTGTTGATGCATGTGTTTATTTATTTATTATTTGATCTAACAAATATAATTATAGCGCGGAAACACTTCTGAATTCCTTCGTTAACCGACTTGCTTGTTTCACGCAGGACAAAGATTCTATTCCTACTTAGATTCCTGGCTGAATACGTACCTGGAGTTGGACTTATTGCCCGTAAGTGCTTAGTAAATAACGACTGTGCACGTCTCACCTCATGAGCTCACACACAGTAACAATTTATTTCTGCCAAAACCCTAAAGTCTGGGACATCCAATAAGAACCTCAGACAACGTCCCTGTTGTCTTTTAATTCTCTCAAATTGGTTCCTCAGGTCCTTTAATGGATTACCTTCCTGTCTGGCAGAAGATCTATTTCTACAACTGGGGATAGGATCTTGGACGGCAGGGAATGTTGTTTATTCGTTGAGAGAAAGAGACACATTTTTCAATTGCAGAGACTCACAAGCACACGTCTTCAGACAATGTAAAATTGGTGTATGGTTATGCCCTGTTAATCTACAAAGACGTCCGTGCATGTTGATGTATATATTATCGCTGTAGGCATGTATTGATTACACACTGGCCTCAATCTGTTTTTTTCCATATGCAATTTTACTATTCTCTCAATGTAAAATCATCATAACATGAAAAGCGAACAATAAATACACACAAATGATGGATTCAATCTTTGAATAAGCATCTTGTAATACAACGGTCTTCTGATCACAGTTAACATATTTTACGGTCATCGTTATGAGTAAAATCACGAACTCCCAAAGGATACAACATTCGGGTACTTTTCAGATACTCTTTCCATTTTAGCTTTTCAATTTGTTTGGGCTGTAAAAAATACAAGTATTTATCTTGACATGGGATATTTGATACCAAACACAACATACCATGTTTGAAATGCTATGTTTGGTCGAAATGCAGATTCGATGCTTTCAAGATCAATGGCCAGATGTTTATTCACCCATTCTCATGCTAATGTTAATAAGTGGGGATCAAGTTAGGCTTACTGCCAAACATACCCATCGCCTATACAACTAAACACAAACAAATAACTTCCAGCGGTACTGAAACCAATATTTATCTAGACGTGTTTGGAATGCTAAGGATTATACACGCAATGACATTGTGACGCAATAAATAAATACACAAATATTCTATTTTTTCGAATTAGCTCCCGAGTGCGTCATTTGCGTGTGATTTTGATGTTCGGTGCAGATGTATCAGATTATAAATGCAGCTCCACATATTATTGACATTAAGGGACGGTAAAAGCCTATTGAAATATACGGTTGGGAAGAAAGTACGCACGGATACGTTATCCTCCCACCTTTCAATATCCCTTTACAAAACCACATCTGTTAAAGGGGTCCAAATGGACCGGACTCTTTTTGGTCCACTAAAATGTTATAATTAAAAGTTAAGATCTTTTTTAATATCCGCATCTTTTCCGTGTTTTAATATCAAAGTAACGTTTAATCCTGTTGCATCTTTGGCTTTGATTGTAACTTTATAGTTTGGTTAGAACTGTCATTGTAAAATCAAGAAAATCCAGCCATGCATTTCCGACACTTTCATCATTAGCCTTATCATGAGTACTTTAAAAGCGTACATTTAAAGGGTTAGATTGTACATCTGGCTTTTTTGCCAAATAAAACAAAAACGATCCTCCCCATCCATGAACTCCTTATTGCCTCCCATATCGTAACTGTTCTGGTTGGTTATTTCATTGGTTAGGTGGGACTTGTGATAATAACGTTGGCTCATTGGTTAGCGTTGGAAACGCTATCCTCTCATTTGTGGAACTGGACTGTCTGATGGGCGTTCACTGGTTTGTCTCCACTTTTCCTGTGTACCGCCCTTCAGATGAGAGAGTAAGCAGTCGTAGAGGTACAGTGTTCTTTCTTAAATACAGAGTAATTTGACAACGCCTTCCGGGAGTATAGTGGGAGCTGAAGTTGCCTTTCCGCAGTAGCTTCAGGTACGATGACTTCAAATATGTTGGAGTGAATGTGGTTTGTCTGCTTACTGATGATGAGGTTACAGCGCGTTCATACACCCCACCAGTTAGCTAGCTAGCCACATTAGCACCAACGTTTTGCCATTTGGGTCGAATAGATAGCCTCACCAGTCTAACTCGTCTTGTCTAGCCACTTACGTAACCGAACATATGAACATAACTGTTATGGTTTATTCTACATACCTGGTTATAATTGTTTCATTACGGTCTCTGTGTAAAGGAGCGACCAAGGGAGAATTAGCTAGCTACTGGTAGCAGCTAGTTCCCTAGCTGACGTTGTTTTCCCTCGATTACGTTTAGTCATTCTCATTTCTTCATCACATCATCACTGTTCTAAATCTTTTCACTGTCTATCTCCGAGTTTTCATGTTTCTTCTTTACTCCCTATATTACTCAAATACCTGTTCAATTCAATTGCAGGCTACATTATTATTACCAGCGTGTCGATGGTTGTAATGTTACAACGGGTCCTGTAAATTATATTACAGTTAGTCTATCAAGATGGAAGATGATCACGATTAAGTCCATGATGTATCCACAAATTAGCTATATTGGAAAATCCTTGTAACAGGTATCTTTTATACTGAGCATTTATAGTTTGTTAACGATTTAAATCGTTTCTGGGGACAAATGTATTGTAAATGAATGACTCAGACACCCCCTGTCTCAGAATGCGTATATTACTCGTGGTATACACTGCGGGTTTCGTTGTGTATTGTAAAGAGGTCATTTCAACTCATGTTCTACTGTTCTTTTGAATGAAGGGTGTGGCCCAGCCTCAGACGTGAGGAAAAGCTTCAATATCGAACTTTGTGTTAGATTTCAGGACAGACCTGAAAGGTCAGTTGCTTGTTAGCTAAACCAAGTGCCTCTTGTCATGTCTACCTCTACGGATGTGCCTTATCACTGTGTATTAGCGAACATTTCACGTTTAAGGCGTTTCGTCTTCATCGCTATCAACCCAGTCGGCGTTATGATAGTGAACAGGTTTTATCAGGGCAGAGACTGCTCTAGCCTCAGTGAACAGTGAAATCCGCAAGGTACATGAAATGACATCATCATCGCTTCGAGTGCGTGTGATGATCACGTATGTTGTTTACTGGTGTGAGCCTTGTGGAAATAGAATAAGGAAGGGGCACTCCCCAAATTCCAACATCATTACATAGGCTCCCTGTCGGATAGAGGGAGAGAAACAGACTCCCTGTTGTAGCCTAGCTTGTCAACAGCTAGTTTTATTGTTTTAAGAGTTATGCAACAGCACACTCAAACACTTCTTAGTCAAAGTATTAGGCAATCTCCATAAAACAGTTTCGGTAAACAATTGAATTGTATGTTACCAACATTACGTTTTTATTTCTCATTCTTTCTCCCCCCCCCCCATTCCCTCCACCATCTCTTCCATCTGTTTTCCATCATTCTCTGTCCTTTCTCAACCACACTGGGAGTGCTGCATGCCAGACGAGCAGAGAGAAAGCTGAGGAGGGGGCGGGAGGGTTCAGATTCAGTTGTACAAATGTCATTGAGAGAGGAAGATAATTACATAATAGAAGGAAAGAAGAGAATAAGAAAGACAGGAGGGAGAGAGGATGTAGGCGTGTGTCTCATGGGATTGCAGAGTTAGGACATTCTAAGTATAGCCTGCACTCATGGGTCCCGTTCTGGAGTAATGTAATGACTATTTTCAATATCTCTCCCCCTTTCAATTCTTCAGACGGGACTGGAGATGATTTAGGGCAACGCCTACCAGAGTACGTCTTTGGACACATGCTGGGGATGGAATCGTGTCATTTTGTTATGGTGTAAACTGAGTCTGGCGGGGCCTGTTCTGGGACGAGTAGTTGAGAGACGGGCTGCTGTCTTAAAAAAACAAAAAAAGAGGACTTTCTTTGTTTCTTTTTCTTTCTTTTTTTCCTTTTGCAAAGTAAGAGACCTCACAAAACCCTCTCCTTGTTTTGTACCTAGATTTAATAGCTCAGTTTCTGTTTACCGTTAGAGAAAAGAGAGGCTTGGTCGAGTTCCAGCTAATATGATGACCTCAGCCTGTGCAGGTGTGTGGTGATTAGAGAGCGTATGTGTTTGTTATGGGTGTGTCTGGATCAGCACGGCACACTGTACTGTACTTAGGAAAGAAGCGAATAAGAGCATCAGTACAGTCAGTCAGTTCAGTGTTATTATTGGCCCATGGCCATCTGTTGTCTTGGAGGATTAGCTGTTTGGAGAAAGGAGAAAGGCATTGACCCGGCCATACATTTAGATACTATTGTCTTGACCTCCACTCCCCAACTCCTGGTTGGGTGTGTGTTATCTCATTACTCTCGTCTAGGCAATAGAATTGCCCAAATTGAGTGGATTTTCATTTTGTCAAGGCGCTGCATTTGTTCCATACTCCAATATATAAATGATATTGAGACCTTGTGACCGGATAAAGCCACTTCAGTAAGATGAATCCACTGTCAGGTTGGTGGAATCATCCCAGAGCTGTTCTAGTCGTTTGGTATGGAGCAGGGGTGTCAAACCCTGGTCCTGTAGGGCCGCTGTCCTGAAGGTTTTCAATGTTTCCCTGCTCCAGCAGACCTGATTGAATTGGAAAGAGTCCTTTGGATTGATCTTTTATTCCTCAAACATGTCTAAAAGCGGAGGAACATTCAATAAAACCAGCATCATCCTTGTACATTCATTGCTTGAATAGAGTTTTTCCCCTCTTATTATAATCAGTACGTAGACTGAATGTGCCTTTCCTATTCAGGACAGATTCCCTACTCTGATTTAGTTTGCAATGGCGAATCAGAGTAATCACCCTTAGTATCATATTAGGACTATCAAGATTGACCTTTACATCTACTTATACATGACCCCCTATCAGGGTTGCGTTACGACCATTGGATTAGTGTGTTAGCATATTACCGTGTGTTTTATTACTTGGAGGGTGTAACGGAGGACAAGCAGATAGGGAAGAGGAGACAACCCAGCTGACAACCCAGGCCCACCAGGACCTGGATCCAGGTCCTGGAGGGCTGGATCCAGGTCCTGGAGGGCTGGATCCAGGTCCTGGAGAGCTGGATCCAGGTCCTGGAGAGCTGGATCCAGGCTGAGACCCAGTCCTGGAGGGGCTGTGGCTGTGGTTGCTCTGTAGACCCTCGGAGACTCGTCCTGTTCTCGGCTGTTTGCTTCGAGATGTCTTCTTCCTGAAGAGGGGAACGAGAGCGGCTTCCCTCCCAGGGTCTCTCCCAGGTTCCCTCTCCCAGGTTCTCTTTAGTTCCCCGTTCATCATTCCTTTAATCCAGACCAGTCCTACCCTGCGGTACTGAAGCATTCCCATCGCATGATCTTCTCCACCAGCCAATCAAGTCGGTTCCTTTTGAGGGGGGGGATGTGCTTGAAGTTCACTCTTGTTGGAAATATTCACTGTGGCTGAAAGACTCATTTTACAGCCAACTGCTTGAAGAAATACTGCCACAGTATACACAGCAGAAAAAGAGTCAAACAAACTGTGTGTGTGTGTGTCCACAGAGTGGAGATCATATGTGGTGTCCTGCTAGAGAATCTGGAGTCTATGAGGGCGCTTGTGTTTAATTACAGTGCAGAACCGGGTTAGGTGTGTAGCTTTTGTCCTGCCTTCTGACAGGTGACGCACTTAATCACACATGCGTCTGACAACTTGCTTTACAGAACAATGCACAGATCCCGTTGGCAATTTTATTCATCTGTCTAGAGCTGTCAATTGAATTGTGCAAATATGTGTCAAACTCAATGTGTCTGCCACCTTATGAAGCAGGTTCTGACCTCTTTTTGTGAGAAAGGCCCTCTTGTCCCAGCTGTGGATGACTGTGTGTGTTCTGTCCTATTTCCATCCATAGCTGTGGCCTTCATATCTCAGACTTTAAAAACATTACTTAGCAATCACGTTAAGGACTGGTTTCTAACAATGTATCTTTTCTCTATCTCTCTCCCCCTCCCCCCCCCTCTCTCTCTCTGTCTCTCTGTCTCTCTCTCTCTCTCTTTTTCTCTTTCCTTCCATCTCTCTGTGTCTCTCTCCCTATCTCTCGCCCCTTGGTGTGTGTGTGTGTGTGTGTAGGTGGCCTCCTGTCCGTGCACGCTGAGCCAGAGAGACCGAGTCCTGCAGCTGTGTTTTCAGACAGGATCATGGCGCTGTCCTTCAAGAAAGACCTGGACAAGTACAAGGAGATTGACGAGGATGAGATTCTCAACAAGCTCTCCGAGGAGGAACTCAAACAGCTGGAGACAGCCCTGGAGGAGATGGATCCTGAGGTGTGCAGATGAGGAGGAGGATGTGATGGGGGCAGGGGAGGTCTAGTAGGAGAGAGGGGACGGGACAGGGGGAGGGGGGAGGACTAGCAGGAGGGAGAGAGGAGCGGGGGGGGAGGAGTGGGATGGTGGTAGATAGTTGGACAAATGCATGTGAATTAATAGAAGACAGCATTCACCCTCAAAGCAGCATTCACCCTCTCAGTTGTTAGCAGAGTATTAGATCAATGGAAGTCATGTCCAGATGTCATGTTCTACCTCCTTCCTATTTGTATTACTTAGGTGATACTCATATCTCAGTCTTAGTGAGATCCAGTACTAAGGCATGAATTGCGTGTCTTCCACCTCAGAATGCCCTCCTGCCAGCAAGCATGCGTCAGAAGGATCAGACCAACAAACAAACAACTGGGACGTTTAACAGAGAGCGCCTGCTCAACTACCTGGAGAAGGAGGCTCTGGAGTACAAGGACAGGGAGGACATCCTCCCCTTCACCGGCGAGAGGAAAGGTGTGTGTGTGTGCACGTGTCGTGTGTGTGTGTGCACGTGTCGTGTGTGTGCGTGCACGTGTCGTGTGTGTGTGTGCGCACGTGTCGTGTGTGTGTGCGTGTGCACGTGTTGTGTGTGTGTGTGCGCGTGCTCACCCAGCGAGCTGACAGGTGGGAACAGGGTGTAGCTGTTTGTGCTCTCAGTTTGTGTGTCGTTGATGATAAGTATCAGTTGTGTGTTGTATTCCAGGTGAGGATTGGATTTCAGACTGGAAGAAGGGAGGGGTGAAGAGAAAGAGAGCGAGAGAGGGACAGAGAGAGACAGAGAGACCGACGGAGAGAGACAAAGAGAGAGAGAGCAATGGAGGGAGGGGGAGAAGGCAGATGTCAAGCTGTTCACTTATTCATTAAGCTTGGCTCTTGCACACATCACATACAGCACCAACATAGAGGCTGCACAAGTCTAGCACAGGCTGACCCTGTTATAAAGACAATTATTGGGAGACTCTTCACATTCATTCAGCTGTTATTGGAGGGTTTAGAAATACTTTTTATCGGTCTGATTTAATCGGCCCGCTGATAGATCGATTTCCATTTTCTTTGTGACACGATGCTCTCAAAGTTTACCCGATTGATCCGTTTCAACTTTTAAAAATGTGCCGAATCAACCTCCCCTTAGTCCTCACAAAATCCTGTGAGAAAAGTTGATGATGTGTCAAAAGTGGAGAGATACCGATCCGAGTCAGACCGGTTTAAGAGGAAGCTCTGGGCCTGACATTCTTTACAGCAGGAATCTGGGAGTGCGTGTGTATTTTAAAACGTGGAGAAACACAAATCACAGTGTGGTTTTTGTGGAATGTATCAGATTATTTATTTGTATTACTATGGGCCATTACTAGTAAACATTTGGAGCCACGCTCCTCGACCGCTAATCCAGCCTTGGTTAGGCTTGTGTAAACCTCCTCAGCGCAGTAAGTTCTGCGGTGATGGACAGTAAATTTTGTTACGATGGGCGTTTTTCCTCTCACACCAAGGTCAGATCAGTGTAGCTCGACATATTCTGAGGTAAATTTGCGCAACAGTTGAAGATGAGTGTGTATTTAGTCATGTGGCGTTACTTAATGGGTGAGTTAAACTGACATCTGCTAGGCTGTTGCTACCATGGGTGAAGCATAGCTTGCTACTTACTTTGTCAGACCCAACTTTGAGGGTTCAGGTTCGTTTGAGAGACTGCTTTGTGGGTGTAGGTGAAGCCCTCTGTGACTTGGTTTGTACATAGGAGAAATCCATATGGTTGGATGAACAGTGCCCTTTTTGAAACTTTTCATTGGGTTAGGAGTTGCTGAAAGCCTCTGTTGTCATGGGTGTTGCCATGGCTCCACCCAGTCTTCTTTCTCTCGGCCCGGCTGTTCCTCTCTTCTCTTGGTCATGCTTCTTTTCACTTCAAGGTTTCTAAATGTAGCCTTTACCTCGAGTGCTCTGCTAGACCTCAGCTTGGAGTTACACTCTCCTCTGTTTAAAGATGACATGAACCACTCATGATCTGGCTGGCTTAGAAGAAGAAAAACAACAACTATTTGTTCTTTATTTCTCAACTTTTTTCCTTTATTCCCCTGACATGAAATTTTGTCTGTTATTCTGGGTAATTTCTAGGCAGTTTAGTCTTGAGGGATCACCACAGGATGCATGGTAATGGCTTTATTTACTGTTCACAAGCGTTACGGAAGTGCCAAAGCTCTTAGAGGGGCTCTGTTTGAGTGTTCTGGCTGACAGAGATGGGAGGGGGCGGGGGGTCAGAGAGAGACGAGGAAGATGGAGAGAGAAAGAGGGGGATAGAGAGAGATGGGGTGGGGGAGAGGGTCAGAGGGAGAGAGAAAGAGGGGGATAGAGAGAGATGGGGTAAAGAGAAAGAGGGTCAAAGGGAGAGAGAAAGAAGGGGATAGAGAGAGAGGAGGAACAGAGGGAAACAGAAAAGAAAGAGAGCGCAGTGGGATGGACTAAGGGGATGGAAGCTGATACAAACTGTGGATATTTTCTCTGCGTGAGGCGGGTGGGGGACCTCAGCCTGAGCTGGGGTTAGAGTTTAAGGGTTAAGGGTATGTGGAGACTTGGGAAGGGAGACGCAGGCGCGCTGAGAAGGAAGCGGCTGGTCTGTGGCCCAACAGCACTGCTGTTCCACGCCAGTCTTTATTCCACAACTTCCTTCCCTCTGTCTTCTCACTGTGTGGGCTACCACAGAGATGCCATGGGGCCAGCCAGTCTGAAACACAGACTGAGTGATTTGGACACATCAGGAGGTGTTGTTTCTTTTGAGACTGCAGGGGATCAGAAGGCCGAGAGACATGCTTAGAGGGGGAGGGGGAGAGTCAAAGGGAGAGGGAGAGGGGGAATGCTAACACTAACATAATGAGATGGAAAACTAACCAGAGAAAGAGATCCACACAAGGCGGCAGTCAGTCCATTATTTGGAAGAATCACAAGCAAATGGAGGTTTGTACTGTGACAAAACAGTGCTGAGAGAAAACAGTCTTAGATGACTAACTCTTGCTAAGCTGTGCATGGTGTCAGTAAAAGCACTGCTTTAGAAACACAACCTGCAGGTGCTGTGTCTCACTGTCTGTCTCTCTGCAGGTAAAGCGTTTGTTCCCAAGCAGAAGGCCTTGGAGATGCGCTCAGAGGAAGTCACAACCCTTGACCCTGAACTAGAGGAAGCCCTGTCCAGTGCCACAGACACAGAGCTGTGTGACCTAGCAGGTAAGGGCTGGAGGGGCCTTGGGAAAGGGGTGTGTGTGTGTTTTGGAGGGTGTTTTGTGAGTGTCTCCTTCAACTGTCCTGTGTCAGGGGAGGAAAACACTCTTTTCACTCTGGGTGTTTCATTCCCATGGAGATCTGTTTGTGTGTGTGTCGTGTGTGTGTGTCTGTGTGTGTGTGGAGAGTGTGAGAGCTTCCTGTGCAGAAGGATAGCCCGTCTATCTCTTTTGTCTCCAAGGAAGCTTTTGTTCCCCAGTAGTGAATGACCAGAGGAGAGCTGCATCTGCTTGAATCTCTAATCTGTCCATCTCACACACAAACAGACCCATGACTCACCTTCTGTCTCTGTGTGTTTGTGTGTGCTCTGGTTACAGCAATCCTCGGGGTGCACACACTGGTGACCAGCACTCAGACCTATGATGGGACCAGCAGTAAAGAGGGATTCAACAGTAAGTGCATAGCTTAAGCTGCTCCACACAGCCTCTCTGAGGCAGTTCCAGTGTTCTGAGGCAGTTCCAGTGTTCTGAGGCAGTTCCAGTGTTCTGAGGCAGTTCCAGTGTTCTGAGGCAGCCTCTCTGAGGCAGTTCCAGTGTTGTAACTGCGGTTGTGGTTGAACGTCTTTCTAGATGTGATCAAAGGAGAGAAGATGAACCCGGTGTTTGACGAGCCTCCCAACCCCACCAACGTGGAGGACACCCTGCAGCGGATAAGGAGCAACGACAGCTCCCTGACGGAAGTCAACCTCAACAACATCAAAGTACACAAAACGCACCCCTCGACCCAACCTTATGACTCGTGGTTCCAACAGCTGTGACGTGACTCTTTTCTGTTTGTTTTTGTTTGTGTTTCTCTCCAGAACATTCCCATTCCCACACTGAAGGACTTTGCCAAGGCTATGGAAAACAACACTCACGTCAAGAAGTTCAGTCTGGCGGCCACCAGGAGTAACGATCCCATCGCTGTGGTACGTTCTCTCTTGTTCAGTCGAGGTCATGTGGAACGTCGAGAGCCAGATTATTTGTTTCTGAAGGATGTTTATCCTGACCAAGAGTTAACGGGCTGTTCCTCCCCTCTCCAGGCCTTCGGTGAGATGTTGAGGGAGAACAAGACCTTGCGGTGTCTGAACCTCGAGTCCAACTTCATCACTGGAGCCGGCGTCCAGGCCTTGGTGGATGCCCTGAGAGACAACGACACACTTACAGAGATCAAGATAGACAACCAGGTAACACACGCACTCGCATTCACAAGCCTGCAGGCCACACCCACACTGACTGACCTCTCACTGCACAGACTGACCAGAGATCTTGACCTGTGTGTTGGTCCCCCCCCCCCTGTCCCCCCCCTCGTCTTTCAGAGGCAGCAGTTGGGTACAACAGTAGAGATGGAGATCGCTAAGATGTTAGAGGAGAACCATAGCATAGTGAAGTTCGGCTACCACTTCACCCAGCAAGGACCACGGTCCAGGGCCGCTGGGGCCATCACCAAGAACAACGATCTGGGTGAGACGATTTCTCCGTGAAAGCCTTGCTCATTCTGTTCTCCAACCTGCAGGTTGTTTCTGTGGCACATCCACTCTCTTTGTGGCACATCCACTCTCTTTGTGGCACATCCACTCTCTTTGGTTGTGGGTTTTTCTATCCAGCTATTCCTTTCTTTCTGTGACCCCCGTTTTCTGTCTGCTTCCTTTCTGAAGCTGTGGCCTTCTTCTTCTGTTGTACCGGCTGGTGGAGTGTTGTACCTGGGCTAGCTCTCCAACTCTCCTCACTGGCCATGAAACTGCCCAGCCAAGACCTCAGATAGACTCCCCTCTCTCTGGCTTTCTGACTCTCTCTCTCTCTCTCTGGCTCTCTCTGTGTCTCTCTCTCTGTTTCTCTATTTATCTCTCTGTTTCTCTCTCTCTGACTCTCTCTGTTTTCTGTCTCTCTCTGAGCCCCAGGGTTCCTCAGATCGTAGTATCACAGGTTAGATGTGTGTTTGATGCCAGGTTTCCTTGGATGCACTTGAGTGGTGTTAACTCCCAACAGTTTGGTGTTTTCCTGCACTTGCACTAACGGTATTAGAATGGGTTTAAAGAGTGAAGTAGGCTCACTTTGTTTTTGACATGACTAACGGCATTGAGGTGGTTTTGCGTGTCAAGGATTTAGAGGCTGACCTCTTTCTTTCATATTTCATTACTCTTTTTTTCTTCCAATCTTCTGTTTTTCTCCCTTTCACCCTCCCCTTGTCTCACTTACGCACTGTCTCCTGCAGTGCGCAAGAGGCGAGTGGAGGGGGACTTGTAAGGATGGAGCCAATCCTCTCTCAGCCAATCCGGTCGTCTCATCTCACCGTGTGGAATACTTTCAGCCAATCCCCTGGTCTCATCTCACTGTGTGGAACCTTAGTCTTGTGCCAAACCACGGAGCAAGGCGCCCTCAACCAGAACCAACATTTGAGAAGAAGGGAAATAACTGGAAATGCCCTCTCCCATACATATTCTTATTCTTATTATTGTCATGTTACGATTATAACTGTAAACCTTATTGTTATTGTTATTATTTTTGTCAGCTCGTTTCAGCTGCTCTTTTTCTTTGAGCTTCCTTCTACACAACTATTCATTTCCTTGTTTTGTTTTTCTATTTTGTTTTGTTTTTTAAACTATGCTTTGAGCATGATGAACAGGAAAAACATATGTGTACAGACCCAAGTAACCATTCACAGAAGGATACACATGTAACCGTGAACTTAACACTTAGATTTTACAGTAACATCTACTGTAAAAATAAAAAAGAGAATAATTGTAGGGCTTTGTATAGGGCTAAATATAGAACTCTGTAGAACAAGCTAGTCTTTTGTTTAACTTCCTGGACTGGTTAAATCAGAGCTGCTGCTCATGTCTGTCCGCTGGTCTTTAGCCTGACCTTGTAGAGTCAAACGAGTCTTGTTTAGCATTGGAGATCACTGTTAGACTGTAAGGTAGTCCACTAATGTAGAGCTGTCTGTCTATGTCTGTATGAGCATGCGGCCTACTGGCCTGGAATCTGACTTGGCACCAACAGCATCAGAGGTAGACAACCTAGTTCTGTGAGCTAGCTGTTAGCTCAGAGATGACAGTTAGCCCAACTGGCTGTTAGCTCAGAAATGACAGTTGGCCCGACTGGCTGTTAGCTTGTTGATGGCATGCAGCTATGTCCAATGCTAAATCAGGTGCTAGTTTTTAAACTGGGGTGGTAAAAAGTAAGATACAGCACTGCCAGTTTGGTAGCTCTGTGGTATAGATGGATATTAACACCATGTAGGAACAACACACTGAGCAGAAGTGCACACAATTTCCAAGTCTTAATATTATATAATTTTTCTGTCAACTGCAGCTGTTATGATTCGGTTCAGACATATTTTTGGTTTTTCCGATGGTTCATTTTCTTTATTATTGGTTAAAGGGATTACATTTTAAAAATGGGGGTTCTACTACTGCTCTCACAGAGGAAGTAGTGACCAACTTAACCACCAGGCTTCTCTGGTACCGAACCATGCCAAAGACTAACATATGCAGCATTTGAGGATATATACTGAACATTTTAAGTTCGGTTCCTTTACATATTAAAGTAGTTTGCTGACAGACTTAAAGGAGAACTCCAATGGTTATTTGCGCGTTTCACGTGCACTGTGGCATCACTCTGTGAAGTGACGAGTACATCTTTCCTGTCTGTGTGACGGTTTAGGAAGATTTTCCGATGAATTGTTGGTGGTTAGGGAAAAGAAAAGGCAGGCACCAGTATGCACATTTTACTTTTGTGTTCACGTGTCCTAACTCCCTTCATGGATCACAAGAAATGAATTCAATGAAATAAACACGTGTTTCCAATTCTGAATTTAAAGACTAGTCTGATGTAGACAGACACGCGCAGTGCTCTGAAGCAGGGTCCAAAATATTTGCATACAGTGTGCGGAACTGGATTACTTGCTTGAATACTAGTTTGCTACAGAGAAGCACAGTTGGACTAATACAACTGTTACACTGTGTGTATAAGCACTCTGTAAGAAGAACTATGTCGGCATAACTGGTGTAATATGGATCACGTTCAATGTTTTTATTACGCGCCATTACATTCCGTTTGATCTGTGTAGACAAAAAAAGCTAACTTGATAGTCTGTTTGAGCAAGGCTGTGGGACTAACTGTATACTATCATGCTTTTTCTCTTAAATCCTCTCGTGACGTGTCGTTTTTCCGTTATGATGCTTTCCTGGTCCGTAAAACCGCCAGAATTTTGCTCTGCTCTGATGTTGTGGTCTTTTGATGTGTATTAATATTATAACTATGAAAGAGGGCCATCTCAGAGTTTCACATACGGAAAAATACCGCTAAAAATTAGCCACTGAGGGTTGGGAATTTTTTTACATTTTTCCGCTCCAGGTCTGAACTCAAGAAGAGGAAACAAGATGTACTGTTATTAAACCACAACACTTGCTAAAGGCACTGTTAAATATATGACGTCCTCGAATAATAAATGTTTTTGCATACTCTCTCCTGCCTCTTTCCTTTGCACTGCATTGTGGCCATGTTTGTAGTTCTTGGATTGACGCTTGTAGTATCCTCAAAAATAGACGCACAGGAAGAGGATGCAAATTGGGTTTCATGTGTTGTTGTTGATGACGATGATGCAAATCTAGTGTAAGAAGGTAGAACAATATGCTATCCTGTAATTTAAAAAGTGAACGAGATTTAAACTTTCTACATGCTACTGACCATTATACTTGCAAGGTTATCTGTTGGTACTGCGAAACAGGGTGTGTTCACACTTGGCCAGTCATCAAGTAAGCAAACAAAAGACTCTCTCATATCGACAGTGATAAGGACAGGCCTTATGGTTCGAATTATTCCGCAGGTGTAGTGTGTTTATTTCACAAAAAATATCTGGTTTCTGTTTAGGAGATGATGTCATGTTCCCCGCCTTGTTCCTGTGCCAGAGCGTGAAGGGGGGCGAGCGCTGCGGTTAAGATGTTTCGCTGCGGCCAGAGGGGAACTGAATGACTCATGCGTTTGCCACTGCCTGAGTGAGAGGGTGACTAGCTCACATAGCAACGACGATGCCATCAGTGGCTTTATCATCATGTTCTGGGACCTTTAGTCCAGCGGAATAATTTAGTTGAACAGTGTCCTGTGGACTAGATTACCCTTCTAACCTTGCTGGGTCAACTGCCAGTAGGAATGAGACTATCTCTGATCTTACTTAGGTTACTTAAGATTAGTTTAAAAGTCTACCTATTCGTTGAACCAGATTTCACAGAAAGCACCTGGCAATGAATGCAGCTGAAACGGTTGGAGAAGTATTATGATCTACATCTGGTCATTTAAGACGGAAAACCAGATTAGGCCTAGTTAATATATATGGATTCAATATATATGGATTGCAAGATCACTACATCTGTGTTTTAAATATTCAGGACTCATGTGTCATAATGGCAATACCTTTTTCTTAATTTTGGTGATTCACTGTAACAACAAAGGTTTTTAGTACCGCGCGCTTTAACCGATTGCGCCACCGGAGCAGATAATTTACATGTCAAGGTGAACTTAAACCCACGTCAACGGATGACATAATGACCCACACATGTGGCTGCACAAGCATGACTTCTCCCGGGAGAACAGTGCTTTTAATGTTTTAACCAAAACACAGCGGAACGAGAGGTCACGGAGGTTGGTTATGCGTTTACATCGAAGTATTAGCCTAGTTTAGTTGTATAGAACAACGTCAGAACTCGAAACGAATCAAATATATATATACATATATAATATGCATTTACGAAGATGGGATTTTAGAACGTATACACTTACACAAATATATCAACTAAGATAAAAACTAACATAAAACCGGGTCGGGGGGAGAAGATGAATGTTAATCCATAGACTGGAGCAAATCCTGTTTCAAAAATGGCTCAATAGCACCCTCCAGTGATTACATAAGCACATGTTCATAAACATCCACAAGAGGTCAGTGCTAAATCGGTTAGGAATGTAATTTTTCACACAAAGAGAAACACAGGGTGATCCATGGAACGTGTCAGGGAAAAGAGTTTGAGATCGGGCCGGCATGTATCTGCGAAAAAAGCCGCTGTGTGAAGAGACCGGATCGTTTAGCGGATATTACGTTATTGGGCTGCGCTTGACGATTTATGACTTTATTCCACCCCACAACCACCATCCTATCTTTTTACACACACAATCTTACGGTCGCACAATTTCCACATTTCTCCTGTCCATCTCACTTTTTATTTCCAGCATTACACTTGTGGCTTTCTATCCAACTTGATGGTCTTTCTCTCCCTGCTAATATGGGACTGAGGTAAACAGCTGGTTTTAGGCCTTATAAGATCAACAGACAAATTAGACAAACTGGCACATGGCCCTGAAGGCCAACCATGAGCCAGTCTGCTTGTTAATAAAATAATAATAAACATCTTTTCACATAATGCATTATTAATGGACCAAAGCTATTCTCTCCCTATCCCTCCCTCCCTCTCTGTCCATCTTTCCCTCTTTCCCTTCAACCCTCCACATCCCCTTCTTTTCCTTATGTAAATGTTCTCATGGTTAGCATTACCGAAAGTGAGTGCGGACTAATTAAATGAATAAATCATACATTCATCATGAAACTATTCAACCACATAACCTGTTTTCTGCAGGACTCAATATTTGCTCTCATGACCATGGAGATCCATGTGTGTGTGTGTGTGTGTGTGTATGTGTGTGTGCGTGTGTGTGCGTGGTATGTGGTGTGCATATGTCTTTGGAAGCAGCACCTGTTGGTCTTTGTGTTCGTCCTGTTTAAAGAGGCTTTAAGATCTGACCCTTCCCTCCAGCCAATGAACAGCAGCCTTGCACTTTCATGAACCTGATTCCATCCCCATCACTTGACCTTGTGTGCACCAGCTGTCTCTAACAGAACACATCACCTGTCACCTGCAGTCTTCTCTCTACCTCCAGATCACATCCCGGTGGTATCTTTCCATGTACAGAAGGAAATGTTTGAAACAATAACTCCCTTTTGTTATCAGTTTACCATACACAAACCAACAGCAGATATATTACTGTAATAACTCTCCAATGGTTCATACCGTTGATCATTTAATGGACATTGACCTGTGTTATTTAGGTTCATGTTATCACATGAAGATGTGATTGTAGATTGTAGTTTGCTGGGCACGACTGTGTGTAGGAAAACAGACATTCTTTAAAACTGACTTCCGTTTTCTGTGATAATGATAATAGTTATATTAATGATCCAGTTTTCTGTGGAATCTGCCAAACGTTTTTTTTTTTAAAGTCCAGAAGTAGAAAGCATGGGCTAATGGAATGACGGGGGGCTGTAGAATGTTAAGGCTCAGTGTGAATGAGTTCCATACTCCGTGTCCCCTTTAGCATGGTCTTCTTTAAACACACACACACACACACACACACACACACACACACACACACACACACACACACACACACACACAGAAAGTAAAATGAACGTGAAAAGAACACGTAGGCTACTTCTTAGACGCAAGTTCTTGATGGACACGTGTTTGACATTAAAATGCCCGACATTAAATGCCACTATTAAATTACTAGAGAACCATTTTACTTGATTATAAATCGTAGCTTGATTGATTTAGTACTCTTACGGTCACTCCCATACCGTGTCCATTACAATAGTCGGTTGTTTATTTAGACTTAATATATTTGAGCATGCTCTTCTTCCAGGTCTACTGTCACAACACGCCTGGGTGGGCCAATGAAGCACGCTGATCTGCGTATCCAATTGCATTGCTCCAAATACGTCGCCTACCCTGCGTTCTACGTTCTTGCGTCGGCTAGCCGCGGTAGTCAGCCTGTGACAAAATAGCGAACTGAGGGATTGTTGTGGTCTGAATCATGCGACATATATCTAGAACTGACATGTATCATCAAATTAGACATGGAAATCTCCCTGCAGCATGAGTGATAGCGTGAGTTTTACAATATCAGAGTTACCAGTCGAGCATCTGAACTGAACGCCAGACTATTTGGAATAGAAGATGGCGGAGTTCTCGCCTGTTTTGCCGATGAGGGATGGAGGAGGAAGGTTTGGCCAACCTATATTCCCAAGGTCCAGGTCTGGTTCCGAGTCGGAGAGTGAGCTGTCTCAGAGTCTGGCCCGGACAAAGATCCGGTCTTACGGGAGCACGGCCAGTGTTACGGCCTCTTTGGGGGAGAAATTCATAGAGCATCGGGTTACAGATAGTGATACCTTGCAAGGTATTGCCCTTAAATACGGTGTAACGGTAAGATTTTCCAAATTGAAGTAACTTATATTTAATTCGGTAGGCGTGTAAAAACATACTTGCATTTTGATAACTACCCATCCACGGCCTATAAATCATTGTAAGCATGCGTCATAACGTCAGATAAGGGATCACCTATTTGCAGCGCTGTCATATCTGCGATTTCATGCTGTCTGACCTGCGGTCAGGCCAAGTGTTTACTGTTCATCGTCTACTGAGACTCGAATCTACTCTACAGTAGGGCTGAGTTTCAATTTAGATTTCTTTGTGCTATAAAAGGTCCAATGTGGAATCAGGAAGTGATTTGGAGTTGCATCCCATGTTGCACTAAAACATAGCTTACATGAAAGAATATAGCATTGTAATAAACCACACTGTTGCTACAACTAATGACGTAGTTACAGTAGAGTGCAGCTACCTGGATTCAGTTGGAATGTAATGATCTGGTAATGACGACAGGACATGGGTGGGGTACTTGGCTAGTAACACGGCTTTTAACACTCATGACACTCTCCTTAACTGCTTCTGACAGTGTCCATCTCTCTTCGCTAACTTCTACACCTGCCTCTGGCAAATCATGTATTGTCATTTTAACACAATGTCGCCGACTGAAGGTTCTGATATCGTGCGACTTCTGCTTTCCTCTCCGACAGATGGAGCAGATCAAGAGGGCCAACAAGCTCTTCAGCAACGACTGCATCTTCCTGAGGAACTCGCTCAACATCCCAGTCGCCTCCGAGAAATCCTCCATTTTTAACGGACTGTCCCTGGAGTCTCCCGACGGCGAGGGCGCGCCCAACCCCCTGGATCACGACCCCCCCAGAGTGACGCAAGACACCGAGGTTCCCTCCCCGCCCCAATCTCCGCCCCCAGAGAACTCCAAAAAAACGAGCCACTCTCAGCCCGAGGAACTGTCGGCCAAAGATTTCCTACACAGACTGGACTTGCAAATCAAACAGTCAAAGCAGGCAGCACGGAGACTCAAAGAGGAGGAAGTAAGGTGAGAGACTCAGCTTTAGCGTTAGCCAATCGCGCTAGCTGATGGGAGGGATGTAGCTCAACGATAGCCAATCACACACAGTCAAAGAGAGGAAAATATGGCGGATGAGTCTGAGTCTTTTTCCATTAAAAACCCCCAAATCCAATCCACGTTCATAACAAGTGTGTGTGTGTGTGAGAGAGAGAGTGAATCATTCCTACCATTCTCACTGACATGTTGCAGATGATGCACATTTCCTTTGCCAATGTTCCTCTCTCATTATCTAAGTGGGTATTACCCTATTATGCTGAGTCATGCTGTCCAGCAGCCACATTTCTGAGTGCTGTGAATCGCATGCCATTTGGGTGTGTGTGTGTACGTGTGTGCAAAATCAATGGATGTATGAGGACACACAAAAGTATTGTCATCTGAGCAATGCCTCAGCACATCTGTCTGTATAGTGTGCACCTTCCAACGTGGAATATTCTAGGTTTTGGTCCAAGATACTAGGAAGTCCACTTGCTGATCTGGAACTTGCCTGGTCCCAGTCAGTAGCACGCTGGTCAGCCAACGCTGAGTCATAGTGCGGACAGACTCCCTGTCTGTCTGCTTCGCTCCGACGTTCTCAACGAACACGTTCTCCTAGCAGCCTGCTCTGAGAAGGGGTTAAAGACACTGCCTGGGGGGTTTTCACCAAGACATGCTGAGCTACACCTGATTAGCCGCAGGTCCAGTGACATTTCCGTGTGGTTTGAGAGCAAGTTTCCTGGATTTGAATTTCAGACAGTTTCTTCAGTATTTAAAACTGGTCATGTTGACCTGACTTCTGAGGCACAGTGTCATGTAGCTCTTATAAAAGTGATCTTACACGCTAAAGCTATGGTCTCCATAATCACAGAATTATAGTCAATATGGTGCTCATCCCCTTGTTGCCCCAATACAACCTTCGCTTGTCATGATTTAGGCTACATCGGCACAGCTTTACCCCTGGTATGTTTTTGATGAATTGGTATGGCATCACAGGACAGCAGCTGGCTTCTGTGTTTACCTACTAACTCCACAGCAACCATACGCTGTGTGTCCTCAGGGCTCACATTCAATCCACACTGAAATAAGGTGTGTTTGCTCAAACAGACGCACGCTCCACTGTTTCCAGTTAGGCTAGGGCAAACACAGACTCACTTCCCAGCCTTTAGATAGACTTCAGAAGGGAGATAAGGGAAATATCAACAGCAGACATGCCTGGCCTTTTGAAGAGGCGGAGATGACAGGGATGAATGTGAGTCCCCTGAGATGGAAAGGTTTCCTGGATGATGCCAGGGCTCCAGTCCTGTGGAGCTGCCCAGCCAACTCTGAGGGGAACAGGGCTCCAACTGCAGCTTGTTATCCCTCTCCTCTTCCCAGTCTCCCTGCGCTGACCCCCCACTCTCCCCCCTTAACTCCTCTTCCGCTCTCGTCTACCACAACAAAGCTTTGATTGACAGGACTTGTCTCTCCCTTCCTCTCCTCCCCCGTTTCCTTCTGCGCTCTCTCTCTCCTTCTCTCTCTTTTCTCTCTTTTCACTTTTGTCAGGTCTATTCATAAGCTCTAGCGAGTTGATGGATCACGCTGCAGAGCCCATTCACCTAGGCAGCCTCTCATGTAGTTCCCCTGCCATGGCTGTGTCGTTTCCTGCCGGCAGGATTTCTGTTGAAGAGGGCAACCTGAAAATACTGACAAGAAAGGAGGCCAAGTTATTGAAATGAGTCTCAGGAGCAGATCAGTCACTCAGCCGAGACCAGATGATACCGGAACAGTGTTCTACTGTTACCTGCCTGGGCTTCATTCATTATTCACACAGGCCTATCAAGGCCCTGCGGTGGCGCACGTTCCATATTCAATTCAACCGGCAGGGCTGTGGATGGGAGCGTGTGGATGGGAGCGGGTGGATGGGAGCGTGCGGATGGGAGCGTGCGGATGGGAGCGGGCGGATGGGAGAGTGCGGATAGGAGCGTGTGGATGGGAGCATGTGGATGTCGATTTAATCGACGTTACCGTCTAGAATATGGAATGTGTAAACTGTGTTGTGTTTTGTTTTTCCAGAGACAGTGATGAAGAGTACACAGCGCCGGTCTCAGCCTACCAGGAGATATAAACGGACAAGCCCTTATCTGTTGATCTAACATCCTGACACACACACACACACACACACACACACACACACACACACACACACACACACACACACACTGCTTTTACCAAACCAGTCAATCTGACAGGGTGTCATCTTTGGCCTTTTCTGTTATAGTTATAGACTATTGTAACCAGGGTTGGACTGGGTCTAAAAAAACGGTCCGGCAAACCAGCTAACGACAGTGCACTATTATTTATTTGAATGTTTTTTTTTTGTTTGCATTATTCAGCGGCCATTACTTTGACCGGCCATTCGGGAAATCTGTTGACGGTCTGTCCGACCCTGATTGTCATGATGTTTTTGTACTGCTGGCATACGGTAAGACTGTCGTTTAGACAACAGGTACCCGTTCACCTGCTACTTGCTTCTGAGGCTGCTGGTTTGAACACCTCTGTTGTGTTGAATGCATTTAACCAGATACACACTGCAGCAACCAATGTGAGGAGGATTAGCCAGATAAACTAGCTGTTACTTTTCTGATGATGTAAATCCTTCCCCTAGAATAGAATCAGAAACATATCCACTCCTCCGTCTGTGTGTACGTCCGGTAGACTGCGGTTGAGCCTTTTTATTCTACTATATATAATCTGGTCTGGTTTACGGACCAGCTGATTTTATTTGGGAGCAGAA
The DNA here is from genome assembly GCA_036571765.1 of Plecoglossus altivelis. Lineage (NCBI taxonomy): Eukaryota > Metazoa > Chordata > Actinopteri > Osmeriformes > Plecoglossidae > Plecoglossus > Plecoglossus altivelis. Next base: position 4,350,994 of record BROE01000013.1, read on the forward strand.
GGGATGCCTCTTTTTGAAGTGTGAATGTAATGTTATTTTTGTGCGTGGAAAAACTGTATAAACCAAGGCTGATTTTAATGTGCTTTGTTTGGTTGTTCTTTTGTTGATGAGGAAGAATAAATAGAAGCTAACACGTGTTCTCCTTGATCTTACAGCAGGACACGGCTCAAACGCCGCCTCAACAGGATGTACTGCACACGTAGAGAAAGGCCTTTTTTATTTGCTTTTACATTTTGGAAAAAATCACATATTTACATTCAAAAATACTTCATTTTTGTGTCTCTAGAGCAGTGGAGATGTAATATACGAACACATGCAGAGGGGAAAATACATTGATGTGTGTTTGGTTAGAGGTTTCTTATAGAAAGATTCCAGAACACAAACACACAGGAGGATACACAAGATATGTCACCCTCAGGAAACAGAACTAAAGTGTTTTTGGTTGAAAGTCAAAAGCCTTAATACAATTTGATTTAACACATACACTGGAAAAAAAACATACTGATAACTAGGACAGATTACATAGAATGAATACATTTAAATGTGTAGTTGCGACGTTTGTTTGTTTTTGCAAAAACATAACAGTTGTGGAAAACTGTATGATAAATATACTCTTAAGGGCCAATTCTGTTTCCTTCTCAAATTTAACATTCTTTAAAATTCTTTGTTGAATTACACTGGCCACCATCAAGATTTTAATCTAGTCACTGGTGGCATCTGTGTATTTCTTATAGTTTTGCTTTACGTTAAAATGCTTGGCATTTCTTAAAATACTTTTAAGTACAATTATTAATAAAGTTGATTACATTTCAATTTTTCATATATGGGGGGGAAAGTTCAGATATAGTACTTTTTGCCTAAATAGTGTTTTTAAATACATAAACAGCATACAGTTAATATCATCAAGTCCAATCTAAATTTGAGATCGGTCCACATGTATGTCATGCTCTGACGTCGACAGGAGATGAGCACAAACATACCAGCGTCTTGTATGCGGATCTCAAGTTTAGATTGCGGTCGCGGTTGGAGGTGGTTGGGCGTTTCGCTGCAGGTTTGCTGGGACAGTTTAAAGACTGCCGTAGATCCTCTTGATGGTCTCTCCTTCGTCCTTCTCGATGATGCCCTTGTCGATGTAGGAGTCCACCTGCTGGTCCATGAAGTCCCTCAGCTTAGACAGGTCATAATCTGGGAAGGCAGACAAAACATTGAAAAAAAGGTTCTGGCATTTCACAGGGGTCGATTGAAGTCCGTATTCTCACGATACCGGGTGATGCTCGGCGATTGTGATGATAGAGCGATATGGATAGTCTTAGTCTACTATGTTGTCATTCTAATCTGTTATGATGAGGACCGCCCACGTCACACGTAACACTGACAGAGTACACAAAATAATCTGGAACGGCAGTAGCAGTAGAGGATTAGGGTTGGAATTCGAGTGGTTGACTCCTTGCCACACCGTCTAGTCAAGCACCCACAGACTAAATAGTTAGCCTTACTATCAATCCTTCCTGTTACGGATAAGTCGATGACCTTTCCGCCTCAGGTAGATTTCTTAGAATTGAGCCACAACCTCAGATCCGACTAACGCTTACTGTAGTTGTATTGTATTGCAGTTATTCCGTAACTTTCCACTAGTTTGTCCCCAGTACTCTGACCATGTCTGGCTTTGTAAAATGGCTGCTGTTAGAGAATCCAGATTTGGCAAGACAGCGGGAGGAAACAGCCTTACGTAAGCCTTCGCAACGATCCATAACCTATTACAAATACAAATGAGTCTAATTATCTCTCCAGAGAATTCTTTGTGGAGCCCTTTGCTCTACAGGAGGGGAAGAGAAGAGGGGAGATGGGGTGGAACCAGGTGCCAGCAGCAGCATTTTAATGGAATGTCATTAGTAGATGTTTTGAACCAAATCATATTTTATAATAACATAATGTATTCAATTAGGAGACACTTACATCCAAAAGGGACGCATGAAGCAGGGGAGAATGGAAACGACGACCTCTTGCTCTGAAGCAAACTGCTCTACAGACTGAACTACGACTACACCTCCGTTCAAGAGGTTTATTTGTATTCATTTTGTTTATGTCGTTGATGTAATGTCTCTTGGTAAACTTAACGCAAAGGAGACAAAGGTTTATGGATCCCTCAGTGGAATGTGTTAGTAAGAACCATTATTGCCATTGAGCTTGGCTTTGCTTAATGAGCCAATTACTGGCAAGAAACCCCATATGTTCCTTCTGACAGCCTATGGATGAGCATGCGCACACACACACACACACACCCACAAACATAAGAGTGCTGCCTAGAAATGTTACCGTCTGTTACTGACCGGGTGAATTCAGCAACAACCCCTTTTCTCGTTGAGTCATCATACACACACACACACACACACACACACACACACACACACACACACACATTTGGACATTCACACATTACTGGATAGTGTAAACAGCTCACTAACAGTACAAACTGTTAGCGACCTGTTGTCCACTTGGTTCCCATGACAGCCACAACAGTCATGCCTAAAATGCTTTGGTCATCCACTAGCTGTCTATGGTAATGCTTGATCCAAATCATAGAAGGAAAAGCTATGCGGAATACAACAGATATCACATCAACGCCATTGATGTAATGAACTGAGGCTGATGTAGTGGGCTATGGATGATGTAGTGGACTATGGATGATGTAGGGACTATGGATGATGTTGTGGACTATGGATGATGTAGTGGGCTATGGATGATGTACTGGGCTATGGATGATGTAGTGAACTGAGGATGATGTAGTGGGCTATGGATGATGTAGGAGGCTATGGATGATGTAGTGGGCTATGGATGATGTAGGGGCTATGGATGATGTAGGGGCTATGGATGATGTAGGGGCTATGGATGATGTAGTGGGCTATGGATGATGTAGGGGGCTATGGATGATGTAGGGGGCTATGGATGATGTAGTGGGCTATGGATGATGTAGGGGGCTATGATGATGTAGGGGCTATGGATGATGTAGTGGGCTATGGATGATGTAGGAGGCTATGGATGATGTAGTGGGCTGGGGCTGAAACAGTCCTTGATCCAGCTTAACTTTAAAGAAACATCTTTCACAGATGGTAGCCAGTAATTTGTTATTAACCTGAATTTCCTGATCAATTCAGCTAATTAAATGGAAAAATATAATGAGTCTTCAACTCTATGAGTGCCAAATTGAAGAAAAATCTCTTTCCTGTCAGCGATGGAATCTGAAACGAATCTGTGACACCTTCCTCTAGTTGTGATGGAAGAGCATCTGGACTAACATCACTCCTCATTAATAAACAACACTTTCAGCCAGAAGGCAGGAACACCAATGACACTCTGACTTCCTTCAACAGGAAGTAGAACAGGCATGACTGTACAGATACAAGACTCATCATTTAAGCAGGTGGAAAGAAATCCGTCTAATTAATCCGTCTTTGTTTCGAAAACAATTAAGGTGTATCGGAGGAATTAGAAATCATTCATATTAAATCTGGGAGTGCGCTTCTGTTTCTACTCACTCATTTCAATTGCAAATCAAGACATTCAGAAGAGACCTGAATTGAACTACTTTACAGCGTGTTTCCACAGATTTAGCCGTGACCAGACAGTCGGCACAGGCATAAATAAGTGAGGATGTGTGTGTACCTCTATGTGTGTGAGCACAAAGCTAAAATGATCTACTGTTATACCAAGTTGGATATCTTGGAAAAATATACAAAGTTTCACATCATCCTTTAAATCCTTAAAGAGTCCAGTGTGTTTGGACCCTCAAACCACAACAAAGGCTTTTTAAATTGTCTGTATTCTCTCTGCTATCTCTATCTTACTTTCACAGTTTAGCTATGTATCTCTTTCTTTTAAAACGTCTCTCCTTGTCTTTCTTTCTTATAAAAACTCTTACCGTTCTTGCCTTCATCTTTGTTGTGTTTTTTCAGCCATTCAATGTTCTTCCTGATAGCATCCAAGTAGGTCGCAGACTGGCCAGGGTGATCTGTCAGGGGAGGAGGGGGGAGACAGGAAGGGGGAGACATGAAGGGGTAGACGTGCTCTATTACTGTGGAACTTTCTCCCTCTCTGTGATCACACTGTCCTCCTGTTTTGATGCATGCAGTTACAAGCCGGACCTAAATGGCGCATTCAATTCGTTCTATTTTAAGAGAAAATATGTTATTGGAAAAATAGGCATAGCCTACTGTTTCATAATGGATGGGTGCATCGTCTTGTTTACATCAATGAATCAAGCGGTAAGGGAAATGGCAGATGGGACCAATTCTTGTTTCAATGTATTAGCTAGTGATGCAGCGATTTATCGGCCGAAACATCGGTATCAGGCTCTGCCAATATCTCGTTTATAAGGTTAGGGCCTGCGTTCAAAAAAGCAACCAATGACGTGCGCACTGCGCATGTATGGTTTGACAGGCTTCAATTTGAATCTGTCTTTATAAGATAGAAATGTTAATCCCTGAATGGAAATTCAAACGTGATACGTAGGACACTGTTACAACGGTAAGCAATCTTTAAATCGCGCGGAGACGCGTGATCTTGATTGTAATATATTTATATATACTTAATCTTTTACCTTGTTTCAAATGATGAAAGTTAGTATTGCCGTAGTTGATTGTATCATAAACGCCATTTTTTTGGGGATCACTGAACATCTGCTATGTAGGCCTACGCCTGATAAGAGATGTCTTCTAATCGAGTTTCGAAGGCGAGTATTATCTTTAGTTTCACTGACAACGCGAGTTCCGGTTAAGACACCGTCCATTTAAAAGGCTGGGGACTTTGTTTCACCAGACTAATTGTTTAGTATGCCCACGGATATTAACAAACGCATTACTGCCTGTAAGACAATTGAAAACGGAAATATACTCGTTTACCTTGTAGTATATAAGACAGAAATTGAACAATGTACACGATTGACAACACTGGGGCCTGCCGTGAAACGTTGTAGTTTGTACATGGTAAATCAAATATCTATCCGTCGTGTTTGGGGAACATGTGATGATCTAGCTATATATAGGCATGCAAACTCAAGTTTTTCTTTTTCTTTATGTTATACACTCGCAGAGACTCTACAACCAAGCGTTTGTGTGTCTCTTTAAAATTGATAGATAGCAAGCTAATAGTACTAGCGCAGTTTGAACATTGGGATGGAGTGGACAATCTGTTACTTCCATCCTACCAGTGGGAAATGTTGAAAAGTTCTAAATCTTTCAAGGGGATTTTCTCGGCTATTTAAATTGTGGTGTACCAATATTCAAGAATGATTTCTTACAATATTACCATTTCAATTACATTTCTTACATTACGTCCTTCAGTTTTGCCGTCGTTCAAATCCTAGATGGCTGCAGCAGGCAGTACTCTCCGCACTTTACCGCTAGCTGTGAGCTTAACGACTCATCTAGATCGGTCTTACCACTAGCCTAACGCCTCTTCTAGATCATTCTTAATGCACGTAATGTCGAGAGGATAAGAACGTTAGTGAAGAGTTACTCACGGGCCGCGGTCGGAGGCTGCTCCTCTTTAGTGGAGTCCTTCAGGCTCTCGTACTCTTTCTGCATCTTGGCGGCCGCCTCCTTTGTGTTGTCGTCGTCGTCTTGGGTCTTTCCTGAGCACAGGGACGCAACATTGGGTAGAGAGTCAAGCTCAGACCACCATATCTGAGCTCTGTAAACCACAAACCATCTATCTAACAAATGACAAATATCTAATGCATCTCTATGACTTGGACTGTGTCTTTGTAGCAGCTTGTCGTTTTAGGCTCTTTCAGCTTTAGGCTGCAGAGATCATGTACCTGCAGGTGGGCTGACGTCAGGGTTGCCCAGGGATTTGCCCAGCTTGTTCTTGGTCTGCAGGGCAATCATGGCATCTAGGTTCTCTGCAGGGGGGCAGTGGGACAGGGGGGGAAAGAGGGGAGGCAGGTTAGACACAAACTCTAGACGGTGTTTAATCTTCTACAGGGCGATTGAGAACATCCAAGTCCAGTGTTGAATCCCCCTCGTCATGTAGGAGTGAATCATAAAACAAGCTACATCCACTCTTTCCCACGGTGATTCACCTTGCCCTGAACCGTCTTATATTGTCTCTCTCTTTCCGACCCTGTAAACTGCCCGATTCTTCTTTTTCCTTTCCCACCCTTTGTACTCCTTCTTCTCAGTTGTTCTTAAGCGTATTCCACCCTGCAATTATGCCTCTGTCTCCCAGCCCACACATCCCTCTCTCCAGGCCTTTATCATCTGCAGACATACTGTCTCCTAGTGATACATGAATGACAGGTGTACGATGCAGATGACTCATCTAAGACCACAAGCAGCCAAAGGGACAATGACCTGTTGCTACGAAACGAGTAACTCCATCCCCCCCTCTTCCCCCCTCCTCCCCATCTGTTTCCGCAGGACCTAAACATGATGTCGGCGGGTTGCCAAGGAAACCCCTCTTCTGCGTAACAGAAGGGATGTTTCCATTATCATTGTGTTGCGCAATCTTTGTTCTGCTTTTAATACTGCCTTTGTGGATCAGTGAGCTGAGGAAATAAATCAGGTGGTTCTTCTAATTAGAGCAGAGATGCTGAACATCTGTTAGGAAGTCATTACGAAGGGTTTTGATTGGATATGTTTCAAACCCATGTGGACAGGCTTGGGTGAGTCTGGTCACCATCTGAGGACACACATATACTTTTTTTGAGGGCCCAATTAACATCCGAACTACAGTTTTTATATATAGAATTTACTCAAAGTTTGTTTAGTTATTGTCATTTGAATTTTCTTACGTCCAATTCTGGTGCACAGTTATATGCCTTTGCTGGGGCCTCTCCTAGAGTGTTTGTGTGTGGTACTGTGTGTGTGTTACAGTGTGTGTGCGTTACAGTGTGTGTGTGTTACAGTGTGTGTGGTACTTTGTGTGTGTGTGTTGTACTGTGTGGGTGGGTGTAATATGCGCCTGTGGATGCTTGTCGTTTAGGATGGTGGGGTGGGTTTGAGATGAGGAGGCTAGTGTTTCCATGACGCTAACCAGCATAGAAAGAGGCTTTACACTTCACTGCTTCGGTAGATAAGGAACACACACACACGCGTCAGTGTGCAAGCACACACACACGCAGCAGTGTGCAAGCACATACACACACACACAACAACACGCTGCAGTATACAAGCACCCACACACAGTCACCTTTTTAGATGGAATTACAATGTTGGAGCTATCCAACACAACACTCCTACAGATGTACTGTAACTGCATTTCTAAACTGTGTGCTTGTAATCTAGTTATCTGGGATGTAAAGCGCTAAGCGTGGCCTGTAATCTTACCCAGATAGGAGACCCCTTCCTCTGGGGTGATGGTCCCGTACTTCACCATCATTTTCACAAAGTCGATCAGAGTCTTCATGATGGTGATCAGAGTCTTCCTCTCATGGGCGTCTTGGTCTGGAACAGCAAACACACGATCAATAAGTCAATATGATGACCGTGATGGCCTCCCCTGTTTCCTGATGATCATGATAAGTGCTTTGGTGTTCAATTTATCTTGCTTTGCGATCGCTTGTGTCTGTGCATGTGTTGGTCTCGTTACCCGAGTCGAGGCTCTTGAGCAAACGGTAGAAGTTGGGGAAGTACTGCAGGTCTTGAAGACTGTCTTCTGGGCTCAGCTCGTTCCCCTCCTCCCCCTCGTCTTCGTTTCTGTCCTCCCTCTCTCTCTCGCTCCCTTCCTCCGCTTCTTTGTCCCACCCCTCGTCCGCCACGTCATCCCCCTCTCCCTCCGCATCTCTGTCCACCTCGTCGTCGATGGCACCTTGCTCCTCGTCGACATCGTCCTCCTCGTTACCATCCCGGTGACTGGTTGACTCTGGCATGTCCTGAACAGGGAGGAGAAGGAATCGTTATCATCATTACCACCATCATCATCACCATCATCATCTCCATCTACATCACCATCATTGCAATTATCATGAGCATCATCACCGACTTCAACATGGAGTTAAATGAGATGGGATAGAAGTGAGATGGATTTGGGTCGTACCATGTTTGCGTCTGGGCTCTGGTCGTCCAGGTCTCCCCTGGTTTTGGGATAGTCCATTTCCGAGTCTTCAATCTCGTTGTTTTTGGCATTCTTAGTAATGAGTTCCTGCAAGGCCTCAGCCACTTCGTACTCCAGAGTGTCTGCCTGGCTCTCGGTGATCTACAGACAGAGAGAGACAGACGAATAAAAAGACATACTCCATGGATGAAAGCCAGTGAAGACCAGCCATGGACAGGTGTCAGCTACCATGGACTAGGCAGGCAGCAGGACCTACCAGCCCCAGTTTCAACAGCTTGGAGACGATCCTATCAAACACTCCTCTGTCATCCTCCTCGTAGATCTTGTTGGCGATCTTCTGGACGATGTCTTCTGCTGTCAGTGGAGTGCCGTCGACCTGGCGGAAACTCTCAGGGTCGTCTGAGGAGAAACGTGGTCTCAGTTAGCCTTTCACTAATCAACGGTTATAAAATGAAAATGGGTTGTTTCATTGTGACAAAACATCTTCACCCTCTAAGTGTAGCATAACTCTGTCATTCATTATGAGTCACCTCTCCTCTTGTCTTTTAGTCTCTAATGGACATGCAGTCATCTTGATAGCAGCACAACCCTAATGCAACATTCCCAACACTGTCACCACACTCCAAGCCCGTGTGGTAAATCACCAGGATGCTCAATGTTCCCAACAACCAATCGGATGCTGCATCAACAACACAGATCACCGCTGATTCCTACAGCTTAGTTAGGAAAAGCTCCAATTACGCACCACGTACCATTTAGAAGTTAATCCAGGGTTCATGGTAATATACAGCTTCAAATGGAAGTCGAAATCAAGTGAGAATTCAATGTGAATATATGAAACGACAAGGTGTTTTTTGTGTGTGTCTGAGCTACTAGCATGAAAGAACAGAACAACCAGTTGGTACAGCCAAGATCAGGTCTCAGAGAGGGAGATGTGTGCTGTGTGCCGACAGCACACCAAGATCTACACTAGCGTCATAACAGAGAGGCAAGAGCGTTTGACCAGGGGTCTTCCAAGTGCCCAAGGTCCTCTCAGAGGAGTTGCACTACAAACCAGGATGCTGTCTCGGTCTCAGCCCATGAGAGAGAAGCAGAGACATACAGAGGAAGAGAGGCTCTGAGTGTCAAAGATAGTAGCTGAACACTAGCTGTGTATCTCTGAGAGAGACAGAGGGAGAGATGTGGAGAACGCTGAGCTCTAAGCTGACTGATACAGGACACCCCAGCTGCAACACACCCTGCCAGCTCAGCACAACATGGCCGCCCCTAATCAGATCCTACGCAGGCCTAATATAACCTCGTAAAAGACTATAAAGAGATTGCACGGAAACAGGCGCAAAATTCAGGTACTCTGGATGACAGGGACGAGGTTCTTTGCATTTCTATTTTCCAGGAGAGGCAGAAGGTGATTTACAGCTTTTACAGAGGCTGTTTACAGCGGTAGCCTCTGCGCTGCCTGTCTCTGCCGACAGCAGGAGGGAAGATAATCCGCTCCCCAGCTCCCTCTCTCTCTTCCTCTCTCCTTCGTCCTTCATACAAAATGTCTGCCAGCTGACCTGGCAAGAGCAGAGTTTGACAGCTGAACTTCCTGCCGAGTAAAGGTCAAACTCCGTCCCAAAAGGCCTCATCCAGGAGACGGTCTACCACCGAGTAACTGGGTCCTTGGTAACCAGTCTGTCCATGTTGGTGCTTACCATAGTCCATTCTTGCCTTTGTTGAGTCATAGTCGTCAGCCAGGCGACGGTTCTTAGTGGAATCCGATTCGTCTGGGATGAACTGCTCTTCCCCTTGGCTCTCCCTGACTGGAGTCTCATTGGTCTCCTTTGACTTTTGACCTTCAGCCAGGGACTTAAGCAGGGTGAAGTCATCGTTGTCTGGCTCTGCCTTGGTCTCCTTAGTTTCAGCTTGAGGTTTAGAATCTATGAGGCCAAGTAACAAGAAGGTACATTTTTGTAATGTTCAAAGGAGGAGTGATTTAGACTGAAACGATGGAAAGATGAAGGGACTGACTAAAGTTAGTAATGGTACATCTTAAGGTTCAACATTCTCTAACAGCCATAGGGAACATGTCAGATAAGGACACTAAGCAACCACTTACCACCAGACAGAACTGCTGCCTTCACGCTATCTGCCTCTGCAATCTGGAAAAGTACAAATGGTTCAGACATTTATAAGAAAAGAATCATAAATAAAAGAATTCAGCTTCAACGTATTTATTCATTTACTGTCATTTTTTTAACGTGTTTGGCAAGATTTTCGTAAGGTATTTATGGGGTTAGAAACTATTTCTTCTGTAAGATGTGTTCGCCAAGATATTAGATTGTAGTTTACCTGCTCTTGCAGCGGTTTCTCCTCTGTCAACTGACGGTTGTAAACTGCTTTATCTACCACTGAAAGAAAACAACTTCGATTTAGCATCTCACAGCAGGCCTACTTATCCTACCGATCAGGATAAACTGGAGCTTTAAATAATTGACCCGTTTTATGAATCTGAAAATACAACAAGTAAACAATTTGAAGCCGCAGGTTCATTGGCTTCTATTTAATTTGTTTATTTATGAGAAGTTTCAGTCCAAACTCACGACCCAACACGCCAGCGGCATTATCGGATTAGCAAACAAAGATTAAACTGCCTCGAAAATAGAACTCAATCGGCCTTCGAGCGTTTGCAATGAAGCGAAGGAATAGTTATAGTAAAAAGAAACCTTTGGTTTACAATTCTTCAGCCATGCTTCAGTTTTCTTCCAACTAACAATAGACTATACTACGAAACACAAGGCTTTTATTGATCAAATTCACATCTGAATCACTATTGAACGTATCAACAACAAAAGGAATCGGTAAATAAAACAAAGAAGTGAAAGACCACTTCAGTACTCACCATCCTTCGCGGCAGGTGTAGGAAAAGCAGACAACTGGGAAACAGTCAGGGCAAGAACATGAAACAAGATGAAAAACCCTGTGCCTTTAGACGCCATCCTGAGATAGAAGAAAATATCCCCTAGAATGGATTTGCAGTTTCGATGAGGCTATCTCTTGCTCTTAAATGTCTGATCGGCTAGTTTAAAAGGTACTCGGGGATTTTTAAAAACCCCGAAAATAACTGCTGAATGTTTGGACAGCTCCGGTCTTCCCGACTGGTGCTGAAACTGACACCGACGTTGAGCAGTGGGTACCCGCCGTGGCAGATGCACCAGCGGAAGGGGCTGGACAAATCTCCGCTCTGTTCTGAAGCTGTTAACCACCCGTGGTTCTGAAACCAGGTCGTTCTCTGTAATTAAAAGGAGATAAGCGCACCGGCTCGCAGTTGCTAAGCCTCGTGTGAGCTGCAACTTCACCTGTCTTCAGACTGTGGTACCTTCAACAATAGGTTGCCGCTTTTACCCATCTTCGATGGAGGAGGAGGAGGAATCGAAAAACCGACCATATGTTGTGCGTCAGACACACTATCTGCGTCAGAATCGTTGTAGGCCTTCAATATATTCAATCTCTACAGCAACAGATTTAATTCAGCGGATGGCAAAGGGGCTGACTAGCACATCGACCCATATCAAACAAGTGATGGATATATGAGTCTGTTTTATGGGTTTGCAACCCATTCAGTCTTTTTATGGATAGGATATAAACCTTATTGTTCTGCATGTTCCACTAATACAATTCTAGGATAGGCCCACCTATTAGTTAACTATTGATGGTAACGCAAGTGCAATGATTTAATAAACCTGCTGTATTCTTAGGAAGACATTTAATTATGCACTTTATGGCCAACTGTAAACACCACTCAACTTGTTGCCTGTAACACATTTCTTCCAGCCCCATCAACAGAAAACAGGTCAGCCGTTTTCAAATTTCAACCAGAGAGTATTATCTTGAATGTTTTTAGGTCAATCCCTAGTCTTATGTTGAAGATGACAATGGCGACCAGTGATTGGTTGAAGCAGTTTCTTTTGTCTTGTGAGAAGAAATAACTGGGTTACATTTACTTCATTTATCAGATGCTGAGTAATAACAAAAGGGAAGAAGGCATAGATTTTAGTGTGCATTGTTGTTTGGTGGGTGGGTGGGGGGTGGGGGTAAGGGCAATGAATACTCTCCCAAGTAGGTTGTATATGTGTGACAGGTCCACGCTCTAAATAAAGGTGCAGTTTGCACTTCAAGTCCAAATATAAAAAACACTATTGCTACTATCGAACCCCTTTGTCTAACCAGATCACTTCATCAGTAGCTCATCACAGACAAACACTCATTAAGCATGTAAGCCAGTTGCTTCATACAGGACTACTGCTAATTCTGTTACTTGGAATGGATTTTTTTTTAACATGCTGGCTACAGTACAGCTTATGTTGGCAGAATGTTGATGCTTCATTTTTGTTGCAGTGCAGGCTGGGAAGGGTGCCATCCTGCAGGAGATCTGTGCTTCCTGCTTCCTGTCTGCCTCAGCATTCTGAAAACTGTAATAGGCCACGGTCGAAAATTTAATTAATAACACAAGAAATAGCGCCCTCGATCCTTACCCGAAGGTTGCGGAAATATTTTTAAGTGCTTTAAGTGTTGTTGTGGTTTTTTGCTGTATGACTAAAGAGCTGATCCCTAACTTCCTATTTCTATCTTTAGTCCAGACTCTGAATAAGGATACTAGACTGTGATTGTAGTATGACTGTCTATACTGGAACCAGGACAGCTTCACAGATGAGGCCCAGAATGAATTCTCTCAAGTTTCTGGTTCATAGCCTTGGTACAGTAGGTCAAATCTGGTTCAGTTCTCTCAAGAACAAGCATTGCCACATCAGTTTAGAACCAGGCAAGTCGGTGTAGAAACAGCAGGAAAAGGCCTCAATTGTATCTTTCAAATGCTATGAACTTCTGCTTTCCTCTACTCAGTGCTTTTACACATAAACATATATTATGTCTATGGTTTTACACAACAAGCCAAGGAGGAAGATCTGCCTTGCCAAAGACGATTGGCTGGAACAAGACTGCTGGAAAATGATTGGCTGGAAAGCAGCAGAAAGCTCCGAAATTATTAACTGAAGTTCCACTGTCACAAAGCTATGTGTGTTCTTAAACGCTCTGACTGCTTCATTAGCTTACGTAACGTTTTTACAGGGAACATTGATCGTTTTTGACTGAAAATATTGTATATCTGGGACACAAGCACAAAATAATCTGTCAGACATTAGCGTAATTACTAGTGTAATGATGATGCTGATTATTACTATCATTGTACTCGTGGCGAGGTCATGTTAGTTGATAATTTGTCCTCCAACCATGTCGTCGCTGCCTTAGCACTGCGCACTGTAGCAGTTCCATGTGAAAAATGCATGTCTACTGCTACCTGGTGGACAACTGTAATCAGTGAGAAATCTGGCTAGATCTCTGTGACCAAACTGACCTCCTTAGTAATATTGTAATCCTGCGTGTTTGCGTTTGACAACAGCGCTCCCCAGTGTGCATTGAGAGCAAGTGCCTCTCATTCGAACAGGCGTCTGGCAGCCTTCCTCACGATAAGAGCCTCGCCACGCTTGAACAAGATTAACCTCAGTCAGCACAGAGTGTTGTAGAATGCAGTCAGAAATAGAGAACAAATTCAATGACTATACTACCACCTCCTTTTCACTCCATTTATTTAGGCGACTAGGCAAGGGTGCTTAGTTTTGGTTGTCGGACCAACACATGCAAACCTTCTAAGGTATTCAGCAGATACGCCACTAGAGGTCTTCAGGTTACAACTTTTCGTTTCAGACCCTCTCATGCTCTCTCTCTATATCTCTCTGTCTCTGTTTCTCTATCTCTGTGACTCAATCTCTCCCTCTCTTTCTCTGTCTCTCTCCCTCTCTTTCTGTCTCTCTCGCTGTGTCTCTGTCTCACCCTCTATGTCTCCCTCTTTCTCTCTCCGCTCTCAGCCTACGTCTTTATCTCCACTTACACTCAGTGACAGAAGCCCAACCTCATCTCTCTTGGTGTGATGTGGTTCCCATGTGGGAACCCATGCAGGCTATCTGTGACATCTAGGACGTTTCCACCACACAGAGAAGCTCAGTAGGGGAGGAGTGGAGGAGGTTACAACCCCAACATAAAAGGTGTATGTCTGTCATGCTCCAAGTGACATTCAACAGGTTTTTAGAGAATTTAATAAAATACGGGTAGAGGATACAGACAAGTACAGATGTCATAGTTTGTGTTGTACACAGACACACACACACGAATACACATGCACATGGACACACACAAAGACAATGTTCATGAACACCAAACTCCAGAGGTTCCAGAATGTCTGACGTTTCAAATAATCATTGAAAGACAACCAAACCGTTTCCGACAAACTTTTTGGAGATCCTGTCAAATTTGAGTTAGTTGGCTTTGAAATGAAAGTCCTGATTATGTAGAGGTGAGAAAGGCAGCTTTATAATAGCTGTGGTATAAAAGTAGCGTGGAACCAACAACACCAAGGGCACAGAGTTGACATGAAGGCATTTGACAAGTGCTGAAAGGTCGTGCATTTACATATTTGGCAAAAAGAAAGTGCGGGCACGGGCCTGGGTTTGGTACTGATCGGTATCACATTGGAAAAACATCATCACACCCACGTAAAGGGCACCAAAGCAAATCTAGGGGTAAAGAGATCTCTACTGTCTGTATGTACAAAGTGATTTCGTCCTTTTTGGCCCATAGTGTGTCCAGTAAACTACATGCTGAAACCGCTGACATCATTTCAACAGTGTAGATCACGTTTTTTGGAACTGCAAGTCGCCAACTTGCCGAACACACCTCACTTATTTCCAACTCGCTTTCGCGATTGAATTCAATGCCAGGTCATTAAAACATGTAACTCAAACGTAAAACGTCAAACACCCATCGATCTTTCGTTCCGTTCTGTTCTAAACCGTCTCAGGGCTGGAATGGTGGAATCACAGCGCATGCTAGACGAGCAGCGGAAGCCCTCTATACAGGGTGTGCGGAAAGTGATACAGTTCCGCATCTCACAGGTCCACGCAGACTTCAAGCAGTCTGAATGAGAGTCTTCACAGAGTCATGGCCCTGTCTGTCCTGTAGAAGTCTTTATCAAAGCTGGTTAGAAAAGCGAGGGAAGAAAAAAGTATCTGGTTCGATTGGAAACGGAGAAGAAGGAATGCAACCAAACTTGGAAAACGCAAGCAGCTAAAGGTGCAAAAGGCTTTAGGGCACGTGCAGAGAGACAAGAAGAGGAGCCATACAGGGAAAATGAGGTGAAATGTAAAAAGGTTAAAGCGTTCCCTCGTCCAGAAGTTTGTTGATTCCATGGCAGATCTTCCGGAGGTAGAGTCTGTACTCGTCTCTGTCCCCATACAGCTCGGACAGGAACTGCTCGTGGGCGAAATGGTTAAAGACGTGGTCGATGCGAGCATGCGACCTCGCCGTCAGGTGCTGCTCGACCAGCGCGTGCAGCAGGTCCCTGCACTCGAGAAGCAACTCTGACAGAATATTCCGGTCGAAGGTATACTCCACCTCGTGGAAACTCACTGCGGTCATGGCCGCTTGGTTCATCTTTTTCTTGAAGCGTTCGACAGTGTCGAGGTCGTCCGGGCTGAACTGGTGGTTGCGGTAGAGGATGCCGATCTTGAGGGCGATCTTGATGACGTCCTTGATGATTTTGTGGGCCTCCTTCTTGCTCTTAGTGAACTCCCGACTTGCCTTGTACAGCTCGTCCAGAATCTCACTGCTGGTGTCGTCCGTCAGCAGGTTGGCCACAGCCATCGTCGCCATCTTACTCAGGATCTTCTTCTGGGCCTGCAAGGCCAACGAGCGTGAGTTAAAGCCCTCCTGACCTGGGAGAGAGATGACAGGAGAGAGAGAGAGAGAGAGGAGAGAGAGAGAGAGATGACAGGAGAGAGAGAGAGAGAGAGGAGAGAGACAGAGAGAGATAATCAGTCACAGGGTCACACAGATTGCCAAGCCTCTGCGTTTAGACTCGTGAAGGAGGAGGGTGACTCGGGTCCATTAATCTACAGGAGATGGTGGAGGCCCGTTTCTCTTGGTCCTGCTGGACCGTCTCTGCTGTGGTCCTGCAGCGCGGCCTGGAGAGCTTCACCCAGCCTCAAACAGCCTGTCTCCGTGTCTTTACAGCGCGATAAGAACTGTTCTCTGGTTCCACTCCTCTCCCAAACACTTGGCTCTTACATTTAAACAAACTCCTCAGACGGTGGCGTTGCAGGCTCAGCAGGGACGGTGGGTGAGGGTTGGGTGTCCCTGCAGAGCAGTGCCAGCAGCAAACAGACATGTGAGTCTCTCCATGTGAGAAGGTGGTGGCCTGGCTCAGATCAAAGCCTTCCAGGGGTTCTTTTTTAGGTACCACACAGCTCCAGATTACATACCAGATAACTCCTATTATGATTAAAGCTGAAGGGGGTGGTCCTTATTTATCTTTTCCCCATACACTCAGCTTTCCCCATGTAAATACATATCGAGAGAGAGAGGGAGAGGGAGAGAGGTCTGGTCCAGGGAGAGGGAGAGCAAACCGAGAGACCAGTAGGGAGGCAGATCACGGAGTGAAAGAAAGAGTGGGTGAGAGAGGTCGGGGGATGGAGGAGGAGGGATGGGGAGAGGAGGGTAGGGGGGGGGGGGGCGGGGGGGGGGGGGGGAGGGGGGGGGGAGTGGCGGGGGGGCCGGGGGGGGCGGGGGGGGCGGCCGGGGCAGCTCAGGGTGGGAGGGGGGGGGGGTTCGACTCTGTGTACTTGTTATTCAACTGTTTACCCAGGGTTCCCCTGGAGCTTACAGAAATCT
The DNA here is from genome assembly GCA_036571765.1 of Plecoglossus altivelis. Classification (NCBI taxonomy): domain Eukaryota; kingdom Metazoa; phylum Chordata; class Actinopteri; order Osmeriformes; family Plecoglossidae; genus Plecoglossus; species Plecoglossus altivelis. The sequence goes on from BROE01000013.1 coordinate 4,367,806, forward strand.
ATAGACTTCCAGAGCACTTCCAGAGACAGAACATTCAGAGGCCATGTCGGACTTCCTACATGTATTACCACGCTACTTCCTCAGTGGCCATATAAGGCAGGATGATAAACCTTTGATCAGGATAGAGAACTGTCAAGGCCCTTGGATGATGGGAGAGGCAGGATCCTAGCCGTTCCTTGGGCCATTTCATGTGAACTGACTTTGCATGAAGAGAAGCTATGGCATTTCCCATTCATGCAATTCTCCAATGACATTTCGTGTTCGTGACTGACCATGGCATTTCGAGTCTAATTAGAAAAACGAACTCGTTTGTCTGAATCAGTGAGAGAAAAAAAAGCATCTCCAAGATGTATTTCCATATTGAACGGAAGTTACCAAGGGTGACAAAAATATGTCAACATACACAAAATCATGTAAATTCCTTGGTTTATTAGCATTCCTATTTGACTAGCCTGGCCAGGAGATTTTACTGTGCCCTTCATTTTACATAGCTGTATCTGTCATCACCAGATCTTCCGGCTCAGTCTAATTTCCTGTGTTCTCTGATTCTGCTCAATGTTCCAGCTGGCCAGCGATGTTCCGAGGGCCTGTGGATATTGTAGCTACCAGGGTAGAATCTAAACCCGATAGCTGCATTAAACATGGCTCGTGATCGAGGCTCAGTCATTAGTTTTTTTTCCCCGACAGCTGTTCGACAGACGCATGTGCCTGGGTCAAGTGCCTTTCAGTCTTGCAGATGAGTCAGACGGGGTGAACTCTCTTGTTCACCAGTCGTGCCCTCGGTTTGAACCCTCTTTTCACACTCAGGGCGAAGTATAGTACGAGGAATGGAGAGAGAGGAGACTCTGCGAGGAGGACATGACAGAGCAACCAAGGAGGGAACGAGAAAGGAAATCCGTCCGAAAGTTAAACTGTATTTTATAACCTGTTCATCTCCCCTGTCAGATAGAAGCGGTTGGTCAATCGTCACCTGTTTCTGGGCTTCAACGACGCATTCGTGACATTTCAAGCGTCAAACGTCAGATTAAATGACGGTAGATTTGTCCCCGGGTTTGTCTCAGATGTTTAAAATCGGGACACACGATTATAAAGATAATCTGACGTTAATTCATGCAGATTGTGGAGAATTATGTTCTGGATTTGATGTGTTTTTGGGGGCAAAACATGTGCTGATAAGATTCTGTTGACGTGGTTTCAGTAATCATACGGATCCCCCTAAAAATGACCAAACTCTTGGGGCTTGCTAATCTCTGCAGCCATACCTTAGTAAACACCAACACACACACACACACACACACACACACACACACACGCACGCACGCACGCACACACACACACACAGTCATCCACACTTTATTTATTGTTAGGAATGATTGACAAGGCTGAAGTGTCAGTTAAAGGGCAAAAATGGGACCTGTCATTGGAGACAGAGTTTTCAGCCTGTGTTAGCACCGTCTTATCACACGCACACATTCACACATGTTACTGATTATCTGACACATGAAAACAACCTGTCACAAATCAAACTAATTGACTCAAGCAAGCCATACCTTGACTTAGAGAGCCATAGACTGAAACCAAAAGCTTGATAGCGACTCAAATCGATATATCAATCCATCCAGGTGGTTGGCATCAACTCAACCTAAAAGAATAAGTGGTCAAAGTAGAATCAAAGTGGAAAATGAGAGTGGTGCTCACAGTTTGCTAGTATTGACTGGCTGGTGACCAGACAGACTCTCATTGTTCCGGTCCAAATGTTTTTATGTTTTTTTATTTTTTTGTTGAAAGCTGAGTCAACAGTTTTTGGCTGTGTTGCATCAGGATATGGCATCCATGGAAGGTGGAGCTCATGGAGGCTGGCCAGGAGCCGGGATGCAGAGGTGGGGTGGGGCGAGGGGGGTGCGGGGGGCGCAGGGGGGTGCGGCTCAGCCAGGAGACGGAGGAGCTTGTTTTGGTTTGGGTCCAAAGTAACCAGAGGATTTGTCCATTAGCAGAAACAGCAGCTAACACAAACTGGATTGGCCCTTTGCTGGGCTGAACCCCCCCAAGGCACTGGCAAACCTGCCTGATCAGCTACAAGACTGCCTTTCCCGAGTGGCCAGGCTGTCTGGGGGAGACCGTAGGCGGTGTGTGTGTGTGTGTGTGTGTGCGTTTTGTGCAGGTGCGCATTGTGTGTGCGTGTTCATGTGTACGTGAGCCTGTTTGTGAATCACAACTGGGCTTTGTAATACAGTGGCATGTGTGTGTGGTGTGGTGTGGTGTGTGGTGTGAATGTGTGTGTGATGTGAATGTGAGTGTGTGTATGTGTGTGTGTGTGTGTGAGAGAGAGTTTTCATCCTAGCAGTGGAATGCAAATCAGACAGTGTTGTTGCAGACTCAGCATTGTGTCACTGATGGGAGAGTAAGTCAGATCAGTGCGTCTGGCTGCTTTTCCAACACTGACTGGTGCCTCAGCCAGTCCCTCCACAGCACATATTCTGGACAACTGTTCCCCCTGACATTCACACACACACACACACACACACACACACACACACACACACACACACACACACAAGGCCCTACCTATGAGCACACTGCCTGGCTAACTGACACATCAGGTCTCCCTCACTCCATAAGCCCAAACACACACGAACAACAACGACTGCCTGTTTTGAGTTGCCAGTAATAATACCCTGCTATGTTTACAAGTGCAGAATTCCTGTTTGTTCCCACCCACGACCAGACCTGCCTATCGACACACACGTACACACGCGCAAAGACGAGCAAACTCACACCTACATAAACAAACGCGCAGTTTTGGATAGAGCGCCATCGGTGACAGACGGGGTGTTGTGCGAGCGGCGTGATGGCGTGACGGTGTGAAGGTCACACGGCCCATCTTTGTGTCTGCGGTGACATCTGTTTGATGGCCAGCATGCTCTAAGCCTACCTTACCTTCATCACACTGTGCACGTGTGTGTGTGTGTGTGTCTGCCTCTGTGTTTATCAGGGTAGGCCTGAAGCTGTATCTTAGTGTGCACAAGCCAACACAACTCATATGTCAGCTTTGAATGAGCGTGTGAACGTGTGGGGTGTCTGTTTGCACTTGTGTGTGTATCAGTGTGGGTAGTGTTGTTGTGTGTCAGGGCGTGTGTGTGACTGCTTTCGCTAAAGACCTTTATTTACCATGCCATGCTCTGGTTACTGCTTGTCAGGGCTATGTGACCTGGACATGATTAGTGTAAACAACACAAGAGCAATGGCAGTCACTCTGGACACACAGAAACGGGATGTTGACATACTCATTCTGTATGGATACCCCTACGCTTGTCAAACACGTAACTCCCAGATCATGGGGTATGGACCGTAATAGTAGATTGCTGTTGAATTGAGATGGTCCTCACTTCTCTTGCTGCCTCTCTGCCTCTATAACTGCCTCTCTGCCTCTATAACTGCCTCTCTGCCTCTATAACTGCCTCTCTACTTCTATAACTGCCTCTCTGCCTCTATAACTGCCTCTCTACTTCTATATCTGACTCTCTGCCTCTAAAACTGCCTCCGCTCTTCTGGGAATGTAGAAGGCAGGGTTTGTTTCCATCCAACCATAAGAGCATTACTGAGGCCAAACACTTAGCCCCTCTGGAAGGCGAGTAGGCATGACTTGCAGATCTGATTCCTCCCGATGGGGGTTAGTGATGTGGGGTCGGGCTCAGGGATCTGTGGGGAAAGGTTTTCCTCCACCCAACTCTATAGAAGAGTTTGGTGTGAAGCTTGCTTTGTTCATGCTGGCATTATCAAGCTAATGATCAATGTTGGCTGTTTCATCAATCACCCACACCAGTCACGACATTGGCCTTTCACAGATTTGAATCTCTGAAAATGTCATGTTCAAAAGCTTTTGCGAATAAAACGCAATAGATGTTGTGATTTCTTGGCCAGTGGCGGGTGGGTCGGTCTGTCAGGCTGACAGCGTCATCTCTCTGTCTCTCGACTGTGTGAAAAGAAAAGCAATGTGTCAGTCATGCTGAGGGAGGACAGGAGTTTCCATCTTGTCTGTTTTACGAGGTGACGGGTGTTTATCATCCCGGTGAGGGTGTGCGCTTCTACAAATGGACGGCTGATGTGGTGGGGCTGTTGGTGCGATCTGATCTCCATCTAAGGAGGTCTGGAGAGAGAGAGACAGGAAGAAGGAGGGAGGGAGAGAGAGGAAGAAGGAGGGAGGGAGGGAGAGAGACAGAAAGAAGGAGGGAGGGAGAGAAAGAGAGTCAGGGAGAAGGAGAGAGGGAGAGAGAGAGACAGGGAGAAGGAGGGAGGGAGACAGGGAGAAGGAGGGAGGGAGACAGGGAGAAGGAGGGAGGGAGAGAGAGAAACAGGAAGGAGGGAAGGACAGAGAAACAGGGAGAATGAGGGAGGGAGGGAGAGAGAGAGACAGGGAGAAGGAGGGAGGGAGAGAGACATGCATATAGACAGACGAACTATGTACTCCTGGACCTGCATTCAGTGTAGGTCTACTTCACTTTTACGGTATCACTTTCATACACCCACACTCAGGCACACATGCACACACTCATACTTGCACACTCACACACACACTTCACAGCTGCAGTAACATTGCCCAGTTGCTGGTATAAATGAAGACTTTGTCACTCCATGTCAGTTTTTAGCAGACTTCACTCTCTCTCTCTCTCTCTCTCTCTCTCTCTCTCTCTCTCTCTCTCTCTCTCTCTCTCCTCCTTTGCCCCAATCCGTCCTAATTTACTTTAGCTATTTCCCAGAATGCACCTGGGCCAGCAGGAATTTTTTTACAGTAACCCAGTTGTTTTCATCAAAGACACATTTAGTCCCCTAAGGAAGTTAAAACGTCACCTATTTTATTACTTTTGAGCCCCTTAAGTTAATCATTTTACTAGCTCAAGTAAAGAATTGTTCCTTTTCTATTGTTCAATATAAATCATTACTGTGATTCTTTGAAATTGAACACGTTTTCCAAGATTTTCTTTGAAGAAGAGAACATAATACTCAACCATGCGGTGTTGACCTGGGATCTGCTGTCTGGATATATGTGCCCCAGGCTGGGGCTGCTGGGGCTGTGGCTGAGGCTGTGGCTGAGGCTAGGGCTGAGGCTGGGGCTGGGGCTGGGGCTGAGGTTCAGGCTGGGACTGCTGGGGCTGGGGCTGAGGCTGGGGCTGGGGCTGAGGCTGAGGCTAGGCCTAAGGCTGGGGCTGGGCTGAGATTGAGTCTGGACTGAGGCTGGGGCTGGGCTGAGATTGAGTCTGGACTGAGGCTGGGACTGAGGCTGTGGTTGGGGCTGGGCTGAGTCTGTGACTGAGGCTGAGGCTGTGGCTGGGCTGGGCTGGGGAGGGGGGGTTAACAGGAGCAAGGTTGAGCAGTTCTTAAAAGCTGTGGTGAAGCACTCAGCAGACACTATTTCACTCTCCACTGGGAGAAAAAAGCATTTCCCTAAAAGCTAGATTAAAGTCCATGACATTCACCATCTCTCAGCCTGTCCCTGTACCTGTCTTTTACTTGGTCTCCCTCCTCCCCCTCTTCCCTTCCCGCCCTCCCTCTATTTCTGTCTCCGTCTCTCTCTCAAAACCGCTCAATCTCTTCACCCACCTCGCCCACTGGGACTGACAGGAATCAAACTGAGATTGAAGCTAAAATGGCTGTGTGTGTATCTGTCTGTGTGTGTATGTGTGGTGAGCCCATTCTATAACGGTCAGATCTCTGTGGAGCTGAGATAGGGGGATGAGGAGCAGGAGTAAGAGGGAAGACAGGCGTGTGATTGGCTGCCGTGTCAGTGGCCCGATGGCCTGTCAGGGTGAGAAACAGACAGCCTGTCACACACCTGCTCCTCCCTTCTCTTCCGCCGCAGGCTTGTCACACAACCACGAGTGCGAAGAAGCCACAGTCCAGCAACTTTCACTATGCTTGGGTGGAGACAGAACATCGGAGGTGACAAAGCTGATAAAGCGTCTCCATTGGCCCAGCGAGGGCTGGAGGACACGGCGGACTGACAGCAGAATATGTGCAACGTCTCTTCCCCCTCTCATCTGGGAGATGATCTGAAAAACGGCCTCCATCGACTTCAGCAGTTCAACCTCAGCATCAGTCTTTGGCAGGGATGGTTGAGGTTTGCATCCAGCTGCTTTGATATGACCGTCAGGGTTTTATACCGTGGTCCTGTCTGGATGTTTCAGTGAAGGTGGGTTTGCCCTGGCAGGAAGTCAGCTTTAATAATGCAGGGCTTCTGTAATAATCGCACAGCACTGCCTGTAACTGTAAACTATAATGACAGACTGTGCGTGTGTCTGTTAGTGTGTGTGTGTGTGTGTCTGTGTGTGCGTGTGTAAGTGTGTGTGTGTGTCTGTGTGTGTTAGTGTGTGTGTGTGTGTGCAAAGGGCATACCATGTGTTTGTGCCTGTTAGTGTGCACGTGAAAATGTGTGTGTATGTGTGCGAACTGTAATGACAGACTTTGTGAAGGAGTCTAATAAAAACGACGCGGTACAAAATGCCCAGCCTTCCCGCTCTCTGGCCCAGCCACTCTCTGGCCTGGCACCCACACAACCAGCTCGCCTTTTTCCATATTGAACTTCTCATTCTCATGCCATTTCTCCACAGCTATGGAGGAAGAAAGAGAGAGCCAGAGAAAGAGGAGAGAGGAGAGAACCCAGGAAAGAGAGAGACACTGCACTCACAAAGCAAGAAAGAGAGAGAGAGAGAGAGAGAGAGAGAGAGAGGGAGAGTGAGAGAGAGAGTTAGGGAGAGAGGGAGTGAGAGAGTTGGGGAGAGAGTTAGAGAGATAGTTAAGGAGAGCAAGAGAGAGTGAGAGAGTTAGGGAGAGAGAGAATTAAGGGGAGTGAGAGAGTTAGGGAGAGAAAGAAAGTGAGAGAGTTAAGGAGAGAGTGAGAGAGTTAGGGAGAGAGAGATTCAGGGAGAGAGAGTTAGAAAGAGGAAGAGAGTGTGATGATGGAAACAGAAGAGGCATGGAAAGAGCACTTTAGCTATTCATATCATGCCAGTTGATGACTGTTACGTTCAATAGAATGGAAATGAATTGAGCTGAATTCACAGACAGACAGACTGAAAACTATTGGCTTGGTCATCGGAAGTATTCCTTGACATGAGTGACGACCAGACATGTGGATGTTCCGTTTGAATGCTGCTCTGGTTTCTGATTGAATTAGCCTAGCAGTGAGGAGGTGAAGGGAGGATATGGTATGGAAGATATGACTGGAAGAGGGAACAGGAGGAGATCAGAGAGATTTGAGATCTGGGTTATTTCTGCTTATGATTCCTCCTGCTTCCCCTTTCACTTGGTAACTTCCTACTTTCACACTCTAGGAAGCCACACAGTCCACACTTAGTCTCAATCCTGTCAGCGCTGCGTGTCTGTGTGCCGGAGTCGGACTTGAAATACTCGAATCATTCCGAATCCCGTCGAGTTCTGCCTGTGAGAAGAATGTGGAGAGCTGATTGAAAAGCCCTGTTTTCTAGTGTCTAAGTCGTCTCTCTTAGTTCTCTGAAGGGGACAGACCACCGCCAAGACTCAGCATGCTGTGGCATCACTTAGGAAGCCTAACACACACACACACACACACACCACACACACACACACACACACACACACGCACACACCACACAAACCACACACACACACACACACACGCACATACACACACACGCACATGCACACACACCACACACACACAGCCCCTTGCCTAGCCAGCTCCCCCCATAACTTCGGCCTCTTCATTTGTTTACTTCCCTTTTAGGTAAAAAGGGAAGCTCAATGAATCTAAAACAGACCAGCACACCACTCACTGTGGCCCTGCATCAAAAGCCTCTGCAGTCTACCTTAATGTAGTAGTAATATGCTGACAAACTGTGTGTGTGTGTCCTTCACATAGCTCGTGGTCAAGGTTACAGTCCAGTGCCATTCTATCCTCTGGGTTAGAGCAGCTGCAAGTTAAAAACACAATGGGATATCAGTGGACACACACAAACACACTCACAGACACGTCTACAAACACATGCACACTGCCCTTCTGTCCCTGATATTGGGACACACATACTCACTCCAGCAGTGTTCCCATACCATGCTGAAGAGAGCAATTACAGATGGTTCTTTTTACTGTTCAGAAAGATGATGTTTGTTTACATAGTGATAAAGACCTAGATAAACAGGCATGGATGGAAGTGAACTGTTACATTCAGACAGACAACAGACACATAGGCACAAATGCACCGAGGCTGCAGCTGTGTCATGCAGTCCAGACCGGTTTCCTGGCCGACACGTGGCTCTTAGAGAGACAGGCTTACACCCTGGACTCCACCAGACACGCGTACGGCTCAGTCAGTTCTGTTGGTCCCATTTCATGTTTCACTGAAGGGTCGACAGTGACTCCACTTGCAGTCGAACTGCAAGTGGAGTCACTTTCAGCCCCATTTGTTCTCCAAACATCATAGAGAGCCTGACAATAAAGTTGGTATTCCTTACACACACACACACACACACACACACACACACACACACACACACACACTCTCTCTCTCTCTTTCTCTCTCTCTCTCACACACACACACACACAAACACACACACACACACACACACAGACACATGTGTGCACACACACACACATATGTACACACTCACACCTTGGCACTCTGGTATTTACAACCTAAACTTGTCTTTACTGCCACAGGACAAGAAATAACTTTCTCCTGATCTGTCCTTTCCAGTCAGAAGCCCCCCCACCCACCCCCCTCTCTTTTCTTGTCTCGAGCTCACAGATTTTCCATCTGCAATATGTGTGTGGGGGTGTGGGTGTGCATGTGTGGGGTGTGCAGACAGTACGTGGTGAAGATGAATGCTGATAGCTGAGTCTACATCTGCAGGCCAGATTAGCAAGAAGAGAGAGAGAGAGATAGAGAGAGAGGGAGAGGGAGAGGGAGAGAGAGAGGGAAGGAAGGAGCTATGGTTCAGAGAGAAAAAGAAAAGGATCAATTAAGGTCTGTGCATGCCTGTGTGTGTGTACGCGTTGTCATGTGTTTTACTCATGTTTCCAAAGCCATTCTCTGCTGACAGGGGCCGTTTTCACTTCTTTTTGACTTTCGGTCACGTGTCGCTGGTCAAGCCGTCCGAACCGAACTCTTCCTGCTGCGACACGGAGACCCAGCCTGCTGCTCTGGGGGTCCTGAACTCCTCCAGAACATCGTCTGACAGGCATTGCTCCTTCACAGGGCCTTTTCCTGTTGTTTACTGTCAAACTACAAGACAAAGCCCTTCACAAGTCCCCCTCTTCCTCGTCATCACTGCCAACTGCGTTACAACCACAACATCACACGCTTCCTCTTTTCACAGCGTGCCCACATGCTTTGCATGGAAAATGCAGAAATATGAAAAATTGCGATGGGTGCGATTGGGGCTCAGAGCATTGTTTTCTAGTCCTCCTGCCGGGGGAGGATTCTGATGCTGCTGTTGGCTTTCTGAGATTCTCTGTCAGAAGAGGATCAACATTCCTCTTGTCTAAATGAACTGGGACCACTTTCATGAGGGTCTCTCACACGATGGCGAAGGCTGCCAGACATGGGACCTGTGTTTGTGGAGGGGACGGAGGAATCTGTGGGAGTATCCTGAGATTAAACACGCTCACATACACACACGTGTACACACACGTGTACACACACACACACACACACACAGGTACACACACACACACACATGTGCACACACACACATGTACACACACACATGTGCACACACACACATGTGCACACACACACACACGTAGACACACACGTACCCACACATACACACTCATGTACACACACACGTACACACACATACACACACACGTACACACAAATATGTACACACACATGTACACACACACACACATGTACCCACACATACACACTCATGTACACACACACACACATGCACACACACATACACACACATTTACACACACACGTAAACACACACAGGTACACACAAACGCACACACATGTACACACACACATACACACGTGTACACACACATGTACACACACACATGCACACACACTCTGAGTGTACGGAGGTAGGCAAAAAAACAGAACCACCATATCCTCCTTTCCTGTCTCCCATCTTTGAGTAGAAAGTACTGGTATCACTGCCTGAAACACTGCCTCCTATCTTCTGCCCCATGGTTCCTGTCTGCTCTCCAGACATTCCCAAAGATGTGTCCTCCTCTATAGGACCACACCAAGCAGAGATCCTCCCAGTCCACCTTGGACTGGGAGGATAGAGAGAGAGAGAGAGAGAGAAGAAAAAAGAAGAGAGAGAGAGATGAGCGAGAGAGGAGGGAGAGAGAAGAGGAGAGGGAGAGATAGTAACCCACGGCCTCCGCTCTGCCGTCTGGTCCTAATGGATCAAAACGACCTTCTCTTTCAGTCGCTCGTGGGAGACAGATGGACAGGCAGATGGACAGATAGATATGGGGACCGAGGGACAGAGTCAAAGCGAGAGACACTTGGCTGCGACGGTGGCTGACTAATGTTACATCGACCAGAACATTTACATGTCAGTCCCAAGACAGCTGTCAGGCAGTTCAAAGTGATGCCAGGTTAAAACACATGCAGGCATTGTAATGATAAATCCATACCTTAATGAGATGGGAGAAATCACAGAAAGACTATGTGGTACCAGTACACCTAAGGCAAACCTTAATAGCTTGATAAGTAATAAGGCCCTTGTAAGATGTGAATTAACTTTGTGTTAAGAAGACTACTTAAGTATCTAGGTGACTGATATTAGTATATTTGATATTACTAATGGATCAGGTTATGGTTAGTGTTATTAAAAGAGGAGAAATACATGAGTCAATAGATAATAATACTATTTGATTCTTTTTAACATTAACCAGAGTTAGTAATACTAACTTACTAAGGTTGTATTACCTAATAACTAATGCTTCTGACAAGCCCCTGAATCTAAAAGGTAATCTTCACCTCATACTGTAGCTGAACATACTAGAACACTGCGGAAGAACAAGTGAAAAGAAGGCAGCGTCTCCAAAGACGAAACCAAGCTGCTATTTAACGTAATGAGTAGATCTTCCCATATGGTTTAATGTTGCTATAAATGTCTGGAAAACATTTTGGTCATACTCTGCAGACACATACGATGTGTGTTGTGTGTGTGGTGTGTGTGAGTGTGTGGTGCTTGGAGTATGTCTGTGTGTGTAGAAACCTTTGGAATTTTATATCTTCATGAAGTCAATCTTTATCTCATGCTGTAAAACCTTACGGTAATGTCACGCACGGCATCAACACACACACACAGACACACACACACACACCCACACACATACACATACACACACACACATACACACACACACACACAAGCAAGATATCCACTAAACGCAACCACAAACAACCCAGATGTAGTAAACAATGTATTTTTAAGCTTGGCTCTTTCCCATGACAATGTGCTTGGGGAAGGGGAGACCAGGGGGGGAGGAGGGGGGTCTGGGAGGGGGATCTATGGGGGTCTGGGGATGTGCTCCAGTGGCTCCAGTGTCCCAGCACAAGTTAGACGTGTTGATGAGCTCCCCCCCCCACCTCCCTCCCCATAGCACGTGCTGCAGCTTGCCCGTTCCGTTATCCTGAGAGCTAGCTTAAAGTCTCCCACAGCGGGACGCAGCCAGTTGGCTGGTTGACATCAGAGGTCAGCTTCCGCACATGTATACGAGCACAGAGCTAATCAGGCGCTTGCCTTTTGACCAGGCGGATTGAGGATCCGATTGGTTTAACCACCCACACAGAAAACCTGTGAAGGGACAGTAAATAATCCAGCCCAGCATGTGAGATTGAGGAAGGTGAAACTTCCGTGTCAAGGTAAAGGCAGTCTTACCTGGGGATAGATCACCCTCACTCTGCTCTCCTGAGTCTGAATCCATCTTCCCCTAACTGCAGCAACTCTTCTGTGACGTTCTCTTCTCCCAGAGAAGCTTTTGGTCAAGGTAAGCAACACTCTGTTCTGGGTAGACCTCTTTTCCTCTCTTCTCTTTCCTGGCTGAAAGAACTGAACCTTTAAGGAGGAATGCTACTGGCTAACTGAGAGCCTGTCTGCTATTTGCTGAGCTGGACTGATTTTTTTCTCCTTTTTTGCCCTCCCAGTCTCTTTCCTTTGCTCTCTTCTTTCCCGGACTGGACTCCCTCCCTCTCTGTGACTGTGCCCACTCTGTTTGGCTCTCTGGTCCTTTCCTCCACTTTCCCCCTTTTTAGATTCCTCCCTCTCTCACTTTAAGTCCGTCCCTCCGTCCCTCCTCCCCTCCAGCAGCCTCTTGTTCCCTCCCTCCCTCCCTCTCTCTTCTTCTCTCCGTGCTGTCACACACCCTCTGCACCGCTCAAACTCTCCCTTTTCCCTCTCCGCTTGTTCTTCCTCGCAGTTTCAAGCAAACTTTTTCAGTCTCTCTCCTTTTAGCTTTCTCAATCTCTCTTCCTCTCTCCTTTGCTCTAGCTCTGTCTCTCTGCCTGTGTCTTTCTATCTCTCTATCTCTTTTGCTTTCTCTATCTTTCTGCCTGTCTCTCTCTCTCTCTTTCTCTTTCTCTCTCTCTCTGGCTCTCTCTCTCTCTGGCTCTCTTTCTCTCTCTGGCTCTCTTTCTCTGCTTGTTTCTCTCTCTTTCCCTGCCTGTCTCTCTCTCTGCCTGTCTCTCTCTTTCCCTGTCTGTCTCTCTCTCTGCCTGACTTTCTCTCTCTCTCTCTGCCTGTCTCTCTCTTTCTCCTGCTGTCTTTCAGTCCCTGTCTGACAGTGTGACTCAGTGAGCCTGTGTTTCTGAGAGGAGAGGGATCGTTTTGAGCCAGCAGCAGAAGCTCAACTCTCCCACTGGTTAAAAAAACCCTCTCCTTTCTCTTATTGGTTGTTTGACAGAGCCTGTCTCTGGAGAGATTCGGTCTGTCTGACTCATCGCCAAACAACTGACTATGAATTGTTTGTCAGTCTGCATATCTGACAGTCAGATTTACAATACATCTTCCTCAGCTTCCTGTCTGTCCACCTATCGGCATTACCGTAACTGCCTGGCCTCATGTGACCTGCCCACTCATAACTCGGTTTGGAAATATTCAGAAATAGGCTTTTCTTCCACTTCCCATCAGAGACCTTGTGCAACAAACTCACCAAAACAAGCCCGGCTTTACTGAAATGGAACCGGTTACCGGACAGACAGAACACTGTAGTTAATATTGGGTGTGAGGAGATGCAGCATGGCGGTTGCCATGGTGATATTTTGCAGGTGTTGAGCCGACTGATGCTCAGCATGACTGTTGGACAGCAGATGGTCCCTTCTTACTGGCCCGGGGCAGAACCATCCACGCATCATGCAGGGTGGGTGGGTGTGGCCTAATCATAGCCGTATTCGGCTTAGCATTGTGTCAGCAATCTTTCATTACAAGTCTGGGTTGCTAACAATAGACGTTGAGTTCACACCTCTGAGATGCCAGGGAGAGGGTGTCTGTTCTCGTCACGGTCTGTTGCAAAACACCAGTGACGTTTTCCCTGTCTCTGTATCACAGAGCGCACAGCGACCACGCTGGTCTACAGCACGCCTCGCCTCCCACCGCCGTCCATCACGCAACAGTCACACTGGCGGAAAACCAAAATGGACTTTTCAAAAGATGAGAAGACGGAGAGCTCTGAGGTCATTTGTTCAATTGAGTCTTTCTTAAGGTCATTTGTCAAGTTGAATCACAGATAAGCCTAGGATCAAATTAAAGAGATAATAACTGCAGGGATGTTGCTAATGAGCCCAGATTAATGGGCCAGTTATGTGTACAGCAGGCACGGATACGTCAGTCTGTCTGTCTGTCACAGTCAGACCCGGCCTCCACAAGCTTCTCAGAAAGAAAGTGCTGCCAAGGTCTCTGTCTGCAGGGACAGCAGAGCAAGGCCAGACCACAGCCTAATGAAGCATAATGACCACGGAGGATTAAACAGTACTAAAGTTTGTTTATACAGCTCAGAGTCCTCTCTTACAGACTTGTCCAAACAGTGCCAAGGAACTTACATTTGTACAGGGACGGACAGACAGGCAGGACAGCAGGCAAACCGTCAGACAGACAGACAGACAGACAGGCGGACAGACAGACAGACAGACAGACAGGCAAGAAGACAGACAGACAGGCAGGCAGGCAGACAGACAGGCACGCAGTCAAGCAGGCAGTTCTACTTCCTCATCTGTAATGTTGAACTGGAAATCAATGAGCTGAGTGGGACAAACAAGCAACATAAAAAGGCCACTAAGTGTAAGTTTGCCTTTGATCCGATCAGTTTCCTGGCTGTGGGCCAATCCTGGTTTGCTCCTATTGAACCAGGCCAATGAAAGAGCTGCAATGTTTGAGAAAGAGGAAGACGTTTGAATCTGAAAGCTTGAACCCCTCTTAGTCACCGACTTGACAGTAACTCAAGATGCTGAAGACGTTTTGTTTTCGAAAAGAACATCGATCTGAATGCGTGACATTTGGCCCGTCTATAAAATCACAACAGATTTTATTATTGATGACCTTTGATTGTTCCATAGTTGCAGAGCCTTCACAATGAGTTGACTGCACACATAGATATCCCCCCTTCGCACACACACACACACACACACATGCACACACACGCACACGCACACACACGCACACACACACAATATGCTGTTGTTGGCCGTTGGTGGATCGGTTCATTTTGCACGTTATTGTGTATTTGTATGTTTGTGTTAAAAGGGCGGACCATCGGCGTTGGACAGAGGGCATCAGTCCATTTCACTTCCAACCTCTTTCTGTCTGTTATTATCATTTGTGTTATCCACTTAGCCTGGAATCCTGCCCTTATACTGCCGTACAAGACCACAGACAGAGGGAACATACCGTTTCATGACACCCTATAGTAAACAATCACTAAACATACCCAAACACACTTCCATGCACCAAGACAGTTACAAGAGAGAAGACGTACCGGGCCATCGTGTCTCAGACACCATGCATTTCTTCACTCTCTAGATGGAAGTAAGGTTATCTATGACGTTCTATTTAGTGAGATTAGAGTGCCTGTTTAAGATACAAATACCACTGGTACTTGGCATTTTACTGGCATTTTACCTCCCCCTCTGATCAGAGTTTTCTCACACTTCAGCCCCCTGTTCTCTTCCTCCTCACAATCCTCCTCCTCTTCCTCCCTCCTCTCTCCCTCCTCTTCCTTCCCCTCTCTCCCTTCTCTCTCTCCCCTCTCCCTCTCCCTCCCTCCCCTCTCCCTCCCCTTTTCTCTCTACTCGCCCCGCTCCTCCCCCACCTCTCTCTCCCTCCCCCCTCTCTCCCTCCTCTCCCTCCCCCCTCTCCCTGTCGATGTGATGGTGATGGGATGTGGCAGTGTTCTTGGTTTTGGTGACAAGAAGAACACAGGGAGGTGTTAATTAAGACTTATCACCCTCTAACGGAGAAGACAGGAGAAAAGGTGACAATGATCCCTTAAAGACAGAAAGCTATCATGCTGAATGGTTGACATATTTCACTGGAAATGCCTGATGTACGTGTCATATATTTATCTGGCTTCATCAAATCCAGCTTTAACAAATCCCGGGATTGACCTCCACCTTTCTTACTTCAAAGCATTCCCATTGGGAGGTGTGCGGGCATCCTACCTCGTGATAGGCCAGGAGGTCAACATTCTGGGCTGTCAAGAACAGAAAGTGTTTTTCATTTGATTGAACTCAGTGCAGAGAGTTTGATCTGGTGAAGGGTAACACAGTCCAAGATACAGATCTACTTTCTGTAAAACATGGACTCTTCCCCTGACTCAAGTTTAGATAAATCAGTGACTGATAAGTCGTTAAATTATGACCGTTATGCTCCAGAAAAAACATCCAGTGCTTATTCTTCTTATAGGAGATACAGAGTAAAAAACTATGTTAAGAACAACTTAACAGCCAATATGGAGAGTCTTCAAGGACCATGGAAGAACGGGCTACAACAGATATTTAAAGTTTAACTAAACATCAGAAAAATCGTTTAAAATCTTTTTTTTTGAACCGCATGGTTCATACTCTCGCATTGCTAATCTCTTAAATCCTGGTCTTGATTCCAACTAATCTTTGCTAAATTATTATTTTATGACATTGCGGTAAACCCACACTCTCAATGACGATTGCTGCGAAGAGCAAAACAGCTGTGTTCAGTTTACAGGAGCGTGTACACAGAGATGTGGCTTTAATTATCGGGAAATAACGGAGAGGAACTGTCAATGCTGGGAGAATCGTCTCCAGACGGTTTGTGATTGGAAAGTGTTCTGGATTGCAGCGCCCTCTCTTGCCAGTTTAGGGAACTGATTTTATAACTCATTTATCAAGTCCGTTCTCCATGATAAAGAAACAAAATGTAACAGATGAATTCAAGAAACAAATAACTTAAATTTATTTTAGTATTTTTTTTATACAACAGTCACTTTTAGATAATGTGTCTACAGTTGCTTCTGGAATGTATAATTTACATTTACAAAAGGTAATAATACAAATAATATAACAAAATAGACAAAAACAGTCAAATTGATACATACAAAACAACAACAGAGGCTAGGGCTGGCCCTGGAACAGTTATGACAGCTTCCTGGTTGTGTGACGTGGTGTAAACATGACTTTGAGCATGTCCCTCTTGTCTTCCACCGGCTGCTGTGAAAGGTTGTTGGTATGTGGGATGCAGTCCAGCGTCACACTCTTCTGGGGGCTCACGGAATATCGGGTCAACAGTGTCACCAGGATGGATTTCATCATCACCATGGCGATGTGTTTTCCAACACAGGAGCGTGGGCCTGAGCCAAATGGCTGGAAGTACCGGCTGGGAACCTGAGACAAGATAGAAGAGGAAAGGGTCCAAACAAGAAGGAAATGAAACAATAGAATGTAAGTATTGCACCTCTGATGTTGAGTTCTCAATAAAACGTGTCTGGGTGATCACAGTTCAAACAGAGAGAAATCTTTAGATTGACGTACGTTTTTTTCAAAGTTGTCCAAACTAAACTCCTTGGGCTTCAAAAAGAACTCTGACTTGTGCATGTGACCCATGTTGAGAATGATGTTTGTCCCCTTTGGCACTCTGTATCCGTCTATGACATCATCAGAAAGCGCCTTGCGCATGGTGAACTCCACCACAGGATGGAACCTGAGGGACTCGTTAATGAAGCTCTCCAGGACCCTCAGCTTCGGCAGGTCGCGGTTCTCAAGCTCGCGGTCGCCTGGAAGTAGCCAATGGTAAAAACAAAAAACACGACCGTCAGATACAGTAACGGTCTCCGTGAGAAATCAGTTCACCAAACATCTGAGACTGTTCAGATGTAAATCAGAATCGGTTTTATTCGCTATGCAAGATATACAAGCACAGAATTGACTGTGTCAGGGAAGTGCAAACATAGAACATGTATGAAACATGAAACATATATGAAACATGTAGCGAGCGGATCTAGTAAATCCTTACCTTTAACGGCGTCTATCTCGTCTAGAATCTGCATCTCTACGTCTGGGTTCTGCTTGAGGATCAGCAGCATGAAGAACAGGCTGGTGGACAGAGTGTCTGGGGCCGCGATCACCATCTCCAACACGCACTGACGGACGTCCTCCGCAGACAGCTCTCCGTGACTCTGAGAACACACACGACACCATGGAGGCCATCTTGGCTGTTGAGTCTTCTGCTCCATTATTCTTTTGTAGGACAGCGGTCAGAAACATGCTTGACCATGATAAGACCGTGAGCTACAGACAAGAGTCCGGTGATGCTCACGAGAAGGCTTGACCTCTACTGACCTGTGCAAATATGAGATCTGCTGTGAAGTCAATGTCGTCCAGTTTGTCCGCCTCTTGTAGAGCTCTCCTCTTTTTCTCTATCAGACTCTCAATAGCATCTTGCAGCTCCTGGCTGGACCACAGAACAAAACAATAGGCCTATTAAAGTCTTTACAGACATAGCTTGGATGCAGGATGCATGATTACGGTATCAAATAAAAAAAGCTAAGAAACATTTGAGGGAAGTCTCCTAAATGGTTTGAAGCCCACTTACGCTTCTTTCTTGTGTCTTTGATGAATCCAGCCCAGTCGGAAGTAGATTTCGGGTTTGATCAGAACCGTCTGCCACGTGTTGAAATACTTCTGGATTTTCCGCAGCAGTTCTTTCTCTGGAAACGCAAAACACGTTTGAAAATGTTTGGCGCAGTTCATTGGGGTTGTTGTGATGTCTGAATTTCTCTACGGGGTAAATAAAAGTTCTATATAATCTAATCGGAGAAACTAAATTCAGTGCGTGTTTCTGCATGCTTCGTGTGTGTGTTCTATGTGTGTGTGTGTGTGTGTGTGTACTCGATGTGCGTGGCTCACCATTCAGAGGCACTCCCAAGAACAGCCTATTGGTGATGTCCACCACAGTGCAGCGTAACAAACTGAGAACATCAACCTGGCCTGCAGCGTCACGTTCTCCTACGACTGGCTGCGCGGGCTGCAGTTCGCTCAGACCATCCAGGTGTGAATGAGTGGACGACACACATATGTCCACTGTTCTCTGGAGCCCTTGTCCAGTCAGCGCTAAACACAAATAAATGCGTCATCATACAACGATTTAATTTTTTTTTTTTTTAACGATTTATGTTTGTTATTTACAGTTATGTTGTGTCTTGGGTTAGTGAAAAAGGCTACCTTTAGCGAAAAAGGCGCGTATCTTTTTCCACAACGTTACGTTGCTGTTGAATATGATTCCTCTGCCGTCCATACCGATGCACGCGAGTCCTTGCTTGCTGCCGAACCGTGAAGTGTAACACTTCTGTTTTAGGACGTGGTACACCGCAGACGCCCTAGAGACACAAGGGAGAAATTGTCACTCAACATTTTTACAGATCTGTGAACATTTTTTTTTGCGCCTTGATGAACAGTAATAGTAAGTTTTGTTAACTCGTATTAACTCGTTTTGTTGACGTGTGTTCCGTAAAAGATTAAATAACTTCGGGGGGAAAAATATTTTTTTTTATCAACATTTTTAAAATGTTTGTCTCTTGGTCGGTGATCAATTTGTGGTGCCGACCTGCTTAAAACGAGCGTCTCTTCCCCGTTGATCCAGACCCTGACGATGTCCCCGTACTTGTTATTATAGTAGTTACTGGCAGTACCAATCCCCATCCAGATGAACCGCACGTAGGAGAGCAGCGGCCCCACTCCCAGGCAGAAAGACGGACCTGCCAGGGATCACAACACAGACCCGTCAGCCACAGCATGATGGCCTCAGAGAGACAGACAGGGAATGGTTTAGTAAACAGCCTGCAAGCTGTAACGCTCCACTGACCGGGTATGGACGTCTTCTCTGAGTGACTCCAGATAGCCACGAGCAGACAGACCGACAACAGGAGAGCGCTGGTCGCTAAGGAGACGCCCTCGGACCACGCGGCCGTGGCGTTCCCAGACGAGGATACGACGAGGCTGGCCATGCCTGGGTCCAAACGCACCGGAGTCATAGAGTGCTCGCACAGACAGAACAGATCCATAGAAGCCAAGACGCGGTGTTACACTCGCATAGAACGAACGCTCACGTCACCTTCAGCCTTGACCAGAGGTCTGTCCTGCATGAACAGCCAGGCTCTCTCTTATAGGCAAGTCAGACTGCGAAGAACACTGGCTCGCTGTGATGTAAAAGTCATAACAAAGGGGGGAAATTTCATAGTAACCTTGGATTTCACAAATTTCACCCTAACCTTGGAGGACCGCCATCACATGGCGTCCTTGAGAACGATGAGGTTTCTTTAGTCAGGCACTTGTTGTGAAACAAGTTATTCAAAACAGTCTTAACATGAAAGCTGGCGAGGGAGATCTCTTAATCCTGTGTCTGTGGTTATGAGGAGCAGGTGTATCCTCACTCCTTTAAACCGGCCAACACCACGACCAACACCGTGACCAACACCGCCACCAACACCGCGACCAACACCACGACCAACACCACGACTAGCACCGTGCCAACACCACGACCAACACCACGACCAACACTGTGACCAACACCACGACCAACACCACGAGTAACACCGTGCCAACACCACGACCAACACCACGACCAACACTGTGACCAACACCACGACCAACACCACGACCAACACCGTGACCAACACCACGACCGACACCACGGCCGATACCACGACCAACACCACCACCAACACCACCACCAACACCGCGTGCCAACACCACCACCAACAACATGTGCCCTGTAGGGGGAGCGTCGGAGGGGGAGTGCAGGCCAGAGCACCTGCCCCACGTTTCAGCCTCAGATGCGGGGAGTATCTTGGTGTTATTACAGTCTTATCTCCACGCTCTCACTGGGGCTCGCTCTCACACAGGAAATTAAACATTCTCAGTGGTTCGCAACCAATGAGCATGTGGGCCTCCAACGCAAACTATTGTGCAGCTGACCAGCAGAAAAAGTGAAACATCAGTATGTGACCACCTGTTGTTTGTAAATGTGACAAGTTTGTTACCAGAAGATTTGACTTCAAATGATGTTTGAAGTGATATTTTTACATTTTGGATTGGCAGACAAAAAATAAACTGCAAGACTGCAGATGTCATCTGAGAGAGTTTTTCCTCGCAGAAATATGAGTTGAATCAGTTTTTATATCAACAGTGACCAGCAGATGGTGGAGCAGAACAGCATGACAGGGTTTTATAAAACACACACACACAGGCTTACATAACTCAGAGACAGAGAAATATTCAGACATTTGACCTCCCTATGTTGTGTCGGTTGAAAATGCAATGTCATTATCGTTCAATGGGCACTGTGTCTAACTCATTGTGTCACCTGTTCGAATGTAGAGAAAATCAGTTTCCTGTCATTTGAACAACTCTTAAATCTTCCCTCCCCACCATCCGACCACAGCCTCACCTCTCCCAACTCCCAGATCTCTAAAACCATCTACAGTAACTCTTCAAATGACTCTCACTCTCCTAGATCTCCTACCCTTTCGTGAGCCCTAAACCTCGCAATCACTTTCGTCGTTGTCGCACAAAGGCCACGTTGTTTGGCCTTGGCCTCTTTGTACCATTTAATCAGTAGAAAGGACTGTGAATTCACTCGCCGCCCACGCCCCATGCAAGAATGCGTTCGAGTTCAAACAATCGTCTGTGTCCGGAGCCCCTGCCTTCATATCTCTGGCCCGTATGACGGAGAAGGTCTGGATTCTTCTGCATGAATAAGCGGAGCGTACCATAGCAGCCTCCTGATTCTACAGCGATCTCCATCTCTCTCCTGCTCTGAGCCCAAGCCTCTGTGTCTCTGTACATGTTAATGTAACCTTGCGTCTCTCTGCGGGCCACTCTTTGTCATCGTGCAGTTGTGTGGAATTGATTTGCATGTCTTTTTACAGGTTCAAGGGAAGATTTGTCTGACTGATTTGGTTGAAGATTTTCTGTGGACAAAGTGTAAAACAAATTAATATCACGTATAAAAAAAACGAAATTGTGTTTTGACCATGCAGATTTTATTGAGTAATATCTTCTCTATAGGCATGATATGGCCACTGTACAAGCTTCACAACAACACTACATTGAATTGCTACTCATCTGAACAAAATTCCTTGACATTTTCCCGTGAACAGAAGGGTCTTTGGCTTGGTCCACCCTCACCCATCACCCCTCACCCCTCACCCCAACTCCCACCCCCATCTGCATCACTGCATCAACCATGAAGGTCTGTGAACGTGGAGGCTCCGCAACTGTATCTGATTTCACTACTGTTTTCTCCCCCCAGTTCTGCTAAACATCCGCACACTGTAGATGGTCTCACAGGTGACTTTGCGGGTTGTAGGTAAGAGGGTGAGAACGGTCGTATCGTGGTGACGGAAGGGTAGAAACGGTATTCAAGAAAAGAGGTTGGGTAGGGAGTCGGGAAGTGGTGTCGAGGGCAGCTTAGGAGCTGAAGGATGGCGAAGGTCACCAGCCAGCTGTCCGTCCTGACTGGCCCTCACGCCAGTGGCCTGATGTAGGAGAGGAACAGAAGGCGTCTTCACAGCTGCTAACAGCTGCTGGGAAACACAGAGGAAATAGATGTGGAGAGAACGGAGGAGGGTGGCAGAAATAATATTTGGAAAAGTGCTAGACTGAACTCTCTCTGTCCATTTACAGCGCGCGATCGAGTAACCGTCATATCAGATGAACATTTTCGAATGGTAGAATGGTCCATAAAGGATATAGAATGATCCATTCTGATGTTCGATACCGAAGGCTAAGTGCACCGTCCTTTGACGGTGTACGTGTATTGTAGTCGCAAAGAAAAATCGAATCAATGCATTTCTAGTGTGAGGGGCTCTCTCTCTCTGGTTCTGTCTCCCCCAGGGAAGACTCCTCATTTCTGGGACTGTGAGACTAAGCAGGCACTATGGAGGCACATTAGATGGAGCATTTGAAACCCTTTGCTGTCTTTCCTGCAGCCTCTTCATGGAGATTCCAGCGCACTCTCCCTGTCAGTGTGACCTACTGCCCCAGGATGAGAGTCGAAGGGAAGGCAGCAGCAAACAGCATTTACTGGAACAGCTAGGTTGCGCTAAGGCTTACTGGAGCCACTAATCTATGTCAGATTTTGCCTTTTAACTGCGGTGCGTGTTGGTGTGTGTGACAAAATGAGTTTTCAGTCTTTGTCTGGCCTTAGGTTATTATACGCACCTCATTTACGAGTGCTGCTTTTAATGAACACATTACCGTAAATAAGCAGTATTACTAATTTAACCATATGCTTACCGATTCTTACAATAAATGTGCCAACATTGTGTTGGAACGATGCAGAGAAGGCAAAAGCACACATATCCGTCACTTAAGTAGAATTACATACACTCATGTTTATAAATATTCTGGTAAAAGTTGAAGTACTTTTTCATTGAAGTTAAAGTAAAGAAGTATGGGCTCCGACATATACTTAAATAAAAAGTCGTCATGACTACTACCCATTTTAGTACAAGGTTGTCCGAAACATTGGGACGCACTGACACCAGAAAAATCCACTAAAGAAGAGTAATAAAGTATTCCTACAGTAGATACTTTCTTCCAAAGCAACAAAAAAGGAGAATTTAACTTCTTGTAACCTCTTTATCACCGGTCTCAATCAATGCATTGTTCTTCACCGTTGAACTAAACGTACACCCATCCCCCAAAATGGATCAAATAGTTTGAGTAATGTCAGACAGTTTTGTGTGTATGAAAGCACATAAACACTGAACGCCTTAGAGGTTCGTCACAGAACGCCGATGACTTCGCGAGGCAAGGAAAGTTCCTGAGCGCTGACTGTCACTTTCCTGGGGGAAATGTCATTTTACTGGTCAATTGTCTCTTTTCTAGCAGCAATTGAAGCTACAGAACTGGGTCATTGTTGTGGTTGGCGGACGAGAGCTGAGAAGGATGATGGGATTAAAGCCTGGGGAGGTATGTAGCTAGCGTGTGGAACAGCGGACCAGGTCATCCGGTGCAAGGTGACGTCCTGAGCAGAACCGCCCAGTTCACTGCTGAAAAGGGCTTAACCCTCGTGCTCTCTGCCGGGTCAGAATGACCCGAAACTATGTTAAATGGCCACATTTGACACCCACAATGAGACATTTAGATTGTATGTGCTTGATTGAACTCAGACAAACTGAAATCTTTCTGATTCGTGCACAGCATGGCTGCACAGTGCCCCAAAAAGTACAGGGTAAAAATTTAATTAACCTGCTTCATTTCAAGGTTGAGGGTGGGGCATTTCTGACCCTTAGGATAGTGTGAGTTGCAGAATACAAAGAGAGCATGAGGGTTAAATATACTGTGTTGCAATAACATCAGAGGACATCAACCAGCAACGTGAGCAAAAAAACTGTTGTCTTACTGGCTTACATAGCTAATGTGTTGTTGATGTGTTCACTAAAGACACCATTGTTGGACACTTGGAACATTTGACTACGCCTTATTAAATTGAACAGTTCACAGCAAGGGCAGCGAGTGTATGTGTGTGTGTGAGTGTGTGTGAGTGTGTGTGTGTGAGTGTGAGTGTGTGTGTGTGAGTGGTTTCTGTTTCTGAGGGGCGAGGCAGAGGGTTCATGGGGAAGTGTTTGAGAGTTACAGAAGAAAACATGCGGCCTTGGGTCTTTCTGCTTTTGTTCACGGAACTCTGTGTGCATGTGTGGGTGTGTGTGTATGTGTGTGTGGGTGTGAGTGTGTGTGTGCATGTGTGGGTGTGTGTGTGCGTGTGTGGGTGTGTGTGTGCGCGCATGTGTGTGTGTGTATGTGTGTGTGTGTGTGTGCGTGCGGGTGTATGTGTGTGTGTGCGTGTGTATGTGTGTGTGTGTGTGTGAGTGTGTATGTGTGCGTGAGTGAGCGTGTATGTGTGCGTNCAAGGTTGAGGGTGGGGCATTTCTGACCCTTAGGATAGTGTGAGTTGCAGAATACAAAGAGAGCATGAGGGTTAAATATACTGTGTTGCAATAACAACAGAGGACATCAACCAGCAACGTGAGCAAAAAAACTGTTGTCTTACTGGCTTACATAGCTAATGTGTTGTTGATGTGTTCACTAAAGACACCATTGTTGGACACTTGGAACATTTGACTACGCCTTATTAAATTGAACAGTTCACAGCAAGGGCAGCGAGTGTATGTGTGTGTGTGAGTGTGTGTGTGTGAGTGTGTGTGAGTGTGTGTGTGAGTGTATGTGTGTGTGAGTGTATGTGTGTGTGAGTGTGTGTGTGTGAGTGTGTGTGTGAGTGTATGTGTGTGTGAGTGTGTGTGTGTGAGTGGTTTCTGTTTCTGAGGGGCGAGGCAGAGGGTTCATGGGGAAGAGTTTGAGAGTTACAGAAGAAAACATGCAGCCTTGGGTCTTTCTGCTTTTGTTCACGGAACTCTGTGTGCATGTGTGTGTGTGTGCATGTGTGGGTGTGTGTGTGCTTGTGTGGGTGTGTGTGCTTGCGTGTGTATGTGTGGGTGTGTATGTGTGCGTGAGTGTGTGTTTGTGTGTGAGTGAGTGTGTATGTGTGCGTGAGTGAGCGTGTATGTGTGCGTGAGTGAGCGTGTATGTGTGCGTGAGTATGTGTGCGTAAGTGTGTACGTGAGTGTGTATGTGTGCGCGTGTGTATGTGTGCGTGAGTGCGTATGTGAGTGTGTATGTGTGTGTGAGTGTGTATGTGTGTGCATGTGTGTGCGTGTGTATGTGTGTTGTCAGTCACTGCCCACGGCTCCAGAATGGTTTGTGCTGAATATAAATCAGGTGACTGCACAGGCGAGGGGTTTCTTCCCAGACAAGCCCAAAGGATTGTTGAAAGCCCACCCCTACATCACACACACATCATACTCCACTCGGTCCACAACACAAGGGGAGTATTTACCAGTCTGCCTTCAGAGAGACCACCCGGACTCCCTCCACTCTCCGGACGCCTGTGATGCTTTGGGTTGTAGTAGTTCCTGGAACTGGGACGTAGACTTAGTCTAGATTTGGAAGCTTCAGAGTTTGTCTCAAGTGAAAAGTGTCTTGGATTCCGTTTCTGTAATATAACAACGTTCCTCTTTAGGAATCTAGAGAGAGCTTGGACCTTACATTCCCTCCACGACAAGAGACCAGAGAGCCACTTAACGGTGAAGGACTTGTCTTTAAGATTGCAATTCCAATAGAATTTTTCCAGTGTGAATGCTGAAGCGTGTGGGTGAATTCCGAAGCGGTGGAGGCGGAGGAGCAGGGGTAGATATGTGGATCCCCACCCCCGGTCTGTCTCTCCCTCAGCGGGTCCTGTTGTACGGCTCCTGTGCCCTGGCGCTGGGGAACTCTGTGGGTCTCCTGGTGCTCCTGGTCCAGCAGAACCAGCTGTGGACCAGGGTGGATCGGGTGGAGAGCCGGCTGACGGACGTGGAGCAGAGCTCCGTGGTGGAACTCCTCCAAGAAGTTCCCAGAGGAGGTATGGAGGAGCAGGTGCAGTACCAGTACTCCAGGAACAAGCGGAGCCAGGAGTTCGAAAGGGAGCTGAGGCAGGAGTTGAAGCAGGAAATGAGGCAGGACTTGAAGCAGGAAGTGAGGCAGGAGGTCCGGGAGCTGAGGCAGGAGGTCCGGGAGCTGAGGCTGGAGGAAAAGAGTCAGGAGCTAAGGCAGGAGGCCAGTCCTGAGGTGGAAGGAAGCCAGGAGGTGGAGGTGGAGATGGGGAAGAGGATGAGGCACGAGCTCAAACACAAACACAAACCCTCTCACGGACACCACAAGATGGACATACGGGACGAGATGATGATGATGATGACATACTCCATGGTCCCGGTGAGAGATCTTATCGGTTTCATTTGACAGTGGGTGTCGCTTCTTTCCTTTTCAGTAAATACGTTTGAATGTGTCGTTTTTTCTGAATGGTTTGTGGTTGGCTTTGTTTTTAGATCAAAGTGTTGATCGATATATGTAACAGCACGAAGGGAATATGCATCGCAGGTGAGTTCTCATTGTGATTTTGTAGTAACGTAACATGTTTTAGTGACTGTAGGCAACCTTTTTCAGATATTGCGAAAGCGTATTCAAAGTTGATCATCCTGACATCTCTTTATTCTGTTACAGGACCACCAGGACCTCCTGGTGAGCGAATATATTATCACGCCATCAAAATGTGCAGTGACAACCATGTTTTCAACCTCAACACGTTAACCACCTCGGAACATTAAAAACCGAAGCGCTGAAAATGCATCTTTTTTTAAAGCACCGCCTATGGTTAAACCTTTTAAAGGATCCCTGTGCTGTCCTTGTGTCTGGGTTAGGTTTGCCAGGACGAGACGGCTCTCCGGGGGACAATGGCACTGATGGGATCCCAGGGCTGGATGGGCTGCCTGGGGCAGAAGGGAAGCGAGGGAAAAGAGGTGAGGAGATATCAAGGCTTCTGTGCTCTTTCACAGCCCATTTTCTAGAAGGACCCCAGGCCATTTTCAGTCTTTTGGTGAAGAAACCTGTTATAATGAAGCAGAGAATGGAAGCAGAGGATTATCTCTTAAGAGCCTGCCTGGTTGAATAGACAGTCACACGCACATACGCTTACATTATTTAAAATCATTTTTTGCATATACATTTGGAAGGTACTGGACTAACAGATGGCCATTTTCAGTCTTTTGGTACAGAAACTTGTTATAATGAAGCAGAAAATGTAAGCAGTGGATTATCTCTTAAGAGTCTGCCTGGTTGAATAGACAGTCACACGCACATATGCTTGCATTTGATTCGCATACATATTTGGAAAGATACCGGATTAACAGATGACCAAAAACGCCCCTGTGTTGCATGTCATCATCATGATGCATTCTATTCACTGTGGGCTCTGCTCTTCATTCAAACCTCCTCTGCCAAGTGGAAGAAAGGCACAATCTTTTCTCTCACTGGGCAGAGATGATATTCATGAGTGCGGTTTTAAGCCTCGGCTTAATGAGCCGGAAGACTCCTTCATCCAGCATCCCACTTGGGTTCCTCAAATGTGATAGATGTGAATCACCACAATGAGTGAATTAATCAGATCCTGACATGACTAACAAACTCTCTCACAAATGTCTGTTTTGTTGCCCTCGCCCTGTGAGATATCCAAATGAATGAGTTTGTGTGAAATGAGTCATGTCTGTTGTTCTGAATCAAACCCCTGACATCTGCCCCCCTTGCAGGCCCACCGGGTGAGGCGGGACAGCCAGGGGAGAAGGGAGAGCGAGGAGAGCAAGGCCCTCCTGGAGAAAAAGCACAGCCGTCTAATGATGTCATAGTACAGGGTAAAGACACAAAACAGATTATTAACAATAACCTGTTTCCAAAGGAAACACATTTTCCCTGAGGACCACAATTAAGAGCACAAGATTGTATCTACCACAAGGTGAGCATTGTCTTCACCTATCTCAAATCCAGGCCCCCCAGGTACACCAGGATCTCCTGGCCCTCCGGGGCCCCCAGGCCCCCCGGGTCCCCCCGGCCCCCAAGGGCCCCCCAGGAACAGAAGCCAAAGAGCCTACATTCATGCTTCCCAAACCCTGGGTGAGACAACCTTTTCTCCTTTTTGTCATCCAGCCTTCTCTCAGTAGAAAGACAGTGAAGGTGTATAATTGTGTCAGCGTTGTCCTCAGGTCTGATCCATTCTATCCCCAATGATGGGGCCTTGACTGGGAAGGAGACTGGAAAACAACAGGAGAAAATCAAGAAGAAAGGTACGTGTCAGACCAGATGATTCTCAGAGCATGTTTCCGCGGTGACCAAGAAGTGACAGGCATCATTGGCGTGTTCACGATCCATCCGTGTTCTGAATTCCATCGTTCTCCGTCCCTCCAGAATGCTTGATCAAGTCCCTGATCAACCCCAGGAACATATCTCACATGAACAACACC
This sequence comes from Plecoglossus altivelis, assembly GCA_036571765.1. Taxonomy (NCBI): domain Eukaryota; kingdom Metazoa; phylum Chordata; class Actinopteri; order Osmeriformes; family Plecoglossidae; genus Plecoglossus; species Plecoglossus altivelis. The sequence goes on from BROE01000013.1 coordinate 4,396,163, forward strand.
TTCGGCACCTGGATGAAGGACATGGCGGTGCTGAGTGACCAGCGGATCTGGGTGGCAAATCACTTCTCTGGTAAGCACTGGCGGCTGCGCCATGTTCAAACGCGTAGCCAACGATTTGACGTGTTCAATCCAGAACATTCTTCCGTTCCTCCTCTCCTTGGCAGGGAGTGTGTTAAAGGAATTCAGCAGCATCACATCCTTCCAGAACAGAAGCAGTGATGTCATCAGCATCTGGAAGTTCTTCCAGGGTTGTGGTCACATGATTCATAACGGCTCCTTCTACTACCATGTGGCTGGCACCTCCAACATTGCCAAGTAAGACACCCCCCATGAGACTTGCAACTGGAAGTTAAAAGTATCTATATCTCAAAGTCTATGCTTCCGTGCAGAGGGGCTTTGAGTACATTTCAGTAAGAATGTGTAAAGTCAACTGTAAAATGGAATGTGTCTTACAGTATTTCACATTTTATGTTCACAGATTAAACCTGAAAACCAGGAAACTAGCCACCTTGGCTGTCGGAAATGCACTGTTCCATAACCTCTCTTACCTGCTCACCAATTCCAAGACCTACTTCAAGATGGCTGTGGACGAGAATGGTTTGTGGGTGATCTTCTCTTCCAGCTTGGACGAGAGCATCATGGTGGCCCAACTGGACCAGAAGACCTTCACAGTGACCACCTACATCAACACCACCTACCCCCGCAACAAAGCTGGAAACGCCTTCATCGCCTGCGGCGTCCTCTACGTCACCGACACCAAGGACACGCGGGTGACCTTCGCTTTCGACCTGCTCAAGGAGAAGCCCGTCAACATGACCTTTGACCTGCGTCCCCCAGGCGGAGTCCTGGCCATGCTGACCTACAGCCCAAAGGACAGACACCTGTATGTTTGGGACAGTGGCTACGTCCGACTGTACGTGGTCCACTTCATCTCAGACGACTGAGCGGAGAACTGGTTCTGGCTGAGGTGACGCAGGTCAGCAGGTCACAGGTCTATGTTGCTGCGTTCTGTCACTTCCTGTTTAACACCTGACGTCACAACAACACAGGTCTGTGAACTCCTGCTGATTCTTGCGACTGCTGAGGGGAAACCCCGTGTAAATATCCGCCTTGTATCGCCGAACGCTGGTCATTTAACCTCGTATTAGATTTTAGTAGTAATGCAAGGACACACTAAAACTTCCAGGGTAGATTCCAATTATATTAGGGGCTGATATATCAATAAGGGCTGGTCCATGAGATCAATATAATCACATGAAGTTGTTATCGTTAAGTGTATAAATCCTGTGTGTGTTGAACTTTTTCCAAACAGTACATTAGTGATGTATTTATATTACCCGTTTCTACTGTTCTTGGGATTGTAAGATTTGAATAACAAGTTTTGTGAGTATTTTTTACTTAAAAAAATGGGTTTCCTTTATTTATTGTTTTCCTATACTGCCCTTTCTGAAAACATCTTTATTGTTGTATTTAATTGTTTTGTTTTCTCTGTAACTGCATGCCAAATCATACTGTCCATATACCGCACAATGTTAATCTGGATGGCTGCAGGAGCTGAATGCTCGCGTCGACACTACGGGCTTTCTCCTCTGGCTGCCAATCTGTCTGGTTACCGCTCACAGAAAGAAAAGAAAACCATCTGCTGAAATAAAAAGAATTTATTAAACTTACAAAGGTTGAACTTTGACCATGGTGGAACAGCTTGTTCTCTCTCTCTCTCTCTCTCTCTCTCTCATCTCATCTTCAAACTTGTTCAGGTGCCCTCGTTTCTATCTCCCCGTGGTGGGGTTTTACATGACGTAGTACACACACGCACACTCACGCGCACACACACGCACGTGTACGCATCAGAAACACGCATGCACACACACTAAAGAGGGACCATCGGTCCGAACACTGATTATACATATAGTAGACATGTTGGGAAGAAGAAGAGAGGAAAACACTTTAATAAATACCATACATACACTTAACAAAAGTTACCAGCTGTTATGATACAAACCAAAAAATAAAGAAAAAACGCTTTCATGTTTGTACAAGCTGTTGTGGTAATTCATATATATATAATTTATATATTAAAACTATTTTAAACCTTACACTACTAGGCCAAATATAGCCAGACATTCATTTGTATATAACAGTTTCCTCTTGATAGCCTATTCGTTTGAAAGAAACTTTTTATGGTGTCTCCAGATTTGAGTGCAAATATCTATTTATTATGGATGAACCAGTAGAAAGGAAAACTACAGTAGTAACCACACACGAACCTACTGACACCATGACGCACTACGTCCCAGTGAAATAGAGTAAAAAAAACCCTTACATTCCTAACGTAAAAGGCAATATGTTAAACATAAATAACGAGAAAACAACAACCAAACGAAACAAAAAGCAAACTTGTATAACTTAATCATAAACGATAACAACAACAACGACAACGTCATCTTCATAACTTTACAAAAAAAAAACAAAACACAAACAAAACAAACCAATATTGTGCAAAACCAGAACTGGAGTCTTGTGTTTCTACTGGGGGGAAAGGAGGGGGGGGGGGGGGGGGCGGGTAATCGGTGAAACCCGACAGATGAGACATTTAAACCACAATCACAAAACACCAATCATCTTCCAAACAGCAATGTTCTAGCAGTGAGGCTGCCACACAAACAGGCGATTGGGGGGCAGTCGGGCGTACAGAGGGCAGACAGACACAGGGGAGAGGGCACGCCAAGCCAGACTAGACCAGGCTAGACCAGGCTAGGCTAGACCAGGCCAGGCTAGAACAGGCCAGGGTAAGGCCTTGTGACAGAGCAGCCAGGTGGGGTAGAACAGGACTCACTAAGGGGTTAAACTGTGCCATCACAGAGGAGAGATCAGCCTGGAGATGAGAAACCATCGAAACAAAATGCAGATCAAACAACTCGATTCACACTGGAAACCACTGACTTAACAAACCACAGTGCTGGTTAAAGTAGATGCTTAAAAAGATTTCAGCCGTGGGCACAAAATGACGACAGTTACACACTTGAAAAGTTTCGCTTGAGCACTTTTACAGAGCACTATCAATAGACCTGTGATTGCACCGCGTTACGAGTACAGGACATGCATAGCTTCCCTATGGACACACCCTCCGAGCAGAGAGTCTGGAACAACGTCAGCCTCAGAAAAGGAAACAGGAAATCTAAGCTTTTTAAAATCAATCGATGGTACTGCTGCTTTGACTCTTTGCTTTCAGGCTTTTGGGTGGGGGTGGGGGTGGGGGAGCTTGGGAGGAGGGGGTGGGGGAGGAGCGTGGGAGGAGGGGGTGGGGGGGTGGGGGAGGGGAATATGCAGAGCGTCACCTCACTCGGGCTATGATTTACATGACAGTAAACCTACAGTACAGCAAACACGCTGAAAGCTGCCGAAAGCTTGGACATCTTTCAAACTCCCGTTCCCCTCCCTTTTCGCCACTACAAACCATTCAGGTGCACAGAATGTGGAATGACCCACCCCTCCCCCACACACACACTCGCCACGTCCTGCCAGAGGCTCCATCCGTGGCCGCTAGAGGCCAGGCGGCGTGATGGCGGCGGCTACAGGATGTCGAAGATGCTGCTGGGAATGTTGTAGCGGTCCGGTAGGACCCGCATCTTCAGGGTGCCGTCGGCGCCACAGGTGAAGATGCGGTTTCCTGGGCGGGTCTCCACCTGCATGACACCGGCGCCGATGTTGCGGAATATGGACTGCTTGGCGTGCTCCATGCTGAAGGAGTGCATGAGACCATGGCCAGCTAGCTTCCATACCTGGGGGAGGGGGGGGGGGGGGGGGGAAGGATTCGTCAACATTCGTCATTTTTGGATCAGCCTAAACTGATGATCCCTCCCCCTGCCTTGCTCAACGACCACGAGAAAAGAATTCCCTGACAGGCACTAAAAAGAGCGACTGACCGAAAGATTCCCAGAAAGGACAGAAAAGGCTGTGCTTAAACCCCGGAACACTGGGAGCACTGGAGGAATCCGGCTGTACAAACTACAGTTCACCCTGTCAGTCAGGATATCCTTCAACCCTGGCTGGCTCTACCCCTCACATGACAGGCCACACCCTCCAGACTCCGGGGCCTTGTCTAGCTGCTAGCCCGGGGTGGGGGGTGGTGGTGGTGGTGGTGGGGGGGGGGGCAGTCACCTTCATGTTGCCCTCCGCAGATCCGGTCACGAAGAAGTCCTCCGAGGCATCCAGGGCCAGAGCCTTGATGGCCGAGTCGTGGGCCTGGAAGGTGTTGAGCAGCTGCCTCTGGCGGATGTCGAACACGCACACGAAGCCCTTCCTGCCCCCGGAGATGAGCAGCTGTTGCTTGGGGGCGTACTGCAGCACCGTCGCCCCGTTCTCATGGCAGGGGAAGGCTAGAGGGGCGGAGACAAACAGGAAGCAAGGTATGAGACAGGGCTGACTGTACCCAGGGCTGTTAGCTGGACGTCAGGGAGAGAGATTCCTCTCTGGGAGGGGCGTCTCACCGTGCACCATGGTGTTGCTAGGTGATACCAGGGTGTCCCACAAGCATACATTTCTACAAAGGAATACACAAAGAACAGCGATGTGCTAAGACTGTTGGTACAGTACTTGCATTCTGAGGTGAGTTTCATGTGTTTGACGGATTGTCGTCAGGGTGTGGGTATATACATGATGGCATGATATGATATAACATGATATAATACTTCTGGGTGTGTGTGTGTGTGTTTGTTGACCTGCTGTCGTTGGACTGGCCGGCCGTGGCGATGAGACTGGAGGACGTGATGAAGGCAAAATCACCACATGCCTTAGAATGGCACTGCCAACTCTGAGAGAGAGAGACAAAGAGAGACAGAGAGAGAGAGGGAGGGAGAGAGAGACAGAGAGGGAGGGAGGCAGAGAGAAAAGGAGACAGAGAGGCAGAGAAACAGAGATAGACAGACAGAGGGAGACAGAGAGAGGGAGGGAAGGAGAGAGGGAGATACAGAGAGAAAGAGACAGACACAGATGGTGTGTAAGTCCAGTACAGTATGTCCAGTGTGAGTGCACTAGTGCTCGTGTGTGTGTGTCTGTGTGTGTAGGTGTGTGTGTGTAGGTGTGTGTAGGTGTGTGTGTGTAGGTGTGTGTGTGTAGGTGTGTGTGTGTGTGTGTAGGTGTGTGTAGGTGTGCGTGTACATACCAGATAGGGTTTCGGATTGGAGGAGGTTTGGTTGACCTGCCAGAGACTGAGGAAGCCTTCACCATCAGCGACTCCACACTGTAGAAACATCCACAAACAGAGATGCTGTATCACTGCAGTAAACAGAATCGCATGTTGTATCAGTGTGTGCAGTATGCAGTGTGTGCAGTATGCAGTGTGTGCAGTATGCAGTGTGTGCAAAATGCAGTGTGTGTGTGCAGGTATGTATGCAGTGTGCGTACAGTATCTGTGCAGTGTCTGCAGTGTGTGTGCTGTGTGTGTGCGCGCGCAGTATGTGTGCAGTGTGTGTGTGCAGGTATGTGTGCAGTGTGTGTACAATATGTGTGCAGTGTCTGCAGTGTGTGTGCTGTGTGTGTGCAGTATGTGTGCAGTGTGTGTGCAGTGTGTGTGCACTGTGTGTGCAGGTATGTGTGCAGTGTGTGTACAGTATGTGTGCAGTGTCTGCAGTGTGTGTGCTGTGTGTGTCTGCAGTATGTGTGCAGTGTGTGTGCAGTGTGTGTGCAGTGTGTGTGTACCTTATTTCCCTGGCAGTTGAAGTAGAGGCGTGTGACCCTGGCGTTGCCTGCTTGTCTGAAGCAGATGAGCTGCTGAGGTCTGTTCCACTCAAACATCCTCACACTGCCGTCCTGAGCCCCCGTCATGTCTGACACAAACACACACAAACGCGAATACACACCGCACACATGCACACACACACACAC
>BROE01000013.1:4402726-4412819 GCA_036571765.1 Plecoglossus altivelis
ACACACACACACACACACACACACACACACACACACACACGTACCATGCACCCACACACACGCACGCACGCATACCCAAACAAACACACCCACCACACACATACACAAGTGCAAACACATGCACACGCACGCACAGACAACCACACACAGACACACACGCACACACAGACACACACGCACATACAGAGTATGCGATCAGTTAGGTCCTTGCTCTGAGGTTCCTCCAGCAGGGTTCAAGCAGGAGGCATGCAGAGCAGTGATTAGGCTCTTACAGTACTGATAGATGGGATGGGATGTCATCCTCTTCACATTGTTCAGGTTCCTTTTCATGATCTGCAACCAACAACAGCAAGACACATTACAGTCTTCCTTCATCACCGCTGCCATTCAAACTCAGTTATCAGACCTCTGATTAGGTCAATGAACCAGGACATCAGGACATGTTATATGTGAGGTCCATAAGCCAGGACATGTATATATGCAAGAATTATGTTTACATACATTTACAAATATGCTCATATGCATGCAGTTTATATACATAAAAATGTACATATATACAGTATATAATATACAGTATATTATAAAGTTTATGCATTCAAATAAAATACAGTTCCTACACACAAATATGTGGATATATACAGTATACAATACACATACAGTAGTGTGCATATATATGACAATATTCATGGTATCTTGTGTGCCTTTGACTCTTGTACTGTGCTGTGTGTGTGTGTGTATGTGTGTGTGTGTGTGGTGTCTGTCTCCTGCCGGTGGCCCCTCTCCTCTCACTATCAGGCGCTGGGGTGGCGCTGGGGTGACGCAGGTCTGCACCTTGGGACAGCCGAGGCTGGGAGCAGGAGGTATCTGTGCTGGTGATAGCCTCCTCGCTCGCCCACACAAGTGCAGACGCTGCTCTATCTCTCCCTCCACAGACTCATCTATGGGGCTGTTGAGTCCCAAGTGCAGTGTTTAGAGGGGAGCTGATAAAAACTATAAATACACCTCTCTCTCTCTCTCTCTCTCTCTCTCCCCCTCTCTCTCTCTCCCCGTCTCTCTCCCTCTCTCTCCCTGTCTCTCTCCCCCTCTCTCTCCTGCTCTGACTGGAAAAGATGTGTGACAAGCATATTTGCACCATGAAACTGAGTTGTTACGCTTCCTTGAGAGAGACTCTCATTGCTTTCTGCTGCTTTTTCCCCCCACAAATCGATGCCTGACTGGAAGAAGCGTGGCTCTAATCCACATCAGCTGGAGCAGCCTTAGCAGAGGTCTGTGTCCCCCTACTGGCCAACACGAGGATGTGCACTCGTCGGACTGACCAGCACCTTAGCGTGTCTAAATGCATGCGCATCCTCGTGGCGTGCGTTTTAAAGGGGTGCAGCGTCAAAAAGAGAGGAGTAATCAACGACAGGAAGACTCGTACCACACTGGCTCCCATGCTGGTCTGCCCGCTGCCCAGCCAGGGCATGGAGGCGGACACGGCCATCTGGGGGGGAGCGAAGGGGGCGCTGCTGGCCTGGGCGATGTTGGTGTGGGACGAGCGGTAGTCGGCGTCATCCGAGCTGCGGGACTCCTTGTCAAAGTCCTCGCCGATCCAGGTGTAGGGCTGAGCCGCCACCAGAGACGACACGTCCACTTCCTGGACGTCGTGCGTGGAAGCCAGCACGATCTCGTTGGTGTTGGCCTGGTGGATGGAGGGGAGGATGAGCAGTAAATAAACCACGATTGGTTCACCTAAGAATGCATGTGATGTGTGTACAGCACTGTGCAAAAGACACAATGTTGTGTTTTTTCGTAAGAAATATAAAAAGCCCAAGACTAAACAAAACCTTCCTCAATACTGCTCTTTTATACTGACTGTGTGTGTGTGTGTGTGTGTGTGTGTGTTTATACATACTGGTCTTACCCTGTTTATAGCAAAGGCCATGATAATATCGGATTCCTTGTGGATGATCTTCGCCTTGCCTCCTGGATATCCCAGATCCGCCTCCACCTGGAAACAAACCATCCCAACATCATCGCTCAGAGCACCCAGGCAGGGGTCCAGACACAGGGGTGAGCAGGCAGGCTTCAGGGGCCCCTCGAGGGGCTCTGCTGCGGGGGAAGGTTAGCCAGTGAGCGAGCCCAGGGTGAGAGACGGAGGGTGACGTGTTAGTGGAGCAGCAGCAGACCCTGAGGCTGTGAGTGGAGGGTGGAGGTTAGCTGAGGTGAGGGGGTGAAGCGGCCCCCGGGAGGGCTGTGATTGGCCAGGAGAACCCAGAGAGAAACCCAGACACACGCGCGAGAGCGAGGAAGAGAGAGTAAGAAAGAGAGAGAGAGTAAGAAAGAGAGAGAGAGTAAGAAAGAGAGAGAGTAAGAAAGAGAGAGAGTAAGAAAGAGAGAGAGAGTAAGAAACTGAGAGAGAGAGAGAGAGAGAGAGAGAGAGTAAGAAAGAAAGAAAGAAAGAGAGAGTAAAAGAGAGAGCGAGAGCGAGGGAGAGAGAGAGAGAGAGGGTCATCTCTCCTCTGGCCACACTGGACAGGACATGCAAACCTTCTCAAATCACTCGCAGAGCGAGTTTCCAATTTTGCGGAAACATGAAACTAGTACGAACCCACAGTCACCCACTAACTACTAGCACACAGAACGACCCAGAGAAGATGGGACTGTTTGTCCCTTCCAGCATGGCAGTGCAGCGACAGGCCCAGACAGGCAGGCAGGCCGTGGGGTAGGTAGCAGGTATACTACCTTGCCGGATCTCAAAGCTCCTGCTATGTAGTTTGGATTGAGATGGTCCATATGGTTGTCTACAGACTACACAACACAATACGTACAGCACACACAAACACGCCACAAAAACACGTGCACAAACAGAAAGACACAACGTGAGATGGGGGGGGGGGGGGGGAGGAGGAAATGAACAGGGTTGTCGGGCCGTAAACACGGTCGATGACAGTGCCAAACCAGACCACTTCTCTGCCAAAGTGACCGTGTCAGGACTGCAGTGATCAGCCAGCTGTCAACGTGAATGTGCCAACATACGAACTACTTACCTTCATCATCCAGAAGACTAGAAGTTTATTTCAACGGTTTGGACTCAAATCTTTTTTTTCTTTTTCTTTTTTGGTGTGGTCTTGATAAGACAGAACTAAAGTCTGCAGTCTTAATTCAATCAGAGAGGAACTAATGTAACGTCTGTGTGGCAGGCTGTGGTCTGGAGATATGATAATGAGGCCAAATTGTAAGCTATTATCAATCACAGAAGTTCAGTGTATTCTGTAACGGCAAAACAATAATAAAAGTGTGTGTGTGTTTGTGTGTGTGCGCTGCAAGGGAACTTGAGGCCAAGGGCAAGTGTGTGCCAATCACCTTCAACTAAGTTCAGGAGAACACGTGGTGTGTTGTGGTGTTGTGGAAGAACAGAAATGATAATTATCACACAGTACCAGCAGACCCAGTTCTACACAGTACCAGCAGAACCAGTTCTACACAGTACCTGCAGGCCCAGTTCCTACACAGTACCTGCAGACCCAGTTCCTACACAGTACCAGCAGAACCAGTTCTACACAGTACCTGCAGACCCAGTTCTACACAATACCTGCAGACCCAGTTCTACACAATACCTGCAGGCCCAGTTCTACACAATACCTGCAGAACCAGTTCCTACACCAGGGTTCTGTCCTCCAGCCTACCTCGCTCTGCTTCCTCTTCTTGGTGAAGATGTAGCGGATCAGAGTCTCCTGCAGAATGTCCTGCTTCACCAGGTAGTGCCACAGACGCCTCGCGGGGAACGACACATGGTTCTTGTTCCTGCAAACACACATGCACACACAGTGCATAGCACACACAGCTCAGTGGCAGACATGGGTCTGAGCAGGTGACCCTACAGCATTACGGACAGAGGAGGGGAGGAAGAGAGTGGAGGAGGAAGAGAGAGGAAGAGGAAGAGAGTGGAAGAGGAAGAGAGAGGAGGAGGAAGAGAGAGGAGGAGGAAGAGAGAGGAAGAGGAAGAGAGTGGAGGAGGAAGAGAGTGGAGGAGGAAGAGAGAGGAGGAGGAAGAGAGAGGAAGAGGAAGAGAGAGGAAGAGGAGAAGACGTAACAACTGAATACCTTAGTGTTTCTAGTAAGTGTTTCTAAGTGTTTTTGGCCATTGATATCCAGTTCAAATATATGTATATATGTGTGTGTATTGTGAACGTGTGTGTAATGTGTGTGTGCTCACTTGAATGGTGTGTTGTCAGGCTTGAGTGTGTGTAATGTATACATGTGAGTGTGATGTATACGAGTGTGTGTACTGTATAATGTGTGTGAGTGTAATGTGTGTGTAATGTGTGAGTGTGTGTAATGTGTGTGCGTGTGTGTGTGTAATGTGTGTGTGTAATGTGAGTGTGTAAGGTGTGTGTGTAAGGTGTGTGTGCTCACTTGAAGGGTGTGTTGTCAGGTTCGAGCATGGCCTTGTGTCTGAGGATGGCTGGGCCACCCCCAGCGCTCAGGTCAGTGGGGTACGTGTTGATGTAGTTGGGCGGGGGGCCGTCAAACTTGTTCATCCTCTCCAGCATGAGCTGCTCCCAGTTCTCCAGGGTCTTCAGGACGGAGTTACTCAGAGGAGACGTCACTGGCAGGTCTGACGTGCACACACACACACACACACACACACACACACACGCACACATCCCACACAACACACCCACACACCGAGATGAGTCTTCAGTTCATCTCAATTCTTGGGGAGGTTGTATGTGTGTGTGTGTGTGTGTGTGTATGTGTGTGTGTGTGTGTATGTGTGAGTGTGTGTGAGTATGTTTGTGTGTGGTACCTGCAAAGTCGAGGCCGGTGAGGGGGAGGAATGTCTTGACGTTGTTCAGAGCCAGTTTCACCATCACTAGACGAATCAGAGACCAGCTGTAGGGCAGGGTGTGAGGTAACATGATCAGAACAGGAAATGACTTTACTAACCATTAAGACGCAGTAAACGGCCATAAAAATCATTTTTTATACAAATGAGGGGTATATTATCAGAACAGGAGGAGGAAACAGCAAGTCCCTCTGGGTCGGGGGGTCAGGGAGGTCAGGGGTCAGTCCCACCTGTAGGAGTTGGGGTCCGAGTGTTCGGTCATCTGGGTGTCAGACAAGAAGGCGTCATCATCATCCAAATCATCCTCAGCACCGCTCTCGTCCGAGTCGTACAGAGCACCACTGTCTGACAGAGGCAGGAAGGGCTGAGGGAGGGAGAGGAAGAAGGAGGGAGAGAGAGGGAGGGAGGCAAGAGAATAGGGAGGGAGAAGGAGGGAGCGGAAGAGGGAGAAGGAGGGAGGGAGGCAAGAGCAGGAGAAGATGGAGGGGGGAGAAAAGGAGGGAGGGAGAGAAGACAGAGGGAGAGGGAGGGAGAAGAGGGAGGGAGGGAAGACAGAGGGAGAGGGAGGAGAAGGAGGGAGAGAAGAAGACAGAGGGGATTGAGGGAGAGAGAGAGAGGGAGGGGAGGGAAGACCAGTGGGAGAGGGAGAGAGAGAGAGGGAGGGAGGAAGAACAGAGGAGAGGGAGAAGGAGGGCAGTAGAGAAGACAGAAGTGGGAGGGAGAGAAGAAGAGGGAGGGAGGAAGACAGAAGGAGAGGGGAGAGAGAGAGGGAGGGCAGAGGGAAGACAGAAGGGACGAGGCGAGAAGAGGCAGAGGAAGCACAGACGGAGAGGGAGAGGAGAGAGAGGAGGGAGGGAAGACAGAGGGAGAGGGAGAGAGAGAGAGGGAGGGAGGGAAGACAGAGGGAGAGGGAGAGAGAGAGAGGGAGGGAGGGAAAGAGGAAGGAAAGGAGATCAGATGGAAGAGAGGGAGAAAGGTCAGAACATTAGATTAGCCTTTAGCTTCAGCTGAACAGCTCTACAGAGTCCCATGTGCCAGTCAGGATATAAACCCTGGCTGGAGGAAGGGTGTTCTACCTTCGCCACAAAGTAATCCCACATGCTCAGCTCAGGGGGGATGAACTTCTCCCTGTAGGTGGGCCTCTCCGGAGGGACGGGCGGGGGCGTGGCCGGGGTCTCCTTCACCGGACGCCCAGGGACCAGCATCCGCATGTTGAACCTGCGGCGGTGCCGGTCCACATCCTCTGCCGGGGGCGGGGGGGGCACGGCTGGGGGGACGGGACGGAGGGGGGCGGAGTTTGAGTCAGAGGAAAGCAGGGTTGGAGAAGTAAACCAGTTTAAATAGAGGAGTCCAGAGACAAGGAGTGGATGTTTCGGAGGATGTTAAAGCTATTGAGTACTCAGACAGTAGTGTCTCAGAGACATACTGTGCAAACACACACACACACACACACACACACACACACACATACACACACAACACACAAGGAGGCGGCACAACACACCACAACACACCACACACACACACAAGGAGGCGCAAACACACACACACACACACACACACGCACAAGGAGGCGCAAAACACACACACACACACACACGCACAAGGAGGCGCAAACACACGCACACACAGAGGAAAAAAACCAGGCAACATAACAAACATGGAGGCACACACATGGTTGTACACAAACCTGCACTGTTCTCCTGGATGATCTCAGGTACCACTGAGGCCAACCAGACAAATGAGACACAACACAGACCAGACGTTAGACGCAGACTATCCACACACGCACACACACACACACACACACACACACACACACTGTAGACTACACAACACAGACAACCACCACATCACACCACCGTTTCACCTAAACACTTAGACATACCGTTGAAATGCACTAATAAAAACATAAAGAAATTAACTATGGATGTATCGACATGGTCTGATAAGAACATCGTTGCCTCAGTAAGAACGTGAAGTGTTTGCTGAAGCCTTTGAATTGTCTAGTTATTTATTTTCTCTGTGCATCTATAGTCCTCTTATCTTGAAAAAGTGTGTCAGTGTGTGTGTCCGAAAAGGGAATGGAATTAACATTTAGAAGACTGATTCCTATCGACGTGTTGGCATTTAGGTCTCCTCTGCTCATCCTATCCTGTGAAGTCCTTTAAACACACAGCTCTATCTACACATCACACACACAGATCTGACTGTCCGCCCATCTCCTCCTCCCTGCCCCTCCTCCTCCACCATGCCTTCCCGTCCTCCACCTCCTCCCTCTGCTCCTCCACCCTCCTTCTCCTCCCTCTCTCCTCCACCCTGCCTCTCCCCCTCCACCCTGCCTCTCCTCCTCCACCCTCCTTCTCCTCCTCCACAATCCTTCTCCTCCCACTCCACCCTCCCTGCCACCCCTCCTCCTCCACCCTCCCTCTCCTCCTCCTCCACCCTGCCACCCCTCCTCCTCCTTCACCCTGCCTGTCCTGAGTACCGCAGGCTGCTCACAGAGGAAGATTAATGATGCGTAGACACAGAGTGTGTGAGAGCCAGGTGCTCGTCTCACAGTCTGCTCGCCACCCCAGTTACAGCCCCGATCCTGCGCTGCAACTAGGACTCCCTCCCCAGAACGCTCCAGAATCTCTTTCCCTCGAGGGCAGCATCCTCACACCTCTCACGTCCAGGGGGATGGGGAAGGAGGGGGGGCGGGCGCAACAACACCGCTATACTCACTCGTCGGCTGTGACACGGTGACACAAGCTACCTGAGAGCTACACACAGTCTAGGGGTGACGGCAGCACGCTCTGTCTGGCCACAGCAGCTAGAGGACAGGGCAGGACAGGGGAGAGTGTACCTGGTTTAGAATCAGAGTCTGAGGCAGCACCAGCTGCAGGCTCAGGGGACGGCTCTGCAGGGGACTCTGCTGGCTTGACCGCTGCTCCGGTCACACACACACGCGCATACGCCCACGCACGCACGCGAGCGCGCACACACACACACGCACGTGCACACATGTACACGCATTCACACACACACATACACAACACCACATGAGATGGGCGGGCAGACCACACGATGCACAGTAAACATATGTACAGTATGTATTTTATATATGCTTTTTGTATCGATGCATTGGGCGTTTTCATGCTTTGTTGGCTAGGACACAATGGTAGACAGAAAAGGCGAGAGGGAGAGATGGAGAGAGGAAGACATGCAGTAGAAAAGCTCCGGATGGGATTGAACCCAGGCTGCTGCTGTGAGGCTTCAGTATGTGATTCATGTACCTGCTGAGCCCAATACTGATTCCATGCAGTGAAAACACACACACCTGTAATGCCACACTCATGGGATGAGAGGAAATGAGACAAAAAGGAAACCGTTGCAGCGGACAGACAGACAGCCCTGATCCCTGCTCACCACACGAAGGAAGGATACCCACCCCTGTGTTGCACTGCAAACCAGCACTGCAATCGAGCACTGCAAACCAGCACTGCAATCGAGCACTGCAATCGAGCACTGCAATTGAACATTGCAAACCAGCACTTAAGATTCTGCACCAAGATTCTGCAACCAAACACGGTTACTCACTGCTGTCATGGGGTGATGGGGCCACCCCGACTCCCCCTGGACCAGGGGGGCCAGGAGGTCTCTGAGGGGGTCTGTGAGGGGGTCTGTGAGGGGGCTGGGTGACAGTGACTGTGGGCGGAGCTTCATCCTGCTCAGGCCTCTCCGCCCCCTGATGGTCGTCAGGTGAGGCTGGCATGAAGTCTGCTGTCACAGAGCACAGCACAGCCTGATACAGGCCAGTCTCTACACACAGGTCAGTCTCCACACAGGCCAGTCTCTATACAGACCAGTCTCAACACTGATCAGTCTCCACAAAGGTCAGTCTTCACACAGGCCAGTCTCTACACAGGCCAGTCTCTACACAGGTCAGTCTCCCCACAGGCCAGTCTTCACACTGATCAGTCTCCACACAAGCCAGTCTTCACACAGGCCAGTCTCCACACAGGCCAGTCTTCACACAGGCCAGTCTCAACACTGATCACAGAACAGTCTTCCGAGCGTGTGACGAGGTCAGAGATACCTGACCCTTAGACACGACACATGAAGAAGGACAGGTAGAGAGCGGAAGAGAGGAGAGCACCGAAGTAGAGACATGAGAAGGCGAGACCCAGAAGAGAGAAGAGAGGGTGGGGTGGGTCAGAGAGGGCGTGTTCTACCTGGAGCTACTTCAGGACGTTTGGGCTTGATGATGACCTTGGCCCCGCCCCCAAAGACAGCGGCCCACATGCGGTTGTTGAGGGGGTGCGCGGCCAAGCGGAACAGCTCGTTGCCAGAGTGGGTCCCCAGGCCGTGGATGAGCAGGGACAGATACACGGCCACCACTGCCTCACACAGCAACACGTTCAGCCGGGGCTGGTCCAGCTCTCTGGCAGACTGAACCAGCGAGATCAGAGACGACACGCCTGCACACACAAGAAATACAAATAATTTCATCAAAAAACATTTTTTTTTAATTTTTTTTGAAAGGAAGTCATTCGATTTTTTTTTGCAAGGAAGTAATACCATTCAATTCATATGAGTAAAATAAGAATGATTTTTGTTTGTTGTTGAAAGGAGGTTCTTTCATTTTTTTCCCCAAAAAAGATTATATATTTTCTGAGAACTGAATATGATTTAAAAGTGATTTGACATAAGTGTGTTGAGAAAGCGTGATGTTCCTATGTCCTTCTGTTCCCCCCCTAAAGGCTACTGTGCTCTCACTACTGAACACCATCTGCTTCTCTTTTCTCCTCTCCCCTTCTCTCTTCTCCTCTCCTCTCCTTTCCTCTCTTCTCTTCTCCTCTCCTCTCCCCTCCTCTCTCCTCTCCTCTTCTCTCTTCTCCTTTCTTCTCTCCTCTCTTCTCCTTTCTTCTCTCCTCTCCTCTCTTCTCTCCTCTCTTTTCATCTTCTCCCCCCCCCTCATGGAGGCATTGTGTGTGTGTGTGTTACCCGGCCACTGTGAGGGGGCGGAGCTGGGTGTGGCATGCTCCTCGATGCTTTCAGTGCGCAGTCTCCTCCTCTCGCTGAGCAGCAGTCCCTGGTACACCATCCCTGTGAACTGGTTGGCCTCCGCCTGACTGCTGCAAGGCATCATGGGAAAGTGAGTACATGTCAGTGGCTGAGGGGGTCGGGGATAGACGGTAAGACACCGGTAAAACACCGGTAAGGCACCGGTAAGGCACCGGTAAGGCACCGGTAAGGCACCGGTAAGGCACCGGTAAG
>BROE01000013.1:4413239-4431430 GCA_036571765.1 Plecoglossus altivelis
AAAGAGAGAGATATAGCCGGTAAAGACAGCGGTAAAGACAGACAAAGCCTGCAAGATAACTACTTAGAGAGAGTATGCATGCATGCGTGTGCGCTCTTACCTGTAGCTATGGCTGTCACACAAGGCTTGGTAGATGCAGGCAGATAGAGAGGCAGCCAGGGTGTGTAGAGCAATCACCTGAAGCAACCAGAAAGCAACACGTCACAGTCAGAACAGCTCCCAGAACAGTTCATGGTGGCAGGCTGTGCTTCTTCCAAGAGCCTCATCCTGTCGTCCATAAGGTCCGGGTGGGGCGGCAGGTCCATGAGGGTGATGGTGTGGAGGATGTCATGGATGTGGTTGCTGAGGTGCAGGACGGGGTTGGCGATGACGGTCTTGGTGGGGGCGATGCTGGCTGACAGCAGGGGGAGGGTGGTGGGCAGGGGCAGGGGAGACTGCAGCTGTTTCACGGTGGTCTCCTGAGCGCCACAGCAGCAAAAACACAACATTTTAGGATGAATACAAAAGTATCAATTGGGATTTGTTTCCTCTTCTATCTAAAGTGTTGTTCTACAAACATCATAGATGTTCTGTTCTGTTCTGTCCTGTTCAATAGCGAAGCTGATGAATAACAGAGTAACCGTTGACCAGACGAAGCCCTCGTTCTAAACGTAAAAAGAAATAAAAACTATTCACTTGGTTGAAACCTACAGCCATCGCCACCCTTAACTGGGAACACAACATTCAGTTTCTGAATCATAACAAAGATTAAAAGAACTAAATAAAAACCCTTCTCTTCCAGCTCCTGACTCGCAGCAGCTTGGTGGGACTGACCTCCACGCGCTCCCAGTGAGTGAGAGACCCCCCCAACCACACTGCTTCAACCAGATGTCTGAAGACGTATCCCCTGCATGTGTGTGTGTGTGTGTGTGTGTACCTGCTGGCTCTCCTGCAGCAGGAAGATGAGCTCCATGCGTACGGAGGTGACCCCTCCTCCCTTGGCCCCGTGCAGGCTGCAGTAGGACAGGAACACCCTCAGCAGCGCCTGGTTCTTCCTCAGCCACGCCTTGCGGCGCTCCGCGTGCAGCTGCTTGGTCTGCAGGCGACGGCGCTCCAGCTGGTGGCGCTCGTACGCCCCCGTCTCTGTGCGCTCGTCCTCCTGGAAGTCTCCTTCCCCCTCCCCCCATTTCTCCACCTCCTTCGCTTCCTCTTTCCCCTCCACCTGTGTGTGTGTGTGTGTGTGTGTGTGTGGGAGGGGGGGGGTGTTGGAGAGCAGGGTTATCGATCACAAGGCTTTTTGACAGCGGAAATGACGACGCTAGCTAATGCTTGTCTATGCTGCAAACATGCCCTGTCACATTCAAGTACAAACATATTAGTGATGAGCTTGCTTAAGTTGAACTACATTTAGCTACCAGTGCTGTGAACACAATTTCACTTGATGACATTTCTTCAAATAATACGTAGTTTACTTAAAATGTGCCGTTTCCACCCGAAAGTCCATTTGTAATGTAAAGCTCCGTGAGACGTGAGGGTTTGGTGTCTCCGACCGTACCTTGTAGTTACAGATCCTGTGCATGGCTCCGATCTCCTTCTCCAGCCAGCTGTACAGCTGGAAGCGCAGCTTGCCTCCGTCCACCTCGAAGCCTGTGGCTAGCGTCCGGAGCTCAGTCATCAGGATCTTCAGACACGCCCGGAACTTCAGCTGCTCTGCTATCACGTCCACCTCCGACTCACCCTGTCGACGTCCGCGCAAAAACCCCCCCCGCTTCTGTCAAACTCGCCGATGGAACGCTTAACACAAACAAGGGCGTTTAAACGCCCGACTTTTGATATATTCCTCTTTCAAACCGCTCCTACCAAAACCCTGTAAAGTGACATTGTCTATCGACAGGCCCTTTGTTGTATCGAGTGGCATGAGTTAGGGTTAGAGACCTACCCCCGAGCGAGACCTACCTGAGACTCTTCTCTCTGCATCCGGGGTCTCTCCCCCCCTGACACCTCCTCCGCCTTGCCCTCGCTCTCTGGCTCCCCCATCGTAAGACCTTCATCGTCCTCGTCTTCGTCCCCCTTGTCCTCTCCCCAGTCCAGCTGCAGCCCATCATCCTCCAGCTTCACCAGGGGTTGACTCCAGTCCAGGGTGGCAGAGCTCTCCTCTCCCCAGGCCGGGGTAGGGGCAGCTGGGGGAGGAGCGCCCCAGTCCATCCCTCCCTGGTTCCCATTCTCCAGGGGCTGTCTGGAGCTCACGTTGGCCATGGATGGGCCTTTGCTCAGGGACGAAGAGCCTGACTTCTTGGTGACCTTAGGGATCTTGGAGAGCACCTCCAGGGCTAGCACCGGACAGCCCACCTACGGAGTCATCGGACAGGACGACGGGTTACGGTGACGGGAAGCAAAGCACACGTAACCACAGAGAGTCTCCCGCCTGCGCGCTCACACCCACTCGGGCCTCACCTTGAAGTGCGCGTTGGCGGTGGTGAAGAAGAGCTTCCGCTCGATGAGGTTGATCTCGTCCGCGCTGCTCTTCTCCGACGTGAGGCCTGCGCTAGCCGGGGTGCCGTTGGGCTGGCCGTAGTGGCGCCGGATGATCAGGGGGTGTGTCCTCAGGTAGTTATAGAAACTAAATACCACCGGGTTGCAGGATCGTACCATTGTATCTGAGGGGAGTTTGGTTAAAACATTTAGTTTTACATAATTATATGTATTTTTGGGCCTATTTATGTTTTATTCAACAGGTTTTGAAGTGAAGGGTGACTAGAAAGGCAGGCAGAGACAGCGAGAGAGGAAGTAACATACAGAACCAGGTTTTTACCACCAAAAAACAAGGTTTGACTTTATTGGAACAGGTGGGTTCTCCTCACCGGGGTTCTCCTCGTCCTCTTTGGGGATACGCTCGAGCAGCGTGTCCAGAGCTTTGGTGAAGTCCTTCATGATCCAGAAGGCTATGCTCCGCAGGAAGGGGTCAGGGTGGAGTCTGGTGCAGTGGTACCCGCCGCCGTCTCTGTTACAGCCCAGGACCTTCTCAAACAGGATGCCCTGGCAGGTGGACGAGCTCTCGTAGTCGGCCTCGTACAGACGGGCCACCACCATGGCCAGCTGGATGTCCTCCATCTTCTCCAGCAGCACCTAGACCACCAGAGACACGGTCAGGAGGCCACCTTCCCTGTCACCGCCACAGTGTCAGCTAAACTGTCAGGTACGTTGAGGAAGACACTGAGCTTGAAATCTTGCCTCTGTGAAATGCACTTTACCGCTCAGAACTGAACGTACTGTTGTGGTTCTAACGATGCAGAGGCTAAATTGGCTAAATTGGCAGAAGCAATTGCAATTACTTTGCAAAACGTTTCCACCTGCAAGACTATCCTCCGTCGCTTGCAGTGTTACTTCCATTCTCCACGGTAGTAACCCCTGGTCTCTTCCTATCAGTGTGTTATGACTGACGTTTGGCAGACTCGGGCCAAGGTAAACGAAGTAGTCCTTTTACGCAGTTCAGTACCACTGCTATCTCTGACGTTTAGGCTAAGTCTTCTCCTATGCTATAGCTGGCTCACAGACACGCACGCACACGCGCGCTCACACACACACACACACGAACACACACGCATGCACATACACACACACACACGCACACACACGTGCACACACACATGCACACACGCGTACGAACACACACACGTACAAACACACACACACACACATACACACACACACCTCCATGGCATCTTTGAGGGAGCCAGCCAACAGGAAGAAGGCAGCAGACTGTTCAAAGCGCTGCTTGCCCAGAAGAGAGAAGGCGTTCTTCAGGGCAGCCTTCCGCCAGCGGTCCTCCTTGAAGTTGTTCTTGAAGAAAGTGGTCATCTTCTCATCATGCTGGGATCTGGGAGAGACACGTCCACGCCACAGTGTGACTGCGTAACTAATGTGTAACTGTGCGTTACTACAGTGTGACTGTGTTACTAATGTGTAACTGTGCGTTGCTACAGTATGACTGTGCATTGCTACAGTATGACTGTGCATTGCTACAGTATGACTGTGCTTTGCTATAGTATGACTGTGCGTTGCTACAATATGACTGTGCGTTGCTACAGTGTAACTGTGCGTTGCTACAGTATGGTAGTTAAGGTTGGTTTAGGTGTTAGGTGTTTCTACCTGAACAGGCCCCAGAGCACTGCCTTCTTCTTCATGGCCAGGAAGAACAGAGCAGCATCTAACGGGTCGTTGTTCCTCTGGAACGCAGCTTTGCCCACCTGAACACACACATTACACACACACACATTACACACACACAGTACACACACAGTACACACACAGTACACACACAGTACACACACACACAGTACTGTGACGTGTGCAGCAGTGGGAAAGGTTGCAAGACATAGATGCATTCCTGAGAGGGTCCGGCAGGTTGTGTGGGGAGAGGGAGAGGGTCCGGCAGGTTGTGTGGGGAGAGGGAGAGGGTCTGGCAGGTTGTGTGGGGAGAGGGAGAGGGTCTGGCAGGTTGCGTGGGGAGAGGGAGAGGGTCTGGCAGGTTGTGTGGGGAGAGGGTCTGGCAGGTTGTGTGGGGAGAGGGTCCGGCATGTTGTGTGGGGAGAGGGAGAGGGTCTGGCAGGTTGCGTGGGGAGAGGGACAGGGTCCGACAGCTTACCTTCTCCACCATCTTGCGGAGGGTGTTGATGTTACGTATCCACCAGCCCACCCCGACCGCCCTGAGCTCAGACCACTGGGGGTCTCCTCGCTGCATGGCCGGGATCATGTTCAGCATCTCCTCCTCTGCCTCGGAGTGGAAGGCCCAGGCAAAGTGACATGTTGACAGGCCTGGGACACACACACACACGCAAAGAAGTTACCCAACTGAAACCACACACATACAGCAGCAGCTCAACTCAAGGTCGACAAAAAAAAGATTTGTGCTGCGTAGCAATGAAATGACCCAATTATAGACCCCAATTATTGACCTCAATCATCGACCCCTAATGACTCTATTCTATCCACTGCAGCTCTTATGTGATACTCGACATTTGATGAAGTAGATGAAGCAAACTCGTGTGTGTGTGTGTGTGTGTGTGAGTGTGTGTGTGTGTGAGTGAGTGTGTGTGTGTGTGTGTGTGTGTGTGTGTGTGCTCGCCCCACCTTGGTGCAGCAGCTGCATGCGATACAGCGGAGGCAGAGAGGTGAGCAGGCAGGTGTGCAGGCGCATGGCTAGCAGGTACCTCAGCCCACACTCATCTAGGGCCTCGCCCCCTGCAGAGAGAGAGAGAGAGAGAGAAGAGAGAGAGGGGAAGCAATCGAGAGAGAGCAAGAGAGCGATCGAGAGAGAAGGAGACAGCGAGAGCGATCGAGAAAGAGCGATCGAGAGAGAGGGAGAGAGCCAGAGAGAGCGATCGAGAGAGAGCGATGGAGAGAGAGGGAGAGAGACAGACAGAGAGAGAGAGCCCACATGTTAGAACATAGCCCCCTTGGGCCCAGTGCTGTGTCAGGACGCAGGTCCAGACAGTCCTGCTCTGATGTCCCTGAACCTGGCCGCCTCCCTCCATGCTTACTCTGCCACGGAACGCTCTGTTCACTCCTGGTCTCCACTTCCTCCCAAGAGACTAAATAAACACGATTGAAACTGAAGGTAGAGAGACACAGATAACTATGAAGTGTTCAAAGTGGCTTGTGTGCGCGCGTGTGTGTGTGAGCTTGTGTGTGTGTGTGTGTGTGTGTGTGACAGCTAGTGTGCATGTGTGTGTGTGTGTGACAGCTAGTGTGTGTGTGTGTGTGTGTGTGTGACAGCTAGTGTGTGTGTGTGTGTGTGTGTGTGTGCTTCTGATTCGTTGTTTGGGATGGCTGGTGAAAGCAGCCGTAAACCAAACTTACAATCAAGTTTCAGACACGATTAGATTTTATTTCTAGAAACGTTTCATTCAACGTTTTATTTTTATAGAAACAGCCTTCAGTAGGGTCAGGGACAGTCAGGCTTGTCTTATGTACCCTGAATAAGATGGCCAGACTGAAGCCAGCAAACACACATGCAAACACATACGCTCATAAACATACACCTCTACATACGAACTGTCTCACCAGCCTCTCACCTGTGTACTGCTGTCAGCCTCTTACCTGTCAGCCTCTCACCTGTCAGCCTCTCACCTGTGTACTGCTGTCAGCCTCTCACCTGTCAGCCCCTCACCCCTCAGCCTCTCACCTGTGTACTGCTGTCAGCCTCTCACCTGTCAGTCTCTCACCTGTCAGCCTCTCACCTGTCAGCCTCTCACCTGTCAGTCTCTCACCTGTCAGCCTCTCACCTGTCAGCCTCTCACCTGTGTAGTGCTGTCAGCTTCTCACCTGTGTACTGCTTGTCAGTGGAGCTGCTGACCTCAGCGCTGGTGGTGGCCACCGTGTCAGCCAGGGCCACCAGGAACATCTGCTCCAGTCTGGTCAGACCAGGGAGGCTGGAGTGCATCAGGTGACTGGACAGCACCTGAGCGGGTGAGGACAGAGGCAGGACGGAGGTAGGATAGAGGCAGGATGGAAGATGGAGATGAGATGGAGGCAGGACAGAGGCAGTATGGAGGTAGGATAGAGGCAGGATGGAGGAAGGACAGAGGCAGGACGGAGGTAGAATAGAGGTAGGATAGAGGATGGAGATGGAGGTAGAATAGAGGTAGGATAGAGGATGGAGATGGAGGTAGAATAGAGGCAGGATAGAGGATGGAGATGGAGGTAGGATAGAGGCAGGATGGAAGATGGAGATGAGATGGAGGCAGGACAGAGGCAGGATGGAGGTAGGATAGAGGCAGGATAGAGGATGGAAATGGAGGTAGAATAGAGGCAGGATAGAGGATGGAGATGGAGGTAGGATAGAGGCAGGATGGAGGATGGAGATGAGATGGAGGTAGGATAGAGGCAGGATGGAGGATGGAGATGAGATGGAGGTAGGACAGAGGCAGGATGGAGACAGGACAGAGTTTTCATTTAATACTCATAACATCATCATAACTCGTAACAGTGAATACTTCTAACCAGAGCGACGTACAGAGAGGAATTTGAACCTGCAGTCAAAAACTCTAACCCCACCCTCCTCCTCCTCCTGGGTGTGGAGGTTGCAGCATGACCTGCAGCTGTGGAGGAGGGGGTAGGTGAGGGGGCGGTGTACCTGGGCGTGCTCCGGTCCAAAGTAGGTGGGGCCGTACTGAGATAGGTTGATGACCCGAGACTTCTTCTCCACCTTCTCCGTGGCAAAGCTCACAAAGTCATCCGTGGTTACTGCTTGCACCTGGGGAAGGGAGGAGGGGTGGTGATGGTGGGTATTCTCTAAAGGTATTTTTTCAGACAGTTTCTGAGTTTGACAGTTTCAAGTGAAGTGTGATAGGAAAGCTAGGGAGAGAGAGACAGACAAAAAGCAAGAGAGAGAGAGAGAGAGAGGGAGGCAGAGAGAGAGACAGAGAGAGACAGAGGGAGACAGAAAGAGACAGAAAGAGAGACAAAGAAAGACAGAGAAAGAGGGAGACAGAGGGAGAGACAGATAGAGAGAGACAGAGGAAGACAGAAAGAGAGAGACATGGAGAGAGAGAGAAAGAGGGAGACAGAGGGAGAGACAGAGAGAGAAAGACAGAGAGAGAGAAAGACAGAGAGAGAGCAAAGACATGCAGCAAATGGTCAAGGCCGGGCCACCGCAAGCGTACCTGGAACAGATCCGAATACTGGTCCTCCGCGCTGGTCTGAGGCCCCTCCCCTTCCATGCCGGCCTTGGCCACCTCATCCCCGCCCTTGTAGGAGGTGTCCAGGTCAGCCGACAGCAGGGCGTACAGGGGCAGTGGGGGGATGGAGTTGATCTCGGTGTAGTCTCTCCCCCCGTCTCTCCCGGCTAGTATGGTGTCCTTGGCTGTGCTGCCGCTCACGCTGATGGTCCTAGACAGGTGCCTCCTGGCCCCGCCCTCGCCCGCCTCCACGTCCCTCACCACGGCAACCTCTCCGGCGATGCACTTCACCAGGTGAGACAGGATTGCCTGAGGAAGAGGAGGGTGGATGGATGGAGGGATGGATAGATGATGAGAGGTTGGATGGATGATGGAAGGATGGATGATAGAAGGTTGGATGGATGAATTAGGAATGGATGGATTGATGATGGAGGGACGGATGGATGGAGGGATGAATGAAATGGGTCAATTAAAGATTACAATACATTCAGATGACAGACTTGCATGTGTAAGAAAGAAGCACACCCCCCCCCCCCCCCCCCCCCCCCCCCCCCNCCACCCCCTCACCCACCACCCACACCCACCCACCTCCCACACACACCCTCCACACCCACCTTGGCACGGCGCACTTTCCCCAGGTCCATGAGCTCCAGCAGCTGGGTAGGATGGTACTGTGGCAGGGTGGGCGACAGGGAGTGTGCCGCCTCAAACAGCCCCCCCTCCTGCAGCCCCGCGGGGGCCCTGAGCGCCTCATCCACCGCCGTGTTCCCCTCGAACACGCTCTTGGACCGGGCCCTCCCTTCTACCGGCGCCACCCCCCCGGCGATGTTGTCGGCGGACGATGAACTCATGCCCTCTCCCTCGCCCGGCTTCCTGTCCTGCCGCCACTGGGCGTAAACATGCATCTCGCAGTCCATCCCCACCACCAGGATGCCGTCCCTCACCCAAGACAGGGACACCGGCAGGGACGGGGTCCCATCCACCGAGGACAGCAGGTCCACAGACCTGAGCAGGATCCAGCGGGAGCGGATGCCCTGCTTGATGCTGCCCCCTAGGGGCAGCGTGATGACGGCCACGCCGTCCTTGCCGGAGGTCTGCTCGTTCACCACGCCGGAGATGCGTCCGTACATGAGGATGTTGGAGCCCACGCCCACCGTGAGGATGTGAGAGCCGTCCTCCTTGGACAGCCAGTCCAGGTGGACGTAGTGTTTGATGTTGGGGGAGCGGTGGTCCCTGCTCATGTAGAGGTCAGACCTAAGGACAGAGGGGGAGATAAGCTGGTGGAGACTGACACACACACTGACACACACACTGATACACACACTGACACACACACACTGACACGCATACAGACACCAACACAGACACAACCAACCAATCACGGCGTCGAGACAGATGCCGTATGTTCTCACACCTGCTGTAGACGAACAGGTTGGAGTCGACACTGACGCGGGGGTCCAGGGTGGAGGTGGGTCTAGTGAAGTCATCCAGGTGGAGGGTCTGTTCTAACACCCACTCTGACCCACCAGTGGACTCACACTCATAGATGGACACGTGCATGGAGAAGTCTGTTCCAGAACCCTGTGGCTGCCAGGACACAGCGTCAAACAATACTCACTCTCTTCTTTTACATCTTCAATCAAATATGATTGTTAGATGGCAGCGTGTTCACGAATGTAGATCCATTATCAAAGCAGTAAACTATGAGGGTGTGGATTATTGGTATTTATTCTATAAATGTAAACATATATTTACATAACCAGTGAAAGGTTTGGACACACCCTCCGATTTAAATAAATGGGACAAGGTGTCCAAACGTTTGACTGGTAGTGTATGTAAATGTGTGTATGTATATACAGTATATAGATAGATGCATATCCAGCTCTAGGCAGGTGTCCTAGCCTACCTGTCCAGGACGCGGCTGTTTGAAGGAGACGGCCAGACGGCCGGTGTAGGAGCAGGACACAGCGACAGGCCGCCCGGACACGCACACTGAGCTGCTGTTGTCCTCCTCCTCGTTCAGCAGTGCCCAGGGCTCCCAGCGGTACGCCCGCCCCTCCGCCTGCCCCTCCTCGCCCTCCACCCCGCAGCGCCAGAAGCGCACGTGCGAGTCGGAGCAGGTGGTGACGATCAGGTAGGGCGCCAGGCACACCGGGTAGATGGAGGAGGAGCTGAGGTGACCTGAAGAGAGAGAGACAAAGAGAGAGAGAAAGAGAGAGAGGCAAGGAGAGAGAGAGACAAAGAAACGGAGGGCAAAGAGAGAGAAAGGCAAAGAGTGAGAGGCAGAGAGAGAGATAGAGTGACAAAGAGAGAGAGAGACAAAGAGAGAGAGAGACAAAGAGAGAGAGAGAGAGAGAAAGAGAGAGAGAGACAAAGAGAGAGAGACAAAGAGAGAGATAGGCAAAGAGAGAGCGAGGCAAAGAGAAAGAGAGGCAAAGATAGAGAGAGGCAAAGAGAGAGAGGGAGAGAGAGACAAAGCGAGAGAGAGGGAGAGAGTCAGAGACAGACGCTTAAATAGACCCCGATGCCACAGACAGGTGAGGCCGTTCCCATTGCGAGCGTTCGCTTGATTCGACCAGGTGGGCCCACCTGCAGAGGGCGTGGCCCTGGTGACCTCCACGCCGGCGGGCAGCTCCAGGCGGTGGCTGTAGACCAGGCGCGAGCTGAGGATCAGCTTGCTGGCTGACTGCAGGTTGGCGGTGGAGGCGGAGCGAGGCAGGGGGGTGAGTGGGGAGGCGTCAGGGGAGGAGTCTGTGTTCAGCTGCTGCGTAGGGACCATCAGCTGGCTCTGGAACACCTGCTCTGTCGCCGGCTCGTCTAAACCCCCGCCGCACACGCCGTCAGAACACACAGGCCCGGTAAACAGCCGATCCATTACGATTCACAACTCACATTCGCGCTACACAAACGCACATTAGGCTGCTATTTCCATGCGCGCTGTACGTATGTGGCTTTGGATGAAAGCGTGTGGTAAAACAGTGAGACATTAGTGTCAGTGGAAGACCGTGCTGGAGGGCCTGCAGGGGGCGCTCACCCATGCAAGCCTGAACAGACTTGAGGTGCAGGTGCCACATCTGCAGGATGGAGTTCCTGTTGGCGTCCTTCTCGATCACCACCAGGAAGAACTTCTCGGAGAAGGGAGGAGCCTGGTAGCCTGCAGGGGAAGAACACAGCAGGAACATGGCTTTCACTGCCACAGGAACATGGCTGCATGGAGCTGTGGAAGGGAAGTGTGTGCGTGGAGTGCGTGCAAGTGTTGAGTGTGTGTATAGTGCTTCTAGTGTGTGTCTACTTTGTGTGGAGCCTTTGTGGAGCCTGTGTGTAGCATGAGCGTGTGTGTAGCATGTGTATCATGAGCGTGTGTGTAGCATGTGTAGTGTGTGTAACGTGTGTGTAGCATGTGTAGCGTGTGTGTAGAATGTGTAGCGTGTGTGTAGCATGTGTAGCGTGAGCGTGTACCCTCAGTGGAGGGGAAGGCAGGCGTGAACAGCTCCGGCTCCTCCTGGGGTTTGTAACCCAGGATGAAGTCCTCCTGGAACACATGGAGCAGCTGGGTACTGGAGCCACACTGCAGAGAGAGAGAGAGAGGGGGGAGAGAAGGGGGAGGAGAGAGAGAGAGAGAGGGAGGGGGGAGACATAAAAAGGGAGAAACAGACGGGGACAGAGCGAGACATGGGGAAAGGGAGGGAAGGAGGGAGGGACAGAAAAACAGGTAGGGTAGAGGGAGGGAGAGAAAGAGAGAGAGACATAGAGAGAAAGGGGGTGAGGGGACAGAGGGAATGAGAGGTAATGAGGAGAGGGAGACCGAGGAGAGCGAGAGGACAAATACTTTATACATATGATGCCATATGTGTAAGACAAAAAACTCCTACCTAGTACCTGGTAAAACATGAGATGGTGTGCGTGTGTGTGTGCGCGTGTGAGAGTGTGTGTGCGACAGAACACCGCCTCACCTGGTTGGTGATGACGTCCAGCTCGATGATGCACCCTGGTCGGGCAGTGGACTGCTGACTCACGATGTTAAACACTTCCCCCACTAGTTTCTACACAGCAAACACAGAGCCATCCCAGTCAAACTCCAGGGTCACTCCACAACACGCAACGACACGCCAGGCCGTCAAGAAGACACTGGCTAATGATGTCCAGGCTGTGTCTGTGAAAGCAGGAGTGTGTGCGTGGGACTCACAGACGTCTCGGGGTCTGACAGCTCGTCCAGTAGTTTCCTGGCGTCCACCACAGCCTGGTACAGACGGAGGTTCTTGCCATCAGACGCCACGAAACAGGCGCTGGCACTGTTGCAGTACGTTCCTGTGTGCACACAACCCCAGGTGTTCACTCTCTCTTCCTCTCTCTCTCCTCTTTCTCTCCCTCTCTCCCTCCTCTTTCTCTGTCTCTCTCCTCTCCCCCTCCTCTGTCTCCCCCTCTCTCTCCTCTGTCTCTGTCTCTCCCCCTCCTCTGTCTCCTTCTCTCTCTCTCTCTGTCTCCCTCTCTCTCTCTTCTGTCTCTCTCCCTCTCCTCCCCCTCCGCATGTTCTCACCCCTCTCATCTCATCCCCCCCTCTCCTCTCTGTCTCTCCTCTTCCCCTCAAATGTCTCCCTCTTCTTCTCCTACTTTCTTTCTCTTTCTGTCCCTCCCTCTCTTCCCCCCCTCCTTCTTGACTCCCTCTCTCTTCTCTCCCCTTCTGTCCCTCCATCCACCTCTCTCCTCCCTCTGCTCTGTGCTCCCTCCCTTCCCCGCTCTGTTCCTTCTACACGAACTCATGTTTACACCAGTGGTTCTTCGGGGAACGAATCAGCGTTTCTCTCCTGCAAATTTGGGTTTCATCGGACATGGATTCGTAAATGGAACGAGTTCAAGGAATGTGGACTTTTACAGCGCCGGTTAATTATTTTAGATGGCGGTTTATAAGTACCGCACGTCTCCGCTCTAGTTCAGGGGCTGGAATGAAGTCAGCTAATAACGACATTTGAACAACAGATTTTTCCTCTCACTAACGATCTGTTTTCCCCAGGATCATGTGCATTTAGGAATCATAAACAGCTCAGAAGTTAAACATTCATTATATAGGAGAGGATCGGGGTGTGTGCAGCAACCTAGAAGCGCACTGGGGACCAGTGTGTGTGTTTGTGTGTGTGTGTGTGTGTGTGAACCTAGAACTGAGCTGGGGGCCAGGGTGTGTGTGTGCGTCTGTGTATGAGTGTGTATGTGCGTGCCCACCTAGGACTGAGCTGTGGGCCTGGGTGTGTGTGTGTGCAAGTGCCCACCTAGCACTGAGCTGGGCACCAGGGTGTGTGTGTGTGTGTGCGTGTGTGTGTGAGAGTGTATGCCCACTAAGGACTGAACTGGGGGCCAGGGTGTTTGTGTGTCTGCGTGCGTGCCCACCTAGCACTGAGCTGGGCACCAGGGTGGGCAGCCAGGCCACGTTGCTGAAGGCGGAGGTATGGAGGGAGTTGATCCGGGCCAGCTCCGACACGCCCCCGGTGCAGGACAACGGGCCAATGTGGTCCACCCTCCAGAGGATCAGCTCGCTGTAAATGGCCTTCGGGTCGTGGAAGGTTCTCGTGGCGGCGTTACGCAACTGTTTCCTGTACGCAACATGGCAAAAGAAACCTGCGGTCAACATGTACATACACATGCACATATAGTTTGGTCAGACTGTGATTTCAAGGTATTGCCCCCTGAAAATATTCCTTGGATACAGCGCCATGCATTGCTACGAGAAGCGAGCTATGAGATCATTAAGCGTCAACTACTTTATCCATCATTATCTGTCTATTTCCAGTCCCTCAATCTATACCTGTGGAGCCCCTTGGAGGGGGCGAGGGCGGGGGGCTGGTCGGCATCGGGGGCGCCGGGGGCGGAGGGCGGGGTGAGCAGGGCGTTGTGGTGAGAGGAGGTGAGCAGAAGGGGGAGTACAGTGTGGCACGCTTGGTCGTTCAGGTGGAAGCGGTGGCCACAGTAGCGGAACTTGTGCGACACGGTCAGAACGTTGGAGAAAGCCGAGCGCTCTGCAAACGTCACCGACCACTGGAGGAGGGGAAGACGAGAAGTCAACACCAAAGGCGATATCGACGATTAATCTAATCGATATATCGTTCGATATATATCGATATTTAAATGATCGTGTTCCTATGTTCCCCAACCCACCCCCGCCTCCCTCTGCTCTGTAACCCACTCCTCTAAGCCGTACCTGGTTAAGAGACCCATCCACGTGCTTGGAAACCATCATGACGGCGGGGCCAATGCCGGGGCTGAGGCTGAGGCTGGGGCCCAGGGCAGGGGAGCCCAGCCCGGCAGAGACGGAGGCAGAGCGGGGGACTCGCCGGCCCCTCCTGCCCTGCTCGCCTGCCCCTGCGCCCTCAGCCTCAGGCACGGTGCACGCGTACATCAGGATGTTCTTACTCAGGGAGTTGGCATCACCTGTGGGGAACGCCACGGGGATACGGGAAGAGAAGGACACCTGGGGGAGGGAGGGGGAGGAGAAAGAAGAGGAGGAAGAAGAGGGGGAGGAGGAAGAAGAGGAGGAAGAAGAGGGGACAGCACAGGAGCAGGAGGCGGACGAGGAAGAAGAGGCCGAAGAGGGAGAAGAGGAGGAGGAAGAGGAGGTGGGAGGGTCATTTGTAATGCTTAAAGAATCCCAAATTGAACTGCAATGTGGGTGAGCATGTGTGCACTGGTGTCTGAGCTCTGGTGAGCGTGTGAGCTGGCATGTTTGGGCCTGCGTCCACCTACCTGGACCTGTCTAAAGATGCCTTGGATGAACTCATCCAGGTACTTGACGTGCCAGACCAGGAAGGAGCCGTCGGTGGGGTGGATGGTGAACAGCATGTCTGCGCTCCTGTTCCACTCCTGCAGCAGGGTCTCCATCCTCCTCTCCAGCAGCATGGAGGGCAGGGGCATGCTGCTGCTGGAGCCTGGGGATGACGCCTTGGTGCTGCCCTCCTGCTCCGCCTCCTCCCCCTGCTCGGAGGACGCCTTGTCCGACATCTCGTCCAGGTCTAGGGAGAGGTGGGGGGGGTTTATACAGCGCGTATTAGCCTAGCGGACGTTGCTGCTATGTGAAAACCAAACAGTCTGTCTTGGGTTGCACAGGTTGCACGGCTACGCTCGATGGAGATTATAGTTATATTAACCCCATCTGCACAGCTGGTGTCCACTTTTTATCTTATTTGTATTTTATAATTGATTTTTATAATATTTTCATCTACCTGCATTATGTTTCATATATGTTCGATGTTTGCACTTCCCTGCCACAGTAAATTCTGTGCTTGTATATCTTGCATGGCGAATAAAACCAATTCTGATTCTGAGTGTCGTGGAGTTGAAACGGATGTCTATCATATATGTTATATGAATCCGAATCAATGGATCAATTGTGCTTTACAGAAACAAGCCCTCGGGTCCTGACACTCGAGAAACAAACCACACAACACCAGGATACAAACAGCACAGCACACGTCCTACCAGGAGAGAAAACACACCACGCCTCTTTGAATCTCAAGGCCAGAGCGTACCAAAGTCGAACTTCATGGGGGAGCCCTCGGCGTCGAGGGGGTCCTCGGTGGTCTGCTCCAGCTGCTGCTCGGACAGCTTGCGGAGCTGCAGCATGAACAGGTCCATGGACGACGTGAAGCTCAGGTCCTTGTTGTTGAGCCAGTGGACCACGAAGCCACCGCCGCCACTCCCGTCATCTGGACTGAAGACGGCCGACTCAGCCAGCACGGCCGGGATATCTGGGAGGGAGGGAGGGAGGGAGGGAGGGAGGGAGAGGGGAGAGAGAGGGTGAGAGAGAGAGGGTGAGAGAGAAGGGGAGACAGGGGAGAGAGAGGGAGAGAGAGGAAGAGAGGGTGAGAGAGAGGGTGAGAGAGAGGGAGAAAGAGTGTGTGACAGAGAGTGAGAGAGAGAGAGAGAGAGAGAGAGAGATTGAGAGAAGATAAGAGAAAGAGAGAGAGAAGGGGAAGGAGAGAGCGAGTGGGAGAGAGGGTGAGAGAGATAGAGAGAGAGAGAGACGATGAGAGAGAGACGATGAGAGAGAGAGAGATGGGGAGGAAGAAGGAGGAAGAAGAAGGAGGGAGAAGGAAGGTGAGTAGGCGGAGTGAAACTCCTGTTCTGGGAGTCAGATTAAGCGGAGCAACGTACCGGTGCTGGGGTTGATGCTGGCGGAGATGTGGAAGTGACACAACGCGTTGGCGTAGTGTGTGATGTGGCGGTGTGTGTGTGTGTCCTGGGTGCCCAGCTGGGATGGCAGCAGCTCGGTGTGTGCCACCAGGGCGGACGACCGCCGCCTGCCACGGCGAAGGTGCTTCAGTTGGTGGATCGACTAGCCAATAGAATCATCGCATAGCGAGAGCCAATCAGAAGGGAGAAGAATTTTAATTAGATTCTTAGATGTGTAAAACAGGGATATGCTTGAGTGTGTGTGCACAAGTGTGAGATTGTATATATGCGTGCATGAGTATGCATGTGTGCTTGTGTGCGTGTGCGTGTGTGTATTTAGGCGAGTGTGTGTATGCGGGTGAGTGTATGCATGTGTGTGTGTGTGTGTGTATGTAGGAGAGTGTGTGCCTACCTCCAGAGCGTGCTGGATCTTGTCCTTGTTGCCCCCCAGTCCAGGCAGGCTGGAGCTGTAGGAGTGTGTGTTCTCCGAGATCTGCCCCCCCAGCAGACTGTCCTCAGGCAGCAGGGTCTCGCACCACACCCGACACACCCCATCCTCACAGGAGGTCAGCAGCACGTTGCACACAGAGCCCCTGTACACACACACACACACACACGTGTAGACACACACGCACATGCACGCAAGCACACACACACATGTGTAGACACACACGCACGCAAGCACACACACATCATGAGACCTAGACTTGTGAAGGATGGCCATGTTTCCATTCCAGCGTGACCAGAGAGAGCTACGGGGGGAGAGGGGGAGGGGGGTCTCACTTGGGCATGTATTTGCTGGTCTTCCTCCAGGAGAAACCAGTGACGGAGCGAGGGTGAGCCAGGTACACGAAAGAGAAGTGGACGAGGGGCGTCCTCTTGTCGGCAGGGTCGGGGATCACTACGGCGGAGCGCCACCCGGTGGTGGGGTACCACACCTTCAGCAGGCAGTCGTCCTTCCCCACCGTGGCAAAGTACTCGCCGTCAGGTGACCACTTGGTGATGTGGACCGCCGCAGCCGTCCTGAGGCAAAAACAAACCAGCGAAAACTCACTTCCCTGTTTCGCCGACCAACAGGCAGTGTCACTGGAAAAGCAGATCACACTCTCCCTCTGACCACTTCCCCTTTGACAGTGACAAGCCAGCGCCTGTGGCTGTCATGTGATTCCCTAGCTGACTTCAGATTGGGGGCCCGGTGTGGGCGTGGCCACCTACTTGCACTGCCACACGCAGTTCCAGTCGTTCAGGTTGGGGGGAGGTTTGTCATCTGTCAGCTGGCCGTCCTCCTCCTCTATCAGGACGTCTGCAGACGGAGGAGCCCACAACTGCAGACGCTCTGTCGCTGCCAGGATACGGTTACCTGGCAACACACACACACTCATCAGCATTACACGCACACAACCCCTTTTTCTTCACACACACACGCACACACATGCGCGCGCGCAAGCACACACACACGCGACTCAGCAGCGGACTGAGATGCTTGGAGGAGACGGCGTGTGGTCAGTTAGTCAAACACAGTTACCTTGCGGGTCCCAGGCCAGGTTGTAGGTGATGGCATTGAGGAAGAATTGTCCAGTCTTTTGCCACTGGTAGTTAAGTTGCTGTTAGTGGAAGCACAGGAGACAGGGGAGAGCAGATCAACAAGCATGCTCTCTCTCTCTCACACACACACACACACACACGCGCACACACACACACTGTGCACAATAACTACGTAAGGCAATGCAACTGCAATTTAGCCAAGACTCGTTAGTGATTATCCTGAGGAATCTGTCTGTTGGGAGTTTATACAGTGAGCACCAGCCATGGTAGGTAGGTGTTAATGATGCAGTACCTAAAGACACACCAAGACACCATGTGCCAACAAAATACAAAACACCCTTCCAGACACCCACCCGCATACACCCACACCCAACCACACACACGCACACGCACACGCACGCACACACACACACAAACTCACGAAGCATTCCTACTGGGTGGCATTCGCTCCTGTCTGGTGTGTTAAAAACCACGAGCTACTCAGAATCTATCATCTCCGCACATCAATACTGTTCGGAGCGTGGAGGGGGAGGAGGAGGTAGCTCTCATGTTATACATCATTAAACACTGACGCCCCCCACACCCTCCTCCCTTCGCCCCTCTCACCCTGCCCCCTCTGCCTCCCCATATCCCTGTTCCAACACGCTCCCCTCCTCTCTCAGAAACACACTCATCCGTTCCCCCCCGACCTCTCGCTCGTCCACGCCGCTCACCTTGTGGCGTTTGTTTGGGTTGGCAGCGATGGGTTCGAAGATGCAGACTATGTTCCCATAGGACGCAGCGATCTAAAAATACAAAAGCTGTGTTCATCACCACAACACCACTCACACT
>BROE01000013.1:4431586-4460867 GCA_036571765.1 Plecoglossus altivelis
GAGAGATGCGCTGCCTCTGCCTCCCCATATCCCTGTTCCAACACGCTCCCCTCCTCTCTCAGAAACACACTCATCCGTTCCCCCCCGACCTCTCGCTCGTCCACGCCGCTCACCTTGTGGCGTTTGTTTGGGTTGGCAGCGATTGGTTCGAAGATGCAGACTATGTTCCCATAGGACGCAGCGATCTAAAAATACAAAAGCTGTGTTCATCACCACAACACCACTCACACTACTTCTCTCACTGAATTCTTTGTGAGCCAGTCCACTGTAGGAAGGCTCAGGAGCAGGGGGAAGAAGCAGGGGAGAGCAGGGGGAGGACAGGGGGAGAGCAAGCAGGGGGAGAGAGGAGGGAGGGGGGGGGAAAGAAAAGAAAAAAAAAACTTGATGGGGTGGGAGGGGAGGGGCAGGGGGAAGGCAGGGGGGAGGCCATATTTCCTTTTATATAAAATAAAGATATCCCATTAAAAATATCCACTTGGGTCATCAGCTCCTTGGCAGCATCCAAGCTCTGCCTGCAACTGAACCAGTGCTTTAGTGTTAGTGTTAGTCTTACCCTGCCAAGGTGGTGGGAGCATTCAACACAACCCACTTGTATGTTCCCATGCTGGGCTCCAGGGATGATCTGAACACAGTCAAAATCGCTGGCCAGAATCACTATGTCGCAACCTGAGCCGTAAGCCTGCAGAAGAAAGAGACAGATGATTTTCAGACAGTGGCTGTGTCATTATGCTTTTCACCTGTCCAAAAATCCTATTTGTTGTTTAGCTATTAAAGTGTATGCACACAGTTATTAGCCTAATGGGGTAAATATAGTAATCGGCAGTCAAATTACAGGTCTCCTACCAAATAAAGGCATTGGTTTCCGATGTAATTATCCGGACACAATATTCTCAAAGCCCTCCTGCACTGTATAATTGTCCCAAGCAACCAACCGGGTGAATGTCTGTTCACTTCACAGCAGTTGCTATTGCACGTCATGTTCTGAATTTGGTACATTTATAAAATTACAAACGTTTAACAGTTACTTCTACAAATGAAATAGGGAAATACTGCAGGAACGTAGGTCTGAAGGTTTCGCTGTTTGATCCCAAATACAGTGAAAGACAGGAGGAGAGAGAGAGGATGACACCAAAGAAGCGGACCAGGGACCCAGGCCCTTGCTGCACACAGCCTTATGTGCTTCTCTACCCAGAGAGCCAGCAGGGAAACCAGGCCTGGGGAGTCTCTCTAGTGTCTGAGTGCTCGGTGTGGAGCCCTCAGGGCCCGTTCTGATTGGACCAGCAAGACCCAGCCAGGAACTCTGGTTGAGCCCTAGCCACACCTCCAACACACCTCCACCTCTAACACACCTCCACCTCTAACACACCTCCACCTCCAACACACTTCCACCTCCAACACACCTCCACTTGCAACACACCTCCACCTCCAACACACCTCCTCCTCCAACACACCTCCACCTCCAACACACCTCCTCCTCCAACACACCTCCACCTCCAACACACCTCCACCTCCAACACACCTCCACCTCCAACACACCTCCACCTCCAACACACCTCCACTTGCAACCAGCGCTGCTCCACCAGGCTCCTGCTACTCTGGGCTGCGTCCCCTCAGAGGGGCTAGTATTTGGGGAAGGTGGGGCGGAGGAAATGTGAGTATAATGTGAGGAAATATGAGCATTATGTGAGCCAGGGCGACAGGGAGAGCAGCTAAGGGCCACAGCCAGGGCGACAGGGAGAGCAGCTAAGGGCCACAGCCAGGGCGACAGGGAGAGGAGCTCATCCATTATTCATGAGAACCTGAGAGGCTAGGAAGCACCAGCTGACAGAGAAGCAGACGGTCGTAAACACAGTGCTGCAGCCAAGCCCAGACTGGGCAGGATGCTGGGATGAGGACACGATGCTGGGATGAGGACACTGTGCTGTGGACACTGTGCTGTGGACACTGTGCTGTGGACACCCATTATTATGTGGATAAAGAGGTAGATTGAAGGAAGGAAGGAAGGAAGGAAGGAAGAGGTGTGGAGTCTTCCTTTGAGTTACTGCAGTGAAAGCTGCTGCACATTATGACATGAATTAGAAGCAGTCACCGTCATGCAAGACCCTCTACACACCTGCGCCATCACACAAGGACACGTCCTGTTTGATGGTGAATCCCTCCCCACAGGGCCGTCTGACGCTTGGCTGCACGCAGCGAGCTGGGCTGCGTACAGCGAGCTGGGCTGCGTACAGCGAGCTGGGCTACGTACAGCGAGCTGGGCTGCGTACAGCGAGCTGGGCTCCAGAGTCAGCACTGACCAGTCCTCCGCTCCTTCTTAACCTTTCTACATGCGTGGTGCATGCAGGAACGTGTTGGTGTTGGCCTAAGTC
Organism: Plecoglossus altivelis; assembly: GCA_036571765.1. NCBI lineage: Eukaryota > Metazoa > Chordata > Actinopteri > Osmeriformes > Plecoglossidae > Plecoglossus > Plecoglossus altivelis. The sequence continues at coordinate 4,433,956 of BROE01000013.1, forward strand.
CGCTCAACCTGATTGGGTGCATGATATCACTCATCGACCTATCGAAACGCCAGACGAGTCCCAGAGGTAGGAAGTCTGTTCATCCCAAGCTGGAGCATGTTTGTTTGTGTGGCGTTACGTCACACCTGCATGGCATCCTGCCGCAGGTCCGGTGTTGAGGGGCCCAGAAGGCTACCTGACACCAAAAGCAAGGCCAAAGCAGGAGGCCCAAACGTAGTACTGCAGACCTGATGATTGGCTCTTCTGTTCAGAGACACTGACACACAATACACACCACACGTGAAGGCTAGCCTTCAACACAAACACACACACGCACATGCAACACTCACTAACTCACTCATCACACAGTCAAGTATAAACACACTCAATACCTACCACACAAAGGCTAGCCTTCAAAACACACACACACTCAACACTCAGTCAAGTACAAATACACACGCACTCACTAACTCACTCACCACACAGTCAAGTACAAACACACACAACACCCACCACAAAGGCTAGCCTTCAAAACGCACACACTCACAAGTACACACACATACATACACACTCATCACACAGTCCAGTACGAAAACACACACCCACCACACAAAGGCTAGCCTTCAAAATACACACACACACACACACTCATAAGTACACACACACACCAAACACACATTCAAGAACACGCACACAGGCCTGCAGACTAGCAGATACACACCTAGAATCAGCTTATGCCTGCTCTAATCCTAGCTTTAACCAACACTGAGTTCCGGTTAGCATTTGTCAAATTAGCATGACTCGCTAATCTCAATGTCACTTGGGGGAGTGCTGTCCTTTACTGCTAGATCTGTGTTGCCTGTAAGGCCCTGTCGCTGTTTAGACAGGACCAATTCATTATTGATAGGAGACAGCTGGAATCACACCTTGTTAGATGGAAGGATCTTAAATGCTGATTGAATAATGGAGGGAGAGACTTAGAACCAAGACGGCGTTTGAACTGCAGCGAAATGAGGGCCCAGATCAACTTCCCTGATCAACCATCTGGGGAGGGCGTGAATAAAGACAGGGCTGACGGAAGGAGAGAGAAAGAGAGAAGCGGAATGAGAACAAGTAAGATGAACAACCAGAGAGAGAGCCAGAGAGAGAGAGAGAGCCAGAGAGAGAGAGCCAGAGAGAGAGAGCCAGAGAGAGAGAGAGCCAGAGAGATCTTCTGCTTCCATCCAAAATGTCACTGATTCTCCCGACAAATTTAATCACATGAGCGAGTTGCTTAACCACATCTGCTACCTAACCTTCTCATTTCCTCTAGGATCACATTAGGCTGCTGTCAACAAAAAAAGGACTCTTGACTAGAACGGATAGATGATGAGATGGTTAAGAATAACTTCTTATCTGAGAGCTGGACTAAGGTGCCCAGTAAAGCTACTGTACAGACACTGAGTGTAGATCACAGATCAAAGTTCAGAGCTGTGGTTATGGTCGTAGACGTGACTGTCTATAAGGCTGTATTGTAAACATGGATGCCTCTAAGGCACTGTTATAAACATGGATGCCTCTAAGGCACTGTTATAAACATGGATGCCCCTTAGGCAGTGTTGTAAACATGGCTGCGTCTAAGGCAGTGTTGTAAACATGGATGCCTCTAAGGCACTGTTATAAACATGGATGCCTCTTAGGCAGTTTTGTAAACATGGATGCCTCTAAGGCACTGTTATAAACATGGCTGCCTCTAAGGCAGTGATAAGATAGTCTGTCAGAAGGCGGGCCGGAAGAATGCACGACAATTGAAAAGTGTTCATTCTGTTTATTAGTGTGAGCTCGGATCATGTGACCTCTCTATATTCGTCTGTCCAAGGACCACATTAGGTTGATCTCTTGACCTTAGCTGGACAACAGTATTTCTCTCTCTTGTACAATAACTCTGCATATCAAGCTGTGTTGGCCAGACTGAAGGCAGATGTGGGCCTCTCCATGCCTACACTGTGGACCGGGCGGGAAGGGGGGGGGGGTAAGTGTGTCGTTAACAGCTTTAGATGTCACGTTCTGGGGTTCCTCATGTCCCTCGTAGACACAGTAACGGACTGTGTCATGGACTGAGGAACAAGCTGGAGTGTGACCATCCCACAAGAACGCACTCCTTCCGGATGAGCTCTGGGTGTGTGTGTGTGTGTGTGTGGGTGGGTAGGTGTGTGTGTGTGTGTGTGCCCAGCATCTGTCTAACAAGCAGCAGGAACAGCATAGCAGGACCAGAACAAATTTGGCTCACAGCATTCAGGGGAGGGAGGCCCAGGCATAAGGCTTAATTTCCACACACATGGACAACAAACACAGCAGGCCTCTACCATCTTAATTGGGCTTGGTTTTAACTTATACAATCCTCACCATCTCATGTATCGTATGTTATCAAGCCAAATCTAACCACTGCATTGCACTGGTTCGCTGACTCATCGCGCCCTTAATAATGACAGTATGGATGCTATTTTCACACAGTTTCAATGTCTGATTTGATTACAATCAGTGGGCTGCCAATGGCTTTCACTTCCTCTTTCTGAAAACGATTTCATCATGTGGGAATGTTTGAATGTTTGAAAAATACATGAATGGTTTCACTTCAATGTCAATACAAATCCCCCTAGTTTGTGAGCAGTGGTTGTTTCCTGTAACTCTTCAATAACTTGTATATTTCTGTCGTTGTGGTTGCAAGTGATCTTAGAGCTGCAACCATTTGCTGCAAGAATGAACACACTATCGCGCCACTAAATGGAATATCGACTCAACTTCATTCAACAGTGTGTGCACGGACAAATTATGGAGTGTCAACACCCAGATAGACGGAGAGAATCTCCACGATCAAACAAATAGATAATTATTTGAGCAACCAAGCGTCTACACAATCACTAACCAAAAGAAAATATCCACAAAGAATGCAAATAGGAAGAAAAAACCATTGTCACCGAAGCAATCATTATTTCTCAGATCTGGAGCCTTGTATGGAGATATTCAAACAAGAGAGCTCTTTCTCATCGATTTTCTTATTACGAAGGATTTTTTTCCCCCCTTTTAGACAACAAGAAAATGATCCGAATATTTCAAAGATTGCCTCGGTTGATTAAATGGGGATCTACTGTAGACATGTGCAAATGTGTGCTGGCTTACATAACGGAGATAACATGATATTTGCAGTCCAAGGATGCCCTCCACCCCATCTATCCCTTGGCTCTACGTCACGGGCCGCACAGCTGATACAAGGGTTGACAAGCTAGCTGATGATTCGTGAAGCGCACTGACGCCAAATGTTAGCCCAGCTAGCTTACACACATTCCCCCAAAAGCGTTGGCTCTAGGTTAGGTGCGGCATTCCGATCTAAACACGACCCGACGAGATGCTGCAATGGAAACTGACGACTGATCAGCGATCCACGATACGACTATCGCAGTAACCGTTGACATAAGTGGAATTCCATAGCCAACCCTTGCGACAGGGATATAAAGGTCATTGGAGAGAGTGTCTGTCTTGGAAAACAGCAAATAAACATAGCTAGTTAGCTTGAGCTAGCAATCCTAGGAATGCGGGGATATAACCTTGAGGACCAAGTTGCCCCCGACTATGTCGACCCCAGATGTCACAGCGAATGAATGATGTGGAGAGTAATATTGCCGACGGGCACCCTCCGAGACTTGATTCACTATCCGTGACTCTCTCTGCAGCTTATATCGTGCAGCCGACTGTGTAGACATGCTAGCCTGTGTGTGTGTGGGCTAGCTTTCGATCGCATCGTACCACTACTAGTACTAGATCCGTCACTGCAAAATCAAAATAAAACCTACCGTGAATGGGATGTCATTGACGCTTCCCACAGAATAGCAGCAATCCCCGGGGTTCACCGCTCCCGTCAGCACTTGATGGAGATGCATTTTCCTTCTAATTTTACAGCAGATGGATATTTAATTATTTACAATACCGACGCTTCCACCCTCTCAGTTTCTCCATCTAGCTCCGAACTACCGGGAATCCCATTCGTTTGTACTCGGCCTGCCAGCGGCGTCTTTTTCCACAAATACTGGGATATTAATTCGATATTTCAGTCAGATATTGGACTGTCTTGTCGTATTAACATTTAAAACAGGTCGTATTGTTTTGCTGTCAACACCATCACAGGATTAGCCAGCTAACAGCTTCGGTAGAACCGAGGTAGGATCTCTGCAGCGAATAGTCTGACATGCGCGTTCACGAGTTGTCAGAGCACGACTGCATGGCCGTAGAAATACAACTACTAGATCGTGCAGTGTGTAGGCGTGTTCACCCCCTTGATCCAGATCCATATTGCAATTGGATATCCGACCAAAATTATTATCAATATTCACAAACTTATGAAATGACTTATATTATTTTAGGGAGGTTTCTTTTTTGGCAGGTATAAACGCTGATAACCGATCTAGTGTAATTTTATCTAGGTCCTTGACGGAGCGATGCATGTGGAGCGCGCAAAACTATGACGTCTACGCACGCTTTCATTGATTCGTAAGGATGAGGGGTTTAGAGCAAAATATTTCAATATAAATAATCAGCATTCAGTAAATACCTAAACGGAGACATATCAGATAAATATAATAGATTAAATTACAAACGTATTATAAAATTCCAACATGGTGTCTTTTATTTCATTGATTTCTACAACGACATCGTGAGTTAAGGGAATCCCAGGCCCCTATAGAAAGATATATTGGTGCATTCTTTCTGTAAAATATGACATGATAGACATGTGCTTGCGAGCTTGGATTTGAAGGCGTATTCATTGGTACAATAAAGTGGCAACCAAATGCTGAATGCATTTAATATAAGTCGCCTATTGTAGGATATTGCAGCCTATATGTGACGTAAGAATTCTGTATCGGGAGAAAAAATCTACTATCGAATGAATGGGGCTATATTGGTAAAATAATGAAAGCAAATGTCGCTAATAACGGTATGCAGTCTGCATACATGTCATGCAAGCAAGTCATGTCCTGTTTTATGGCGCATGCTGATGATACAGTGACTTAAGGGGTCTCCCAGCAGACGGGCATGTTGGCCACAACAGCGTGAGCCAGAGGTTGTCAACGTATAATTTGGAACCCTGGGCTACATGTCTCACATCAGATGTCGTTTCGTTCGGTCTTTTCCTCCTAATGGTTTATAAGAAAATAGGACTACACTCTTGGGGGAGGATGACATTAAAAATACAAGTCAATTCTGCAGATGACAATACGTGACCTAAAAGCTGGTTGTATAACATCTACCACTCAGTGGAAAGCCCGTCTAAAAGATTTTGGACTATGTCACTGGGAATGTTCGCCCATTCAGCCACAAGAGCATTAAGCAAATTGGCCACTGATGTTTGATGATAAACCAGGCTTGGTAATATCTCCTTGCCTTGCATGAATCGGGGTCAATGATAATAACAATAAAATGTTATTCCGAGTTCGGTGGGCAAAAACGTGTCAGACCTGCATACGATGCTTAACCTAAACAGCGTTTATGTGTTTTAAAACATCGTAGAGTTGAAATGTTGATCAATGTCTTGAAATTGAAATACAGTGATTGGCCCAAAATCTATCAGCAATGTTGCACCGAGCAGAGTAGATAGCCAGCATTCCAAACGTGGTTCAATCAATAATTCGTTTAATAGTAGCCTAGCAGGGTAGTTGGTCGCGAATTTAAACCTGTAATATTCCCGGCGCAATGAGTCAGTCACGTGCATTGCGTGCACAGTTCTAAGTGGTTATACTTTGTAGACAAGCAACTATATGCTGTAGCTCTCGACAATTGTGTCCTAAGAAATGACAATTTTGCTTTAGCGAACAGCGATCTGATCACGACTTAACCGCTAATTAAGACAACTCAGCCACTACGCATGCGCGCACTCGTTACCATTGCAGCGACAATGAAGGAGAGTGCAAGGTGAACACCACACTCAGTGCAGTCCCAGATTACCATCTAAGTGGCAGAAGTACCACAGTTGGGTTGTGACGACATTACCGCATCCAATAAAGGCTTGACTGGCGACGGGACTTCAGCGGATGGAAGGAAGCGCTATAGAAATTCGTCTCGCGGATGCCTTTGTCTTTATGTTGAATTTAAAAGGGCGTGCATGGGTGTGTGGTTTCATAGCAAGTCACGGAACATGGTTGAGGTGTTGGGGAGGAACGGAAGGTGACGGCATGGTTGTAGTTTGTCTAGGGTCGAGGGGAGACTCATTCGGTGCTTATAGCTTCTGCTGTGCCGCTGGGAGACAGAACTCTGATCTACAGAGAGTGGAATTAAATGCATTATAGATTTTCTCATTTCATGGATGGCTGCTCGCTGGAGGGGGTTCCGGCCTGGCCGCAGAGTACACGCCAGTCTGTTCCCGAGGACAGAAGTGTAATGAAGCCTTTTGTGATTCAACAGTGAATATTAGATGCTGGGGTACCTTCAATAAAATAACGGAGGGGAGAATTTTTTCTTCTTCTCATTTGAAAGAACAGGACTGTAAACATGTCACATCAAAGTGCATCTTCCGAGATTATAAACGCTCCCTCTTCTTGATATGGGCACTGGTGCACATGCAGGCTGCCAGGGGCCCAGGCAGAAACACATGGGGTGTTTCAGGGCGTACCGTAGACGGACGGCGGCCATGATCTGGAATCAGGCCATCTGTCTGTTCTCTCTGTCAGCAGGGTTGATCAGGCTGCCTGGTGCTGATCATGTGACCAGGAAGAGCGAGAAAAAGAGAGCGTTAGTTGGTATTTGTGTGTGTGTGTGTGTGTGTGTGTGTGTGTGTGTGTGTGTGTGTGAGAGAGAGAGAGAGAGAGAGAGAGAGAGAGAGAGAGAGAGAGAGAGCGTAAGCCATAGAGAAAGGGACACAGAAGAAGAGAGTGTTGGTATTTGAGTCTGTGTGTTTGTGAGCGAGTCAGTAGCAATAGAGAGGGAGACAGTAAGTCATACAGAGAGTGAGACAGTAAGCAATAGAGAGAGAGACAGACAGTAAGTAATACAGAGTGTGAGATAGTAAGCAATAGAGAGAGGCAGACAGTAAGTAATACAGAGAGTGAGACAGTAAGCAATAGAGAGAGGCAGACAGTAAGTAATGCAGAGAGTGAGATAGTAAGCAATAGAGAGGCAGACAGTAAGTAATACAGAGAGTGAGACAGTAAGCAATAGAGAGAAGCAGACAGTGAGCGATAGAGAGAGTGAGACAGTAAGCAATAGAGAGAAGCAGACATTAAGCAATAGAGAGAGGCAGACAGTAAGCAATAGAGAGAGGCAGACAGTGAGTGATAGAGAGAGGCAGAAAGTGAGTGATAGAGAGAGGTAGACAGTAAGGGATAGAGAGAGGCAGACAATAAGTGATAGAGGCAGACATTGAGTAATAGAGAGAGTGAGACAGTAAGCAATAGAGAGAGGCAGACAGTAAGGGATAGAGAGAGGCAGACAGTAAGTAATACAGAGAGTGAGACAGTAAAATAGAGAGTGTGTGTGTGAGAGAGCTTCAGTTGGCCCTCTCCAGTTAGGATGCACAGATGGCTCCCAGCACCGCTTCACATCTGCGTGATTGTCTTTCTTCTGTTCCACTCTGTTTACCTGTCTGGAGTAGACTGGAATTGACAACTTAAACGGGGCCAAAAATTGCATAAGAAAGATTGCAGACTGGAGAGCTTGTACTCTTTCCTCATACTTCATCATCTTCAGAGTGAGACAGACAGCCGTCGTACTGTGAGCCGCTTGCCAGTCTTTCCATGACTGGTGGAAACTTACCTCCAGGAACAGACCTGCATTGTACATCAGATCTGATCCAACCAGATGGCAACGCCAGTAGAGGAAGTTATTTTTAACGCAGAGGGAGGGGTGGAGGGGGTGGGGGGTGGGGGGTGGGGATGAATATCTTTCAACATTTACCGTGATCCTTCATCAGTAGAAAAGTTCTGTGGTTATTCCATTTCTCAGAATGAAAGAAATGATGGATTCTTCACCTCTCTTAAATACTGTGATGCATCCCTCCATTCCATCCCCTACATTTCATTGCCTCTATCTCTCCATTCCATCCCTTCCATTCCAATCCCTCCATTCAAGTTGAGTTGAACACCCTCGTTTCTCTCTGTTCTGTTCAAGCATCCACCTCCCCCAGCTCTCTGTTCTCTCTCACTTTCTCTCTGTCGCTCCCGAACACAGACACACATTTTGCTCACACTCTAGATATGTGTGTGTGACCACCGACAGTCTGGAAGATTGATGACACCTAATCCAAATCGTCTTTCCCTCTGATATCCCCTGGTTCCCTCCTCTCTCTCTTTCTCCCTCCCTCCCTTTCCCTCCTTCTCTCTCTCTCCCCCCCTCTCTCTCATTCCCTCCCTCCTTCTATCTCTCTCTTTCTACCTCTCTCCTTATGCCTCTCCCTCCCTCCCCACCTCTCTCACCCTCATCCCCTTTTCCTTCTCTCTCTCTCTCTCTCTCTCTCTCTCTCTCTCTCTCTCTCTCTCTCCTCGTCTCTCTCTCCGTTGAGGCGGCTAGCCTTCCTAACAGTGGATAAACGGCTCCATCCATCTCTCGTCTTGTCTTGTCCAGCCAGCCTTCGGGGCTGTTATGAATCTCTCGCCCCGGTGTTCGTTTCAGGAGCGATTCTCTGCCTCTACAAAAGCGTGCTTGTGCTTGTATGTTCGTGTGGATGAGAGAGAGGGATAGGTTCTGCTGTAACAGGATTACATGTTTTCATCTCTAAACGACTCGGCTTCCTCGTGTCTCTCTTGTCAAATCCTTGGTGCGCCATGTCTGTGGGTGTGCATGTGAATCTGATCCTGTCGTGAGGGAGAGAGAGCGGGGGAGAACATTCTCTTACGTGTGAGGAACTCTGCCTTGTTCTCCGAGGGTAGAGTACAGATGCAACACTCATCAGAAGGTTTCTCCTGAGTCGAAACATCAAGAGCGTGGCCAAATGCCAGGCGGTCAACACGCCCCACTCACGCGCCCCACTCACGCGCACCACTCACGCGCACCACTCACGCGCCCCACTCACGCGCCCCACTCACGCGCCCCACTCACGCGCCCCGAGCACCCACGTCCACTGTAATCCCAGGAAAGGCCTCATGAGGTTGCCAGGTTACGGTGTGAGCGTGGAGTGAGACACAGAGGGAGGTGTGAAAGCGTGCCGGGAAACACCTTGAGTCAGGAGAGGAGGAACTGCCATGATAGCTGAGAGGAAACCATGCTATGGGTCAGCCGCCACTGTAGGCATGTTGCATGCGTGGATGAGCCTGTGTGTGCGTCTATTCGTGTGTGTGAGTGTGTGTGTGTGTGTATTGAGGCTGTGGTGTAGTAGAACGCTTCCTGAGGGGAAGCACTGGGGAAGATTAATCCATGTCACTGGTCAGCTCGTCTCAATGTAAAGGCCTGCTTGAGGGAGGCACCAGCGTAAGTGCTTACATGCCCCGCCATTCTCCAGTTATTTTCCTCTTTCATCTCTCTTTTTAAAGCCTCTGACAGCCCCTACACACAACCAGGGATGAGGAAGAGAGAAAGAATGGGAAAAAGAGAGATATTTCTAAAGAGGGTGGGAGACCAAGGGGAACAGCACTGCATGAGAATTGGCAATGGAGGTCATTCAACATCAGCTCGGATATTTCTTGCCCCTGCAGGAAATGAGTAAGGGCCAAACAGGACATTCAGAGGCCTCTTTACTGCATTATATAAACACCAGCCCAACTCCCATTACTGTCCCTCCCTCCCTCCCTCTGTCAAGGTTATCCTTTCACCTCTGAGGAATACAGCTAAAGATGTAGCATGTCTGCCCTGTTTCCTACACGCATCATCTAAGCAAGACTCGGCAAACCTCGATCAAGATGTTACATTAACGATCCATCTATAACCCCCCCCCCCCCCCCCTCCCTTCCACTGTGTCTACTCGTTTAGACTACCTTGAGATTCAGTCAGCCTGTGCTTCCAGGTAATCTGCATCTGAGCAATTGCTTTAACACCAAATATCCAGCAGAGGGCAGTCTAGCTCTGCTGATGATCACTGCCGCCCAACCGTCAGCAGGTCAATGGAACACCAGGAGCTAGCAACACAGCTTCTTCTCCTTGTGTTAGAACGGGTCTCTGGTGTTTATGAAAGAACAGCATTTCAGGGCCTTGTCTGTGTATCTGCTGGCACTGAGAAACAGTGTGTGTGTTTTTATCGCAGTGGTGTCTGTGTGTGTGTGTGTGTGTGTATGTGTGAGCGTGTGTCTGTCTAGCATGGACAGGCTGTTAAACCACAGGGCTGTAGGAGCCTATGGAGAGACAGGAAATGATCGTACCATATGGTGCCACTGCAGTTGCTGGACAGGTCTGTCTATTTCCCACAACCAAGTTCACATCACTCTGGGGTTCCAGAAACACAATAGAGGAACAAACAAGATGGAAGACAGTACAGCTGGAGGACAGCACAGCAGGACGACAGTACAGCTGGAGGACAGTACAGCTGGAGGACAGTACAGCTGGAGGACAGTACAGGTGGAGGACAGTACAGCTGGAGGACAGCACAGCAGGACGACAGTACAGCTGGAGGACAGGACAGCTGGAGGACAGTACAGCTGGAGGACCGTACAGCGGGGCCATTATTTGTGGTGATTAATCAATATGCATCAGTTAAGCTGTGTAAAAAAAACAAACCCTAATCAAATACCGTTCAGAGAAACGTTTTGCTTCTTGGTAAATGTATCCAGAGGTCTTATTTTAGTGAAATCGTAGTTTGTTGAAACCGTTATGCATTTCCTGTGGCCTTTAACCAAGATCTAAAAAACTACAAGTCCCAGAGGCAGCTGCCCCCGTGGAATTCTACCACTGATTAAACCTCCTCATCAATATGTCACCAGTCACACTTATGTAATTTCTTAACTATTGACCTGTTTAAAATGTAGAGTGCTTCAAAGTTCAGGAGAGAGAATGATCTTTGGACTATAGATGAGCTGTCTTTATTCAAACCAGTGACCTTGAAGTAGATGACGGCTAAGGCTTGAATAGGGTGAAATGTTTAAAATACAGATTAGGTATATATCGATTTGAAGAGAGTATTATGGAGGAAGTATTACGGGAAAGAAAACGGGAAATAGAGAATATGTCCTAATAGAAGGCGATGTTGTAAATGGTTTTGCCTGCGTGTGTCTTTGTGCTCTGTGAAAATCATTAATCTTTCCTTTCACAACTGATAACAGGCTTCAAAAGAGTGTGACAGCTAAAGAAAGAAAGTGTGTGCGCGTGTGTGTGCACCTCTGCGTGTGTGTGTAACCGGATTTTCAATCACACACCACAAAGACGATGACAGTGATACTTGAGCGCAGACCCTCAGTCACAGTAAATCGTCCTCCAACCTTATCTTGCCGAGTCTGCAGGAAAAAACGGTGGGAAAGACTAAATACAACTGAAAGGGCTTGTTCCTCACCTGCTCTGAAAGGATGCACTTTGGATGCCATGGAATACACTGTAGGTTCACAATCACCTTCAAAGTCACTTTTGATTGTATGACTAGAAATGCTTTTTGTGGGCCGGGAAAAGTGTTTCAGAAGAAGTGCATCCCTAAAGTTATCTGAGGGGACGATGACTGCGAAGATCAAAGTGTTCCGCCAGCGATATCGACTCAATTTATTCTGATAATTCCATGAAATTAAATGTTCACCCTGATAACAGAGAGCCCATGAAAAATGTAGCTGGTAAGTTTACATTGACCAAAAGGGGGAACCAAAGACCAAAGAAAAATGAATCTGCATAAAATGTGTTTAAACTTCATTTGTGGCCTTCTGTAGCAAGAGGTTTGGGCCAATCTGTTCACACAAAGCTAATAGTGTAGTACACCACTTCTGTATGCTTGAAACTGCTCCATTTCTCCCTCCAGTATCACAGGCTCGTACCAGAGAGCGTACCATAGATGACACACAGCCCAAACGTTCTGGAAGTGGGATAAATCAATCCAACTCAGATCTTTACATGGCTAGAGAGAGGGAGGACGGAAAATACAGTTAGTGAAAGAGCAGAAGAGGAAGAGAGAGGTTGGTGGGGAATGGTGGTGACAGTGGCTTCTGTACCAAGTCCTAAAACGTAGTTTAATGCACTGCGTCTGGGAGAAGTACACTTTGTATTATGTTAGCTCCATCTTAGGGTATATTAAGGAGGAACCTTCTCTTTTTGTCCAAACATCATCCCTCCTGTCACTGTAACAGGCGGGTGGGGATGCGGGTCACTGCTATGATGTGTGTGTGTAAGTGACTGTGTCATGGGCCCTGGAAGATTCCAGATGGGAAACTAGTTGTTGCTCCATCCTCTCTCTGAATCTGGCAGACTGCTCTTAATGCAGATTCCGAATTCTGGTGCTTTCGATGATCAGTATGTCAGTCTGTCGGACTGTCAGTCAGTCAGTCAGTCAGTCAGTCAGTCAGTCAGTCTGTCTGTCTGTCTGTCTGTTTGTCTGTTTGTCTGTCTGTCTATCTGTCTGTCTGTCTGTCTGTCTGTCTCTCTCTCTCTCTCTCTCTCTCTCTCTCTCTCTCTCCCCTCTCTCATATTCACTTCTCCTTTAGCACAAAGTGCATCTGTCCCGTGCATGCAATGGTGGGTGTGAGCGCGTGCTGTCACCTGGCCTATAAGAATGAGCAATGAATGAGAGGAATCTGCGAGGCGTGCTGCGACTGGGGCCGTGCAGCATCCATTATGGGGCTAAAGCACCTCCGCCGTGTTTGACGAGGGAGAGCAACCAAAGCCGCGCCCCGGGACAGTCCATTAAACCTGCGCTCGGCGTCTCTCTGTTGTCTCTCTTTTTCTTTTGAAGACACGCTCGCACGCTATTGGATGTACCGCAACCCAACCATCGATCATGTCGTTGTTAGTGGACGACGGTTTATTTTTTATTTTTTTAAAGTTGGGCTCTTTGTACCTTACTGGTCATGTTCAGACAACCTTAGTGTTGTTTGCTTTTGTAAGCTTCTTCCTCTTTTATTTCCCTGTTTCATAAATGACAGACCAGGCTTCACCAACCCACTTTATATAAGCAAGATGAATGCCCGAGCTGGAGGTTGTCTCTGGTCAAGCAAAATATCCTCACAGGCAATGTTAAGATTCAGATCCTAGCAGGCAGCTGTGCTCTACAAACTAAACTTAAAACAGCAGAGGATTTTGACAGCGTGAGAAATATACAGGACATAGTGGAAACAGCAGAAATAGGACACCTAATCAATTCCTCTCCTGTGAGAAACGTCTTTGAGTAGGATAATGATCACTTTTCGTAGTTCAGGGTATTGATTATGACTGATGCCTTGTTTGCAAACAGCAAACTCAGCGCAGAGTGGATACAGCTGTTTTCTCGTCACGTTCATTTGGCCATATCATTTTTCCTCAGAAGCCTTGTCGACGCGTTGCCCCGCCGTTTGTCAAAATGAGAAACGAGAAACACACCGTGAATCGTGGACGTCTTAAGTTAATGGTTCGCCCAAAGCAGAGAGATACTTACCAGAATCCCGGCAGTCACCGTAATCACGTCACGCCACGTGCACGCCAACGGTCACAGTCGCACGCGTGGACGAGCGCTGTCATCGTTTCACCAAGGATCAAAGGTGCGTGGAGGTGAAGGGAAGAGCCTTCCTGGAGGTCATCACAAAGGTCACTTCCTGTCGCACAGCACAGGGTTCTGTGTTGCTGCATATGAACAGTCTCTGTGGTAACGCAGGCGAGGAGCATGTGCAGGTTCACGTTGCGTTGAAGCATGGACATGCACAGACGGTCCTATCATCAGAATCAGAATGTGAGTCATGGAAGTTTCCACAACTGGAATTTACTGTTGCAGGATGCAGCCAAGGACAAACATACACATATATATCTTACACTTTAAAAAGTGGAAAAGCACAATAGTCGAACTAATTCTAAGAACATATAACATATAAATTGCATATAAAAAGAAGAATGAGAATGGGAAACATAGTGTAAATGAGGTCAAGGTAACTTGTGCACAGTCCAAATAGGTATAGGATGGAGTTATAACAGATAATGAAAGTCATAAACGTCAGTGGGAGTCCTTGGCCTTGTTGAAGAAGCCAGAAGCAGATGGAAAGAAATGTGAATACAAGATGAGGCCCTGGACAGGCACACAGACAGAACTGAACACAGTGTCAGGACCCAGACAGACAAACAGACAGAACTGAGCACTGTGTCAAGACCTGGACAGACACACAGACAGAACTGAACAGTGTCGGGACCCGGACAGACAGACAGAACTGAACGCAGTGTCGGGACTGAACGCTCCTCCACTTCACCTGCGTATCACAAACATCAGAGGCGTAGTGGTCCAAGTGCCTTGCCACCTCCCCAGACAAACCATCTTCTCAGCACGCCACAGTTCTACAGTGTGGATCCACCTTCTGTGTCTCTTACATGGATTCACCAAGTGGTCTGCCTGCAAATGACTTCCTCGCTTTGGGATCGAAGAGACTGCGCCCTCCTCTCTGGATTCATCTATTCAAATGTTTCTCTCTGCAAACAACAACACAGATGGTAAGAAGGAGTTGATGTGAATTCATTGCTCAAAGCCACCGGACAGTTCCCATTTCTCACAAAGTGACAACTCCAATTTGATGCTCATACATTTCTGATTTTAACAGCGTTTGCGTGCAGACATTAATTTTCATGGAAATCAATGAGGTCTGCTTTGAGAATAAGAATGTGGTGATGCTGGCAAGAATGTGTTTCCTCCTTGTAGTTCATCATCATCAGACAGTTGTATTGACGAAACAGGAGGGGGGGTCAGTATATTTGTGCCTTACAGTACGTGTGAATGTTTGTAGGGGGGGGGGGGCAGCAGTATGCAGTAGTGTGGCCTTCAGATGAGCAAAGAATCAGAGAGATTACAAATACTTTAGGGAAAATCCTACAGTTACTTAAACCACAACTTCAGTTGTTAAAGGTCTGTTTGTAAGTGTTGGAATTCAATAGACAGCAACGTTTTGAAACTTTTGTTTCGTGCATCTCACGTTAACGCAGCTTTCCAAATCCACGTTCAGATGCAAATCGATGACTCGGACAACGTAAATGATTTCGAAGAAACGATTTGGCGTTTTCATGGAAAGTTTTCATTCCGGTTTTGGATTCCTGACAAAGTGGAGAGGGGATGTTGTTTCCAAGGTGATGAGAGATGGAGAGTTTCAAGGAGCAGAGCAGCAACGTCTTGTGGGATCCAGCTTCTGGTTTGAAAAGCAGAGGGAAGAACGTTAAGGAAGCTGATAGTCTAAACACTTGTTAACCTCCACCTTCCTCCTCTTAACACACTTCAACACAAGCAAACGAACGAAACAGCAAGATGCAACAGTTGGAAAAAGCAACAAATGTATATACAAAAACACACTTCCTAATGCACCACAGATCTCTCCCTCTCTCGCTCTCTCTCTCTCTCTCTCTCTCTCTCTCTCTCTCTCTCTCTCCCTCTTTCTTGTTCATTCCGTCTCCCAATCTACCATATCACTCTTTCTCTGTTTCCTCCCTCCTGTCCATTGACTTCTAAATAATTCTCTGTCATAAGAGCATCAGAACGGCAGTGTGTGTTGATGCTGCTGCAGGAGAACCTGGATGGACTCATGGGCCCTGGGGCCCGATATCAAATATTAACTCTGGGTTAAGAGCTGCAGCACCATTGATCCCGGCAAAGGCTTCAGACCCTTTTGTGGGAGCAGCATTTAAAGCAGCCCGACTCGGGAAACCGGGACGCGACGGGAATATTAACCACGCGTCCGCCCCCAGAAGGTGGTGAGGGAATCTGCATTGTAAAGCGAGGGGCCACGCTGTTTCGCAGTGCGCCCGGCGGCGTGCCACGCTTTACGTGGCGTGCTGCAGGGCAGAAATGAGAAGTAACATGATGTCAGAGCCCTCCCTCCCCGCGTCTCGCCACATCCCCCAGAATGAACAGCACGACGAGCTTGACCTGCGCTCTGCCCGTTGACTCAGATAGACTTTACTGTGCACACCCTGTTTCTGCCTGTGATCCATGCCTGTTCCAGCCAGGGATTTTCCTGTGTCCTTCCTGCGGTCGACCTGGACAATACTGCTCGGACCCCCTGCCTGCTTCTGACCCTGTTGTTTTGGGTTCAGTGTTTGGTTTTCGAACTCTCACTCTCTGAGCGGTGGAGTGGGTGAGGTGGGATGGGAGAGTCAAGAGAGAGAGAGAGAGTGGAGAGGAGAGAGAGAGAGAGAGTGGAGAGGAGAGAGAGAGAAGAGAGGAGATAGAGAAAGAGAGTGTGGAGAGGAGAGAGAGAGAAGAAAGGAGAGAGAGAGGAGAGAGCAAGGCGCAAGATAAAAATAGAGAGAGCGAGAGAGGAGAGATAGGGGAGGGAGAGAGAGAAAAGGAGGCAGTGAGAGAGGATAAATGAGGAGTCTCAAAAGCTTTAAGCATGCCTTATGCCATTTATCACTTTTTGAAGAGCCACTTGTTGGGACTGTTGTGCTCCACTGCTGTTTTCCAGGACCAAAGTCGGTGTCCTAACCCATGTGCTGCCTTTGGTCACTGTGACCCACCATTGTGGTTCAAAAGGTGAATCACAATGATCCAAAGGCAGCACAAGGGATTAGATATTAGCGAAACACAAAACTAACAATAAACTGCTTACTCAAGTATCCCAAGTATGGCATGGCAAAATGGATTATTTTGCGCTACACCATTGAATTCATTTGGCAAGCTGCGGAACAACGAAAATATTACAATCAACCTCTCTCTTGTACCTCTTGGATGTAGGAAGATGGAGCTTCTATTTGAATGTGATGGTGCATAGCCATGGCAGAAGTCAGCCATGGCTGCAGCCGTGAATGAGGGTCATAAGGAACACATCTGAACATGTTCACCAGGAGGAAATTTGAGTTTCCTTCCGTCACAGTGTTCAAGGTGAAATGAAAACGTGCCAAAGCAAGTTCTGTTGGCTAGAAGATGGATGCCGTCACTGACGAAAACACACACATACACACACACATAGGTATACACACAGGTATACACACACAAAGGACCAGTACACACCCTCTTTTCACACACACACCCATTCGCACGCAGACACACACTCTCACACACAGGGAGGACGAAAGCACGAAAGCACGAAAGCAAACACTGCATTCGGTAACATGGTAATTGAACTTTCATCAGGTCGACCAGTAGATATTCAGTTTCTAACAGTGGACAATGGAAATGAGGGGGGGAACTAAGAAGTTCGAGATATGGAGGGACGAGACACACACACACTCACACACACCTACAAACACACGCACGCACTCACACACACCTACACACACACACACACACACATTCACACACACACACACACACACACGACCCCACAGGTGCCCCTTAGCCGAAAGTGTTTTATTGTGTTTCCCTTCCCTAATCTAAACCATCTGTAAACTGCAGACGCCATTTCAGGAAGGAGAGCTGAGTGAGTGGAAGAGAATGTACAGCTCTGTGCATTAGGCATGGTTAAATAAAGGAGGTCTGGGCAGTAAGCTGCTAGCCTGGTGGGTATATGATGACCAGGGTGTATTTTTAGATGAAGGAGGAAACAGACTGTGTGACAGCAGCGGTAGACTGGATGGTTGAGACCAGGAAAGGCAAGGTTACTGAGGTTAACGCAATAATCCCCTTCAACCCTACAGCCAAACCTAAACAAGGCCCAATTTTCAACTGGCTAATTTGAGAGAGAGAAAAAAAACTTTTTTTGTTAGACATGTTATTAGAGTCGGCAGATGAGGGCCAGACATTTTGATTCGCAGCAATTTTCTATTAAGCTTATAGTTTTTGCTGCCTGTCTCAGCCATTCAATTACCAGTGCCAATGCTATTACAATTTGAACCTTATCTTATGACTGCGTTTAATAGACTGGAAAATTAACTCTCCACGTAAGTTTCTGTTGAAATGCAAAGTTCCTGTCCACTGTATCTGCTGTTAAAACGAAGCAGTCGATTACGTTTCCTCCCCCCCAACCCTGCCCCCCCCTCCATAGCAGCTAGTTCAGCCTTTCTGAAAGTAAGAGGTTAGAAGGATGTGGCTCAGAGCCAGAGGGAGGGAGAGATGGAGAGAGAGGTTGAGGGTGAGACGAGGGGAGGAAGAGGAAGACAAGAGCACACTCCTCTCTGGTGAAATGGACAGATGTTTGGACAGGTTCTTTAATCTATGGAAATCCTTCTCCTTAGTAGTGTGCACTGAACACAGAGATCGGTTTAAACGCCTTCCCCAAGACACGGGGGGAAACTCACGTTGTGGCCTGCTGTCGTCTGATTGGATGCAAAGTTTCGAAAACTGTTGATATTTTATCATCTCTGTAATAACAGTGTATGTTTATGATGATGTACAACGTAAACATTTCCATTCCTAAGCGCCGTGCTGAACCCAGGTCAGCCTAATAGCCGGTAAAGTGTTTGTGATGAATGAACGAACTGCCGTATGACGACACAGGCTAGCTCTGAGTCGGACGCTCACCTCTGACACGAGCCCACTTACACTGCTTGTTAACCCTCCTCACAGCACACACACTCACACTCAAACACACGTCTGCATACGGTACTCATATACACGCGCACACACACACACACACACACACACGCACACTCAACAGCTCCCACTCCGCTAATAAAACTCTTAGGGTAGTACCAACATTTAATTTGGTGGTATATGCTTGCAGACAGCATCTGGATTCGCTTAGCAGACTGGTGTAAATACGATAGAACTGTGTACAACTAAAACAGTCTGTTGGACAAGTGATGCTGAGGGTCTGTCACAGGCACACAGCTGACTCAAGTGTGTTTACGTGTGTGTTCATGTATGTGTATATGTGTGTATGTTATGTGTAACTGTGTGTATGTGTGTGCGCACGCGTGTGTATATGTAATGTGTAAGTGTTTGTGAGTCTGTGAGAGCGTGTGTGTGGGGATGTTTTCCACTTCTCTCAACATCCCACTGACGGTCTTCAATGGTACTCTGAGGGTAGTTTGATGGTAGTCTGATTGTATTCTGATTGTTTTCTGACTGTAGTTTGATAGTAGTCTGATGGTATTCTGATTGTTTTCTGACAGTAGTTTGATGGTAGTCTGATTGTATTCTGATTGTTTTCTGACTCCATTTTGACGGTATTCTTAACTCTGTTGACTGGACAAACGATGCAGTCAGACCACTGAAACGTTCTCCTCCTCTTCTCAGCGTGGGCTTCAGCGTCTGAGGAGCGGAGAAAGAGATTAAAGACATTTGTTCACTCTCTGCTTCTGTCTCTGCACATCTGGCCGAGGGGAAAATAAGAGCCGTCCATCTGAAATATTCATCTAGCCCTATTTAAACACACGGTGTTAAGGTCAGCCTTGCATGGCACACAGTATGCAGGAGAGAATCGCATGAAAACCCACTGAACTCACACACGTGCACAGTTCCATCTGAATGCACACATGAATGCAATTTCCATGCAAACACAAGTGTTTTTTTAAACTAAATCTACATCCTTACACGGTGGTTATACAGTTTAATTTCAAAGTAAGGAATTAGGAACCCTTACTGTTTTAGATGAAACTGTGCTCTGGAACAGGGATCGTACAGGAACCCCCAACAGGACACTCGAGCAGAGACAGAACAAAACGAGTTCAGTACCTGTCTCTATGAAGTTATTTATGATTCACATTTTCGGAATATTGTTTCCTTGATACACTTTTGACACTTACAGTTTTTGCTTATTGCTTATACACTTTTTGTGCAGATTTTGTCTTATTATGTGAAAGCTCTACACACAGGCCAATCAGACTTGGTGCTTGGAGATTACGGAAGAGGAGTCACCCCAACAGAGTCTGACCAGAACCAGCAAGTCACCCCAACAGAGTCTGATCAGAACCAGCAAGTCACCCCACCTGTCCCTGACCAGAACCAGCAAGTCACCCCAACAGAGTCAGACCAGAACCAGCAAGTCACCCCACCTGTCACTGACAACAGTCCATAGGTGTATAAAGACTTTTTTTAATTCCCTGTACCGGTCAGAGGATGAAACAAAGTAATACATGTAATAGATAATAATATATACACATTAAAATATGGAAAAAATACCATCTTTGTTCAACCTTGTAAAACCCAAATCAGAAAGTAAACTCTCTTCATAACTCACAGGAAGTAATGGACATGAAAGGGATAGCTCCGATTCTTACAAACCTAACAGCCAGCACTTATTGATGTATCAAAGCCAGAGCAAATAAAAACGGTCCCTGTGGCAACTCTATATTTATTGGCTAAATGATTGACACTTTTGATCGCACAACAACATTTCGAGCTACTCTGTTATTGTTGCGGTGTAGTGCACACACAACCACAAGCACACACTGTCCTTTAATCAAGTTTTATAATTGTGTTTCTTTTATAACTTGAAATAAAGTAACTTTGTTTGGGTCTGTTGAATATGCCCAGTCTGGTTACAGAGGCTTGCAGAATCTATAGGAGCGACTTGGCTGAGCACTGCTCTGCAAATGTTTGTGTTCTTCACTAATCAGGGCTTCCAATGTGAGGTTTAGCTCTTCAGTGATACTAAGAGTCGTGTCTGCTCTACCACAACCCCCCGAAATATCTGTAGATTTCGACACACACGCACAAGCTTGTGAGCAGAAACACTAACACGACCATCATCTGAAACACCGCAACACAGACACACTTGCGTAGCCAGAGTGTCGATGCTCGTGTAAACGTGTGTTTCCTGCAAAAGCAAGAAATAAATGAAGGCCATCATTTTGTCTCATGAATAACAGATGTTATGGTGGAGTGTCTCACTTAATTATTAAACCTCCTGAATCTCCTTCAGATGGGTCTGACGAAGCTAAAGGTTTAATTTGAGCTCCTGGCCGTTTGCAACGCGAGCGGAGGTCTCGCAAACAGACCCAACTCCTACGTAGACAGAACGAACCTTTCGTTTTCCTCTTCCAAGGAAAAATGTCACCACATGAAAAAAACCCGGAGCCTCACTTAAACAAGTGGATTACACAGATCCAACATCAGAGGATGTCTTGTTGGGAAACCTCACCACAATGAGCACAACATCAGTCATAGGTGAGTGTTTTCAGGAGGCCAGACAGTCACATGCTGCTGAACGTCATTTCTCACAACAGAGGGGGAAAAAAATGCTCCTTTGAAAGTTTAAACGCTGATCTACAAGAAGTGGACTGTTGTACAGCGAAGAGGCAGGACCCTGTGGTATTAGAGGGAAGTGTCTAGGAGAGAGAGTGGCTCATGCACAGTAGCTTCTAAGGACTGCGTACGGAAGCTCCTTTCTCAAAGGGGCTGACTGCTGACTGATCAGTGCAGTGCCTACTCTCTGGCAGTGAACCATCCGTTGATAAGTCCGTCATTTCTGTCACATCTTAAATAGCAGAATAGTCTTGCATTTCAAACAACTTTAGAGAAGCACATATATACGTATATCGCAGGATTGCAAGCTTCATACACATATATAACATCTAATACTTATTTATCAGTCAAATGTTTCATATACATTGCAACAATTTGGAAAAACTGAGGTTTGAAGTTTCAGGTTGGATTTTGCAAGCAGGATACTTCTAATCCTCAAGGGACCCTCAGAGAACATGATGAATCCTTTCTCCCTCTGAAGGATCCGTACAGTAGGTGGATTCAACCTTTCAGTCAGCAACAGCAGACATGAAAAGAACCCTTGAGGTTTTTTTTGATTGGCTAACGCATCCAGGAAGTTGGGTTTGAACGATACAGTTCTGGCCAGTGCAGTGCTGCAGCTAAGGGCCAAAGCTGCTTCCAAAATACCTCCCCACACACTCCCATGGTGCCTAGACACGTGTGAAATTAAAGCTATCATATTCTCATATCGGACTGAGAACGCTATTCATCTTTGTGAAACATTTCTGCAGAATAAACACTCTGGGGATGCATGTCAGCGTGGGGATACGTTTTCCTGCGATGAAGGCGACCTACCAGCGACACGATGCATCAACTGTCCATGCGAGTCTAGCCAACATGGGTGTGTGTGTGTGTGTGTGTGTACATGTGTTTGTGTGTGTGTGCGTGTGTACATGTGTTTGTGTGAGTGTGTGTGTACATGTGTTTGTGTGTGTATACATTTTCATACATATTCATAAGAGGCTTGCAGGAGAATCCAATAACGAGGATGTCAAAGGAGATTAAAGAGATTGACCTTTGCTGACTCCAGAGGTGTGTGTGTGTATGTGCGAGTGAGTGTGTGTGTGTATGTGCGAGTGAGTGCGTGTGTGTATGTGTGAGTGCGTGCGTGTCTGTGTGTGTGTGAGGGAGGTGAGGAATGCTGAGAG
This sequence comes from Plecoglossus altivelis, assembly GCA_036571765.1. Taxonomy (NCBI): domain Eukaryota; kingdom Metazoa; phylum Chordata; class Actinopteri; order Osmeriformes; family Plecoglossidae; genus Plecoglossus; species Plecoglossus altivelis. Next base: position 4,456,252 of record BROE01000013.1, read on the forward strand.
AACAGCGAAAGCTTCTCACATGCATCAGTTTGCTGTAGAAAGAGAGAATCTGGTGTTCCAGCGGATCTCGGAGGAATCATCAAACCATGGCAGGTTTGGACACATGCTGCATTGTGCAGGGCGGCCGCCATATTCTCACCGGAAGGCTGAGGTGAAGCAGGAAATGATGTATTGTAGCAAATCACCACAGCCTAGTAAGACAGGTAGAGCTGATTTCAAGAGTTAGAGTCTCTAGTTACTGGTTAGATGCTGTGTAGCCTTGGAGCAGTGTGTTTGTGTGTGTGCGTGTGTGTGTGAGCTGTGTGACTGGTGACACAGCTATAGGAAGGGGAGTGGGAAGTCAGATGTGGGCGTGGCTGGACTTGTTCAAACATGCATAGCTCACTAACCCTAGTCCTTCGTTTGCACAATTAACACAATTAACGCACATTATACGCGCACACATGCACGGACACACTCACTCACACAGACAAACATATGCACACACACGCAAACACACACGCACACTCACAAACACACTCAGTCACACACATACACACACTCACAAACACACTCAGTCACACACACACATGCACACTCGCACACACAGCCTCCTGGAGAGAGAAATACGATCAATGTCTGTTTGTCTGTTGCTACGTCTCCTGAGTCTCTGGCTGTCCTCACTCTCACTCCTACAGCACGACACACGCAACACACACATACACCAATGCAAATGCACACACAGTCTGTTCTGTGCTATCCGACTGAACCTGTCAATCTGTCTGTGCCCTTAACTGCCGCAGAGCTCTTGCTCAGGGAGAGAGAGACTTGATTGAGGATCAACAAACCTCCCTGGCAGAATCGCCTGGGACAGGCTGCAGAGACAACAGAACACACGTACGATGACATACACACCAATGCACACACACACATACACACACGCAACACACACAACACACACTCAAAACACACAACACACACAAACACACAGACCAGACACACAAACACAATACGACCGAACACAATGACACACAGATTGCAACACGCAATCAAACAAACACACGCTACGCTACGCACAAACGCACACGAGCATAAAAACACATGTACACACACAACCCCCCCCCCCCCCACAACACTACACACACAAGCCCCCCCGCCACGCACACCCTACCTAGCCCTCCTACCACTGTTCCTCCCACAACCACAAAGGCCGGTGCTCTGCAGTCATAAAGTTACTGAGGAGCCCTCTGCAGGCCTCCAGCAAGGGACGGGGGCCCCAGACAGACAGGCTGACATTCACAGCAGCAGAAACCCATCGATCTGGGGAGAAAGATGCAGAGACAGGGAGGGAGAGAGGGGAGGGAGGGAGGTGGGGAGAGCCACGGAACTGAGAGAATGATAGAGGGGTAGAGAGGGAGAGAGTGAGGGGAGAGAGAGAGGAGAGGGAAGGGAGAGAGGGAAGATAAGGAGAGAGAGAGGGAGGGGCAGATCGGGAGGGATAGAGGGAGGCAGAGTAGGGGGGAGAGAGGGAAGGAGATAGAGTGCCACGGAACTGATAGAATGATAGAGGGAGGGGTAGAGAGGGAGGGCAGAAAGTGAGATGGCCGTGGGACTGATAGGATGATAGCAGAGTGATGGAGCATTAGAGGAATGATAGAGAGCGACAGGGAGAGAGTGAGGTGATGAAGTCGAGGAGTGGGATGGAGTGTTACTGAACTGATAGAGCCTGCCAGACCAGAGTCGTTCTGCTGACAGACAGACAGACAGGCAGGCAGACAGGGAAACAGAGAGGGAGACTGTCAGACTGACTGACTGACTGAGACAATACTGAATGTGGCTTGTTCACTGCATCATCAGAAAGACCGACAGAATGAGCCGTGCCATCCAGCAGCATCTGAAAAGGCACAGTGGAGGTGATGCTGTGAGTTTGTTCCTCTGGAGACAGACAGGTGTGGGCTGAGGGTAGAGTAGGGTGGGGGTGTGGGCTGAGGGTAGGGTGGGGGTGGGGGCGGGGTGGCTGGAAGCGAGGGTGGACACGGAGATTGAAGGAGCGCTGAGAGAGAAAGAGGAAGGAGGGATCACTGAGAAGGGGAGGGCATCACGGTATGATATTGACCCTTGAGGAAATGACATTATCCTGGAGAAGAAGACATCAAAAAGAGGGAACAGGAGAGCAGAGGATAAGAGAAGGGAGGGATGGGTAAAATATAGCCCTTCTCTTTTGTGAAGAACACCTGACATTTCTCTGTGGTTTTTCATCTCCTCTCTCTTGACACTAAGGCTCAGTAAATGCCACTATGAGCTACTGTAGAGCTTGATGCTGCTGGGTCATCGGCCCTCCGAGGCCAGAAACTGGCCGGTGACTACTCTGCTAAATCAAACAATAGTTTAGACTTTGGCTGGAGTTGGCACCCAGATGGAAGTGATGATGGAGCATTAGTCCTCTCCTTAAACTCCATCACGTTTCAAACCAAACACTATTATGGCGTTCAAGAGGAGGAACGAATCCTGAGCGACAGGAAAATAATTTGATTTTGTTGCCTTTATTCCGTGAAAACAACTCATCTGCAAATCTTGCAAGTTATCACATTCTTTAAAGTTGGCATCACCACCTAAAAAGAAAACAGCGAAATTCATTACTTGGTTCCTTGCATCCTAAGTATTTAATCAACTATTGTAATCAGTTACTCTCCTTTGACATGTTGGAGTCACTATGGAACACTTGCATTGATATTATAGCCTTAATAATGATTGACTATCATATATTAATACTATTGAGAAAACTAGAACCCCAGAAAAAGCAAGGTAAATTAGTATATACAACTCTAAATTCAGTAGTTCTCAATCTTGTCCTCAGGAATCGCTTGTCCTGCATGTTCTAGATGTTTCCCTGGTCTGACACAACTGATTCTAATGCGTGTTTGTTACCAGGATTCTACAGAGCTAGATAAGGACCCATTCATTAGAATGAGGTGCGTTGGAGCAGGGACACATCTAAAACATACAGGACAGAGAGTCCCTAAAGACCAGGGTTGAGAACCGCCGGTTGTAGTTATTCCCCAGTGCAGTGTCACACTGTGAAACTGGGCTCTTACCCTGAAACACAGACAGCTCGGAACCCAAAACGTCTCCTCCTTCCAAGGCTTCTAACAACACGCTTGCGTTCGGAATCGTCCCCATTTCAACGGCGTGCTAACTAAACAGATTCAAAACTGAGCTAACTCTGTATCACCAACGGCGGCCCACAGTTTGGGCTGTAATTAACCGTCAGGTCAGGCCTGCCAAGTCAGCTTGATGGAGAGAAAATGTGGAGGAGGGCTGCTTTAACTGCATTTCCAGGAGCATCATTATCAGAAATCTGCAGTAATTACCAAGACACCTTGTCAGGTGCCACAGCATTAACCTCGATGGCAAAGCACCCAAACCAACCCTCTCTCAAATCCGCCCCTCCACCTTTGAGAGTGTGTTGTGTGTCTGCGCGAAAGAGGTAAAGTAAGACACAAAGTATACCGCGTGTGTGTGTATGTGTGCACAGGCGGAGACCTGCCCTGCAGAGATAAACGCCCGCTATCAATTTCTGCCTGCCAGGAAGAGTAAAAGGAGTAAAAGAGGAGAAGGCAGGAAGATAGCCATGAGTGTTGCTTGTTAATTCTTAAACAAAGATAACCGGAACGTTAGACGGCGAGGGAGAGCGGCGAGGGGAGGGTGTGGCCAACGCCATCAGGGAGTGACGCCACGAGGGCCAGCTGTGGGGTGGGGTCGCAGGGTGGAGCTGGGAAGGTCAGGGGTCATGGTGGAATTGGGCGTGGTGTTGCCAGCCAATGACTTCCATACTGTGTGTCCTCATTCTGCACAACAAACACATGGTAACCACATACAAACACACACACATGTTCTCCCTTGGGCGCGCTCTCTCTCTCTCTCTCTCTCTCTCTCTCTCTCTCTCTCTCTCTGTGTGTCACACACACAGACACACCTACACATTTCCAATCGTAGGTTATTTATTATAATTTCCAGTCGTTTGATATTCATGATCAATTTCAGATCAATTGGCATTCATTATCATTTCCGATCAGTTGGTATTCATTATAGTTTCCAATCGTTTGGTATTCACGATCGTTTCCGTCTCCGATCACGGAGTGGGTATTTGTCGCCTGTATGGTCGATGGTTCGCGATGCCAGCTCGTGGGGTCTATGTTCACTGTGCGATTTCGTTTTCCGATCGAGCTTGGTATTATTATCATGGGGCTCTCTTGATCATGCTTGGGTATCTCCAGGTCTACTTATTTTCCGAGGTCTAATATGCGATATCATGGTATCCATCTTCGCGATCAGTTTGGTATTCACGGGATTATTTCCGGTTTTCCGTTGAGCTCAGCCGGGCTTGCGTCTGCCTTCTTTCAGCACTGATCGTTGAGTTTGCCGATCTAGTTTTGGTATCTCACATTATCATTGGTCCGAGGTCAAGTTGGTGGGATGTGGGCTCATCGATCGTCGAACTTCCCGATCCATTGGTATTACGCCGTCTAAAGTAATCTTCGGGATGGACATTAGGTTTGTTGGTATTCAATGCGTCGTAGCGAGGGACGAGCCGATCATGCCTTCGTCAATCCTAGGCCGTGTATGGCACATCCATA
>BROE01000013.1:4469667-4482314 GCA_036571765.1 Plecoglossus altivelis
AGGGACAGGAGGAGAGATAGAGAGAGCTATGGTGAGGGCTGGAGAGCTCTTAGCGGATTCCAGAGTGGAGGCGCCTGGAGAAGAGGATCAGTGAGGATTTGAGAGAGTGGTAGGGGCGTGTGGTGGTGGGGGAGAGGAGAAGTGAGGGAGTAGGTGATGGGGAGCCGGTGGGAGGGGTGGACGCCAGGCGTGGAGGGGGGGGAGTGGGAGTCCCCCGAGACCCCGAGGATGGGAACCGAGGGTGAGAGACGAGAAGGAGTGGCGGGGGAGAGAGAGAGTGCCCCTAGCGAGCGACAGAGCTGGCGTACGAAAAGCAGAGAGGCTTGATGGGGCATCTCACGATGGTTGGATCAGATGAGTGTAATTTATGGAGCATTTCTTGATGGACGAGCCAGCTTGTAAGACGATGATGGTCCGAACGAAGCGGACGTGGGAGGGAGGAGACGAGGGCTAGATGCGGACGCGGGGGGTGAGCGAACCGTCGGGAGTGTGCTCTGGTGCGTGACTCGGGTGAGGTGGGGTGTGGATGTTCGGTTCGGTGTTGGTGGAGGGGGTCGGCAGAAACAGGCGGGTTCTGGGTGGTACCTCGAGACCTGGAGCTCAGGTGGGTCGGATATCGTGAGGAGTGAGTGCACCCGAAGGACCGCCAGGATACGAGGAGGCAGCAGGCCGGAGCAGCCGGGAGGAAGGGGGACAGCGCATGGACCAGTGGACAGGAGCTCAAGAAGGGACTGATGATTGGCATGCATGCAGCTTATTGGAGTCTATGAGAGACACAGTCGCACCTTCGATCTTGACCATTTGGCAGGAGCAGCGACAAACAGCGAACAACGGTTTCCCATTTCCTAGTTTAGTCCGCTGGCCAATAAAGGCGCCTCCTCCGGCATTCCACTTGTCAGCCCCATGAACTGAAGTCCCTCAGAGAAGGTTTTTACAGACCGTCAAATAGCCTCTGTCACGAACTCCGTTCACAGAGACTGAGGGGGGGAAGCGCGACGCAACTCGATCTTCTCGGACAGCCTGTTCAGAGAGACGCCTACAGCAGACACAAGAAGCCAAACAAGGAGATACGCTTCCTGCTCCCAGACCAATATGGAAGAACCAATAAGCAATCTTCCAGTGCACGAAATCACTCAATGTTCAGAACGCGCACATGGCTTACTCGCGCCGTGCCGGCTTTTTCCTAAGTGTAGATGGTAGAACCCGTGGCCAAACCTGAAAAGCACGCAGGAGACGAAATTTGCCCATCACAACAAGTCAGTGGTGTATAGTCGACATTCCCTTGACCCGTGCGCGGATAACGCCTTCCCATGAATGCGGATAACAACTCTCGCCTTAGTTCTGACGGCGGTATTATCCACTCGGCAGACAGGGAGAAATTTAAGGCGTGGGGGAGGGTCGGCGGGGGAGTTGGTGAAGGATTTGATGTGCGATGCATGTGTAAGTGGTGGGGATTGGTGCGATGCATGTGTAAGTGGTGGGGATTGGTGTGATGCATGTGTAAGTGCAACATGACCGCAGGGCTGTTGGCTCCCAGAAAGACCCACCATCTGACAAGGTCCTTGACGTCTTTGTTTATTAAGGACACGCAGTTCTGAAGACTAGGAAACAGCAGTTGATTGAGCGTGCTCAGTAGAACAGGTGCATGTGAATGAGGACAGCTCTGTCCAGGAGGTTAGTCCCTCCATTACATTCTCTTAAGGAGGCCCCCCAATCTGGACTCTCAGCCCCACGCAGCAGAGCGCAGACGAGAGCCTTTGGAACAGACCACCTTAAGTAGCTTCTCTTCCACGCCACTCATGCATTTTTCATAACACGTTGAAAGCCCCAGGAAGAAGGAATGCCTGGCTTGGTAGCTAGGTTAAGGTTCTGCCCTACTTACTTTCTGGCTCAACCGCTTCCTTTGTCTGCCTCCCCCTTTCTGTCAGCGCGGGCGGGAATGGAAGTCCTTGGGACCAGCGCAGGGAGAGCGGTGTGGGCCCTTCACCAGCAGCAACGGTCTCGTGAGCGTAGGGCTGAGAGGAAGAGCGGGAGAGAAGTAGAGAGGGACTGTGTCCAGTTGCTTGTTGATGAGCGGGTGAACAGTGATAAACGCCGGATACGGCCCACCTCCAACTCTCCTCAAACCACTACCTGCCTTTTCGCCTCTCTTCCTCCTCCCTTCCCGCACCCCCTCTCTCCGGAATCTGATTGGGCTCTCGTTCGTTGCTGCTCTACCTACCTGTTTCCCAGGATGGTTCTTCTCCGTGGAGCAAACACAAGACTGGGCCCCAGACAGCTGCAGACTGGAGACTGGGGCAGAGATAAACCACATGGAGATTAGACCAAGGTGTTTGCTCAAACACGCGGCAACGGGATGGGAGAAGGAGAGATAGCAAGATCTGGATGTGAGTCAGCCACCACAGGCTTGGGTGTTGGCAGAACAATGTTCTGGTTCCCATGCGTTTGTTGCAACAACAAAAAAAAGCATCATCCTCAAACACATTGAAATCAGGCGAGGCGTAGTTAAACACCACCTCTGGCCTTCTTGTTGACGGCTTGATGGTTAACAGGAGGTCCCACGCTGTCTTGTGTGCTGCTGTCCACACTGTTGGATCAGGTGCGGTGGCTTACAACGTGGCTCACTCCCAGCCGCAGGCCCGGTCCAAAACAGTTACGACCAGAGTGCTTCATAGCCGTGACCGACAAGACCACGGCGTGCTCGCCTAGCGACCCGTTAAACAGTCACGCTTCTCTCTCCTATTCAAGAAAGAAAACAGAAAGGTGAAAGGTCAAGCGATGAGGGTTGGAGGACACTGCTAGGGGTGAGCGAGCATGGCGTGTACCGTCTTGGCGGGAGCAGGCTTTTTTTGGTGTAGGTGGTTCTGAGTTTTCTGTTTAGTCCTGGGGCCGTGTGTATACGTTCGGGGGGAAGACGCTCGGTCGGCCATTGTGTGTTGGCAGATCCCTAGCGCTGCATTGCTAGGAGCCTACTTGCAAGTGGAGCGCATTTCTAGAACTTCTCCAGCAAGGAAAGTTCGTCTGCTAGGCGTCCCTCCAGTCGTTCTTCCGTACCTCGCCACCTCGTGGGTGTCAAGCGGCATTGTCTTCGTCCACATGCACCATCCCGATGGCAACTTGTCCTCTCCCTTTTCTACTCCTGTCCAGTCTCCCTCCGTCTCCGTCTGCCATAACCCACACTAGGGCTCCCTAGGGTTACAGGAGAGTTGGACAGTGATGATATCTCATCTCAATAATCTCTTCACCGCACTGAGTTTCCTGCTGTTCAAGCTCTTGTCCTAGTCGATCCTTTCCAAGCAGGGGAGCATTTACGACCTACATGTGTACGAGTACCGTCGGGTGGGTTGTGGGTGTGGTGTGGTCTAAGGTGACAGGAGAAGTCTGAGAGTAGCACTTGAACCAAGCCAGAGGAATTGTCATCCTCCATGCAGAGTTGAGCGAACAGAGGGAATTCCGACTCCCGGTATCAGTCAAGCGTTGACCAGGAATCATTGATTGACGTCAACCTGTCCTCGCCATTAACGCTTTTCTGAGACATTTCGGAATAACATAGTTCTCTCTGCGAGAAAAAAAGGACGTGGCTGTCAATTATATCAAATCTCAATCCCAATGAATAGCGAAAGCCGTCAATGTTGCGAGCCTACTTAACCAGCAATAGTTCGGTACTATCTCTTGCCATTCTCTGTTCATTCTTCTCTCTGGCCTGACTGTAACAGCATGTTCTCTCTTACATCGAGAGACCGGCCTCTGGAGGGAGAATCGAAGGCAGTTGGGAAATCGTAGAAACTATGGGACTTCTGGGGCAGCAGCATCTCCTGGCGCTACACCCTCCAGGAAGCTGCTGGTAGGACCTCAACTCAGGGTGTATGAGATTATGTAGAGGGCTAGGACGAGCGCGGTACACAGTGTGTGCGCCACAGCGTGCTCAGATGCGGCGCATTCAACGCTGCGTAACTGTGATCAGCGTGTCGTGAGTTTAGTGCTGTGTCGTTGACCTCGGACGGGACCCGTACATGGAGCGGCAAACACAGCCGAGCACACGCACTCATTCCGCATCTGCGGAGAACGCAGTATCCGCTAACCACTCTGAATAGTATCTAATGTGACCGCCTGTACACACATTCGCTCGACGCTAATGCTCACCGCCTCGTTTCCACTGCACACACGTACACGCCCACCACGCGCGCTGTTCCGTACACATCACTGCTGGCTCCGAAGCCGCAACCCTACACCGCCCGCACCGCGGTCACACATGACGCGGCACATCAGCTCACCACGCTCTCGTACGACAACTGCCAAGCACACGCGCGCGTCACCCATCGTAACGCTCTACAGACTGATGCGTGCACCCGACGCGCACCACTCCGATAGCCACTCTACTCACACCTTTCCTAGAGGGTTTGGCGCCCATGCATCGATCTCCTGCCCTCCCTCCTGCACGAACTGCCTCCGGGAGCTCTACCCCTCTTGAGTCTGGTGTGCCCTCTGGCTAGCAATGCCTCCTCTCCACTCCCTCCGTCGCCCTTCACCACCATCACACCCTCTCATCACACTCCTCTACGATCCACACACCTCACAACCGCACCCACACACACACTGTACACCGAACCCACCTACCACCACACCACCTCGACCCTACCACATTCACTCGACCCCACTTCACCACTCAACTTACACCTACAGCGAGACATTACCCATTCACAGCACATCGAACATCACGAACCGCACGGCATGTACACTCACGCCTACCACTAGTGCACAGCCAAGCACGATCACACGCACACCTACACAATCTATACCTCCATCCTAGCTGGTGCTTAGCTCACTCGGTTCGCTGTGCGCTCGCGCGCTGCACCCTCGCGTCTCTGGCCAGCTCCTCGCAGCCTTGCTCTGAGCGTCTGTCCACACTAACCAGACATCCTTCTCCAAACTGATCGTAATCCCACAACCAGCCTGATACAAGGCTATTCGCATACCTCGTCTCCTCTGTCTCATCTTCCATCTTCTCTCCCTGCCCGCGTCTCTCTTCCGACAATCATCGTGGACGAGTAGCGTCGCTTCTGATCGGCAAATCTAGTACCTGGCGACGCTTGGATGGCTGAACCTTAGCCATTCACACGCGGCCAACCTCGGTGCTGCTGCGTTGTGAAGCCACATTTCAACCTCTTGCTCTACTTGCTCACCCTGGGGCCAGTAAGACAAGCAGCACTGGCCACGCCTTTTTCTATCTCCACCCTGCTGACCCACCACAGCCGTTCCGATGACCACCACCACACAACACACACTTCCCCCTCAGCACACACCACCACACGACACCCTCCAGACGCACGCTACACCCTCAGCACCACACCACCCTCAGACAGCACACGGCACATCACCACAAGACACGCCTCAGAGCCACCACACGCCCATCCACAATGACAAAACGACACGACCACACCCGCCCTGCAGCACAACATACACACACCCGCTCCAGCAAGACCACGTACCACATTACCCTTCATCGACACACACCCCCTATCAACGCTCGAGCAATATTCTACCCGTCGAGGCAACACGACACACCCTGCCACACACACACCTCACGGAGCCACACACACCCTCAGACAAACACACACCCTCACACACACCCTCAGACACACACACCATCACACACACACACACACACACACGCATACACCATTGCACACACACATCAGAGATATTAAGCAGTGTGATATTACTATGGGCAAGTTGGAGACAGATCCCTCATGTGAAATGTTCCATAATTCAGAGACTTTCTTTGACTCGTTCCTGCTTCCTGCCGTGATCAGCTGCAGGAAATATATTACATTTGAAAAATGAATGACTGAGATGGAGAAAGAAAGTATGCAGCATTATTGTTGCCTGAAGAGAAATGGAAAAGTTTCGAGCTTCTAATGGCCAGTTGCTAGAGATCAGTGTATTTGATGGATTTTCGATAAACCAAATATTATCAAGGGTGAGAAAACAAATGTTGGACTGTGTAATTATGCAGCCAGCCTCGTATTTAAAACAACCGTCACAGGCTTCATCCAAAGTTTGTCAGGAGTTGAACACAAACACTGAAACACTGTCCTCTGATGTTCTCAGACGGAACCGACTTGGAGGAGAACGTCCGCAGAAGCAAGTGGAACCGACAAACACGAACATCTGTCCTTCTCCTTTTTATAATTCCTTGCTATCAGGCTGTTTGTTTGTTTGTCTAAACACAAAGTGTTGGTGCAGCTACAGATATATTGGTTGAATTCACCAACGCTGATTACAGAGAATAGAGTTTAATTCCCAAAAGCTGATTTTCCTAATCCTGGGATTAGCGAAATAATAAGAATCTCCTTTCTGTGCTCCTCCCCTCGCAGAGAGAGAACCTAGGCTTGGCATCCGACTGAAAGCAAGGTTCAGCACTGAACACCATATCTCCAGAGCCTCACAGACTGTCCCCACCCCCTCAGGCCCGGCCTGCATCACCAGCATGGCAGCTTCCAGAGCAGAGACAGGCTGAAGATGTGTGCGGGCACTGGGGCGGCTGGAACTCTACCCTGCTGTGGCACATGTTGGTCTGTTTGGCTCTGTTCTAGATGCCAGCTTAACCTACTGGCACACTTTGAATGGCTCGGCTTTAGTGTCCCACACCAGCATTCACAGGAAGATAAGCGCGCTCTTCCTGCTCATTCTCTCATTCCTTTCCATCCTCTCTCTCTCTCTCTCTCTCTCTCTCTCTCTCTCTCTCTCTCTCTCTCTCTTTCCCTCTCCCCCTCTTTGCCATTTTGGCACTTTCATTCTCTTTCTCAGTCTTTCCCTGCGTTTCTCTCTCTTTCTTTATAGTATCTGAGTGGGAGATGACGGCCTAATTGAACCCGCTCCAAGAAGTGTTCTCAGGCAACATTGATTAAAGTGGTGAGAAACAAAAATCTGCACGATGGCCCCCCTGCTTCGCCCCATCCGAAGCCGGGTGTCACTTTCTCAGGCGATTTCCCTTTTGAATTCCGCCACGAGATCCTCCTCTTCATCTTCGTGCGATGATGGACACGCGGAACAAGTTCACATCGGAGCAAAGCGGGAGTGAAACCTTCGCTTCCGCGGAGATAATCTGCGATACGATCGCAGCTACAATAGCGGAGAGTGAGTCATCCTCGAGTCGTGTGAATGTATATTTAGAGGATTGTGAAGAAACATCAAACGTACGTGTGCAGAGGAAGGAGGCAGGCGGAAAACGCTATTACGAGAGTCTGTACCAGCCTCTGGAGTCACACGTACGATGCAAATGCGGCGGATTCAGACCATGAAAAAGCTACTTTCACGCAGACAAAAGAGTACGGAGACCGCCTTGTCTCCACCCGGGAGAGCCGGTAAACAGGTCCGTCTCTGCATGGGTAGGGAACTGGCGGTGGTGCCAAAAACAAAGGCGCCCCACGTCTTGAATGCAGACGTTTCAACACTTGGATGTGGAACGGGAGCGTGTTCCATCTCAACAGCCGGAAAAGGGCAAGAGACTACTGCGGTCAACAAACCCTGGGGCCTCTCTTCTATGACATCAGAGAGAGATTGGAGTGCATCTCATAATGTATTCTTTTTGAGCGAAGAAGAAGAAAAAGAAAAAGGAAAAAAAAAGAAGCTATTCAGCGGGCCATGAATTGGGCCTCTTCAATGGCGCCCATCTTTCAGATTCATGTGAAATGAGGTGAACGTAACGAGACTTGCGACGAAGACTTGGCGGGATGTCTCGCAGGGCTGTCCACGGAGCCTCCCTGAGGTGACCCAGACAAATCAGCGTTTGAACAAAGTCAAGGGCACAACCAGTGCGGAGGGAAACAAACACGCGCTCAGATCTCCCGCCCTGTCAGACGATACGCTCGTCAAAGCCAAGGCTGTCGTTTCTCCCTCGCTCTCGTGGTGAGGCTTTTATCGTGCGGCTCTGGGCCGCGCGGGACCGGTGTTAAGCACAGAGTCCAGCTGGAGACAAGATGCTGGAGTCCCCTGGCTGACGGGAACGCCACTGACAACATGTCAGTCAAGGAGATCCTCAACACACACACACACTGACACATATACTGACACACATACACACTCACACACACACACACACCGACACATACACTGACACACATATACACTGACGCACACACACACACGCGCACACTCACACACACACACACACTGACACATACACTGACACACACATACAAACACACTGACACACACATACAAACACACTGACACATACACTGACACACATACACACTGACTCACACACACACTGACACACTCACACACATACACACATACTGACACACACATACAAACACACTGACTCACACATACACTGACACACACACACACATACAAACACACGCAATCTGCAGTAGCACGTGGTGTAAACCATGTTTAGAAGCTGTGGACGCCCTTTCCTGACTGCAGGAGAGAGGTGTTCCATGTGAGGGCGTCTGTCCGCTACATATTTATCAAACTGACAGGCCGGGCGTCAGAGAACCTCAGACTCCAACAGAAGCACTTACTCACTAATGGCCTAAACAGCAACGGATCATTATCCCTGGCAGCGCCGAGAAGCCAGCCTCGCCAGCCCCCACAGACCCACCTCCACACACGCGGCAGGAGGCTGGAGGAGTCGGAGGACCGGAGGGGGAAGGTTGAAGATCTCTTCCCCCATTACGTCTTACTGGGATTTAGAAGGACGGACCCAGAAGTCAGGCCAGCGGCCAAGTGTTGCCCTGCCTTTGTCGAGTTCCACTTCAGATTCACACGGAAGACGAGTCGAGATTTCAATTCACACACACCTTTGGGAAGAATTAGATGATTTGGGACTCTAGTACAACTCTAGAATGAGGTGATTTGGTACTGTCGTATTGTACCTTTCTAACAGGCAACCTTGTTGGCAGACACGCACTCGTGCCCGCGCGCACGCACACGCACACACCTCTGGGCAGGCAAGCAGTCATGGCTCGGTGTACAAGCTTTAATGCTTTAATACGCACCTTCACCTGAGGGCATTGTAATTGTCTTAATCATCGGCTTCCATTGAATTTCTTTGTGCGCCGATGCCATGGACTCGCGGTGGAAGCAGAGCGTATAGTAATAACAGCACTAATACTTTCATAAATCCTGATAGAATAGCAGGGCTTTTCTGGGGGAAATAAACACGCTCTTAGTCAGCAGTAAGGGTGATTAAAACTCCCTTTATAGCCGTGCATGCAGACAGTCATAGCGTAGAGGAAGTTAAGATGGTAAATGATACCCGCATCGTATTTAATCCACTCTCCCAAACCTTTGGGAACTCTCTGGATGCAGAAGCTTAGAAAAAAACGAGTTGGACATGTAGTGTATGAAATGCTAGGTTAGTTCTACTTTAAATACAGAGGCGTTGTGCTGCGTTTGTACTGTAAGGGAGAGAGAGAGGTTGGGCGAGGGAGAGTGGTTTGGGAGAGAGGGGGCGGGCTGCGGATGGCAGGGTTAGCAGCGCCAGCCTCGGGCCGGGCGTACGAGCAGTTAGACTGATTGATGGGAGAGCGGGTGACGTGGTGAGCAGTAGGCACAGGGAACGGGAGAGGGAGGGTGTCACCATTAACTGTCAGATGGGTTAGGAATGGCAGAGCGGGAAAGAGAGAGAGGGTGATGGAGAGAGAGAGACACGGAGAGAGAAAGCCAGAGAGAAAGAAATATAGAGAGGGTGATGCAGAGAGAGAGGGTGAAGGAGAGAGAAATACAGAGAGAGAGATAGAGAGAGCATGATGGAGAAAGAGAGATGGAGAGAGAGTGATGGAGAGAGGGAGGCACAGAAAGAGAGATAGAAAGAGGGTGATGGAGAGAAAGAAAGCCAGAGACACAGAAATTGAGAGAATGGGTGACGGATAGAGACAGAAAGTTGGAGAGCGAGAGCTAGACAGGGCGATAGAAGAAGAGGAAGAGGAAGAGGAAGAGGGGGGGAGGAGGAGCAAGGCTGGTGAGGGGAAAGAAAAGTGGCATGCTGCTGCACTCCTGTAAGAAGAGAGTGTGAATTCACAGGCTGCGTGTGAATGGCTAGCACCGCTAAGAGACAGAGAGAGAGGGAGAGAGAGCGAGGGAGAGAGAGATGGAGAGAGACAGAGGGAGAGAGAAAGACAGGGAGAGAGAGAGAGGTGAGAGAAGGCCGAGAGCCAGAGGGAGGGTGAGCGCGAGGGAACACGGTGGATGGAGGAGATGGAGGGGGGTTATGTGGGTCACAGGGGGGAGGGGAGGACACGCGTTGGACGAGGGGTGAGATCCCGAGCAGGGATGGGAGTAGGGCGAGGGGGGTGGAGGGCAGGGGAGGATAGAAGGTGAGAGAGGTGAGTGGGAGGGAGAGGGAGTCAGGGCAGGGATTAGGAGGGCACTTAGAGGGTAGAAGGAGGGGAGGGGCGGAGAGAGGGCAAACCGTGGGAGTGGTGTGTGCGTGCGTGTGTGTGTGGTTGTGTACGCGCGTGTGTCTGCGTGTGCGTACGTGAGTGAGTGCGCACGTGCGCGTGTAGGTGCGCGCGCGCGTGTGTACGTGAACGCGCGCGTGTGCGTGCGTGTACGTGTTGGGAACAGGCTCTGTGGAGCATTGTGTCAGCTCACCATTAGAGAGCTATAGTGGTTTATATCTCCCAGAGGAAAGTGCTGCTCCCTCCAGTCGTCTTCCGTCTCCTCGCCATCTTAGCGCTGGCACAGCACTTTTCCTCAGAGACCGCTAAGCGCTAATTCAATTGAGCCAAACCTACCATTGGAGCCCTGTATTACACATCTGTATGCAAATTGACTCGTGCACCTTTCTGAATAACTTATGAATTCTAAACGACCGCATTTGCATCCTGTAGTTATGCAGATGGGTTCAACCGCTTGCGTAGCGAGAGGAACCGCGATTGGGTGAAACACCGATTAAAGTTTCATCACATAAACAGGCTGGCGCTCGCACCAAGACATTCTCCAAAATAGCAGGAGAGACAGGAAATGAGGTGAGACGTTTTCCTTCCCTTCATCTCCTCCGTCCACTCAGCGTTCGTTGTCTCTCTCCTGTCTCCGTCCCCTTTCTGCTCCTCTCCTCTCGTGGTCCTTCAGCTGTAGAGGAGAACTCACAAGGTCTCTGAGCTCCTAGGCAGAACAAATGGGAATCCCTTGCCAAATGATGCTGGGAGAATGAAACGAACGACCTCGGAGAGGTGAAGGAAGGGAGGGATGGGAGGGAGGGATGGGAGGGAGGGAGGGAGGGAGAGAAAGACAGAGGAAAGGAGAGAGTGAGGACAGACAGCTTACCATACAGTGAGCAGGATAAGTTGGAAGAACACTCACCATATCTAAAACTTTAGCTCCAAGTCCTTGTAATGACAGTTACCTAACAGGTATTAAGGGATTTATAAGATACTTAATCACATTATTACGTGTTGGTAAGACTATCAAAGTTATTGTTGACACTAATATCAAAAATCCAAACAACCTTTCAAACGTACTAAAAATGTATGAGTATGAAAAAAATACGAAAGAAGTGTACTAAAAATATGTTTTAAAGGTTGAAACAAAAGTTTTGAAACGAAGCTTCGATTTGAATTTTTAGGAAAGGTTGAAAAAAAGTTTTGTTCGTTTTTTGAACATTTTGCGGTCAAGTTTTGTTTAGGTAAAAAATGATTGTAATATAAATTATAATTATTGTAATATCACCTGTATAATCTGTACTGTTAATGTAAGGGAGGGGAGGGAGTTTAGATGGGGAGGGGGAGAGAAGGAAAGGGGAGAGAAAAAGAGGGGGAGAGAGGTTAGAGGAAGAAGGGCTGAGAAAGAGAGGGGGAGAGAAATAGAGGGGAGATAGGTTACAGGGGGAGAGAAAGAGAGGGAGAGAAAGAGAGGGGGAGAGAAAGAGAGGGGAAGAAAGGTTGTCAGTCTGCCCTTGCCTGTGGCCAAAAGCAGCATCGGTATCCAGTAGCAACAGACAGGGAGGGGCCAGGGGAGATGCATTTAGACGCCTCTGCTATCACACACTATCGATCATCTGCTTTCAAACACATCCACACACAGACACACGCACACACACGCAGACAGACATGCACACCAGCACACACAGACACACATGCAGGGACATACACAGACACACATGGACACACACACACACACACACACACAGATCGACCAACTGACCTCAGCATCTAACAGGACTTTCACTACCACTCTTCCATCCCATAATGCAATAACGCAGCTGCTGTCCCTGCAAGGACCTGACTTCCACAGTTGCCAGGGTCACCTCCTCAGTGACTGAATAGATATTTGTTGGCTGGTGTGGCAGTGTGTTAATTACAGATAGGCTGATCAGAAAAGACACAAACACACACACATAAACACACACACATAAACACACATAAACACACACACATAAACACACATGCACACAAACACACACACACATAAACACACACGCACACAAACACACACACATAAACGCACACAAACACACACACGCAGCAGTTTTGAAACATCTCTTATCTCTGATAGCAAATCTTAATTGGAGCTATTCTCATCTTCAAACTGCGCTTTGCTTTTCTTTCACCCTCCCTCCTCCACCCTTCACCCCCTCCCCCTCCTCCTCCACCTCCCCCTCCTCCCCCATTCGCTCTTCACCAAGCACAGAC
>BROE01000013.1:4482848-4569883 GCA_036571765.1 Plecoglossus altivelis
CCCCCCTCCTCCCTCCTCCTGCTCCCCCCTTCTGGCAGAGAGGTCTTTTGGCTGACCTTGCACAGTGTTCTCAGCAGGGCCAGAGTCCTCCTCAAACATCACCTCCCAGCAGCAGTTTCAGTCTCTGCTCTTTCTTGTCAGCGCTCTATCCTCCACCTCTGCCCTCCCTCTCATTTTCTCCCTTTTGTACTTTCTCGATCCCTCCGTCTCTCCATCCCTCCGTCTCTCCATCCCTCCGTCTCTCGGTGCCTCCATCTCTTCCTCTCCCCTTTCGGCAGGCTTTCTTCTTCCCTCAGCGGGTCAGGAGGACGCGACCAACAGCAACAGGTATTTCTGTGAGGCGGCTTTGATCAAGCAGAAGGTCACTGGCAAGATGATGAACCTCGTCTCAGGGAGGATCTGGATGTGGACTAACCCCCAAACACACACACGGCTACACACCTACACACACACACACTTACACCCCTACAAACACACCTACACACACATCTGCACACACTCTCTCAAACACACATGCACACACAAACACATATTTACACACCTACACACGCAAACACCCGCACACATGCACACACTGATAAACACACACACATATACACACACGCACACACACACACACACACACATACACACACACACACACACACACATACACACACACACACACGTGTCCAGGGGAGTGGGACCTGGCTGCGTTGTCCCCTCACACACTGAGCAAGGTCTGCAACACTCGGTCCTCCTGCTGTTTGCACAGTCACTCTCCATGTGTGTCCTTGCCAACAGTGTAAAGTGCTGACACCAAACTACCAACATGAACTTTCTCTCAGACCAAAAAGCTGCCACCGTCTGTTTCATGCTCGCACATGAAACAGACCTGAAAGTAGACGGGAGGAGAAGAGGAGAGCGAGGAGAGGAGGAGGGATGAGGACGAAAGAACAGGTGGGGATCCCAGAACACAAAGGCGAGAAAGAGAACGGCAGGAGGGAGAGAGCGGGACAGGAAAGGCTGAAAGAGGAGGACAGAGGGAGAGAGCGGGACAGGAAAGGCTGAAAGAGGAAGACAGAGGGAGAGAGAGAGAGGGACAGAGAAAGGCTGAAAGAGGAGGAGAGAGGGAGAGAGAGAGAGGGACAGAGAAAGGCTGAAAGAAGAGGAGAGAGGGAGGGACAGAGAGGGACAGAGAAAGGCTGAAAGAGGAGGAGAGAGGGAGAGAGAGAGCGGGACAGAGAAAGGCTGAAAGACGAGGACAGAGGGAGAGAGAGAGAGGGACAGAGAATGGCTGAAAGAGGAGGAGAGAGGGAAGGAGAGAGTGAGGAGAGATGCATGGAGATGACAGAGAAAGAGGGAGAAAGAGAGGATGAAAGCATGAAGAAGAAAGCGAGAGAGAGAGAGAGAGTGGGGAGGAATACGTGAGGAAGGGCGTGCAAGACTAGTGGAGAGTGGAAGTGAGAGCGGACGCGAGTCCCGCCGGGCTGGGCTGGGGAGGACTGGAGCACAGGTGAGTGTTGGCCTAGGTGAGCCAGCAATTTCCTGTCCTGCATGTGCGTGTGGGCTCAGCTCCTGCAGGGAGACATCCTCCAACACAGCTGCCTCCTCTCGGAAGAGCAGCCAGGAGCAGACCTGCTGTTCCTCCGTAGAAAAAGCCTTCGTGTTTCTCTCCAACACGGGTCTGAGGTACTCCGAGAGACGCTTGGTGCTGCTCGCGCGTTAGCTGGTGTCTGCAGCGTTTCCGGAAACCTTGTTACGCGATAAATAATAACAATCCAAGAATTAGCGAAAGGGCATGAGAGATTAGGAAGCGAATGCTGGAAATGTCGTTGCATAAATTTGAGCCCACAGAAGGAGCAGGGAACTTTTGGTGAGCGCTGACCTACAGTAATATCTTTTGCAGGCAGTCTAATATATTGCAGCATTTCCTGTGCTACAATCACACACATGCTTTGCTAACTAAGTCCAGAGTTGTGATGTCGTACTTGGTACTTGTGCCTTCGTAAAAGGATAAATGTGGCTAAACGAACACGCTCAACACAAACAGGAAGTGATCTTTTGTCCGGTTCAAAGCCCTCTTGTCCTACCCCTACTCTAACCCTACTCTACCCCTGATCCTGCTCTACCCCTGACCTTATTCTAACCCTGACCCAACCCTAACCCTGACCCAACCCTAACCCTGACCCTACCCTAACCCTGACCCTACCCTAATCCTAACCCTAACCCTAACTCTAACCCTAATCCTACTTTAACCCTAAACCAAACTCAAAGTCTACCCCTAACGTTACCATAACTCTTCTCTAACCCTAACGGTACTCTAACCCTAACCCTAACCCTACCCCTAACCCTAACCCTACCCCTAACCCTAACCCTAACCCATATCTACATCTATGATATGCTGAAGATGGAGTGGGTGGGAGTGAAGCCCCTGACCACAGGGCAAACACCACACTCAATAACGAAGTACGAAACATCATTCCAGGAAAGATAGCTTGCATCATTAAAGAATGTTTAAGATTTTAGCAGCGATTAAATTACCTATTACACATGCAAATGGAACATATGTTTAGCCTTTAGCGCTGGTTCAAAAATGTCTGCAACTCTGAATTGCTGATGTGTTCATAAAATGATCATTATGGTTAGGCCTCAGCATGCTGGGAACTCCACAATGTTTTACAACATCTGGGAGAGAATATCAAATTACACCACCGAATCATTCGGCAAAGTTAGATTCACTGTCATGAATATTAACTCACAAACACGCGCACGCACGCGCGCACGCACACACACACACACACACACACACACACACACACACACACACACACACACACAGGCACACACTATTAAACAATGATGATTGAGGGACTGTAAAACGTGGGCGTGTCAGTAGTAGCAGTTGAGAGCTGAAACACTCTGTAGGAACATCAGTAGACAAGTGCCTGAGGTGAGCCTTAATAATTCACACTCACAGGAGCCATGTTCAGCTTTCTATTCACATTAGAGCAACACGGACGCAGAAGAAAGACGCTGCCATGTTAACTTTGATCGTTTCTCTTTCAAAAGGGGCTCCGGAAAAAAAACCCACACGACGACGATTAATTAACACGCGGTGGCGTTGCGTTGCGTTTCAAACTAATCTCTTTTAGCGTTTGGTTTGAGGTTAGACCGTGTGGGGGTGGTTCATCTGGAAGGCTAGCCAGGCTAACGTCGGGGAGCGCTAACTGAAGCAACATACTGGATGAACTCTGAAAGTTTCAGCTGGCAAGGTGGTCGCTTGCTCCTGAAGTTCCTGTATAAAAACTAGAAGCTGCACACAGACATCCAAGCTCACAGAAAGGAGACACTCGTGCCGAAACACAAACTTAAGCGGAGCACAAACACACACACAGGCACACGAGAACGCACGCAAATTATACACGTAATTCAATTCCTCGGTTGATTTAGATGAGTGAGTATGAAG
This sequence comes from Plecoglossus altivelis, assembly GCA_036571765.1. Lineage (NCBI taxonomy): Eukaryota > Metazoa > Chordata > Actinopteri > Osmeriformes > Plecoglossidae > Plecoglossus > Plecoglossus altivelis. The sequence goes on from BROE01000013.1 coordinate 4,486,297, forward strand.
TGGTCAATTAAAGACGGCGAAGGCAGAATGGGTTTAAACGGACAAACGGGGTGTGTCCTTTCAACATGGGGTGTGTCCTTTCAACATGGAGTGTGTCCTTTCAACAGTCTCTGAGTTTGAGGGGGTGAGGCATGGGGGGGGGCAGAGAAGAGTCCATATGGGAGGAGTGTGAAAGAGGGGGCCGGAGGAGGCTCTCAGAGGAAGGGAGGAGGAGAGAGGGAGGAAGATGAGGGGAGAGGAAGAGGGAGGAGGAGGGGAGGAGGGGGGGAGAGAAGGAGGGGAGGACTAAGAGGGGAGAGGAAGAGGGAGGAGGAGGAGCAGAGGAGAGGAGAGGAAGAGGGAGAAGGGGAGAGGAGGAGGGGAGAGGAAGAGGGAGGAGGGGAGAGGAAGAGGGAGGCCTTCTTTGAAGAAACAGGTAGGAGGTGGTTCAGGGAGGTTAAGGGGGTAATTGTTTGGAGTTGGCTGGACTCCTTAAAGCTCACCTGCTGCGCGTGTACACACTCACACTCACACACACACAGGTACACACAGACGCACACACACACAAATACACACGTACACACACACATACACACACACATTGCCACGTATACCAACTATTCAGTTGAGTGCTCCTACAGTACAGCACTGCATTGAATTTGCCAGACAGCAATTAGCTTCTGGTGAAGGTCAGTGCGTATGTAGAAGAGAGATAAGCTTCGCGTTAATGGAGGAGTACCTGCACAAACCCTTAGAAAGCTACCCTCTTGTCACACACACACACACACCCCTAGACACACACACGCGCAGACACGCACGCACACACACCCATGCGTGTGAACGATGATGGAAATGGGGCAGCATTCTCATCGTGCTAATCATCGTCGTGGTCGTCTCCGTCAGCAGACAGATGTGTCCTCTCTCGCTTCCCTGCTGAGTCACGTACAGCTTCTCATCGGAAGCTCTCGGCGATGACATGGCCAAACTCCACTGTCGGAACTCACCTCAGACACGTCGCGGCGAGATAGCTCATCTTCCGCTCTCCACGCCGCCAAAAGCCAGCCAGCCACCCCTTGTTTGCCGCGCAACGAACGTCCGTTGCCAAAGGAGGGTGATAACCTCGTGAGTCTGAAATGTGCAGTTTACACTTAGCCTCCTGGCCTCTGACGCTCTCCCTCCTACTCGCCCGCCCCCCTCCTCCTCCTGCCCACTTCCACCCCTGCCCTCCTCCCCCCTTCCCACCCCCTCCATCCCCTCCCCTGACTTCTTTTCGCTCTCATCTCCCACACAGAAGCTGTGGCCCTGTGGAGGGAAGAGGGTGAACCGCGGAGTGCGAGTGCGAATCAATAGGCTTTTACATTGCCTTGTGGCGAGGCTGGAAATCGATGTCCACGGGAAATTAAGCTGTAGTCTTTGAATAAATTGAAGACGCAAACGCAGGCAGCAAACAGCTTGATGCAGAGCAAGTAAACCTCCTTGGATTAGGATGTTAAAAAAAAAGCGAAGGGAACCCGGCGTTCTGTTTTCGTTCTGTGTTTGTCACGCGTTCTCTTTTCCGCGTTAAACTCTGACAGGAAACGTAGATAGCGTCTGTGCTAAGGCGGTTTTTCTGGAGCAAAACAATGATGTGATAAACAATATTCAACATTCAGGCCCCAGGAAGGCAAGACGCATGCAGAACATTCTACGCAGAACAATGTTATCTCTTAAAAAACCTGAACTTGAATGGGATTCAGAACATGTTGTAGTGTCAGAATATTTTCAAGCAGATTGCTGAAGGTCCTCCTACTCCTGCTGAAGGTAGTTACAGGCCACCACACCTCCTACACAGAAACATCGCTGCGTTGTACTGCGAGGAAGGCTTGACTTGGACTTGGATCAGTTCACCACAGACCATGATTACTGTCACTTCTAATTTCCCCTTTAACGCATATCATTTCAATAATTCATCTAGTCAGTTTATTCCAATCAGCTCCATTCAAGTGTTGTTGTTTAAGAAACAACATCAGGAAGAAACTAAAGACTTAAAGGAGAGACCAAAAAAAAAAAAAAATCAAGCGAGAGTGGGAGAGAGGTGTTGAGTGTTATTTCTCAGAGGACCTGAGAGAACCATCTCTTTCTGAGGCCTCTGGCTCCACATCACTCTAACCAATCCTTAATTGCTGTCTAGAGGGACCAGAAACTATCTTATGTGGCCCCCAAAGGACCTCTTCATCAAAACACAACCAGAAATTCAACTTTTGCACGGAGCGAGTTGCATAACTTCAAAAAATACAACCTGCGTTCGTTTATTAAAGTGCTTCTCGGAGTGCGTTTCGCGGAGGGAGGACGTACTGGGGCTGGCGAGCGGGAGGGAGGGAAGGAAGGAGAGAGGGAGGAAGGGAGGGAGACAGGGGGGGGAGGGGGCGGAAGGAGATGGTAAGAGTTGGGTGGAGGAAGAGAGAGAGAGCAAATGTGAGGGAAAAAGAGGGAGGGAGATGTTGTTGAAAAACAGGGCACAGAAGTTCCAACCATCACTGTGCATTCATTACAGACACGTTTTCCATGATGAAACCATCTGTGACCTGGAGGGCTACTGGTCACAAGCCAGACTGTACGAGTGTGTGAGTGTGTGTGTGTGTGTTTGAGTGTGTGTGTGTGTGTGTGTGTTTGAGTGTGTGTGTGTGTGTGTTTGAGTGCGTGTGGGCACACGTGTGTGCTCAACTTGTGAGTCTTCAATGTTCCCCATAATGCAAGTGTTTGCTTTCTACGTCACCTCTGCTCCATGGTTCTCATTATGCTACTAGATGGACAGAGGCAGGGTGTGTGTGTGTGTGTGTGTGTACATATACGTACGTGTGTGTAGTGGGCTGGCCTGCTGGTCATCACTATAGCAGGGCAGCTGAGGAATAGGCTCATATTGATCCTGGCTGCGGCTTCTGTCTCTCTGGCACTCTCATTACGTTTCCATCCACTCAGCATGGCAGGCAAAGATGGGCATTTAAAGAGCCCGTACAGCAGTGTCCACGCACAAATACACGCACATACACACACACACACACACGCACACACACGCACGCACAGAAAAAGAGGAGAGCGATGCGATGTTAGAGGTGATTCGTTTCATTGCGTAGTTTCAACGATGGCTCGCTCCGCTCCGTTGTCCATCTGAATTCAAAAGCATGTTTTGGGGGCTTTTGTCAAGGTTTTTCCTCTTGATCTCCAGGTGAACACATTCAGCTGCTGCGAGGAGTCAGACTGGCAGACTTAGTTATGGTTCTTAGCTGAATTAGGAGGGAAAACATTCATTTGATTATAGACTAATTAGAATGAATAAAAGATGACTTAGCTGCAGTGTCCCAGGAGATTAAGCCCACTGACATACCTCCTGTAACGGCAGACACACACACACACACACACACACGACACACACACACGCTACTTATACTATCGTACAGGCACACATACTCAAGCTGTCGTTTTCTTCCTCGACATTTCTGGCTCTCCATAGAAAGATGCGAGTACCACACTGGAACAAACTCACAGCGAAAACATCACAGGATACCGGGACAAAAGAAACCTGTATAATTCTGACATTGACACCTCTGTTCTAACAAGCATATTTCCTCCAACAATCATTCCTGAAGATGATTTTCCATAAAAAAAAGGTCAAAGAAGTTCAAACCCGTTAGAGAAATGTAAATTGGAAATGGAGAATTCATGGGGGGGATGAAAACAGCTATGCATTTTTAGAGGACGACACTGTCATGAGTTCTCGTTCAATCTGGTCACTTTAAGATCAAAAGAACTACGTGGCAGATACTGTACATTTCCTCGAAGTTTCAGAGAATGCCTGCATCTACTATACACAGTGTCTTTAGCTAGGTAGATCTCTCAAATCTCTCTGTCAAACTGGCCCTTTTATCTAGAAAGGATCAGAGCAAATCTCTCCAAGCAGGTTGTCTTGGGGTTAATACCTCGCGCTACGCGCTACGCTCTCCCCACACACCACCACTTCCAGGGCCGACATGAAAGAGATTGCGTGGAGACGTCGCATGTATTACTAAATTGTGAAAAGAGTTTAAACTGCGTTCTGATTTGGAGAAAAAAAATACAGGCATGCGTCAGTTGGATAGCATCTGGTCTAGTCACTACTGTTCTGTAAACAACACCGAACGCTGTGCGATCGCCACAGCCTCTGACTGGTGTGGGCGGTGGTCTCCGACGTTAATACTCAGGGTCTGCTGTCTTGTATGTTTGAGCTGGGCCCCTGCTCTAACACACCTGCTTCAAATGAAGGGCTGTGATCAAGCTTGCTGGAGCTTCAGACAGGGGGGCTGTAAGGACCAGGGTCAAAGACCATTGCGTGCGAGCGTTTACAGGTGACTGTTACGTCGTTGATGTAAGTCAGGTGATGAAGTGTGCACATGGACGGCACGGGTTCCAAAAGAGAGCGAGGGAGACCGAGAGTTAGAGAAGAGAGAGAGAAAGAAAGGGAGGGAAGAGAAAGAAAGAAAGAAAGAAAGAAAGAGAGAGAGAGACAAGGAGAGAGTGTAGATTCATCCTCAGTTTATCTGAATGCTCAAAACTCTGTAATGCTACAATAAATCCAAACTAGCAGCTCCATCTGTTCTGGTGTGCTAGTGTGTGTGTGTGTGTGTGTGTACAGTACAGTGTGTGTGTTTACTGTGTGTGTGTGTGTGTGTGTGTGTGTGTGCGTCAGGTGGGAGTGGATCCAACAGTCGCAGCAGCAGTGAGCCATTTATCTGACACTGTAGCAGTACCAGTCTGCAAAGCTGCTCTCTGTTCTGATGAGGATTGATTGCAAGTCTACAACAAATGCTGTGTGAGTGTTAGAGTGTGTGTGTGTGTGTGTGTCTGTGAGTGAGAGAGAGAGAGAGCAAGAAAGAGAGAAAGAGGGGGAGGCAGAAGTCCTCTCTCGACTACGACAAGGATCATTTGATCTTGTGGAGATGTATTCCTGGTTGTCACATGTTGCTAGGGGGTTTTAGGCAGTTTAGACTTAAATCTAAATTTGTGCCTGAGTATGCAGCATTGCTGGTGAACAGGAAGATCGGTTCCTGCAACCACACAACTGGTCTGATACGAGTCACGCCTCTTTTCCTCCGAAAACAGCTGCTTTTCCTGATCAAAAGCAGGTCACCAGCAAGGTTATGCTGAAATATGTGTCTGTCAGTTGGTTGTTCTGTCATGCAGAGTTTGGCTGATCCATCCTGTGGTCCTTACTCCAGGAGGGTGCTAGTGAGCCAGCCTCCATCCTGTGGTCCTTACTCCAGGAGGGTGCTAGTGAGCCAGCCTCCATCCTGTGGTCCTTACTCCAGGAGTGGCCCAGCTTCCATCCTGTGGTCCTTACTCCAGGAGTGAGCCAGCCTCCATCCTGTGGTCCTTACTCCAGGTGTCTCCAGGAGGGTGCTGTTTACGTGTTTTCTCATGTCTTTAACCACCACTAGCTGCTTGATATCTGGGATTTATCAGAAGCAATAGGATGGAACGCATCTCCCCTATGACATTCACATCTTACTGTCACGCACACACGCACCTGACATACACACACACTTCTCCGTCTGTTCACAATCCCCAGATCGGACATTTTCTTTCCATTGCATTTCTGGCATCTTGGCTCTGCATGGATGCCACCCACACACACACACACACACACACAGACACACACACACACACACACACACACATACATATATACATACATACATATGCGTGCACGCACAGGGCTCCACAGGGACACCACAAGGTGACAGCATCCATCACCCAACACAGCTGCTGACTAATCTCTTCCAGGAAGTGCCAGTGAAAAGCAGTCATTCACAAGTGTGTGTGTGTGTGTGTGCCCATGTGAGACCTCTTCACTAACTAAGCAATACTTTATATTCCCTTGAAAACAAACTCCTCAAACACAAGCACTCACAAACACACGTAAGCACAAGCACACACACACGGGCACACGGACACGCACACACACACACATACACACACACACACACAACCCCTCCTGTCCTCCTATTTAGAAAGCCATTATGTGTCCTTATTGATTTTGCTAATGAAAGAGAAGAGCAGAGAGTGCAGGGAGACTCAGAGGTCAAACAGTGGCAGGCTTGACAGCTCTGTGACAAGGGCACGAATGAAAGGGTGTCCTTCTGCGTGTCAGCACAGAAGAGCAGAGGGTACAACGTCCTCTACATGTCGACTATCGTCTTCACCGTGTTCAGGAGGAGGAGGGGGGGGGATTCAACCCAGTATTAGTATCTTGTCAGTCATTCCGTGAATACAACAGGTCATCGTTATTCACCTTGAGTTTACTTCCTGGATTTGGTTGGTTTTTCTAAGCACGTCATTCATGTTACAAGTTGAAGCACTTGCCTTATTCTTAAGAGTATAACCCGAAGAATTGTCCGGGCTTCAGCTGTCAACCACTTCAGGTAACGCTTGTTCAACATCACCCATGGCTGATTCATCGTACCATCCCGGCATGACGGTGTTTCAGACATGCTGTGTCTGAAATGAGAGGCTGAAGACGAGCTGGGTGGAGGAGCAGAGAGGGAAGGTCCTATTTTCACACATTCATCCCGACATGACCAGCACATGAATGCTGGAGAGGAAGGAGGAGAGGAACAATGGGGGCCAAACACATGAACACCTATTGAGAGAAGGGCCACACTAAGTCAGAAAAGAAGCATGACTTCTATAATTGGACCCTTCAGAGACTTCCTGCACCCTGCCTGGCAGCACAGACACACGTGCACACACACACACATGCACACACACACACACGCGCACCCCTACACACACACACATACACACACATGCACACCCAAACTCCCCCCCACACACACACACACATGCACCCCCACACACACATGCACCCCCTCACCCCCACCCCCCCACACACACAGAAGCATACAGCCTCACAGCTGGATTCATTACCAGGTGTGGTTAAGGTGAGGCTATCGCCAAGAGAGATTGCATGTGTATGATGGGTTTCAGCACACAAGGGCCTGTGAGTGTGTGTGTGTGTGTGTGTGTGTGTGTGTGTAGAGTACACTCACACGTGTGTGGGTGAGCGGGGAGGCCGGTGTTGACAGCCGGTGTCCCTCTACCCTGCTTCCCTGCAGGCTGAAGCTGTCAAGGCACCAGGAGGAACCACAGGTAAGCTGGACTCCACTGTCTGGAGACCAACGTGCTCTCGACGCTGGGTGAGGCTTCCCAACCAACAGCACAAGGCAGAGACTAGCCCGGAACGCCGACTCACCGCAGGGACTATCGCTGCGTTCTCGAAGACAGAGGAAGAAGACTGAAGTGCAGACGCGGAGGACGACGCGAGCGGAACAGAACAAGCTCAAAGAAAGGAGAGTTTTTCACTGACTTGATGTTATTCCCAGGTGCTGAGACGTGTGACAGGAAACAGGATGTGAAGCGGAGGTATAATAATAACAACAGTCCTCTCCCTTCTGTGCCTGGGACCTTAGTCAGCGGCACACACTGTACTCAACGGAGGATCTGTCAGGAAGAATATCTCTGCGACGCTGATGAGACAGTTGGGGGGGGTCATGCGGGTCGAACGGTCCAGCTGTCTCCGAGGCTGGGGTGTGAAGAAATATTTCGAAACTGAATAGATGAAGTTGCTATGCTGTTTCCGGTAGGTTCCGTCGGTTATGAACGAGACTTTGACAGACTTTGTCGCAAAGTTTGACAGATTCCTCAAGGTTTTTTGGGGGTTGGGGGCGATTTGATATGTCCTTTCCCTTGTATCGTTCTCACGATAACCATTCAAGCGTTCATCCTCACGATTAGACGAAGAGGAAGATCCAACCATCTGAGACGTGTGCCTTTTAATTGAGCAAAACCATCTTCCAGGAGATTCCAGGTAGAATTCTCGATGTCCTAGATTGCAGGTTTTCATCGAATTCACCAGAGGATGATGTTTCCAGAGACTTCTTAGCCACGTCTAAATATAACAGTAATTGTTCGGCAAAAAACCAACTGGAATCCCTTTGTGAATAACAAAGACATATTTCCAATTATGACAGGCAGGCTGCTCACAAGAAGATAAGTGAGGGAAGGAAAGCTAAATGAACAGTCCTTGTCGCCGTTTAGCAAGAAACTATAAAATTAGCACTATTCATTGTATACAAATTGTGCCCAGAAGCCCCGTATAGTATGAACAGCCAATGTCTTGGCGCCGTTTAAAAAGTTAAACTGTCACATGCACTCGTCCTCTGATTGTTTCAGACAGGAAACAGGGTGGATTATCGGATGAATCCCTGACTGCTACAATCAGTGTGATGAGCCACAGAGAGGTAACCTATCATTTGCATTCATTAATTCCATTGTAAATGATTTCTGCTCCCTTGCAAGAGGAAGGATATGATTTAATTACCTCACACCGACAGATCCCTGCCATCCATCTTGGTAAGAAGCTGTCAGAGGAGACCGAGCCCTCCCGTGCAGACTCCTCCCCCAAGGGTGCTCAACTCCTCCCCCTTTTATTAATCAGCTCAATTACAGACATCCAGCTATTAGCATCGATTAGCATGTACCGCAGCACACCCGCCATGACACGAAATGTCTTTCTTTTTTTTTTTTCTTTCTTTGAACATACACCACCAGTAGCTCGTTAATACAGAACGGGCTGGCACAATCTCTTTCCCCACACAAAAGTTAAATTCTGAAATAATTACCCAAGTCAATGGGTGCTACTATCTACTTGATTGGTTGAGTGCTCAGGCAAAAGCGATTACTTTTTTGTGGAGGATTTCAATTAAAACTGGGAGGCAGTGTTGGCTATCTTTAAATGATAGACCTTGGAATCCCTCCTCAGGGGAAGGGCTATTGTACTGTACTCATCAACAGTCCAATTAGCAGCACCTATTATCTATCACGATAAAAAATGTGCAATGCCACGAGAGCGTGTTATCCTTCTCCGAAGGTAACACTTTTGACTGATCCTCCCTCTATAATTTCATTAAGATAGTCATTCGTCAATTAGAATGGTAATTTTCATTAATATTCCTGGATTGTATGAATTTTGAATGAGATCTGTCTGTAAAAAAAGGGGGAAAAAAAGAAAAGAAGCCAATGTTAATAGAACGACAGAATTTCAGAATGACGGAATGACAGTTCTAGAATGTAGAACTGTCTGTCTAGACGAGACCGGTGTGTTTGGCGTGACAGAATCCCTTGAGAAGCAAGATGTCATCCTTCCCGCCATCTCTCTCCTCCCTCCTCTCTTCTCCTCTTCTCTTCCATCGCCAGATGAGAGACAACAAGCCCCTGACCGTGCATATTCGGTCGCACGCACACACTTCCACATTTCAGAGGAGCGACACCAACCCCACGTCTTCAGACGCAGTCATGCAAGATCCCAACTCTCGCTCGACTCAGAACGCGCATGCGCGCACACGCACGCATCATTAGCATATAGAAGTGTTGATATTATTAGTCAAACATTTTCCAGACGCTACCCCCATTGCGCCCATTTCTCCGAACCCAGGAGACATGGCAGAAGTCTCCCCTTGATGAGAACCCATGGTGGGCCACGCTCCAGCACCTCTGTTCATTTACCAGAGACGGCTGCTGGAACTGACATCAGCACTGGCAACGCATTCATCCTCGCTGTCATGCAACGGGCGGGAATAAAGATCATCTATTCCGCAATGATTCTTAGTTTCAGTATGTTCATTACTAATCGGTGGACAGGACATAACTGAGGTCTGTACTGAACATATTTGAAGTTGGAAATCAGCACGCGCACACACAGACACAGACACACACAGAGACACACACAGACACACACACACACACACACACAGACACACACAGACACACACACACACACAGGAACATAAACAAGAACATTAAGCCTATATACTTCAGACAAACAATCTAACCTTTGCAACGATTTTCCTTCACAAGCTCCCCTCCCCATTCACACCCATGCCACACACACACATAACACACACACACACACAACACACACACACACACACACATATACACACACACACAGGGAAGGTATGTTATCAGCTGTGGCACACACTGGTTATTTGTTTGCCTCCACTAATATGCTGCAGAACATTCTATTCATCAGTCCTAATTCCCCAGGTTGCAGCTGAGTGGTGGTGCGCTTCCTCTGATGAGGTGCAGACAGCTGCAGGAGGAGCCTGTGTGTTCACAGGCCCTTGGAGACAAGCCTCCACAGCCTCCACCACGGCCTCTCTTCTGCAGTGATTCAGCCTCCACCACGGCCTCTCTTCTACAGTGTTTTCAGCCTCCACCACAGCCTCTCTTCTGCAGTGTTTCAGCCTCCTTATGGCCTCTCTTCTACAGTGTTTTCAGCCTCCACCACAGCCTCTCTTCTACAGTATTTCAGCCTCCTTATGGCCTCTCTTCTACAGTATTTCAGCCTCCTTATGGCCTCTCTTCTGCAGTGATTCAGCCTCCACTACAGCCTCTCTTCTGCAGTGTTTCAGCCTCCACCACGGCCTCTCGTCTCCAATGTTTCAGCCTCCTTATGGCCTCCTCTCTGGACCTGTTTCAGGGATACCTGTCTCACCCCTGAGACCAGGCGTGTGGGTTTGTCCCAAATTTAGTTGAGTCAGCTTTTTCTAACTGGGGAATATAATCGTTGAATATCATTTTCTTGTGTGTGTTAACAGTGTGTGTGTGTGTGTGTGTTGGGGGCAGCATCGGTGGGCTCCTATGGAGGTTCTGCCAATGGCTACAGACTGCCTCCTACTATCCCATCCATCCCCTCGCTGTCAGAGAGCATCGCAGCGAAACGCTGACGACACGAACGGAGGTCCCTCTCCCCGACCCCCAAACTGCTGTCTCCAATCTGCGCGGGACGCCTGCGTAGTTCCTGATCGCTTCCTGCGTCGTCACTGGTCGCTCCCTGCATCCCTTACATCGACGCACTCTATACCCTAACAAACTTCAACCATCAATCCATTTGGATTTGCATAACATCATTTTTCGTCTGAGCATTTTCTTGGCTTTGTTTGGAGAGGGACTCGTCCAGGAGAACAGGAAAGGAGGGGGAGGAAGGGGGGAAGGAGGGAGGGAGGGGGGAGAGAGAAGAGGGGAAGATGTGGCAAAGGGCCCCGGGTTTGGATTTGAACCAGGGCCGCTACGGTGAGATGTAGCAGAAGGCACAAACGTATCTCTGGTGATTCATCTGGTGATCTCTCTTTCTAACTAGTCTCAAATCAGATGAAATACACGTACACAGCGTGAAAAGAGAGAGGGACGCGTGAATTTCTTCAGCGTTCTTTTCATTGTGCTTCACAGTCTGATAAAGTTGTCATAGCAATGATGTCTCTGGAGAATGGAAGACTCGGCCATCGTTAATTAGCGTTCCGTTTACACACACACACACACACACACACACACACACACACACACACACACACACACACGCACACACAACTTATGTAAGGTATGCGCATACATTCATAAATACGATGTCTGGGGAAATAAAAAAACGAAACAAAAAAACAAAAAAACCGATGCCCGTCTTCGGCGTCGCAACAAGAACGACAATTAATCAAATCTACAAAATCTAACAGTAAAAAAAAAAGCAGGATAAATCACCGAGCGTAATGAGCTGACGTTAGATACAAACAAACTCTCAAACCTTCCGGCATTCCCAAGGACGCAGCACAAACTCAACTACAGGCAGAAAAAGTTGCGTCTCAATGTTGCCGAAGTTTTCCTGCAATGTTCCGTCTACGGCCCGACAGAGGCCCAGAGGAAATGAACACTGCTACTATCCATTAGACACCAGACCCGGGGCATCACAGGACGGGGATGAGAGGAACCGGAGGAGAGAACCAATCAGAGAGTAACATCACCGAAGGGAGCGTGTGCACTTTGAGTGGTCAGCCGGAGAAAACGAAATGCCTTTTGTGGAATGACTCGGGTGTAAATGAGGAAACTGGTCATTCCAGGGCACTGCTTCAGTCTGCAGTCAGGGGAGGCTACTGAAGTGATATTAACACTAATTTATCCACGTCAAACTACCTATGAAAAGAACCTCATGTAATTAGCGTAGCTGATTAATCAATCATTTACGCCGTTGTAACATGTACAGCGGTAATATATCTTGATGCCATATACATACGATTCAGGTTGTTTTATTAAAAGACTATGATGTAGTAAAACATTGATGAAAACAGAAAACTATACTGTCTTTGTGTGATTTTCTTTCTATTTCATGAGAAATTACGTTGTTGTAGAAAGCATGGTACGGCTTTTAGATATTCTACCTGCAACAACCTATCTTACAGCCTGCATTGGAGAACACACACAATCAGCTGAAGTTGCCAAGGAAAACAGCACCACCTCCTTCCCCCTCCTCCCTTCTCCTCCTCCCCCCTCCTTCCCTCCCTCCCTCCTCCTGTTCTGCCCTCCCTCCTCCGCATGCCTCCATCCCTCCCTCCACCGCCTCCCTTCCTCCTCTGCCTCCCTCCCTCCTCCGCCCCCCTCCCTCCTCTGCCTCCCTCCCTCCTCCTCCCTCTACAGTTGTGTTGTCAGTCAGTGTTGACCTCCCCGTGACCCTCTGAGGAGTGTTGTGATGGTACAAACTCCTTGCAGACAGCTGTGGCGCGCACGCAGGTTGAGAGCGTCCGTCTGTGCTTCCCAGAGCAGACACACAGTCAACTGATGTGGAGCCCAGCGGCAGACTGTTGGCACTTTGCTGTTGTTGTGTTTTTCTCTCCATTTTGGGTCAGACAGACATGAAGGTCTGAAGATGGAGAGAGTCGTGGGCACCAGCTGCGGGCTAGAGTTGGAGTGGCAGAGAGCAAGTGTTTGATCTCACTGTTAGAAATACAGACGTCTACATGGTCAGAGAAACCAATCTGACCCTTTTGCAAATCTGGCTGGGTAATGAATGCGCCTTGGGGTTGTGTGTCTGTGTGTGTGTGTTTACTAAAGAAGTGAAAGTTGTGCCTCTACTATAAACATGTCTGTCCATGTACAGGTCGTCACCAATACCATTTGACAGCCCCTGGCTCATTTCTTTGAGGTCTGGTTCATATGCAGTACTGTAGGCATATGAGACACCTCCTGTAGCATTGATTCTATCTATGCAAACAAGAATTTGATGAGCTATTTCTACAGTAAATATCATTTAGTCCAGCTTCCTCAATTCCCTCAATTCATACATCACAACGAGACAAAAAAGACTAAATATGTTCAGGGAAACTGAAAAGCTATGCTCTGGTTTAAACTACATAAGGAGGTTTGTAGCTGTTTGCGAAACATTGTAAATAAGTTGTTCATGAAATTCCAGTCTACCCTTGTCCCTTAGCAGAGAGAGAGAGTGTGTTATTAATAATCAGAGCAGGTTGTAAGTGTGACACCCTGCTTTTGTCTTCATTACGGCACAGGCAGTCTGGGCAACACGACAGCAAGGCTTCTCGCTGCTTCTGGGTCCCTCGGCTTCTGTAATAACGTAGGTCACGACCCCAGCTCCAGCCAATCGGCTCGCTGCCTCTGCGTTGGCCTGTGATGAAGGACCTTGTCAAGCACGGTCTTCACCGTCGCCGCCATCTCCCTCGCTTTTCTTCACCACCATCTCGCCCTCTCGCTCTCTCTTGATCTCTGCCTTTCTCATCTCTCTCTCTCTCTCTCTCTCTCTCTCCATACTTCAGCGCTTTCGTCTCCAGCCTCTCCCTCTCTCCGTCCCTTCCTCGTTCTCGCGTCATCCCTGTGCCACGCAACACCATCAGGCCGACGCGGTGTGCATACAGGTGTTTGAAACAGCAAACACACAGCCACAGGGAAATGTCACACGTCTCTCCCCCCCCCCCCCCCCCCCTCCCCCCTCTCCACTACACCCCACATCAAAGGAAGTCAAGCAAACCCCATTCAGTTTTCCAAAGTATGCAAGGAAAATGTGGGCGCTTTTGAAAGTGCATGCTGCTAGTGGCTTTCAAAGGTTTTATTGTGATCCGGTCTAAAGCCCTGTCTGACGGGAAGCCAGCAGGAGTATTTGAATGTGGGAGTGAATGCAGCATTGTCACGGGTTAAGACATGATAATTGAGTTTTCTTTCTGGCGCTGTGTGCTAGGATGTATTTGGGGCATCTGGGAGAATCTCACTCCTTTTGTCTTCTCTATTCATCCTTCCTGTCACACAGATATCTTCCAGCACTTTCGGAGCTTGGGATGGCTGTGTGTGTGTGTGTGTGTGTGTGTGTGTGAGAGAGAGAGAGATAGTATGTGAGTGAGTGTGTGTGTGTGTGTGAGAGAGAGAGAGATAGTCTGTGAGTGAGTGTGTGTGTGTGTGAGAGAGAGAGTGTGTGTGTGTGAGAGAGAGAGTGTGTGTATGTGAGTGAGTGTGTGTGTGTAAGTGAGTGTGTATATGAGTGAGTGTGTATGCGAGTGAGTGTATGTGTGTGTGTATGTGAGTGAGAGTGTGTGTATGTGTATGTGAGTGAGTGAGTGTGTGTGTGTGTATGTGAGTGAGTATGTGTGTGTGTGTATGTGTATATGCATGTGAGTGAGTGAGTGAGTGTGTGTGTGTGTGTGTATGTGTATGTGAGTGAGTGTGTATGTGAGTGAGTGTGTGTGTTTACAGTATGTGAGTGAGTGTGAGAGAGAGTGAGTGTGTGTATGTGTGTGCGTGAGTGTGTGTATGTGAGTGAGTGTGTGTGTGTGTAAGTGTATATGTATGTGAGTGAGTGTGTATGTGAGTGAGTGTGTGTGTGTTTACAGTATGTGAGTGAGTGTGTGTGTGTGTGTATGTGTATATGTATGTGAGTGAGTGAGTAAAGAGTGTGAGTGTGTGTGTGTGTGAGAGAGAGAGTGTGTGTGTGAGTGTGTGTCTGTGTGTGTGAGTGTGTGTGGGCAGGGAAGGGGGGTCTTCTCTCCTTGATAGTCTACTCTAGATGATGCGCCTTCCCTCCTGACGGAGAAAAGGCTTGACACCTAATGTTCGTTCCGATCTGCAGTCTCTGCCACACATACGCACGCACGCACACACACCCGACAGGCTGACAGCAGGGGGGCGGGGAACTACCTGAGAGATATTAAGATGTAAGCAGGTGAATGATTTTCTGTTGGGAGTTTCTCGTCAGAGCGGCCGTCCGTGGGGTTGGACTGGCAGGGCGGGACAGCAGTACTTTACTAAGCAGGCAGTAGGACCAGACAGAAACCCTGAGTGACCTCTACTCCTCTGGGATCACAGATTGGCTCGTACAACAGATATCCATACATATGCATCTATATATGTTGCTGAGTTGTCCATTCTAATGTGAATATGTTTTAATGGTACTTTTTAAAGAGATTGTCATTAACCTTCATACACAGTCTGTCACTTACATAGTCCTATTGTACATTAGCAGGGTAGTACTGCTGTTAATATTTAACTATTGTTATAAAAAATACATTTTACTCAATGTAGTATGGCTCTGTATTGTACAGCTCCGCATGAAATAATTGTGGGCTCTTCCTGGAGATGCGGAGTTGCGTTTGTTCAGTCTTTTATTACCGTCAATAAAGAACTGCAACAGACAAAACAGTCTTTCACAGTAGCTAGTAGTGCTGGTTTGCTGGCCTTCTGATACAGCCTCATGGCTTTGTTGAACTAAACTGCTGGAAAACTAGTTACACTCACTACACTGACCAAGCTGTTTAAGGACAGAGTTTTTGTCCTCCTATGACGTTACCTGTCACACACACACACTCACACACACACACACACTCACACACACACACACTCACCTGCACGCACGCATGCACACACACACACACACAGGCAGATAGATAGCCTAACAGACTTGACCTTTGTGTACACATAGTGCCGTTTTCTACAAACTTGTTCATTTTTTCTTCTCTATTTTTCATTTCAGTTCCAGGACCCCCCAAAAAAAAGATTTTTATTTTACCGAAACCCAGGAATTGTGTCGGCTCGATAAGATCAGGGATTTGAAGATGGGGATTTTGGCTGCAAAACAACAGCTGCTATAAAAGGCAAGCCATTACATAGAAAGAAAACCTGAAAATTGATTTCTTGGTTTTTGGAAGGCTGGAGGGAGCCCTGAAAAAGAGGACAAGATATGAATCTTTATGACATTTATCTGTCAGAGCTCTGCCAAGTCACCAAGTACATTTGATAAATGAGAGGAGTTGCATCAGAAGACATACCTACAACTGTCTAAGTGCCTACATCTGACTGCCCACACGTGTTAACTACTTCATGTTAGGACAACAGCCAACCTCATTTCGAGACGAAAGAGCTGTAGGTACTTTCTGGAGTTCTGTTAGAGTAAAAGGTATCATACTGAGAGTTAAGACGTCTTATCCTTACTGAGGGTCTTGGACATGCTATTAGTGAAGACAATTTGTCAAGGGTAAGCTTATCTTGCCACCGGACCTGGTTAAGCCAGGTCATGATTAACTGCTGACAGTCTCTCATCCTCCCATAAGATCAAAGAGATAGTTGAGTGTCCCGACCAGTTCCAAAGCCTGAAGTAAAATGGCAATTCGGGACCAAGTCAGAAGTGGGGTTATATGACTGCGGAAAGGTAGGATTTCCGAAGCGATCAGTCCATCCAGTCCAACTTGGTGACGCTAACCAGCAACAGCCACGTAGCTCTTCCCTGTTCCAAACATGCACGGGCGACCTCTCTCTGGGTCAGCGTCTCCGTCTCCAGTCTCTTCACACCCTACAGTGCCATCACCTCCCCCTCTTCACATCATTGACTTTGCACTAGTTTAAAAGTGCATTGGTCCACCCCTGAAATGATCCATTATCTAGCAGCTGTTCATCTATATGGCCGTGCTCTCCAGAGACATGGTGCCAGGGCAGACATGACAGAATAGAACTAGCTGCTTCACTTTCTGGGGATGGTTGCTAGGCTAGTTTTTTTTGTACTTTGGATCACTGGCTCCTTTATAGGCGCTTGGCAGAGCCTGACGCCTTTACCTCGTTCTCCTCTCCTCTCTTGGGCGAGCGGGCTTCGGTGGGCGTGCGACTAGTTCCCCCCCTCTCTCAGGATGTGTGGGGCTTTAGTGTGTGTGACTGGTCCTCGTCACTTGGTCTGTGTGTGTGTGTGTGAGAGGGAGAGCGAGAGGGAGAGAGGGAGAGAGAGAGAGAGAGAGAGAGAGAGAGAGAGAGAGAGAGTGAGAGAGAGAGAGTGAGAGAGAGAGTGAGTGACTGGGTCCTCTCTCACAGGATGCAGTGTAGCCTTCCAATGCTGCACTCAGCCTGACAGTCAAAGCAACAGACTTCCTCTCTTCCTCTGTGCATGTGAGTGTGAGTACGAGCAGGTTAACAGGCTCCTACCTGAGGGCCTCCCATCTTTCTTCTCTCTCTCTCTCTCTCTCTCTCTCTCTCTCTCTTCCCTTATCTCTATATCTCCCTCCCTCCCTATTCCCCCTCTGGTCCAAATCAAACTGTCTGAACTATAATTGGAAATGAGGAGCTACATTTACCTTACGAGTCATATATCTGTGAACTTATTCTCTCCTGGGAAATCTGCAGCATTATGCCCCCTTTACTAAATCAAAGGCAGGGATTCCTAACCTGCAGCTTGTGGTTCAGGCTGATCTCAGGGTAGGTGGAGGGTTGCTCTGTCACAGACAGATATTTCAAAGGCTTTGCTCGAGGGCACCTCTCCACAGCTCCTGAGACACGGGCAGACAAAATGTCGCTTACCAGCGCCAATCCTACCCTGCTTTATGAAACATATTTAGGGACAAAAGAACACGCCACACCCTGTTTTCTCCCTGGTAACGGTAAACATTTCGCTTGTGGGTGGTTTGGAATAGAAGAATGAAAGCGGTGGAACACGGTGCGTGAGCTTGGTCACACTCAACACTGAAGGGACTGCTGGGGTTCTGCGTTTTCCTGTCATTCGGAAGCAAAAGGAGCCTTTGCAGAAACACGGTGGGTTCTGTAGCTCTGCGTGTTTATCCTTCTGACACCTAAAGCTACGATGCGTTGAACATTGTTGAAATGCAGAAGATCAGAGTTGTTCTCAGATTGGCTTGCTGCCAGGATAATAGTCAAAGGGGGAAGTACTTGTCTGTGTGCTGCACAACAGCATATGCTAGTGTTCTGCATAACTACATGTGCTAGTGTCCTGCATAACTACATGTGCTAGCGTGCTGCACAACTACATGTGCTAGTGTCCTGCATAACTACATGTGCTAGTGTCCTGCATAACTACATGTGCTAGTGTCCTGCATAACTACATGTGCTAGCGTGCTGCACAGCTACATGTGCTAGTGTCCTGCATAACTACATGTGCTAGTGTCCTGCATTACTACATGTGCTAGTGTCCTGCATAACTACATGTGCTAGTGTCCTGCATAACTACATGTGCTAGTGTCCTGCACAACTACATGTGCTAGTGTCCTGCATAACTACATGTGCTAGTGTCCTGCATAACTACATGTGCTAGTGTCATGCATAACTACATGTGCTAGCATTCTGCATAATTACATGTGCTAGCGTGCTGCATAACTACATGTGCTCGCATTCTACACAGCTACATGTGCTAGTGTCCTGGATAACTACATGTGCTAGCGTGCTGCATGTGTTAGCGTGCTGCATGTGCTAGCTTGCTATACAGCTGCATGGACAGAAAAATGTATTTAAAAATACTCCTCTCCACAACACACGTATTCACACGCACAGCTACACAAACCACTAATGCACACTCATGCACACCCACAGTAATGCACACTCTCTCTCTCTCTCACACACACTATCTTTCCCATCACCTCCAGGGTAATCCTGTCAACACCTGCAGACAGACTGCCTCTTTGAATAGATCGATGGCTGGGAGTCCTTGAAACCAAACCCTCAAGGTCAGGGATCTCTCTTTCTCTCTCTCTCTCTCTCTCTCTCTCTCTCTCTGTGGGGGGATGTCTGGGTATGTGTGTTTGTGCAATTGCAGATGTGTGTGTTTGTGTGTGTGATCGTGCACGTCGCTGCGTGCGTGTGTGCGTGTGTGCGCGCAGCGCGATGCTGACAACAGCAGACACAACCTTCTCGCACACACTGCAGTCCTTTCTTATTTACAGACTCCACACACACAGCCTCTCCTATGTGGCCACCTCAGGGAACCCCAGGTCATCAACTTTGCTTTAGTCCTCCCTACTCTAGTCCTCCCAACTCTAGTCCTCCCTACTCTAGTCCACCTTGCTCTAGTCCACCCTACTCTAGTCCACCCTGCTTTAGTCCACCCTACTCTCGTCCAATCTACTCTAGTCCACCCTGCTCTAGTCCTCCCAACTCTAGTCCTCCCTACTCTAGTCCACCCTGCTCTACTCCTCCCTTCTCTAGTCCACCCTGCTCCAGTCCACCCTGCTCTAGTCCACCCTGATCTAGTCCACCCTACTCTAGTCCTCCCAACTCTAGTCCACCCTGCTCTAGTCCACCCTGCTCTAGTCCACCCTGATCTAGTCCACCCTACTCTAGTTCACCCTACTCTACTCCTCCCTACTCTAGTCCACCCTACTCTAGTCCACCCTACTCTAGTCCACCCTACTCTAGTCCATCCTACTCTAGTCCACCCTACTCTAGTCCACCCTACTCTAGTCCACCCTGCTCTAGTCACTCTGGTAGAGTCTCTCTGTCTCCCACAGAAGACTCTAATGTCTCCTGGGCCAAAGATCCAAACCAAACAGGTACAGTTCTGACAAAGGCATCTTCTCATAACCTTTTATCAGCAGCGTTGAATATCCTCCTGAGTCCCACCTAACAAAAGAATACTTTATTAGGATATATATTAAACAAAGGCTTGTTTTGTGTTGGATAAAAATAAAGAAGTAGACTAATTGGCGTACAGTGAATTAAGTGGTAGCATTTTTCTGCTCAGGTGGACTTAAACATAGTAGGTCTTTCATCTTTACTGTGAACATGAAAGACTGTTTCTTTTATCTTTAGTTAAAACTAAGCGAGAACACCCACCGCTGAAGCTTTCGCCTGAATAATAAAAAAGCAAATTTATTCAAAATTCCCCTTAGTAATATAACCTTTTTATATTCCGATGGCTGAAAAAAAATCCCATTTGTATGCACATACCCATAAACACATTCGAGGCCTGTGACGAATGATTCGCTAATTCAAGTTTTTCTTCTCTTTATACTGCCTGCGTCTTGAACCCTAAATATTCAGTCCAGAAAATGGCTTTCCAGCATCATTGGAATACAGATCTTGTCACAAGGTGTATTCTTGCTCTGGGAAATTATTTTACATTCTCTCCCTAAGCACCTTCTTCGCCTAAAAGCACAGGATATCACAGGCTGTGTTTTAGAAAATGGGATTATCAGGTTTGCATATGTGATGTGGTTTGCATCTCAATAGACTCTTAGCATTACTCCATCTTAGCTTTCCGCTCACACAGATACACAATGCTGTGTATTGATAGGTAACTAATTTGATTCTGCTTCCATTAAAGATGAATTTGAAATGACTGAATCAAATTACGAGGAGGCCGTGTCGTTTGCAGACAACGTTCCGCGATCCATTAAATCACGATCCGCAATTAAAGTCTATCAAACCACCGAAGCGACGTCAACCAAGATCATATAGAAATGCATGGGTGAACGCATCAGCACAGCAACGTACGACATCGTCAAAAACGCGGAGACAGCGTGGAACGCCGATCGAGAAACGCAGCGTCTACGAAGCGGACGCCGCACCGGGGCGTCCGGAAGCTTCCGGACGCTTCTGACGATCCTCAACCTCTTCCTCCTTTACAGGAAGCAGCCAGTCAGATCTGTTTACCAGCCCATAATGATGATCAGGGTAATTGACTAATGGGGATTTCTTCATTGCATTATAGTCTCACTCAACCCTATCCAGATCTAATAAAAGGTCTATGGATACAGCAGTAAACATGAGTCCGGATACCACGTGGCGTGTGACACAGTCCAGCCGGGAAGAGCTCGCTAACACGCCGTGATGATGGACATCGTTACAGGGGTGCACTGTGGGTAGCTAAGCTGTCGCACGCCGTCTCCTCCAGAACTCCTCTTCCTCTATTCTGACACAACACGGTGGGTTTGGGGGAAGAGAGGAGAGAAGAGTAGGGGAAAGGAAGGGAGGAGGAGTGGGAGAGGAGGAGCGGAGGATAGGAGAAGAGAAGAGGGGAGGGGAGAGAATGTGTGGTGAGGAAGAGAGGAGACGGAAGGAGAGGCGGGGAGAAGAGAGGAGAGGGAGGAAAGGAGAAGAGAGGGTGAGGGGGGAGAGAGGAGAGGAGGGGAGGGAGATAGGTAGTTAGGCAGATGCCTCCCCCTAGCCTGGCGTGGGATGAGGGGGTCCAGTGAGACCATCTGCCTCCACAGCAGCTTCCTGGGTTGATCTCCACATGAGGCAGGAGCTGACCTCCGCAGCCCACCTGGCTCTGGCCCGGAGCCTCAGCCTCAGCCTCAGCCCCTGCCCCATCCACACCCTAGTCTGCAGCCTCCATCCCCAGACGCCCTGCCCAGGGCACCAGGCCCCTGCTCCACACAGGCACACAGCCCCAGGCCACCTGCCATCCACCTGCTCTCCTCACCCCCTCCTGTCCTCTCCCTGCCCTCTGCTCCGCCTTCTGCAGACCCCACCCCAGCCTGGGCTCCCCGCCTCCCCTAACTCCAGCCCACAGACTCCCTCTCTTCCGCACCAAGTTCAACATGCCGCCACTCGGACGCCACAACGGCCTTCGGCGAGGAGGTGATGTTGGACGCCGCAGGGCGGTTGATCGCTGGGAGGAGCACCACACACACACAGGCGATTCAAACCTGGAGAGTGACGCTGGAGACGGAATCCTCTGTGGCAGCTTGTCATCGCTGCTAGCTGCGACGCGGACACCAGGAGCCGAAAACAGATGAGTCTCTCCTGTAGCCGAGTGACGGGTCCCATCCTGGGGGACTTTGACTAAGTCCACATGGACACGGACAAAAACACGCAAGGAGAACCATGAAACAAGAAAACTTCTGAGCTGCCGGCAGCCCCCACACACACACACAATCTCATACACACACACACACTCACACACACACACACACACACACTCACACACACACACTCACTCACACACACAAACACACATACACACCTTTATCTGGTGACGAGGGGTAGAGCGGAGTAATGAGTAGGAGGGATGGAGAGACGGAGAAATTAGGCCGGGTGAGAGAGAGGGTGTTATCAGTGAGTGCAGGCCCGCTCTCTCCCCCTCCTACTTCACAGGGTCTGGAGAGGGCTGACCATGTGGAGAAGGATGACCGTGTGGAGAAGACTGACCGTGTGGAGAAGGCTGACCGTGTGGAGAAGGCTGACCGTGTGGAGAAGGCTGACCGTGTGGAGAAGGATGACCGTGTGGAGAAGACTGACCGTGTGGAGAAGGCTGACCGTGTGGAGAAGACTGACCGTGTGGAGAAGGCTGACCGTGAGGAGAAGACTGACCGTGTGGAGAAGGATGACCGTGTGGAGAAGACTGACCGTGTGGAGAAGGATGACCGTGTGGAGAAGGATGACCGTGTGGAGAAGGATGACCGTGTGGAGAAGACTGACCTTGTGGAGAAGGATGACCGTGTGGAGAAGGCTGACCGTGTGGAGAAGGATGACCGTGTAGAGAAGACTGACCGTGTGGAGAAGGATGACCGTGTGGAGAAGGATGACCGTGTGGAGAAGACTGACCGTGTGGAGAAGGATGACCGTGTGGAGAAGGATGACCGTGTGGAGAAGACTGACCATGAGGAGAAGGATGACCGTGTGGAGAAGGATGACCGTGTGGAGAAGGATGACCGTGTGGAGAAGGTTGACTGCATTGAGAAGGCCACACAGGGAGACCAGGAGAGGGGAAGGATTACAGAAGGAGGAGTTATTTAAGACACACTGAGAAGACTTTGCACCCAGGTCCACCTACCAACCCTCCTCTACTCTCCCTCCTCTCCTCTTCCTCCTCTACTCTCCCTCCTCTCCTCTACTCTCCTCTACTCTCCCTCCTCTCCTCTTCCTCCTCTACTCTCCCTCCTCTACTCCCCTCTACTCTCCCTTCTCTCCATCTCTCTTCTCCCTCCCATACACCCTCTTCCTCCTCTCTCACCTCTCCTCTGCCTCCTCTCCTCTTTCTCCCCCCTCTCCTCTCCCCCCTCTCCCTCCTCTCCCTCCTCCTCCCTCATGTGCAGTGAGCCTGTTTCCCTGACGGGAGCCATCTGCCTCACTTCCCCACCTCCTGGCATTATCCCCCCAGTTCGACGATTCCCAACACAAACTATCAACGGCAATCTGTCTGTCTGCAGAAGACGCCAGCGAAACATCACTCGTTGACGCGCATGAGAGTGTGCGTGTGTGTGTGTGTGTGGGGGGGGATCTTCTTCTCCCCTCATCTCATCTATTGTTTTGCCTTCTTCTTCTCCTCTTTCCCTTCCCCATGTCTGTCTCCCTGCTGGTGGTGGATGTGGCTAAATGAATAAGCGAGCTGCTATATCGGTGGCTTTTTCGTCCCAGGCAGTGAGAGATGCACGCGTCGCCTGCGATGGCAGAGGGGGCAGCTGAGCCTGACGAGAACATACGCTGCGAGAGCTCTCATTTATAACGTGCCTCATAATGAACAACAACCTAACTGCAACACAACAGCAATTACCTCCAGGAGCTCATTTTCACACGCAAGAACACAAACCAGGCATTCTCGTTGTCACTCTCGCTCCCGCGGAGGGAAAGTAGCGCGAGATGCTAATGGGCTTCTGGCTGGGAGTCACAGGAAGTGAAGCCGCACGCTAAAGAGAGTAGCGAGCACTTGGACCGTCTACCCACGTCCCCCCGTCCCCCCCACCCCTGTCTCCCGCCCCCATCCTCCCCCCACCCCTGTCCCCTACCTCCCCCTCTGCTCCTCCTCCCTATTCTGGGGAGCCGTGGTTCTGATGCAGCCAGCTTCTCCATCTGCCTCCCTGCAGGCTGTGGCCTCGATCTGCCCCGGTTAACAAGACTGCCCCCCTTTTCCCAGCAGGCCTAGGCCTCTCCATACCTGGATTAACTCAAATACACCCCCCTCCCCTCCCCCATGTCCCACCGGCCTGTTACACCACCAAACCTGCCTTGTTGCCTTCTTCCTCTCCCAAAGCCCTTTGAAGTGTTCAAATGTCCAGCGATTAAAGTCTGCCGTCCCCCTGTGTTTGGTAGAGACTTGGTCGGCCGTGGAGCTTTCAGCTGTAAAGGCTTGGCCTGTCGCCGGCTGGAACACCTGTGGTAGGCTGGGACTGGATTCACAATGAGGAGGCTCTTAAACAGTGCCGGGAGGGACGCGCTCGGATAACAGAACTCCGAAGAACAGGTGGCGTGAGAAGAGAAAGAAGGAGATTATTAGCGAGGGAGGAGGAGAGGCGCGGAGAAGGGGGGGTGGGGAGGAATAGAAAGATGGAGAGGATCGATTGTGAGAGGAGAAACGGAGGCAGGGCGTCGTGGAAACAGAGAAAAGGAGATGAAAAGTGAGGAAGAGAGAGAGACAGAAAGGGGGGGGATTGAAATATAGAGTGAAAGGTAGAGACAATGTGAGGCGCGGAGAGAGAGATAGACAGAGTGAGGGAGTTAGACAGAGATAGAGAGAACAAAGGAAAGAGACACATGGCCCCTCCGCCCCCTGCATGGGGAGGTACCAGAAGGTTAATTAGCAGCAGAATACAGAGGTGTGGGGGTGAGGGGATGAGGGGGGGTTGGTGGATGAGTGGACACTTCTTGCGTCTCTTATCTCTGTCGCAGCGCCTGCCAAAGCTGGCAAAACAGTCTAACCTCTTTTGGTAGGGAGCACATCCACAAGCGATGGAGAACGTCTCCAAATGTGTATTCGGAATCAAATTAAATATAGCCAGGTGGGAAATGCGCCTGTATGATTTATTTTGGGTGCTTTGTGTTTGGTTTGAGTTAAATGTCAACAGAATACAAAGCTGCCAAACTGTTTTTAGATGTCATTTTTGCATACGAACGAGAGAGACAATCTTGCACGGGAGATTGTCTTCTCTGTGGGGGGAACGAGCGAGACGATGAACAGACATCCATCCAGATCCACGGTAGATCTCTTTCATCAGCTCCCTAAAATGACTTGGTGCACACGGAGATCTTTGGAGTGTGCGTGCGCGAGCGTGCGACGCGTTGCCCACATGGCCTGCCTGCTGTGAGAGTTGGGGGAGGGAGGGAGAGGAGGGGGGGGGGAGAGGGAGGGCCTCAGGAGATGCCTGCAGGTCCAAATCCCTCCCTACTCCTCACCATGCACCATCCACTTCCTGAAGGTCGCACTTCGGCATTCCTGACGCACCCATTGGTCCAGAGGGCTGCGGGCAGGTCAAGTGATTCACCCCGCACCCTGCCCCTCCAACCCCACCACCTCCCACCCCAAACAGAGGTGAGCATTACAAGCAAGGGAGGCCGTTCAGTGAAAACAGAAGACGTGCGGTTATTGAGCAGTTCCTTCAGCAGTGCTCCGCCACTTGGACAGAACAGTATTCCATTCCCTGCTCTTGTAAGAGCGCACGCGGAGGATGCAAGGCGGACGGCGGTACAGACCTTTGATAGAGTAGCTTCATTACCTCATGTGAAAGGCAATCTAGCTTCGGAGGGGGGGGGGAGGGAGGAGGGGAGGTGGGAGGGAGGGGTTGGAGGGAGGGGAGAAAAGAGAAAGGTAAGGAGACATCGACCGAAACTGAGAGACAGTGGGGTTGGAGGGGGAAGGAAAAAAGAATGGAAAGGGAAAGAGGGAGAGAGAGAGAGAGAGAGGGAGAGAGAGGGAGGGAGAGAGTGATAGTTGTGCTGATCCTCCACAGGGCTGCGACTGGCCGCTGGGCCAAAAGGCTGCATCTCACAGCCAACCAACCGGCAGACAGGGGACAGGGAAGAACAGAGGGCCAGCATTTATCACACAGACAGGAAACAGGGGAGAGAGAGACAGAGACACAGAGAGACACAGAGAGACAGAGAGAGAGAGAGAGAGAGAGAGAGATAGAGAGAGAGAGAGAGAAAGAGAAACAGACAGACAGACAGACAGAAAGATGGAGAGAGACACACACAGAAGGACAGGTTTCTGGATTCCCTCCACCTGTGTGAGGGTTAGTGTTTCTCTCCCTCCCACTCTCTCTCTTTCTGTCCTCCCCTCTCTTCCAGACACAAAACCACTGTTCCTGTACAGAACCTTAAGGTCCACAGTGTGCAATCAAGTCACTGCGATCAGTCATAGAAGAAGCAGACAGCTTTAGCATCAATCCTCATTCACTCCCTTGTCCTTCTGCAACAGCTGATGGATGAGTACTGATAGCTTTACTGCTATTATTTTTCAACAGTCATAAAAACACAATGGTAACACTATCATATTGTCCACACATGCGGTCGAAAGGAGGGGGGGGCGGAGGGGGGGTGGAGCTGTCCCCTCCCTGGTAAAGGCATCGTGGAGAAGTAATGGGGTTTCCTCATGGCTGGAGACCACTTTGCTGTCTCTAAGGAGGTTAGGTCTGGAGACAGACTGGAGAATGGATATGGGAGGTAGGAGATGTGGGGGGTGGGGGGGGGTGGATAGGAGGGACGCCACAGTCTGGATAGTCTCTCAAGGCTGAGGACTCTCTCTGTATTGGTCAGTCTCTCTTTCTGCCTTTGTCTGCGAAATGTGTGTTTTCCTCTCGCCTCCTTTTGGTTGTATCTTGTGTCTCATTCCGTCTCATCTGACTCTTCTCTCTTCTTGTTCTCTCTCTCCCCCTCTCTAGCATCTCTCTCTCCTCTCTCTTCCTCCTCTCTCTCCCTCCCTTCTCTCTCTTGTTCTCACCTCGCTGCCTGTCTCTCCTGGTCCCTCCCTCCCTCTCTCTTCTCTCTCCACTCCCTCTTCTCTCTCTCTCCTCCTATCTCGTTCTCTCTCAATCTCTCTCTATGTCTCTCACTTGCTGTCTATGCTCCTCTCGCTCGCCTCCCTCCCCTCTCTCTCTCTCCCCTCCCTCTTCCCTCTCTCTCTCTTCCTCCGTCCGTCTCAGTTACAGCCTGTAAAAATGCATTGCACTTGGCTGGCCCAGAGGTGGACGAAAGAGTAATGGTCTGTCCATCACAGACAGGACCCAAGCTGTGACTCGTGCACTACTGGTGAGGAAGAGGGGGAGAGGAGGAGGGAGAGGAGGGAGAGTAGGGGGAGAGGAGGGAGAGAGGAGGAAAGGAGGGACGGAGGAGGAGAGGAGGAGGAAGAGGGAGGAGAGGAGGAGCGGACGAGAGGGGAGAAGGAGGAAGGGAGAGGAGGATGGGAGAGGAGGGGCGAGAGCGAGGCAAGGGAGAGGAGGAAGAGGATGGAGAGAGGAGGGAGAGGAGGGGGGAGGAGGAGGGAAAGGGAGGGGAAGAAGGGGAAGAGAAGGGAGAGATGAAAGGGAGGGTACGGGGGAGAGGAGAGGGAGGAGGGGAGGGGGAGAGGGAGAAAGAGGGGAAAAGAGGAGGGAGAGAGGAGGGAGAGTAGGAGGGAGAGGAGGAGGTGAGGGAGATAGGGGGGAGAAGGAATGGGGGGGGAGAGGGAGAGGGGAAAGGAGTGGAGAGGAGGAAAGAGAGAAGGGGGAGGAGAAGGAAAAGGAGAAACAGAAGGGGGAGGAGCCCTGATGAGCACAGCAGTCTTTACCTCCCCTGTTGACTTCATTCAACCCAGGTATCCCAGCATGCCTTCAATTAACTGTGCATAATACCAGCCCAGACACACTCAGTAAATACCACACTGAATCAACAGCAACAGAACATTTTTGAGCGGTAGGTGCTGTGGTCTGTCTTTGTGCATCGTAAGATGAAGAACTGGCTTTGAAGGACAAGGGAGATGACGGCTGTGTGAAAGCGATATATGATGGCAGTTTCATCTCAGACATCACGCTCGGGTGAACACCATCACAAAGCAGAATTTCTTCTAAAAGTGCCTGAGCAAGTTGACCGAGCTTAGATATATTGTTTGCCAGCCTATTTAAGGTGTGATGTTTCTGAAACAGATCACTGATGATAATCAGTGAAGTTTTGGCCCAGCGTTGACAAATCAAATTCACAGGTCTCACAAGCTGTGAGACGCTTGTTGCTCGCAATAAATTAAGTAATGACATAGAACGCTCTAAACTGAAATAAGAGGAAATAATAATCATGTTTTAGCCTGACTTTCTCTGCTCATCAGCTATAACAAGAGAGCAATCAACGACCAACTGTGATGATTTCAGAAAGCGTTTCCTAGTGCTGTTGGTCAGACAACCCTCTTGTTGTACATCCAGAAAAGTGAACTCTCTCAGCAACGGAATACAGTCATACTTTTATGACAAAGCCGATGCAGTGTAATTCCCTCTGCCGTTCTCTTCCAGCAGAGAACTCTCTCTCTCTCTCCCTCTCTCTCTGCTCTCCCTCTCCTCTCTCCTCTCTCTCTCTCTCTTCTCCCTCTCTCTCTCCCTCTCTCTCTCTCTCTCTCTCTCTCCTCTCTCTCTCCCCTCTCTCTCCTCTCTCACCCCTCTCTCTCTCTCTCTCTCGTCTCTCTCTCTACCTCCCTCTCCTCTCCCTCCTCCTCTCTCCCCTCACTCTCTCCTCTCTCATCTCTCTTCTCTCCCTGTCCTCTCTTCCCTCTCTCTTCTCGTCCTTCTCTCCTCTCCTCTCTCACCCTCTCACTCTCCCTGTCTCTCTCTATCGCTCCCTCTCTCTTTGACTATCTTTCCTTCTCTCTCTTGCCCTCTCTCTTTCTTTGTGTCTCTCCTTCCCTCTTTCTGTCTGCCTTTCCCTCTTTCTCTCTCCCTCTCTCTTCCTCTCTCCCTCCCTCCCTCTATCTCTCTCTCCCTCTCTCTCCCTCTCCCCCTCCCTCTCTCTCTGTGTCTCTCGCCCTCTCTCTCTCCCTCTCTGTCATTCATCACAAGCTGCCGCCCAACATAGCAGCAACAGCAGCACAAATTAACTTTCCTCCCTCATCTTCCTTTTCCTCCCTGCCTCCCTCCCTCCCTCCCGCCCTCTCCCCTTCTCCCTCCATCATAAATAACCTCTAATTCTTGCCGTTTCTATTCGACGCGTGAATAAGAAATGGGAAATATTGCCTGCCATGACATCTGGTCACAAGCTGCTGGCTAGGATACTACAGCAAGCGTTGCGGAGGCTGAATACAAATGCTTGCCTCACCCGTAGAGCTAATGCCCCCATGCACGATACACCTTAGCCGGGTATGGCTGTTTTACAGAGAGCTTAATGGATGTTTAATTCTCCTATTTTATGGAGAGGTGACTCATTTACTGTCTGCCCAGTCTTCGTGTTAATAGTAAAATACCCAGCTTGAGGAGCCCATGTTTGGAAGAGGACGGTGGTTTAAAGGGGGAATTGTCGTGTTATTATCCGGTTGTGCTGTGTGCAGTTTTGTTTCTTTACTTCGGTTAACCGTGACAGCCCTTCAATTCTGTCTCCTTCGCTCGTTCTCTCTCTCTCTCTCTCTCATTTACTCTCTCTCATTCACTCTCTCCCTTTCTCTTTCGCTCTCTCTCATTCTCCCTCTTTCACTCTCTTTTACTTTCGCTCGCTCTCACCATCTGACTGTCTCGTTCACGCTCTCTCTTCCGCCGTCCCCTTCCCTCTCTCTCTCTCCCTCCCTCGCCCTCTCTACGGCGCCTGCTTGCGGTGAGTGACAGATTTCGTTCGGGCTTCAGACTGCGAGACGTTAGCTCTATTTCACGGCTCCAGAAGATTCCACCTGGTGACAGCTGCAACATGTTCTGAGGTACCTGAGACACAGCGCTTTATGAGGGGAAGGGGGGGAGGGGGGAGGAGGGGGAAGGGGGGGGAGTCTGCCTGAAGGCCATATTTCTGAGGTTCAACCTCAAGGCCATCGATGCGTCTAGCTGCCAATGTTAGAAAACACAGTCGCAGCCCATCACATCGCTAGCCAAGCTGAATACCACACACACACACACACACACACACACTGCACTAAAGCTTTGATACACAGATACAAATATTCAGACCACATGCACAGCAACACAGGAATCACCCAAGTACACATTAGCACACACACCATATAATTGTGTTATTATTATGAGATAACTCCCCCTCCCTTTCGACACACTAGAGATGATCTGTGCCAGTTTGTGGATTATATGATCATATTATTCTTTTTTACAATCTTCAAATTCCATCTGTTTGGCCCTCATCTTGCATATTTAGTGCGTTGAAGCCTGTTTGTCTTTGGTGTGCTGCTGTGTGTTTCCCAGACTGGATATACCTTCTCCCTAGTGGACCATAGGATGGCCATAAAGACATGGACAGTCATTAACAATTTATCGTATGTACTTCAGTGTGTGTGTGTGTGAGAGAGTGAGTGTGTGTGTGTGTGTTTAAAAGAGACATTGTCTCTCTCAAGGGCAAGTCCACAGCAGTCTTCAGCAGATGGGTGATGGGGGGGGGAGGGTGGAACCGTCCAGAGGAACCTTGGCTTTTCTTCTTATCTGACGACGCAGAACGTTGGAAGCCCTAGCTCAACAGCAGGCGGGCTTGTCAACACAGACAAACTCGGGAAGAAGAGAAGAAGAAGAAGACAAACAGGAAGCAGGCACAGAGCATTCTGGGCCGGCAGAGGAGGACTGGGAACAGAAGGAGCAGAGTACCGTATAACATGACGAGATGCACGGAGCCGTCTCTCCAAGCTGAGGGGTGTGTGCTGGAGGCTTCCTGGTCTTCAGGGTGGGTGGGTGTTGGAGTCAGGACTTGGAAAGAAGGCAGGTTTAGAGACGGGCCTGAAGGCAGGGCTGTGGCTGGTTTAGAGGCAGGGCTGGAGGCAGGGCTGTGGCTGGTTTGGAGGCAGGGCTAGAGGCAGGGTTGAAAGCTGTAAGTGGCTGTGAAGGACAGAGCAGGACCCCAGGAGGCTGAAGCTACTCCGTATTCCCTGCACCCTGGGAGCGTGTCCGTCACTGCAACCGGTAAACACACAGCCACCACGTGTGACCTACATACAGAACATGAGACGCGCTCGCGACAAAACCCCTGTCCCAAATCCCGCTGGTGATTTAAGCTGACACGCTCTAAACCAACAAACAAACCAGGGAGAACAGCGGGGACGGCAGGGCGAGTGCTAACGATGTTATCTGTGTTTGCCTGTGCATGATTAGTTTGACCTTGGAGGGACCTATAGGGTGCTAGTGCAGGGAGAAGACCAGCTATGACCTTCAGAGGAGGTCAGAGATGCCCTGTGATTTGCAACCCAGCCTCCTTTGTGCGTCTGTGTGTCTCTTTCTGTCTTTGTGAGTTTGTACGTGTGTGTGCTTGCGTCTTGGTCCCTGTGTGACATGCTATCTTCATTCTTGTGTGTGTGTATGTGTGTGTGTACGTGTGTGTGTACGTGTGTATGTGTGTGTACGTGTGTGTGTACGTGTGTGTTTGAATCCCAGCCTTGGAGTGGATGGATGATCAGATACATACGTTAGTTCCCTGAGAAGTCCAGCATAAATCACCCAGCAGAGTGCGGTTCTCATTGCCCAGGGCGCGTGTTCCTCTTCCATTACTCAGCTCTGATGGCCAGGATAACCGCCTCCCTTTCATATTGTATATCTGTGAGGGGCAGGAGAGGAAATAAGCAAAAACCAAACACACAAACACACTCAGCAGAGCAGAGAGAGAGAGGGGGGGTTTGAATCCCAGCCTTGGAGTGGATGGATGATCAGATACATACGTTAGTTCCCTGAGAAGTCCAGCATAAATCACCCAGCAGAGTGCGGTTCTCATTGCCCAGGGCGCGTGTTCCTCTTCCATTACTCAGCTCTGATGGCCAGGATAACCGCCTCCCTTTCATATTGTATATCTGTGAGGGGCAGGAGAGGAAAAAAGCAAAAACCAAACACACACACACTCAGCCAGACGAAGAAGAGAGGGGGGAGAGAGAGAGAGGGAGAAGAGAGGCATAGGAGAGAGAGGGGGGGGGAAGGGAAGAGAGGGAGGAGGGAGAGAGAGAGTGAGAGGGGGGGAGAGATAAAGGGGGAGATTGATACTTAACTGTGACACATGCATAACAAGCCTGTTAGTCTCTTTGGATTTGTCTCACCGAAAAGAAGAAGAATAATGCACGTCTGCGCTGAGACTGTTACCGATCAATCAGAGCTGAATTGACGGCTTCAAAAAAAACTCTCGCACGCTTCCAATCCTCAAGCACACAGGAGATCCGTCTTAGACAGACAGGCAGGTGTGCGTGCATGTGTCAGCGAACAGAGGAGGCCGAGACACACCTATCACTTGCTGCCATCAGCCCGCTCCACGGCCCCCCTTGCAGACGCGGAGAGCAGCCCGAGCGAAAGTGGGGGTTTTGACGAATGGCGACGGAGGCGTATGGACGGGAGATGTGGAGATAGCGAGAGGGAGAGTCCCGCGTGCGCTGAAGCCCAGTGCGTGTGGTTCGGGATGACACCGAGGCGGAGGGACGAGCGACAGCCTCGACAGCCCAGGCACCGGATACACAGACGATACCTCTTCAAAGTGGATTACAAACTGAGAGATGATAAACGATGCGAGGCTGGGCGGGGTGGTTGGAAGATGCGCTGGATGTAGCGGTTAGGACCGGAGATTATTATGAACAACTTATCTCTGGATCCCTGAGGATCCGTTTGGAAATAAATAAAGGACCTGAGAAATCCTCTCTCTCTCGAGGTTTCATAGACCCTGACAGGATACGGGGTGGAAATTGAAGCGTCGTGCTTCGGAGAAGCACCGAATCCCAGCATTCAGGTGGTTCATCGCTTCAGGGTTTCCAGGGAGTTATCTGTGTCCAGGCTGCCTAGATGCGGGCCTGGCCAGGGGCCAGGAAACAGCAGGTATATTCTGGTGAGGCTAGGATTCAGACTGACAGGAGAGAGGGAGAGCCAAGGACAGGAGCAAAGCCGCAAAGTAATCACATGCCTGTAAAACAAGGCTGAGTGACTGTGATGGCTGCCTGCATATTATACACACACACACACACACACATGCCACACTCTGTTGAGCGCAGGACCAATGCGTAGCTTGAAAAATGGATGCAGCCGTTTTCACAGCGATCTGAAGAGTCTTTTGTATCGGTCCCATAAACCAAAGCAAGCCTTGAAGCGCCAACTCGCTAATGATGCTCAATACCAGAAAGCGTCAAAGACTATTCAAGATGCCGTAGGGGGGGAAACTATTTCAGTATAATCTGACAATGACGGTAAAACTGTCTGTCTGTGGATATGGTGGAAATGTGTGTGTTCAAGTGTGTGTGTCTGTTCAAGAGTGTGTGTGTTCAAGTGTGTGTGTCTGTTCAAGAGTGTGTGTGTTCAAGTGTGTGTGCGTTCAAGTTCGAGTGTGTGTGTGTTCAAGTTTGAGTGTGTGTTCAAGTTTGAGTGTGTGTGTGTTCAAGTGTGTGTGTGTTCATGTGTGTGTGCGTTCAAGTTCGAGTGTGTGTGTTTGAGTGTGTGTGTGTTCAAGTGTGTGTGCGTTCAAGTTCGAGTGTGTGTGTTTGAGTGTGTGTGTTTGAGTGTGTGTGTTTGAGTGTGTGTGTTTGAGTGTGTGTGTTTGAGTGTGTGTGTTTGAGTGTGTGTGTGCTCAAGGCGTTACTCCAGCTTCATGCTCCAGTGTTCATGGGAGCTGGGAGCAAAAACTCTGCAGAGACTGACTGTCAAAGACGGCCTCATCACAGCACTGAGGCCGGGCCTGGGGTCAGGAGGAGGACTGGGGGGCTGGAGGGCTGAGGGGGCTGGGGGCACTTGGGGCGCTGGGAGGGTTAGGGGGGCTGGGAGCACCGCACCACCACTAGGCCCCGTTCAGAGATGTGGGTTGAGATCACAGGCTGTGTTTTGTTTAACACCCACAACGCCTTCGTTAGCCGGTCCTCATGTACAAACACCATTCCTCTGAGGACAGAGAAAATCTAAAACCCCTGATAAGGACAGACGGATAGATGAGGCTTTGACCAAAGGATGCAAAACGCACACGCACACACACAAACACACACACACACAAACACACACACACACAAACACGCACAAACAAACACACACAAACCTCTCTCACACAGACACACACACACACACAAGGCCGAACTTTCCTCATCTGTGGTCCAAGGAAAACATACAATCACCTGACATCTTGGTTCAATAGATGTAAATCACTCATGCCTTTTATACACAAGCCTGGTGTCCAGATGAAAAGAAACAGGATGGAATTATATCTCTCGTTGACATGAGCTCGACAGGCCAATGTCAATAAAATCGAAAATAAATTGTTTCCATATTTCACTTGAAAAAGAAAAAGCACTACATTTGTTCCATCCCCCCCTTGACAGCTGACTCCTCAGAGATTTGCACAGCAATTACAGTGGAAGGGTGTATAAGAAGAGCGTGCTAGCATGTGTGTGCGCGCGAGCATGTATGTGTGTGCGTGTGGGATAGTGCGCGCGGATGGTGGTTGTGTCTGTGTACGTGCGTGCGCCTGTGTGTGTGGCGGTCGCGCATGCGTGCGTGCGCGACGTGCACGTGGAGGACGAGCATGCAACAGTTTCAGATACCTTGCAGGACTAGTTCACGTCTTTCTGTCTTTGTTAAGCAGGAACTCCGGCAGGAAGTACGTGGGGTTCCCATTGGAGTCGCTCTATGGTTTCCTACCAGGAAGAGGAGAACAGAGCATGAATGCATCCAAACACAAAAACAGCTCAATGGCAATTACCACGCGTTGCCTGGCACAGCCGACAGTGTCTGCAGGAGAAGAAGGCTCTTCAACAAGCTTTCTCTGCCGAACAAAAGGAAAGCGGAAAGAATGAGGCAGATGCAGAATAGGTTCTTTTGCCAGGGAAAGACCTTCCTCACAGCTCTGTTGAAGCCTGCTTCCCAAACCCCGCCCTCACCCTCTGACCCCTCCTGCCCCTGATCCCTACACTCCGACCCCTGACCTCGTGGAAACGACCTTCCTCTCACAAGGTCACTTCCACCCCACCGTGTCCAGGAGGCGGGGTCTGCTCCTCCCCCGTTCCACAGGATGTCTTCATCTTCTGCCTCCACGCAGCTGTTCTCTCTTCGTGTGCTCTCTGCTCGTCTCCTCCCGCCCCCTTTCAGCCATTATCTCAATCGCCCTCCCTCCCTCCCTCCCCCCCCCTCCCTCCCTCCTTCCTGTGCTCTGCTCTTCCTCCCGATGAGGAGACACGCTTGTTTTGAAGAACAAGACTGAGTTCTCAGCAGCAGTGAAGAAGTCTCCGGCTGTTTGTCTCATAATGTGCCCCCCCCCCACCTTCCACCCTCCACCCACCGCCCTCCACCCTCCACCCTCCGCCCTCCCCCCCATCCACCCACCTCTGTCACTGCCGCTCTGTTCCGGCATCAGAGGAGACAATGTGGGAATCAGAGGCCGGGCGCGGGCTGTCTCTCTGCAGCTCTTAATGAGCTGTAATCTGCAGCAACGGGAGGCAAGGACGCCCTGTGAAATTACAGTTGCTCATTAAACTCTTTCACCGCAGAGGCATTATAGGTGGGAAACACTCCCTCCACAGCAGCCAGGCCCTGGGAGGAGGGAGGTGGGGGGGAGGGGGTCCCGCAGATCGGAGGCTGCTGGGACTGTGAAACGCAGGGAGCGCAGAGGTGAAGGGGCGCTGCCAATCGAGATTTGGTTCTGATTGGATGATTGAGTCGTGAGAGAGGACAAGGAGATGGTTGGAGGAGAGGGGTGTATGCGTGTATCTCCACCCTGCTGGTCGCCCCCTCCTCACCTTTTTGGATTTACAACCAAGCCCCCTCCCGCAAAACACACATTTCTCCTGCTTGTCCCTCACTGCATCCAGTGAGCCCTCCACCCCCCCACCCCTCCAACCCTCCACCCTCGCCTTGTCTTCTCCACCTCTTCTCTCATCCCCACACCTGCTCTTGCGTGTCCTGGTGTTGCATCCACTCCTCTCCGCACCACGTGAGCCTGTTTGAGGAGAAATATTAAAGGTAAACAAAGACGATAAGATCTGACAGCCAGACACCAAGATGGCCGACCTGTGATACTCACCTCGGGGTGTACCGACAGCAGGGCTTACAGCGCCTGTGGATTCAGGAGCTTCATAATCGTGGAGAAAGTCCGATGGATTTTTCTGGGGGGTTTTATCGCCATGCATCTCACGACGGAAAGGAGGAATAAAGGAAGTTAAAGGAAGGAGATCGTGAAAAAGGTGATGAAAAATAGAATAGTTTGAAAAAGAATGCGAGGATGAGGTGAATCCGTCAGAGAAGGAGAGAGATACGTAGAGAAACAGAGATGGAGAGAAATAGAGAGAGATCAAGAGATACAGAGAGAGAGAGCAATAGAGAGAGAAAAACAGGTGGAGAGAGGGAGAGAAACAGAGAGAGATAGAGAGAAACTGAGAATGATAAAGAGATACAGAGAGATAGAGAGAGAGAGAGAGACAGAGAGGGAGAGAAACAGAGAGAGATAGAGAGAAACAGAGAGGGAGAGAAACAGAGAGAGATAGAGAGACAGTGAGAGAGAGACACAGTGAGAGAGAGACACAGTGAGAGAGAAACACAGTGAGAGAGAGACACAGTGAGAGAGAGACACAGTGAGAGAGAGAGGGCGCTTGAACACTCCCAGGAGCATAGCATGCCAAAATCAATCTGTTCCCCTGGTGACAGCCTCCTACAGAAGCTCTGAGCAAGTCAGGAATGAAGCGACCTCAAACCCCCCCAACCACCACCTCCTCCGCTCCACCTTTAACACCGCTCTCACCCTCTCCCTTTCCCTCACCCCATGCCTTCTCCCAGAACCCCCCACCCCACCCGCACCTCATGCGGACTGTCAGCTCATCATTAGCAAGCATCTGTCGCTTATCTGCTCTCCTAACAAGGCCCACTCTGCTCTCAGAAGCTGCTCTCCAACAGGAAGCACATCACAGCCTGCAGGAAGAGAGAGCATCAGCCCAGCTTTATTCGACTTCAGCATCTCTCTGTCTGTGGAAAAGATTATGCCCCCGGGCGAGAGAGAGAGAGAGAGAGAGAGAGACAGAGAGAGAGAGAGAGAGAGAGAGAGAGAGAGAGAGAGGAGAGAGAGAGAGAGGGAGAGAGAGAAAGAGAGGTAGAGAGAGAGAAACAGAGAGAGAGAAACAGAGAGAGAGAAACAGAGAGAGAAACAGAGAGAGAAACAGAAACAGAGAGACACAGAGAGAGAGAGAGAGAGAGAGAGACAGACAGACAGAGAGAGAAACAGAGAGAGGGAGAGAGAGACAGAGAGAGACAGAGAGAAACAGAGACAGTGAGACAGAGAGAGAAACAGAGAGAGAGAGAGAGAAACAGAGAGAGAGAGAGAGAGAGAGACAGAAAGAGACAGAGAGAGAGGCAGAGAGAGAGAGGCAGAGAAAGAGAGAGAGGCAGAGAGAGAGAGACCGAGAGAGAGACAGAGAGAGAGACACAGAGACAGAGAGAAACAGAGGGAGAGAGAGAGACAGAGAGAGAAAAGGAGAGAAACAGAGAGAGAGAGGTGAGAGAGGGTTGAGAGGGAGAAGAGAGAGAGAGCGAAAGAAGAGAGGGAGAAAAACAGGGGGAGAAGTTCTGGATCTCTCATTGTTCAAACCACAGGTGTTTCTTTAATATCTTCTTTTGTTGAAGGCGATGAGAACGGGGAAAAAAAGACCTTTTTTATATTTTTCCCGGGTATATTCTCTAGCTCCTCTCGGTTTGAGGTGGAGCCAATTTCATCTCCACGCTGTAACATATGGCACCATCCCTCCCTCCAACACGCCTGCCGCCCTGCACACACAAAGGCCAGATTTGCAATATATTCCTCTGCTGAAGCTATTATGGAATTCATCAAAAATTAAAAGGAACGCGCGAGAGGGGGAAGGCTGCAGGGAAGCAGAGGAACAGAGAAACCTGATCGTAAGGATCTTCTGCCTGAACCTGCCAAGGAAAGAAATCTACCTCCAGCTAATAGCCCCATCTTCAGTACAGAAGGCTCATTCTACTTCCGCAGCAACTCCCTTGAATTTGGGATGTCTGTCATATTTAGGATTCTCGCTCCTTTGGTGATAAATACTAGTAATAAAAGAGACGCATTAGAGGAAGATTGGCCCTTTTTTCCGTCTTTTTTTCATTTAACAGGGCGACAGAGATGGATATTGATTGGTGTCGTGGCGAAGCCGTTGCCTCTTAGGACCGATCCGTCTGTGATGTTGCTGCCACAGTCGACACATCAGCGGGGAGGGACCGCTGTTGCAGCCAAGGCAGACACGGAGCACCATCCAGACGCGGAGCACCATCCACAGATAGATCTCTCATTTAGCATAATGCGGATATAAGGCTCAAAATGATCCATCTGGCGCCAAAAGGCAAAATGTGAACCGCGAGGGAATACACAAAGTAAAAACATTTTCTCTGGAACGATAATATTCCAAAATAAAACATGAGGAACTTGACCTTGAAACAAAACAGAGGAGGGGTGGAGGTTTTTCGGTCTAGTTTTTTCTGTAAGAAAGTCGCACTCCCTGAGACTGAGTGAAAACAAGTACTTCTTGTCAGTGGATTGCCATGCTGGGAAACATGGCATTTAATTACCATAACACTTTCCTTGTGATTCAAAAGGATCCTAGGCTGTATTCAGGCCAGTCTGTCCTGTCATATTTTACACAGAAAGGCACAGTGGGTGTTTATTTGTGCTTAGCTGAGCAGCAGAGTAATATTGCAGGATGCTGGGACAGGTCATCTTGACAGAGAATGAAGCCTGTCAGAGAGAGAGAGATAAAGAGAGAGAGAAAGATAGAGAGAGAGAGATAGAGAGAGAGAGAGGAGGGAGTAAGAGAGGGAGAGAGAGAGAGAGGAGGGAGGAAGAGAGAAAGAGTGAAGAGTGAGGGAGAGAGAGAGGCAGAAATGAAGAGAGAGAAAGAGAGAGGGAAAGGAGGAGAAAGAGCGAGAGAGAAAGAGAGAGGAAAAGGAAGAGAAAGAGAGAGAGAGAAAGAGATAGGAAAAGGAAGAGAGTGTGAGAAAGAGGTGAGATAAGGGGCAGCTTTTGCGAGTCTCTAAGCCAGGAAACACCTGCACGCTGGCTGACCCACCGGATGTGCCCATCAAGTCCGAGTCCCAGGTGGCAGCAGGACCGCGGCTGAGCCTCAACGTTGTCGTGTGCAGGTTTTTCTTCTTCTGCTGTGTGTGTGCGTGCGTGCGCGTCTCCAGAGGTGGCGATGGCGTGTGAGGAAGGCTGAGCTAACACGTAGGTCAGGCCGCCAGGCCGCCAGGGGGCTGGAGCACTGGGCTGTGACCGTCAACAGATGCACAAGCCTTTCGCCCTCCCCCCTGCCTCCCTCCCCTCCTCCTCCCCCTCTTCCCTCCTTCCCTCTCTCCCTCCCTCCCCCCTTCCCCTCCATCCGCTTCCTCCCTCCCTCTCTCCCTCCTCCCCACATCCAGAGGAGGGCAGGGGCACAGCTGGGAGGACTCAGTCAGGCGTGTCCTGCCACCGGCCATCACTCCCACCGTCTCTCAGCAGCCAGCGTAGGAAGGACAGGACTCCTGGCGCACGGCACACTAGCGCTGCGAAGGCCACCGCGTCCCTGCTGCTATAACTCCAACGACTGTACAAGATCATCTTTTTAAACTCTGCGGTAGCGCGATAGGTATCAGGTTCCAGTCCCAATTACAAAGTGCCAAATATACACTGCATGACTTATTTTTTTTAAATCCTGGTCGATTTGGTAGTGTTATTGACTCAATATATCCCGATCGTTATCTCTAGAAGGTTCAGCATCTGCTGGGAGCACAGTCGCTTGTGACCGCTTAGAATGTTGTTTAAGATAACAGGTCAGCTTGTTTAAGAATAGACGGTCTTATCTCAGCGTACACTCTGCTCCTGGGTACAGGAGGGTGCTGCTCGCTGGAACAGCTTCTGTCTTTGTCTGCCTTGCCAGCCTTGCGTCAGACAGCGAGACAGACGCAGCCGTGATGTCTGAAATAGCCTCCGTATATCTCCTTCCTCATCCTAGGTGGATGCCATGATAGATCCCTACGTGTGCCCAATCCATCAAACTCCCTCACGTCGTCTCACGGCGTCGCGCTCCCACCCCGAGACAGAGCGCGCCAGCCGCAGAAAAGAGCTCTAGCCACCCGCTAAGAGCAGCTGAGGACGCACTTTACCAGAGGAAACATTTCTCTACGTCGGTCATAGAGACAGCTAATATATTTGGGTGTGTGCGTTTGTTTGTTTGTTTGTTTCAGTGTGTTTCGATTAGGGTCTCAAACAGGTTTTGTTTACCTGTGGGCCCATGGAAGCAGACTTTCATTACTCAGTGCTAGCCCTGGCTTCGGGGCCAGTGGCTAACCTCCTCAAAAGGTCATTACATGATAGTAAACACACACACACACATTTACAGCAGTCTACTCCCTTGCCTCTGCAGTCTCAGACTGATGTATCTGCACAGCCCTCTGTCCTCTATGGGAACATGTGGGGAGGGGATGTAGGTAGATGAGTAAGTGATATATATACAGCACTAAATCTGCATGGCTGGAGAAAAGTGAAAATTGAACCCAAAAAAAGTGTGAGAGAGGGAGAGAGCGGGGAGGGAAGGAGAGAGAGAGGGAAAGGTAGAGAAAGAGGGAGAAAGAAAGGTAGAGAGGGAAAAAGAGAGGGTGAGAGAGAAGGGAGAGAGAGAGAGAGATAGAGGAGGGAGAAAGGGAAAAAGAGTGGGAGAGAGAGACGGAGAGAGAGAGAGAGAGGGGGGGGAGAGAGGGAAAAAGAGAGGGAGAGAGAGAGGAGGGAGAGAGGGAGAAAGATATATGGAGATGGAAATGAGTGGATGTTATTTATGGCGATGACTCTCCTTTTTCCAGTTTTGCAGAGAGGGAGAGGACAAGGTAGACACACCATGAACACACCAGGGGGTGTCTGCATGGAGATGTTTCCTTACACACACACACACACACACACACAATCAGTTGTTCCACTAGCTATGCTCTGCTCCTCAGGTGAAGGGCTCTTGGCTCTCCACGTCTGCAAACACACTTTCTAGGCTAATTGAAACTGGGCCAAAATGTCTGCTTCCTAGTTACTACTGACACACACACGCACACACGCACACTCACAAACAAAGCTGCTCCAAGACTTGACAGGGAGAAAATTATTTGTGTTTCTGGATGACTATTTTTGCACGGTACAATGAATGACCAGTCCAAGGTTTCCACCATGAGTGTGTTCCTCTGCGTTCCAGAGCGTTCCTCTGCATTCCAGAGCGTTGCTCTACATTCTGTAAACATTCTGTAAAATCCTCCCCCTTTTCCCACCCAGGAGATACTAAATGTTCCTCCAGGAATCATCTCTGCTGACAAATCAAAAAAAAAAAAAAAGGCTACAGAAAACATGATCAAGCCAACACGACAGATCACGCTCACATGGCGTTTCATTCATTACGGCACCTCCCTCCATTCCGACGGTCAATCAATATTCCACGTCCGTAGGCCCACCCGGGCCCCGGGGTCGTGATGGATGCGTTTCCGCGGCGGTAGTTAGAACTATAACACAGCCTCAGGAGACGAGAGGGGGTGAGGGAGGGTGGGGTGAGGGAGCGGGAGGGGTGAGGGAGCGAGAGGGGTGAGGGAGCGAGAGGGGTGGGGGAGGGACCACAGGGAGCAAGCGAGCGAGCGAATGAGCGTGCCTCGCCGGCAGAGCGCTCCATTTACCACCGGCACAAACACCGACCTCCACGTTACCCACAGTGCCATGCACGTCACGCCATCAACCAGACGCCACGCGTCGGCGGCTGCGCGCGCGCCGCGGATGAAGGATCGGCGAGCAAGGCGAGAGTCGAAAAACGCTCGAAATGTATCGAGCGCTCGTGCGTTCCTCAGGCTGCTAAGAGGCAGCAGCGCTTAGTACCAGTTTAGACGGCCGTTAATATTTAGTATTCCGGAGACTCCCCCCTCCCCACCCGATTAATTATTCACCTAAGCCATTAAATACATCTGATTCATGTCAGGATGCATATGCATAGCCAGAGATGCACACTCCTGTTAGATAATTACATCTACATCTATTAGATCCATCTGTTATTGATGCTTGCAGCGTGTCTGATCATGGGACATACAGCACAGTCCTGTGGAACTGGATAACACAACAGACTCACCGCTGCATAAAGCTGGAGAACTGTTACGTCTGTCAGGGGATTTGATTGGGTGTTTCATTCAATCAGATAGCGAATGAGATGGGAATTAACTGGCCTGGATTGGTTTGCTTGGGACATTGTTGTGTGTGTGTGTGCGCGTGTCTGTGTCTGTGTGAGTGTGTTTGTGTGTGTGTGTGTGTGTGTGTCTGTGTTTGTGTGTGTGGTTCTTTGGCACTTCCTGAAGCTATGCTGTCTTGGTTGAAATAGAGGCAACATGTCACTTTAAATTGTTTTGTTAAATATTAAAGTAGAGCAGAGCCCACAGGGCTGGGAGGTAGCCAAGACTCCTCCAAACATAGGGAGGGAGGAAGACAGGGGAGAGGGAGCGAGAGGGGGGGGAAGAAGGAGAGAGGGGGAGAGAGACTGGAGGAGAGAGAGGGAGACAGAGGTAGAGAGTGGGAGAGAGCAGGAGAGAGAGGGGTGAGAGAGGGAGAGGAAGAGAAAGAGGGGGAGAGGGAGCGAGGCAGAGGAGAGGAAGGAAGGGAGAGAAGAGTGGGGGAGAAGGAGCGAGGCCAAGGAGAGGGAGGAAGGGAGAAAGGGAGCATGAAAGAGTGGTGAAATCCTCCACGAAGCTGCTGTTTCTACTATCTATAGCGTAGCCTTGCCAAAGAGACATGACAGGCTGTCGAAAAGCTGGCCGGAAAAAACCTTCTAATTTCCAACAAAAACAGCAAGCTCTGGACCTTAACATACTGAAGGGCCAGACAATAGCCTTTGAAGATGACATTAACTACCTACGAAGGTCAGCCTTTGGAAGGAGACTGTCATATTAAGATACAAAATGGTTTCATGATTGTCCTGGGGCGATTTTAGTGAGCTACTTTTTTGTTTGAAATAATTGCCACGAAGGCAAAGAAAATTCATCAAAATAAATCATGACAGTCAGTCAATTAGTTAAGAGAGCTATTATGTCATTTAGCAAATGTGTGTAACCATCTCTCATCCCCTGTTCCATACTGAACATATTCCATATATAGCCCATTCACAGCACGTTGAGTGGCTCTGTCTGTTGCATAAGGGTTGTTGGCCTGGGGTCTGGCCCTGAACACCTGTTTGGAGCCAATCAGTTTACAACTGCTATCTCCGGTCCTCCCTCTCTGTCTCTCTCTATCTCTCTATGTCTCTCTCTCTCACTCTCTCTCTGTCTCTCTCCATGTCTCTCTCTGTTTTCTCTCTCTCTCTGTTTCTCTCTCTCTCTCTGTCTGTTTCTCTCTCTGTCTCTCTCTATGTCTCTATGTCTCTATGTCACTCTCTGTGTCTGTTTGTCTCTCTCTGTCTCTCTCTTGCAAAAAATAGGTAGAAAACTCATGGAGCGATTCTGTGTGTATATTGTCAAGTCAGTCCTGCATCCCTTACTGAAAACGGAGCAGATATGATTGACAGGCTTAGTCAGCCAATCGTGGGTTGCATTTAAGGTGGGCATGAATCTCAAACAAACTAATACAAACGTATCAACGTCTTCTGTCACAGTATCTAATAGTCATTGAAAAGATTGGATTCAATCTTTTAATCGGCAGAGAGGCAATGCCTGCTGAGAACACGCTACGCTGTGGACACGATCTTATCTGGGCTGTGCTTTTCCGCCAGTAATCGAGGCAACCAGAGTGGAGGAGGCACAGGTTGGACAGGGGCCGCTCCATTAAAAGCTTTCTGGATTGGGCCTATTTGTGGAAGCACTGCTTCCCAAAGGCTCTGGCTTTAGCTGCAGTGGTCTAATTAACATGGTTCGATATCGAGCCGCTACCACAGCCATGATAAATAA
The DNA here is from genome assembly GCA_036571765.1 of Plecoglossus altivelis. NCBI lineage: Eukaryota > Metazoa > Chordata > Actinopteri > Osmeriformes > Plecoglossidae > Plecoglossus > Plecoglossus altivelis. The sequence goes on from BROE01000013.1 coordinate 4,530,099, forward strand.
CACTAGCTTTATCTCAGACACCACTTTTACCTAATTGAATCAACAGAGAAATTGACGTTTTTTGTTCTAGCTGAACAGGACTTTCGATTTCAGGAGGTAAGAAAATGGCTGGGGGATTAAGGTGGTCGGACGACCTTCAGGTACAAAACACCCGAGAGATGACCTCAGCTCAGAGACAGGGGGAGGAACAGTCTCTGGCTCAGACTGGTCTCATACCTGTACAATGTGGACCGCTGTTACAGCTAAGAAAATAAACATTGCATTGAATTTTCTTTCAGCTAACTGTCAACACACACTGGGTCATCTCGTACTGCAGCTTCCTGCTCCAATCCAAGGTCCAGACGGTTGTGTTGGAGCTGGAGCTGCTCTGCACTTATCCAGCCCTGAGGTCTGTCTACCACAGGGGAACGCGGCATGTGTTACCTCTGATATTTCACTTCCTGCCAGTGTGATGTCATCGCAGGGTCAGGCCAACCCTTTTGTGGGTGGTTTTGGACCAGGCCGTCGCATCGGGAATAAGCCAGCTATCTCCGGGATGGATGCCTGGTGGTAACCAAGCATGAATTCTGGTATTCCAGCCCCCACAGCGACAGCGGTAACATGGGCACAACCCATGAATCTCAATGTTTCCATGCGCATAACATACATACACACAACACTCACACACACAGGAGCACAGCAGCGAAGGAGGGTTTTTTTTACCTGTGAATCTCAATGTCACACTTCATGCCTCGACTGACGGCTAGATTTGTCAGAGGGATGCCAAGGACAATCTGGCAGAAGGGTGTGGATGATTCCGGCCCTGGGGCCTCTCAAAGGACATGATGCAGCCCAGAGCTACAGGTAATCCTGGTATTTCCAATCAGGCAAGGTTGATAGGCAACCGTGCCACTGCCAAAGCACACGCGAGGACCCCAATCAGGAAGCCTTAACAAACCACGTCAACTCTCCACAGACTTTCATCTCACCCTGTGTGAGCATCTGTCGTGAAACAACTGGACCAGTCAAGCGAACTCTCTTGTGTGGAGGGTGGAGGGTGGAAGGGGGAGGGGTGGGGGGGGAGGGTGGAGGGCGGGATTGGAAGATGATAGAGGAAGCGAAAAAAGACGCGTTTGATCATATAGTGAGGTAGCCAATAGCTTTCTTTAGGTCTCCTCTTCCTGTTTAGACGACTGGGTTTCCTGTCAACTGGGTTGTATATAAACTCCGCAGGGTATTTAACCTATGAGAAAGTGGAGCAGGCGTTCTGCCATGCAGGGAAGATAAAACCTTGATTACACTCATCTCCAGGCTACAATTAGTGGTTGGTGTTTTGCGGCCTAACATGGGAAGAGCTAACCTTTTAACAACACGCAGAGAAAAACAGCAACCGTTTTACACATAAATGAGCACATGCACACACGTACACATGCCGGCGCACGCACACACGCTGAATCCAGAAATACTTTACTGAAGCAGGGAAATGACCGAAAGGAGCCAAACACTATGAATACATGCTCTTACATAGATACAGCAGGCCGCAACGACCTGTTTTTTACATCATTCTTTCTGTTCTAGAAATACCTTATTGACCACAGCTATGCACTGACCCTCCCTGCCACATGCAGGAAGTTGTGGAGGAAGTCTGCAGCCCAGATTTGGCTTTGCACGCTGGCATGGTTTAATTGAACTCCATACTGGCTGTTTGAGAGAGTGCAGCTGAACATAGCAGACACTGCAGTCCGCCCCCCAGAGGAGGATAATATCAGTTTTCCGTAAGCACCCTCTTTCGTGAGGGCGCATTGCTGGCCCTTGGCCACTGTGTGTCCCAACATATAACACCCAGACTCAGGTCCCCCATCTGTGCTCACATGGTGTCTTTCTGGCACAGAGAGAAAACTGAGACAGCACACACATTCTCTCTTTCTCTAACACACACACACACACGGCTCAATCTCTCATTAAACACCCATCACACAGGACCCACACACAACCTTAATCATTTACCACAACACGGTCTCCTTCTCTCTCACACACGAGCACACACCGTCGGTGCACACGAGCTATCACATCTCTTAATCAGCCCACTGCGCGGGTCTCATTACAAACCAGGATCCACACATCTACACACAACACACTGCCGCTTGCTTCTCTTATACACTCACTACCACACACACCTTCACTCTCTGTTTGAGTATCATCCACCCACACATCCCCTCCCTTACTATGCACACATGCGAGCACACTCTCTGGCATATCTTCTGCCTTTCCGCTCTAGGGGAACGTAGCTCATTTTGAGTGTGGTGTGGCTGCAGGGTCTGTATAGTAGTGAAGGACATGATGCTAGAAGCAGTGGGAAAGAGGATACCGGCAAAACAGGCTGTAGGAGGTGAAGTCTCCGTCTGGACGGTCGTGCAGGCATCAGACGCTTTGGTGCTGGCAGCTCTGCGAGCAGATCCGCTCTGGACCGCCAGGCATTGATGGCTTCGTGGTAGCTTTTGAGGCGTGTCACACGCTCTGGCACTCACTGAGACAGGAGACTCTGACAGACCATGACTCTGAGGCACACGCTTTGGACTCTGAGGCACACGCTTTGGACTCTGAGGCACACGCTTTGGACTTTGAGGTACACGCTCTGGACTCTGAGACAGACGCTCTGGACTCTGAGGCACACGCTCTGGACTTTGAGGTACACGCTCTGGACTCTGAGACAGACGCTCTGGACTCTGAGGCAGACGCTCTGGACTCTGAGGCAGACGCTCTGGACTCTGAGACAGACGCTCTGGACTCTGAGACAGACGCTCTGGACTCTGAGGCAGACGCTCTGGACTCTGAGGGCCACGCTCTGGACTCTAAGACAGACGCTCTGCACTCACATCCACCATTTATGTTCAGAGGCTGTGTGGTTGAAGCTCCGATGGTAAAACACTTTAGGAGTATCAGTAGCTTGATTCAATTGCTTTGTCCAATACGAAAAGCTTTTAGAAGATGGAATTCTGACAACGCCATATAGAACTGTATAACTCTCAGCCCATAGAGCAGCGTTGGCTTAGCAGGTGAGGCTAGGTGGTTAGCAGCCCTATGTCTGCCAGCCTGTGTGTGATCTGTCATGACCAAACCATCTACACAGCACAGCACATTCCACGCAAACTGGATCGAAACCTTCTGTCACTTGTAGGCATGATTCAGCGACAGGCTTTCACCTGGTATTGAAGTATCCATGTTTTTTTCACATTATGGTATGGCCTCTTAACGATGATCACCGCACCACGAAAAGTTGCTTTCAAAGAAGCTTGTTCTCGTAAGAGTGGAAAGCGAGAGGGGTGGTTGTGGGAAGAGCTTGTCACCCCTCAGACAGCGACACGGTGATACAGTGAGAAAAGGTAGGAGGGGTTTGCTCTCTAAAACAAGCCATTACATCCCTATGGCTTGTTAGCAAATCAATCTCCTGCTGGTTCTCCCCCCCGGCAACTGAGGGCTGAGATCAAATAATCATCTAAAACAAGAAACATCAATGGTTGTTTAATGTCGCCCTTGATTACAACTCAGGGCCATCAGGGACGGCTTGAAACTAACGATGAGACCAGGTCCTGTCTTTATCCTGGGACCGGGTAGCTCTCTGTATTCGGATCCATCAGCGCCGGTCCCCAACCATGAATACACAAACACCACAGTGGAGGCCTGACGCTGGCAGACACGCCCCCCTCCCTCGGCGGAGAGAGTTTACGCTCCAGAAGGAGCTTTGAGAAGGAGCTTTGAAAAGGACGCGCTCCCTCTTTGAAGGTTATATTTAGTCTCCATGGTCTGGTAACTTACTTTTGAGTCGACCAGACAGAAGCGTAAACACTTTTCAAGAGCGCCACAATGGGGAAGAAAATTGGAGAAGTGGACAATTACGGGGTCAGTCTGCTGAATATCTGAGCGTGCATGCGTTTAAATGACCTTGAAGTGGTCTTCGTGACCGCCACTGAAAGCAGAGTCCGCTGACATGCGAAAGAGTGACTAAAGTACATGCACATCTTGACAACCTTCTGTTCTATATTCATTTCTGTGTGTGTTCTCCATGTACTCCATCTACTACTACTTGAGTCCAATTTAGTGGTCCACCAGGGAAGTCACGCCTTCTCAACATAACGCCGGCAAAGGCGGCACCATCTTGAGTCTCCGCCTGCGGAAGTGAGCTGGAGGCCCGCGGGGCGACCCATCGACGAGGACCCAGGAAGCAGCATGCAAGCCTGCACCATGTGATCCCCATTAGCCATCTAATTAAGCCAAGCTTCAAACACCATCCAAACAAACAGAGAAACTACAAACAAACGAGCGCTTCAATTACAGCAGTGTTAACAGGCTAGGGGAGGGGGGAACCAAGCCCCTCCGGGGGGGGGGGGACAGGAGAGGAGGGGGGCTTAGGAGAGTGGGTGAGGGGTGTGGGAGAGGGGGGGGTGGAGGGGAGTGGGAAGTGGGGTGAGGGGAGCTGGGGGTAAGGGGCGGGGAGGGGGGAGGGGGACTAGGAGGTGAGGGGGACTGGTAGGTGAGGGGGATTGGGAAGTCAGGTGAGGGGAGCTGTGGGATAAGGGGAAGTGGGGGAGGGGGGCTGGTGCAGCGGTCAGTCAGTCCAGCCAGCCAGCCAGCCAGCCAGTCAGTCAGTCAGTCAGTCCATCCAGCCACCCAGTCCAGCCAGCCAGCCAGCAGCAGCAGCAGCACCGCCACCACAGTACATGGTGTCAGTCAGTCAGTCAGTGATGGTTACCCACTCCACACCTGCTTGAATCTGTCCAGAATGATGATGACCCAAGATGTGTGTGATGCTTTGATTTGATTTTGGGACCATGACAGTGTTTTTATTTAATGGCAAGTTCTAAATAAACAGATATACAGAAAGAGAGACAGACAGAGACAAACGGTTGGTTTGCATGTAGTGGCCCCGGTGAACTCGTATCGGCTTTGTGGTTTTCCTCCTCTTCCGGTGCCCCTATGAAGAGGCTCAGGAAACATCGCTACCGTCCATGCAATGCTGAGTATGTATCGATCTCTCCTGACGGTTGGGTGAGCACATCACATGGAGGACAACTTACTTCCTGATCAACAATCTCACCGAGTCAATCTCTGCTATCGATACTTTCTCCCTGTACAACAAACAACACACACACAACAGAGTGTTGTATCGATGCAGAGCATTTCAATCTCACACAGGTCGGTTTCCCCAAGAAAAGGTCGGTTCCCCAAGTGGTAGAAAAAAAAAAGAAAGACAAACGAAAAAAACCATCCGGACCCGACCAGTCCATGTGTTTTGTTTTTTTTTAAAAATAGATGACCTAATGAAGTCAGGGCTGGCTGGATCATGGGCGAAGGCTTCCACAGGAGCAACGTGCATACGACCGAGCGTACGCACACACACACCGTGGGTTATGAGGGCTCCTCCCCTCCCCTCCCCTCCCCCTCCCCCTCCCCTCCCCCCCCTCCAGCCACGACTGCACGGTTATTGACCCACGATAAATACGTATTGTGCGAAGTGCGCCAGCGAGAGTGTGTGTGTGCGTGGTGCACGTTGTCGAACGTGCAGACAGTGTGTTACCCGTATTCAGCCATGGATATTCAGGAGGGGGATCTACGATTTGTGTTAATACGCCAACTCGACATGTGACAGACCGATTCAGATTCAATATCAACCTATGTTAGTGGTAATGTCTGCGTGACTTTGTGGGAGAAGTGCGTGTGTGTGTGTGTGTTCTCTGTGGCCTCATTAACAGCGAGGAGATGGGTTGGCAGTGTTAATAGAGATTCATAATCCAGACACAGCTGGTTTATATTGGTGTGCGTGTGTTTGTGTGTTCAGACATTTGGTGTGCGAGTTTGTGAGTGTCTCGGTGTCCTATTAGATGTGTATGTGTGTGTGTGTGTGTGTGTGTGCAAGTGAGCATGTAATGCATAAATGTGTGTGCTTTAAAAGCGGGTTTCTAGGACGTCACGTTTCAGCCTAATACATGTCCAGTTTCCCCTCCCAGCTATATCGTTAGCCTAAACCCTAATCCTTACTTAGAATTCAGACCAAGGACTCTGGCGGAGGGGAGCGGCCCATAAATCAGCAGCCAGAGCTGGGCTGGGGTCTAGCCTGGCTGGGGTCACACATTTCCTCTCTTTTGCAAACTGATATGTGTCGCTTGATTACCAAAATGGGGATGTGAAAAGGGCAGTTAATACAAACACGCACACGCTCGCGCACACACTCACGCTGGATTCTTAATCTAAAGGGCTTCACGCCATGAATACTGAGCGCGATCATGCATACTACTCCATTGGGGGAGGGGGAAGGGGGGGGGCAGGATTCTGGCGTTATGTTAGCGTGTTAGCGGCTAAGGGGGATTCATATACCAGCCCATCCACATTTCTCAGGGGTTCATTTCACTTCACACCCCTCCCTCCCCACACACATCCAAAACCTTGAGCATTGAGGGATCAAAGCAAATAAATCTGAATGAAATACATCACTTTCCCTTGATCATCCCCACACTTGGAATGCGGGCCACGCCTCTCTCTCGCTCATACACTTTCACCCTCAGACATTACAGTCACCTTGAGAGGCTCACGCAGCAGCACTAGGACCCTGGAGGAAATCCACACGCATTAACAAAAGAGATTTACAACCATGATCTGATATGGGATTATCACAACGGACTGTCGGTTGTGAGTGGATTAAACCAAACCTCGCAGATTAATCCCAGATAATCTGCCATTACTTGATTAAGTACAACCCGATTATTTCAATAACATATGTTTTTCTAAATATGGCTATTTGAGATGACCAGATACACAATCGTGCAGACAGATGGAAAAAGAGCCGTTTCAATCCAACCAGAAACCGTACATTGAAAACACAATTTCAAAAAGGGAATGACAAAACGTCATTGTCGCATGACAATTGGTTTTCACTAAATTATTATTTTAGGTTTGTTCTACAATTCGTATCAAATCTTTTGCCTATATCTGTTTTCCTAGGCTATTAGCATGTTTAGTCCATAGACAAGATAAAAAGCAATCGTAGAAACGACTTCAGTTACTGGCATTCAAACTCCAAAGCAAGTCATCTACAATGTCTATACCAGACAATCTTAACCCACCATCAAGGTCTAAAAGCATGAGAATGACTAAAGTTCAGCTAGAAAAGCACTTGCTCATTCCTGGTCTCCCTCCCCAGCCTTGGAGGCAATGTCTTCCTCACCTGGAGGTGGGTGAACAGGGAGAGGTGCCACTGGGTCACAATGAGGCAGTAGTATCCTCACCTGGAGGTGGGTGAACAGGGAGAGGTGTGGCTGGGTCACAATGAGGCAGTGAAGGTTGTGCCTCAGCCTTTTGTTTGGTGTGTGAGTCGGTGTGGTTGGGTGGTTGGTTGTCTTGTGGTGTAGGGTGAGGTGGGTGTAAGCAGGAGTAGGTTGTGGCGTGGTCTGTACGAATAGGGCAGTAGGTGATGTTGCTCACCTGAGGTGGGTGAAGAGAGGGAGAGCTGCCCAGCTTTGGGGGTCACAATGTTGAGGCGACGTTGTAGTGCTCACCCTGGGTGGTGGAGCCAGGGAGAGGTGCCACTGTTGGGGGTCACAATGAGGGAAGGTAGTATCTCTTCACGTGGAGTTGGGGTGAAGCAGGGAGAGCGTGCCACTGGGTCCACAATGAGGGCATGTAGATGGGATCTGCTCACCTGGAGGGTGGGTGAATCAGGGGAGGAGTGCGCGGAGACTGGGGGTGCACAATGAGGCAGTGTAAGTATCTCACGGGCTGGAGGTGTGTGAGTACAGGGAGAGGTCCACTGGTGTCAAATGAGGCAGTAGTAGGTCTCACCTGGAGGTGTGGGTGATATGCTAGGGAGAGGGTGGCCACTAGGTGTCATCAATGATGGCTAGTAGTAATCCTCCCTGGAGTGGTGAACAGGTGAGGGTGCCACCTGTGTTGGTCCTACAAATTGAGGCAGTAGTGTCCTCAGCCGTTGAGGTGGGTGAGGTACAGTGAGGAGGGTGGGTGCTGTGGGGTCACAAATGATCGGCAGGTAGGTATGCCTCACTCTGGAGGTGGGTGAATCAGGGAGAGGTGCCACGTGGGGGTCATCGAATGTAGGCTGATGCATCTTCCTCAGGGAAAGTCTGTACAGAGGCCGGGGCAAACGTCAGCTGTCGCAACTGTCTCACTAGAAGTGCCTGGTAGACCATGGAGAGAGGTTGGAATGTCACAGTGACCACTACATACATTTTCAGCGCACCGCACGCACTGCTACGCACGCACATGATCGTTGTCTAGCGGCATTGTCGCTTGTGGGCAGTTGTGTGTTGGTGGTGTGGGGGGTGGGTGTGTGTGTGTGTGTCGTGGGTGCGGCGGCTCGGGTCGTGTGTGTGGTCGTGGCGCGGCGCTTTTTGGGTGGTTGTGTTGTGTGGGGTGGTGTGTGGCGTGGGGTGGGGCGGGGGGGTGCTTTTGGGGTGTGGTGCCTTGGGGGCGGGGGGTGGTCGGCTGTGAGCGTGCAAGACCGGAAACACACACTTGCAGGACAGCTCCCTGCTTTTGGACCGCATGCAGTAGCCAGCGTCTGTTCAATTAAGTCTAGAACGGCCTGGCAAGTTCATTTTTATTTTAATGTTGACGTTTGTGTTTGTTTCGATTTGAAACATCAGATTTGCTTCAGTCTACCAACATCCAGATGGGTTAACTGCAGACCTGGAAACACGCATGCCGCCCAGTTCTCTTTGACCGTCTCAATGAGGAAACAAGTTCCTGTTTCTTTGCTATGGAGCTTAGTGTTCATCATTCACCTGTCTGTCAACCATGAATATTTCACTCTTTGGACAGGAGTCACACCATGAGCTTTTACTATTATCACCTTCACTGTGAGGGTCACACCTGGCATCCCCTCCACACAACCATTGCCACAGACACACACGGACACACAGGCGCACACACACACATACACACACAGATATGTACACACACATGCACACATGTACACACAAAGTCAATTTTCACCCTTCAAACAATCAATCACTTCAGCACCGGGTTTGAGAAGAAGAGGGAAATGGCAGGAGAACAAACACACACGGAGGGTTGCCAGATTTGGTTGCCAGGTTGGTAATGAAAACCTTTGTGTGGTGAGGATTTTTTTTTGGTGCATACAAAAAATCCTAAAAAAAACGTTGCAAAAATATATTAACAAGGCAGATTTGCACAACAAAGCCTAACAGTTTGCAAAATGTAATGAGTCATTCAACAGCACCTGGAGCTAAATGTGCAGAGTTTGGAGACCACTAACACTGATGCCGTTTCAGAAAGGCTGCTTCAGAAACGAAGGAAACCACAAAACGACGATGGAAGCGTGTGATCTCGCGTGTCATTTCTCCTGAGTTTGAGCCGAGAAAGGCTGGATTAGAACCATCAATACCGTCTTCATTCGCAGTCTGTGAAATACTTAGCAACAAATGAGTTCTCATTAATTCAGTTCATTACGTTTGTTGAGCCTCCCCCCCCCCCAGCCTCTGCAGCTAAGTGACAGGTGTTCCTAATGCTAACTGCCACACAGAGGCCTGCGTTCTGCAGCAACACTCACACAGACAGAAGATAAACTAGCTGAGCAAACTGAGCTCTCTTGAACATGCAACTATCTCCCCTCTTTCATTAGGCGAATAAACTGTTCTTTCATTCACTGGTGGAGGGTGAGAGAGAGTGAAAGAGGGAAACGAGCGAGAGAAAGTAAGAGAGAGAAAGTAAGAGAAAGTAAGAGAGAGAGAGAGAGTCACTTGCACACAGTCAAAAGCCCAAACTTCATTTTTATAACCAGGGGATTAGCTTAATCCCAAACTACAGGGGAGGATCTGAGTGATGATTTTCTGGGACTCTACAGGAATTAGCCTCCTAAACGTTTGAAGTGGTCGGTTCTGTCTGAGACCGCTCTGCCTGACCTCCCTTCCACTACACACACACACACACATACACACACACACACGTCACACACACACACACACACATACACATAAACACATCACACATTGACACATCTCACACATGCACACATACACACAACACACACACATACACATGTCACACACACGTCACACACGCACATACATACACACACATACGCACACATGTCACACAATGACACATAACACACACATTCACACACACACAAACAAATAAAAAATTATGACTCACCAACTCTCCTCAGAAACATAGATCAATCAAGAAAATGAGTCCTGAAAACACAGAGTGACAGAGCGAGAGTACAGAAGGAGAGGGATTACTCCAAAGACAGAAGCACATTTCCGGCTGCATATAATTAGACACTAATTACAGCGGGGTAGGAGAGCACATGACATCCAGGCATGTGCACGTGAGCACGAGCGTACACGACATCCAGGCGCGTGCACGTGAACAGTAGCATTTACGTGAACATGAGCGTACATGCAACATCCAGGCACGTGCACGTGAACAGGAGCATGCACGTGAAAGCGAGCATGCACGTGAACACGAGCGTGCACATGACATCCAGGCGCATGCACGTCAACACGCTCGTGCACGTCAACACAGCCGTGCACGTGAACGCTGGCAGCTCTGCAGGGTGGCACGCTGCTGGCAGCGTATCATTAACATGAAACAGAAAAGGCCCCATGAACCAACACAGCAGTGCAGTCTGCATGTGTGAAGACCACAGGTGGGGCACAGGAGGAGTGTGTGTGCATGCCTGTGTGTGTGTGTGTGTCTCTCTCTAACTGTGCATGCATGCCTGTGTGTGTGTGTCTCTCTAAGTGTGCGTGCATGCCTGTGTGTGTGTGTGCCTCCCACTATGCGTGCATGCCTGTGTGTGCATATTACTAACTGAAACCCCAGTTGCTGATTCACAACCATCCCTCCCCCACTCCCCCTCCCTCACTTCTCTATCTCCCCCCTCGTTCCCAAATCATGGTCATTACCCTAACAGTACACATGATCATTAGGCTCACTATCCCACTTTTGTGGTATAATGACTCCACAGTTGCTACAAACCCCAGCTCTTCCAGCGGGTGCCCTGGACACAGCCCTCAGGCTAGTCCTTGTCTTCACACACAGCAGTAATTAGCTCAAGCTTACTGGACCTGATGTATGGGACCAGGCTGTAATGTAACTAAGGCTGTTGTTTACTGGCAGACCTCCCTCGGGGCACCGTGAACTAGCGGTCATCAATCCTGGCCCCTCAGGCTGAGCCCGCGTCTCAGAGAGGCTCCAACACGTCTTAATCACCGAACAAGGTCCAAATCATCGGAAGCAGTCGGAGATAGCATAACAGGGCTTGTTTACCGACCCGGGCCAAAACGAATCCAGGAAGTGAAGTATCTTGTTTTTATTAAGTTTCCCTCCCTGCCTCATCTGCCTGACGTGGAGAACGGCTCTGGTAATGCGCTGGTGGATATGCGGCTGGAGATGACCCCTCTCTCTGCATGTGTCCTGGCTGGCCATGAGGCTGCATACATTACCCTTGAGTGGGGAGGAAAGCTCAGAAGAATGGAGAAAAAAAGATCCCTTTGCATCAGGCTGGGTAGTCTTTCTTCAGGTGGTAGTCTTTATTCAGGGGGGTGTCTTTCTTTAAGTGGTAGTCTTTCTTCAGGTGTTAGTCTTTCTTCAGGTGTTAGTCTTTCTTCATGGGGGGGTAGTCTTTCTTCGAGGGGTAGTCTTTCTTCAGGTGGTAGTCTTTCTTCAGGGGTAGTCTTTCTTCAGGGGTAGTTCCATTCTTTTGCGGGGTAGTTCTTTCTCAGCCGGGGTATCGTTTCCTTCGGGGGGGGGGGGGGCCTAGACCAATCTTTTCACAATCCAATCGACTACTTTATGTGGTGTTCATCGTTTCCCTTTCTACATTTCATCTGAGCGTTAGACCGATTTGTTTAGAGTCTGCTTATTGGCCAGGGTCAAAAGGGTCAGTCATGGTGCCATGCATAAATCAGGCCACTGAGTCATAAGGCAAGCTTTGTTGTGTGCCCTTCATTACAAATTGGGGCACACACATGTGCAAACATACACCTACATTCACTCACACGGAACTGAATGTTGATTGGCGGCTGTCTGGAAGCATGACAAGCACATGTATGACGGAGACGCCCGCGATGCCCGTCTAGCTAACGTGACTGAACACGTATGATATCAGGGTTTCACGGAACCAACACAGCAGGAACGGTCCGTGCCGAGCGCGGACGTGCGGCGCGTCTCGCCGTAGCTTGGCTTTAGCGACGCAGACGTCTAGAGACTCTGCAGTCTGAGAAAGGTGAGGCTTTCTCAGCCTGGTATGATAATCTAGGCTTCACATCCAGAGAAGGATCAGAGTGGAAACCTCTGTCGCATATCCAAACCTGTGAGGTAACGAGACAGCACCAGCCTGTTGTGCCACAAGCTAAAAAGGTGTGTGTGCCGTCGCTGAGACCACGGGAAGGCATGAGGGAGGAGAGGATTAAAGGATAAAGGGAAATAATGAAATCTGCTTTTGACCTCCATGTGATAGTGGGAAGAAGTTTGGCCTCCGAAGTTCACTTTCAACACAAGCCTGAGCTCCGGAAACATGATGGTCAAAGACGAGACTGCATCATGGTGTTGGGAGATGGACGGTATCTTCATCTTAAAAAGTAAAAGTTGGTTATCGACATCCCATTCCTGTTGGCTGGCTGGCTGATTGGCTTGCTGACTGGTTGGCTGGCTGGCTGGCTGGCTGGCTGACTGGCTGGCTGACTGGCTGACTGGCTGGCAGGAAGGCTGACTGGCTGGTTGGTTGGTTGTCTGTCTGGTTGGTTGGCTGACTGGCTGGCTGGACTGGGCTGGTGTGGGGACTGGTTTGATCTGACTGGTCTGGGACTGGTCTGAGCTGCACAGGAGATGAGGCCCCAGCAGGACTCAGGACCAGCAGGACTCAGGACCAGCAGGGGCTCAGGACCAGCAGGGACTCAGGACCAGCAGGGGCTCAAAACTAGCAGGGAATCAAGACCAGCAGGGACTCAAGTCCAGCAGGACTCAAGACCAGCAGGGACTCAGGACCAGCAGGGGCTCAGGACCAGCAGGGATTCAGGACCAGCAGGGACTCAAGACCAGCTGGGACTCAGGACCAGCAGGGGTAGATGGGAAACCTTGACCCGCCTTGGCTGCTCAGGGGGATTTGAACCAGCATGTTTCAGAAACGACGATGAGATAGCAGAGGAGTGGCGTTCCCCTTACGCAGAATCCTGCTCTAAGTAAGAGTTTGTGAGTATGTGTTTATGTATGTGTTTGGGAGAGCGTGTGGTTAAGTGCATAGTATACACAAACCAAACCCTAAGTAAATGCTCCTATGCTTTCCTTTAGAAGAGCCTCTAAGAGCCTTGTGGTAATAGTAAGTTCTGTCACTGATCCAGTGCCCAAGGTTTCCCTTGAAGATACTTAACTAAGGGGCTTTCATGCAGGGGGAGGGGAGGGTTTTTTGGCAGACAGTATCAAGCGTTTCAGGTCCCCCCCCCCCCCCCTCACCGCTCCCACCCTTACATCTGGGACAGGAGAAAACACAACCACATTCTTCTGACTTGGAAATGTCACCAGTTCAATAACGGACACTGTTGGATTTCCATAATGCGGTCGCCAAGAGAGAAGCACAGTCCCATTAGATATTTCACTTCCAGCCAGTACCATCTATTATACACACAAATGCACACACACACACACACACACCACACACACAGGCAAAGCAATATATAATATCAAGACACAAATGCACCATTATTGGATAAAAGGATCACATGGAGAGCGCCTTTGTTGCGTCTTTTTCCTCCTTCCCTCTCCTCCCCCCCCCCCCATCCCCATTCCAAAATCAATTACCCCCTCCTCCTCCTCACCCCCTCCCTCCCTCCTTGCTGAGCTGTAATTGATGGGGGAGGGGAGTCATTGATGTCTACTTGACCTGACTGGTTTACATATTCATAAGCAGAGATATGTGCATGCATGTGTCATGATGCAAGACTCCTCTTTCTTTTCACCTCCCTCCCTCCCACCTTCCCTCCCTCCCTCTCCCCTACAGCCTTTCCTACCTCCATCCCTCCCTCCCACCCTCCCCCTCTGTCCCTCCCTTTGGGCCCACACACAGACTCAGCAGGGGGTGAGTGTGACAGACAGCATAGCTCCTGTAGCCAGACTCTAGTCACTCAAAGCATGTTGGTATTCTGCCCCAGCAAGCAGCCACACAATAGATGTCACAGGAACAACGATGCGTTCCTGACAGGCGAAAATGGTAGTTCCACACATATACAGTTAATTAGCGAGCATCTGTGTGTGTGTGTGTGTGTGTGTGTATCTGTAGTTGAAAGAGTGGGAGATAAACAATGACAGGGCGGTGTTGTCATGTTGTCATGTTGACACTGTATTGCAATGATGACATCATCGGAATCAAATCATTGAGACATGTAGAAAACAAGTATAAGGGACGGGATTAGCATATTAAGATGCAAATTAGATCAACAGAAAGAGAGAGAGAGAGCGAGAGAGGAAGGGTGAAAGAAGACAAAGAGAAAGGCAGAAAAACTGGGAGAGAGAGGTAGTGTCAGAGAGGGAGAGAGCGTGTTAGCAGTGGAGGAGAGAGAGAGCGGTAGAGAATGAGACATGTTGTGAAAGAGAGACAAAGAGAGAGACTATCTTCGGATAATCATCTCACTGCTGTTACACACTTCTCCAGCCCATCTGCACATGCTCAACCCTGCTCGCCGTCCTCTTGGGCCAACACGAGCCTCCCACCACTCCCAGCATGCATCACTCCTGGGATGAGTAGTGAGTGGTTGACAGAGAACGGCAGGGACCATCAATCTCCGGAAGGTTCAAACACTCCGGAAACTTCCATAAAGATATAAAGACCCACATCTACGTCTGCGGAATGACAGCACGCGCACACACGCGCACACACGCGCACACACTCGCACGCACGCGCACGCACGCTGCGTTGCGTTGCTGCGGTCGTTGGTTTATAATGATGACCCTGTGGAGGGTATAACGTGGGGGCCGTTCTAGTTGTGACAGGGCTTCGCTCTGCCCTGTCTGTTGACGGGTATGCAAACAGTCAGTCCCTGTGTGAGAGGCAGAGTAGATGGCTCCTGGGGGAGCTCCCAGAACGTGACTGCTCAATGCCCCAGCCGGGATGGATGGCAGCTCCATTGAATAAAGGGACTCACCGCCCCACAATACAGCCGACGTGCTGAATTTACAATGAGCTGAGGATTTACACCCCCTGTCTGCGTGTCTGAATTAGCATATCCAACCCTGTTTTCCCGTGTGTGAGCGTGCGTGCGCGCGCGTGCGTCCCTCCTACTGAGACCTCTCCATAAATGCTACAGGCTGTAAATCCTGGTTGTAGGAGATCAGCCTTGTTACACAGGGCAGTGTTCGTGGTTTAGTGGACAGAGGCGCAGAAGGAGCGCTTGTGAAAAGGGACGTTTGCTGTCCTATAGCTGCCCATGCCAACGGGTTTCTTTGTTTAGGATGGGGAGGGCGGGGGGAATGGGTTTCCTTTGGGTGTGGCTGAGGTAGAGTGACCTTCAGAGAACCTTGGAGGACAGAGAGAGAGAGAGAGAGAGAGAGAGAGAGAGAGACAGAGAGACAGAAAGACAGAGAGACAGAGAGACAGAGAAACAAAACAGAGTTTATGTCTAAACATTTGGGAAAACATAGTCAGCACTTATGGGTCTTAAGAGTTCCAAAACACATGGGTGTTTTTGACCAAATATAAGCCAGCAGAGCCAAGAAACATGACTGTCGGATTCAGTCTATCCACTCTAAGGAAAACCATATTATTATTCACAGCATGACTGGTTGTTCAATGTCAAGTAGTGGTCATGTTGTGATGCTTTTTCCACAACAACATCCATCAGTATAGCACATCATAGCAGAGTATTAGGAAATATTCAACATTTGCTCGGATGGCAGTTTATTTAAAATGATTTCTCACTGATCTGAGTGGGCTTCCATCAACAGAAAGGTAGTGAACACATTGGCTGACTAAGCTAGGATACTCTTGATGAATGGGATTCTACAGTTCCAACTCCAAACCATTGTGACAGTATCGGTGTGAAGCCACACCTGCAGCACTAGGATAGCTAGCTAGCCACGTAGCTATGGGAAAGTGAGTTAGCTACATTATGCATAATCATGTTTCCATGACAGGAAAGCAGGGTATTTTGAGAGACTAGTTTTCATGTCAAGCAGCAGTTTCTGTTTTGGTCTCCACCCCTGGACCTCCTCGGTTTCTGTCGTGGCAGTAGCCTAGCTGCCTAGCTACAGCTCTGCCTCCTCAGAGTCACCGTGACCGTGTGTCCACACCTGACACCATTACGGCTCCACGGTCACCACGTCTCCACACCTGCCACCATTACGGCTCCACGGCTCTAGTTTCCTCCCAGACACGTTAGACTGGAAAACAACAATGACCAAATCGCAGAGGGGCAATTGCGTTTCTAGGAAAAGTGGGATGGATTTAATGATACCATTTGTCTGGTTCAGAGAGCAGCGGACGTAGGTGGGATCATTTAACACGCGATACAGAACCCGACCATATTGACAGTGTTTGCAATTCCTGTACATGGATCTGAGAGGAGATCTTCACACACAGAGGCAATGGATCTGGGCATTATTCTTACACACAAACAAACAACAGGGGGAATGAGTGATCAATTTGTCTCAGTCTGCTTCTATTGTGTGATTGTAGCTCAAATAGCTTATCTCTCACCAACACAGAACTCCCCCCCTAGCACTCTGCAGAAATGCTTTCATTATCTGCCTGTGAATTGCTATTCTGAGAAGAAAAAAAAGTAACAGAATATGGCATTATCTTAGCACTGCTAAACACTCCGGCTGTATGATTTGGGGACTTGGAAACACTTTTGTGTTTGTGTGTGTGCTTGTGTGTGTGTGTGTGTGTGTGTGTGTGTGTGTGTGTGTGTGTGTGTGTGTGTGTGTGTGTGTGTGTGTGCACGCGCTTCCCAGCCTGCTGTTCGGAGAGTCTCAGTTCTTCATAGTGCAGAAACGCTCAGACTGCTCTGAAAGAACTAAAAGGAGTTCAGTGTCTCTCTCTCTCTGTCTCTCTCTGTCTCTCTCTCTCTCTCTCTCTCTCTCTACTCCCCTCTTTCCGCGTTTCTCATTCGTCTTCTCTCTCCCTCTCACAGAGACGTAACACAGTAACCACACGGAGAACATAGATCAACGACACACCCACACATGCTGGAGCATCGGCCCGTATCGAGATGCTGAGCACTCGTCAACCACCAGTTCTCCCTCTCTGTCACGCCAAACGTCCTTTCCCTCCCCCCGCCCTCTCTTCTATCTCTCTCTCTCTTCGGCAGCGCAGACCAGCGGCTCAATCTGCCGTAGACTCGCAGGAGCATTTTTCTTTGTTTCTCGCCATCTTTCAGAAGTAAGTGTCCGCCGGTGGTGTGCGTGCGGGTTGTCTTTCAGCGTCGTCGGTTCGGGCTGGTCCCTCCTCATCTGAGTGGTGGCTGCGTGCTTTGCCATGTGGGTGCTGAAGCTACTATGAAGTTAGCTGGGATCTTAAACGCTTCCTCTCCTTACTCTCCTCCTCCTCCCTTGGGTTTCCTCCCCCCCCTCCCCCGCGCGCTCCGCTCCACATTTCCTTGGTGATTAGCGGTAGCAGCGGACAGCTAGCCGGCTGGCTCCAGCTGTCTCAGTAGTTGACAGTAGCTGAAATGTGCGCTCATCAGGGAGGACTCTGCATGCTTGAGAGAGGTCAGGGACTGGGGGGGGGGGAGTTAAACGAATGTGAGATGGCACTGAGAGAGTTGATAGAAGGAAATGCTGTGCATCCCTGCCTCGGTGACTTACTGTTGTCTTATGACTGTCTCAATGACGCTCATTCTGTGACTCTAGTCTGCGTCTAGACTTTCAGTGGATTATGATGTCTCGTCTGTTGCAGATTAGATTTGCCAGAGTCACTCTTGTTTGGGCCGACCCTGTATATATCAACTGTCAAGAAGTCCATTTCCATATTAGGGGTCGTGCAGTCGTCTGTCTCACGCTTCCACTGCAAACACACATCCAGGATGTAATATACGTGTGATTTGTGAACTGATCTGTGGAAATGTATACTTTCGCATCCTACTCGTTCTCCATATTTATAGGTCTCACTCTCCTTCTCCACTTGCGTTTCCTTCGTCTGCGTCTTGCAGAGCATGACTAGGCTGCAGACGCGCAGCACAAGTACTGTATTTGCATCTGGTTGCTTATTTCATTGACTTATGGTCATGATGGCTGGCAGCCTATCAATGCAGAGTAATTACAATGGGCCAGAGTAAGGCTGAATAATTGATGTCCCTCTTACAGCTGATGTGTGCTGGAAAAGCCTATCAGCTGAAAGCTCACGCGGCAGTTTATCACAGGCAGTGCACAGGGGGAGGAGAGAGAGAGAGAGAGAGAGAGAGAGAGAGACAGAGAGACAGAGGGACAGAGAGAGGAAAATAAACAGACGATATAGAGGACAGTGTTACCTGGCTGTCAATGCTCAGCGCCGTGGCAACGCTGCAGTAGTCTCCCTGGCCACCGTGAGTTCACTGACATGACGTCCACCTGCTAACGAGGCCTCAGCTGTTGGCTCGAGCCCTGCCCACGGTCGATACCTGGGACGGGAACGGGTCCCCTGCCTAAAGTCGCCCTTCGGCGTGGACCTGGTCTGTCCTTCCTGTTAGCCGTCAGCAGCGAGGCGCTGACCGCTGCCCCAGTCTGTCTCAGATGTGTGGGAGAGCTCTTAGACAGACAGCCTGGCAGCGGCTGAAGCCGTTGAGGGAACAGCTCCACTCTGCACTCCGCTAATGCCTGCGTGTTGCGCAAAATCACGGGTGTGTATTACACTCTCGTAGGACTGTATTGAGGCCCACTGGGTAAAGGTTGTCTGAAAGTCTACGTTTAGGACCATCTCATCTTCTCCTGGTTCTTATCTGACTAAGGATGGTGGGGGGAAAAGCTGACTATAGATCATTGTCATGCGATATCTTGATCTGCAGCTTATTCTCTTCTGCCTGTGAAGGTTACAAACCAAGGTGTTTGTTGGCATTAAGTCTGACTTTCTGACTTCGGGGTTTATGATTGGTTGAAATCTCTTCTTTGTTTCTCTCCCAAGGCCTGGCACACCCATTTGCTCGTACAGCCTCCTCCCCCAACACACACATGCGTATAAATGCAGACACTCCCACACTGCACATCCATTATACAGCGTCTCTACGTGCCGTAAGAGGGCAAGAATGCGACGCTTGAGGTAAAATGAGCTGTGGAACCGGCTTCAGGTTATCAGCGAGAGCGGGCGGTCATTCCTGCGGCGAAGGCAACCAGCCTTCACGAGTGCCCCTTTGGAAGTTGATAACTGGGTCAGGTTTTACATCAAGAACGAGCACAAAGCGTGTGGCTGCACGGCATCCCAAAATCTCCATCTCGTTAGAAAAAAGGGAGGCTTGCACAAGCAAAATCATATCAATGTTATCTTGGAGTAAAAACACAGAGACAGCACGAACACCGGATTCATCCGGAAGGAGAAGAGGGAAAAGTAGGTGAGGAAATCGGGAAGATTTCAAGCCCTTCAGCTTAAAGAAGAAGGGGAAAAAAGCGACAAATTGTAAACAAGCGGACCTTGCAAGGGGCCAGGTGTTCACTTAAGAGCAGAGGGCTTCTCCAGATTACACCGCTCTGCTCCCTGCTTGGGTGAACCGCCACATCCCCCCCTAAACGTGAACTCAGGTTTCCGGTTGGAAAACACAGGTTATTCTCCTTGTTTCAGAAAGCCTCGCTTCATTGTCTCCCCCTCACAAAGCAACACATTTCTGCATCTTCTCCCTTCCGCACCGAACACAAAGGGAAGGTGAGCAGGTCTCTCCGAATATCTTTCATCTGTTGAGCACTGCAACCGCCGGCCGTAGCAAAGAAAAATAACAATCCTTAATACGTTTTCTAATACAATCTTTTGTAAAGCCTCCCTCCCTTTCTCCAGCCCCCATCTCTCTCTTTAGGCAACTCTTTACAGCGCCCACCCACAGGAATCTATTTCCCAAGAGAGCACACACACACATACAATCTCTCTCCTCTCTCTCCCACCTCTCTCCGCAGGCAGCTCACACACACACACACACACACACACACACAGACACTCACATGTTCATGGAGTGTTGTCCAATACAGCCCTAATAGAATAGATTGTCCATTGATCAATCTGTCGCCTATCCTCCGGTCTACAGTATTAGGCTGGGGTTCCATGGCAACCTCTGGTCTCCTGCTCTCACACTGGGATGTGCTTAGGAACAATTCACACAACCACTCCATTACTTTCTTTCCATCTCTCTCGCGCCCTTTCAGACTCTCTCTCTCATCCACTCCCCAATCCTGTTTACTCTCTCTGCTTTCTCTCTCTCTCTAACCCTCCCTCTCTCTGTGGATGGATGGATGCAGCAATTGAATGGACACATGGATGGATGGTTAGATGGATGAATGGTGTGTGCGCACGTGTGTGTGTGTGTCTATGGGTGTGTGGTCGGGCTGTCTGTACAGTCAGGTCATTACAGCCTGAGTTCCTGAAGCAGCTTCAATCAACGTGAACAGCTTCTGATCTCCTGATGGCTTCCAGGTGCAACCAATGGGGAGCAAGGGCTGGGGTGCGTGGAGCTCTGCAGGCGATGAGACGTAAACATCCCCGCTGGTACATCCAGGACTTAAACGGCGTCACGCGACACACCTGCGCTCCGACTGTTCCCCGCGCTCTCCTCAGCATGTGCACCCAGAACACTGATCCACCTTCAGAGCAGACGTGGTGGATTTTCGAGGGCTGTTTCGGCGTTCGGCGTGGAAGAAGCACTGATTTGGCCCCAGACACCCTTTCAGTATTGCAGTAGCCACATCCGAGACTTCTCGTGACTGAGGTGAAGTGCGAGACAGCCACGCTCTGCATGTGCGCGCGTGAATCACACTTCAACGAGCTGCGTCGGGTTGCCGAGTAACACCTAGCCCAGCCCATCCCCCTCGGTTTCATTATTTAACCTGGACGATGTTGTGTCTGCAGAAAGCACACTGTCTGGATCTGGGTTACTGGAAACCATAGGATCGGATGTCACTCGAGACAGAAATAACTTGCCATCCCCATCTATATCATCGTATCATAAGATACCCTTGTTGTCCAGACATGCTGTACAATAATGTCGTTTTAGTGTTTCGCTATAGGATGAGATTTGGAAGTCCATGTTTGAGTCCAACATCATCTTGATGGAACATCTGGCTGTTCGTTCTCCTGTGTGCGTTTGTAACTCAGTACCAGAGATGGCTAAAGTACGCACATCCTTCACTCAAGTAGATGTGCAGATACTCAAAAACCATTTTACTGAAAATAATTGGAGCCTTTCGACAAAAAAAAAGAAAAAAAAGATTAAACTTTCTTTATACTTTCAACATGATTTCTTTAGTGGGGTTTTCCGCAGGGGAGAGAGATCACACCCAAATACAGATTAAGCTAAAGTCATGGGCCTGGCTTGAACATTTTAGACGCACAAAGCACAGAAATCTGTGTAAAAAATGGAAGGTGTGGCAGGAAATAGAAAATATATTGTAGTAAAATAAATGTAGAAATACAGTTTATTAGTTAATTAGTAAATTCATTTAATTGAAATTAAATGAATTTACTTCAGACGTAATTGAGAAGTAAATGATAATCCCAGAAAAATCAACTTGAACACAGTAAGAAAGTATAAGTACCTTGTTCCTTCACCTGTCTGCTTTATAAAGAAGAGAGAGGAAACTAAACTGTAATGGCTGCTACTGCTCACATGCTGGGATGGTCAATATTGTGCTGTTGTTATGGATTATAGAGAAAGCAATCCTGTCGATGCGGTTTATTCCCTTACATGATCATTTGCACACTTTAGACCGAGAAGAGAGACCACAGTATCAACAATATAACCACCACTAACTTGACACTGACTCTCGGGGCTAAAAGTTCAGATGTGCTCCGATATATTGTTTTCTACAATAATCGTGTCAATTCGGTTTCACAAGGGACATGTTTCCCCCTGGATACGGAGGCAAGTGAAATACTTGTGAAAAACAAACAAAGCGATGAAGATGCAGGGTCTGACGTTCCATCTTAACCCTCGTGCTCTCTTCGTATTCTGCAACTCTGTCCTAAAGGTCAAGAAGGTCACACCTTCAACCTTGAAATAAAGCAGACGAATCGCATTTTTACTCTGTACCTTTTAAAGCACTGAAATGTGCAGCCATGGTGCATGTGAAACCGAAAGATTTACTTTGGTTTGAGTTAAATCAAGCACATACGATCTGAACGTCTCATTGTAGGTGTGCGTGCGTGTGCATAGTTTTGGGTCATTCGGACCCCCGAAGAGAACACGAGGGTTAAGACAGAGTGGATGTGAGGAAAGCAGCTCTGTGTTTGACCAGTGTAGCCTGGGTCCTCTAAGCTTGCTGTGGGCAGCACTGCTGCTGCTGCTGCTGCTGCTGCTGCGCTCCAACAGAGCAGAGCTGCTCTGCCCCCAGCTGTGGAGATTCACCGGAGGGAAGAGAGTGTGTGTGTGTGTGTGTGGGTGGGTGGGTGGGGGGGGGTCAGTGTGTCTGGAGCCAGGGGTCAGCTCTGGGGGGCCAGGGCGCAAGTCTTCGCCTCGTCCCTCCCGGCTCACGTCCACCCTTGGTCCATTCAGAGGTCAAACACTCTGAGAGATGTATGAGCTAGTATGTCAATGCTGCAGTGAAAGTTTCCAAGGTCTAAAACAGTTTTGCTTGAGTATATTTGATTCACAACGAATGGGATTTTTATTTGGTCAGGAAAATAACGTTCTAACGTACTCACTTCACAAACGCTTTCATCCGTCAAGGCGTATAGTACAGGAGGGATTTGGGGAGTGGGGGGGACCTATGATAGTGTATGTACTCTAGTCAAGTGCTCTAACCACTATGGCGAGCTAGACCTGCCCCTCTGTACAAACAAGCTGTAGATATAACCCTCAGACTGTGTACTCAGCTAACGCTGGCTCCACCACAGGCCCTGTGCTGCTCAGTCAAGGCTGTTTGTCCGTGACTGTGGAACAGGCTGTTGCAGAAGACAGCCTGCGTAACCAGGTTACCACAGCATCAGTCTCACGCTGTGCCAGCCTGCTAACACACAGATGTGGACTGGGATAGTATTGACCAATAGAGCGGCTCTGATCGATGCTCTTGTAAACGGACGGGGCTCTCCAGCCCCTCCCGCTCTCTTTCTCCCCCCTCCTCCCCCCATCTATTTCCTTTCTCCCTTTTGACCCTGCTTCCATATCCTTGTCAGGCACTAAGACTCTCAAGCCTTTCGGCACAGTACAGAGTTCTGAAACCAACGCTGGCTTCTCCGTCATTGGTGCGGGATCGTCCAATGAGACTGAGGAGTGGGAAGACGTTCTGGATGATGATGTCATTGCTGCGTCAATGCCTCCCAGCTGAATGAGTAATTCAGGTGAAACCAACTGCTAAATGCGGGAGAGTGGAGCTGATATATAATTGATATACCATAGAATTGCATGACCACACACACACACACACACACACGCATACACACACACACACACATACATACATACACACACAACACATACACACTAACACACACACACACACACACTAATGGTCTGTCCTCAGATGTCTGGATGAAGTGGGCACCAGCTGGTTGTGTCAGATGCACCACATGGTTCATAAATACAGGTACACACACACACACGCACGCACACACACACACACACACAAACACACACAGGCCCATAAAGCCCTCAGAGCCTGTAGCCTGTAGCAGCAGTCAAACAGCAGCACTTGCTGTGAGGACCCACTAATATTATGACATCAATCATTTGATTTATCGCGGAAAAATCCGGTACACAAGCAGTGATATTCTTACAAACAGTTCCACTACAAAGTTACACTGGACAGTAGATACAGAAAGTAGATCCTCGTCAGATGAAACAGAATCCATATTTCAGCCATACACTCTAAATAGTTTACTCGGCATCACGGAAAAAAAGAATGATTCATCAAGCTAAACTTTTCTTGGGATCCAGCATATCCAAACGTCCTTCACTCTGACGAGCAATGACACACAGATTATTTCTGATAGCCTTTTCTCAAAACAACAAATCAAATCAGCCCTTTCTGAATGACACGCCATGTAATTGGGAGAAAGATTTATTCATCTTTCGTTGCCTGAACCGCAGAAAGACATTTCCGGAGTGAGACAGCCATCTCTGAGGTGATTTCTGCTGTGTTTCTGACAGCAACACCGGCGGAGGAAGGAAGAGAAGATGAACAGAAGAAACCCAGGCACGTTGGGCGGAGGACAAAGGGATGAGGGCTAACGCTAACGCTAACGAGTTAGCAGTGTAGCAGAACACTGCGGCTGTCTGATTATCTCTAATTAACCTCTGCGGAATAGAAGCCCAGTGGAGAGGGATTAACTCTGCTCTCTTCCCCTCTCTTCTCCTCCTTTTTTCCCTGCACTCCTCCTCTCCTCCCTTAGTTTCTCTCCTTCCCTTCCCTGCCCCCGCCCGCCCCTCCCCCGTTTTCCCCAGAGAAGGTCATATTTCTCCATCCAAGGTACCCGCCTGTTGTCTCTCTCCAGAGGCTGGATGGGAGAAAGTCATCGACCCCCCCGTCCACACACACACACACACCCCCCCAAGTCTGCAGACAGCGACCACAGGCTCTGCCCCCCAAGCCCCACATCCTAGACGTTCCTGCCCTCCCTCCCTCCCGCCCCTTTCCACCACAAAACACACACGCAAACACACACACTTCTGCCCCAACAGTGATAAGGATTACACCCTGGGGCCAGCTTCCATCTCAGGGCCCCAAAACAGACAGGGCCGTTCGCGGAGAGACGATAAAAGACACGCCCACGCACCCACACACCGAGAGACACACGGGAAAATAAACGCCATCTCTCAGTTCGAAAGCAAAGGTTCCCTAATCCAATTATGTAGCACTAACATGATCTTTACTGAGGTTTGCTCCGGTTGGCAAATGCTTAGACAATGGAGAGAGGAGAGAGAGAAAGCCACATGCTCCTTAATGAGAGCTGAAATACTGGAGAACCCCAGAGAAGATACGTTTGTAATAGAAGATAGTTTAGAAGTATTAGAGCTGACTGTTTCTAAAAACGACTGTCGTCTGGGCTAAATCTGACGAAAATATACAACCACTTATGCTTTCTCGACAGATATGTAAAGTATGTGACGGTGTAAACATTATTATTATCGTTCTATTAAACCTTCTCTAAGGTCTTGGATTGTATGTTGATACACCGGCTCAAACGGAAGTTGTAGCCAGAGATCACAAAAACACATTAACTCTCATAACATCGTCAATACGTTAATAAGTAATGGAACCATGTGTTTACCTTTAGATTTTTTGTTTACTTTTGTGCTTTGTCGTATCGTTCCCCAATCCCCAAAGTCACAATAAACCATCTGCTGTGCATGCCCTATTAAATCAAGCTTACACACACACACACATCCACAAACACACATCCACACTCAAACATCCACACACACACACACAGAGAGAAACACAAACTAACAAACTAAATAAGGAACACAAACACACACTCAGACAGCACCAACTAAACAAATAATGACTGTAATTAAATGATCTGGATTAACTGGATAGAGGGTCGTTGATCTCGAGTGGGCGGGGCTGAGGGGAAGAGGGAGGGGTATGGCCATATAAGGGCAAGGAGGAAGAAGGAGGAAGAGAAAGCCTGGAAAGAGGAGGCCATAGAAACAGCAAGATGATGCTGGGAACAAACAACAAGCTGAGAGTGAGACAGACAGTACCAGCAGAAAGGAGATTGATTTAATTGGCTATTACACCACTGAAAGTATGAAGGAGTGTTTGTTAGAGGCTGAAAGGTTTTCTTTTGGCCACATCCATGACCTCAGTGTTACCCCCATCAACAGCTGCGGACAGGATAACACAACCATTTGGTGCGTGTGTGTGTGTGTGTGTGATGGTCTAAGCTATAATTGGACATAGTCTTTGCTCACAGCTGAGTTCTGAATTGAGGGGAGTCATGTCTGTTAAGACTGCACTCATAAACATGGTCACTGGTAAGAGATGGCCTGTGGAACACCTTTGGAGAGGCTGTGTGATGTATGAATGACAATTACATAGAGGCAGCAGAAGAAAATGAACCCAGTACGAATTCATGCCCAGCAGAACATCCCCATCTCACAGTGTATTGACAATACAGACTTCTTCATGACTGCTTAACACACACACGCACGCGCACGCGCACACACACACACACACACACACACACACACACACACACACACCACACACACAGACGGCTGTGTTTACCCGATCAGAGTTGTGTTTGAACAAGGTAGCCTGTCAGAGTGTCTGATTAGACCTCTATTTGAACTGGGAGGGACATCAGCCTATCAGCACGTTGCACAGACTGCCCAATCACCTCCAGTCTCCATGCTGACCAAGACACACACAGACACACTCACAGACACAGACACACAGACACAGACACACATAGGCACATGGGATTCCTTCCCTTTAATGCATTTAGCTCAGCTCACAGAGACACTGGAAGAGAGAGTGAAATTGCACTGATTTGATTGGTCATGACCTTTTTCCCAGTGTAGCAAGTGCAGGTCATCGCAATGAACAGATGTCAGGCAGGGTGTGTTCTACTGTGCATGTGTGTGTGTGCGTGCGTGTGCGCATACGTGTACGAGCAGGAGTGTGTGCGAGACTGTAGTTGTTTTTATCACTGGCGTGCATGCGTGTTTAGGGTGGGCTTACAGAGAGTGAGTTTGTGTGTGTGTGTGTGTGTGTGTGCTCAGGGGGGGTCCTCTTCAGAACCCCCATCTGTAAGCTGCTGTGGTCTAGACCTGAGCCTCTCAGTGTCTCTGCCTCCCTAAAGTCCTTAGAGGGAGAGGCAGACAGTCTGTCTCTGTCACGGGCCCTGCACCGCCCCAAGCCCTCGCCTCCCCAGACAGGCACAACCCACTTCCTCCCTCCTCCCCCACCCCCATCTCCCACCTTCCTCCCTCTCTGTCTCCCTCATCCCCATCCCTCAACCCAACTGCCTTCCACACGCTCACACCCTTCTCCTCCCTCATCTGCCTCCTTCCGTTTAGCAGGTAGCTCAGGGGTCTCTGATCAGCAGGCAAGGCAGGCCACAGAAGTAGACTGGGGACGTGGTCGTTCTGGTGCTCTCTGGAAAGCTAACAAAGTCCTTGGCTTATTTCATTAGAGGGAATGTCAGTGAAACCTCCAGCTCCTTTTTAACATTCTGCGAGTCGCAGCCTCAGTAATGAAGAGCGTTTTGGTCAATCGGCATTTTTGTCTTTAAAGGAGGCGATTATTAGGCCTCTTAGAGATTAGGAGGGGATATTTGAGCTAATAGCTAGCTAATGATGGATAGAAATCTCATCGTTTTTCTTTTCTTTAAATGGCTGGTTTAGAATGCAGAGGGGGTGATGATTTGATTAGGGCGAGGCACTGTTTAATACCACAGTGATTGACTATCAGGGAGAGAATAATCACTTTGGTTAATTCCAGCCCGCATTCACAGGTCATTTAAAACTCTTTCTGATGTGACTAATAGACAACAGGCAATGGAGGGATGCTAATTTGATTGAATAATGTGCATAATTGTGTTTTAATAAGGAGATATTCACGCAGTATGGTGAGGGATTGAACCGGCTTCCTTTTGTTATGCGCATACAATTATAACATGCCTTAGGGAGCGACTGTCTCTTTGTTTCAACAACAAAACGTCACTGTTTGTCTGAGCCAGGCCATGCTCTGACCGGGCGGTGGCCATCAACAACAACGACAATAACAAGGCCAACTTTCATGTCCCTCAACCAACTTAAGCCGTCTTCATGAAAGCTACACGTGCTCCCATAAGATAACACCAACCCAACGCTCCATGCGGCAGGAGGCACGTCAGACTGCTCACGGCTGGAGCACGACGTGGGGGTCATCCAGGGGTGTTATTCGCTGACTTATTCCTTCCCGTATTTGGTCGGTGGGTTTTCCACTTCCTGGAGGGTTTCAGTTAGTTCAGGTGCAGCTCCGTGGGCTTGTGTGACGCCCCAGTAAAAAGAGGCCTCGACGACGAAATCGGATTTGATTCGTAACCGTGCTTCCGTGCCGGAGGAGGCAGGGGCCGTCACGCGGCTGGAGATGTTGTGGCTGGGAGGGGGTGAGTCATGCTGGGACAGTAGAGAGTGGTGCTGGGCTGACAGCTGGACTTGTTGGGTCAAAACCACCACACTGTCTGAGCTTTGAAAGAAAGAGACAAGACAAAGACAAGACAAAGAGGGGGGGGGGGGGAGCGAGAGAAAGTGATACGAGTAGTGCTCACACACCCTCACACCGCACGCACACACACACACACACAGTGGCACAGAGCGGGGTATTGTGAGCCGCACACAGCTGCTCAGAGGGGATATCTGTGTGAGAGAGAGAGACCCTGGTGCCCACGGCCACACACATGTGGCATTCACACAGCCTGTCCAAGTGTCAAGTCACCCTGCTGTCACACCCCCAACCACGCCTGAAACCATCCCTCACTCCACACATCCCCCTGTGCCTCTCCCTCCCTCCCTCCCTCCCTCCGTCCCTCCCTCCCTCTTTCCCTCTCTCGCTCTCTCTCTCCTCCTCAGCCAACTGTCCATTACAGTCGTTTTTATCCGCGTCTCTCTCTCTCTTGCGCTCTCACTCTCTCTATTTATACTCTGCGCTCTGCATTTTTCATCTACGACCTACATACCTAGTCTGGCCCAAGACTCAAACTCATAACCTTTCACAGGTTATTCCTCTATGCATATATGTAGTAGTATAGGATATATGTAGGACATATTGGTACTGCTATCTCTCAAGGGCTTGATGTCAGTGTGGCCAGTCATTTATGTTGTCATTACCTGTTTGAAAGGAGCCATGAGGAAGCTTCTCTGGAGTGGCCGTCAGAAGAAATAGCAAGTCATCCCTGAGACTTAAGGATGTATATCATCTGTTCTTTGAGATGAGGACTGCTGTAAATGCACTTAAGCACTTGATATGGAAGAAGGTGCGTTTAGCCTGGCTAGATTTGAAAAAGCTTGGTCACCGAGGCGATTGTTCAATCATTTTGAAGTATGAGGAATTCTACACTTCAAACCAGCTATAACCAGGGGCTCAAGGGCACAGCAACACGTTCAAATGTAGATCCGCAAATGATGTATTGTTCAATATTTCCACAGCCCCATAAATAGATAGAGAGGGGCTACATCAAACAGAGACCCAACAAAGGTTTCTTATGTTAAAGGTAATTACACCCATAGTCACAGAACAATACGTCTAATTTAGTGCTAGTTACTCACACATAATGACTGGTTTTGTTCCGCATGAATATGCAATCATTTGATTAGAATTCAGGTCAGCGGAACTTTATTGTTCTGTGGGGGTTTCGGAGATTATATTATTGTTATTTAACAAAAACAAATCACTAAATCACGGGAAAATAAACGCCATCCCTTCCTGTTCTTTATCAATACACCCTTGAGTCTGAAGGATGTTCAGGGAAGAAATGGCAGGGTTGTGCATTCACTAACAGCATCGTCGTGAGACTTGTGGAGGGAATACAAGCGGCCAGTTCAATCTGGATGGATTTCAGGGTAGTTTGGGACTGGACATGGTAGTACTGCTGCACTTCATGGCTGTAGACCCTGGGTCACACTCTCACACAGCCCTCAGACTCAACGCTCTGGGCTAGCAGGCCAGGGATGGTTGTGAACCAGGCCAGGGTTCACAGGCACACATGCACCACTTGGATCTCATTTGTTTGTCCGTATGCAAATGGTCTCGAATCACTTGCGATGCATCCAAATCAGCTGTTGAGTATTTTTTTCTTCTTCCAACATTAAAAACTAGGTCAGGGTTCTTTTTCTGTTCATCATCCATACCTGTCTGTCCATCATCCATACCTGTCTGTCCATCATCCACACCTGTCTGTCCATCATCCACACTTGTTTGTCCATCATCCACACCTGTTTGTCCATCATCCACACCTGTCTGTCCATCATCCACACTTGTCTGTCCATCATCCACACCTGTCTGTCCATCATCCACACCTGTCTGTCCATCATCCATACCTGTCTGTCCATTATCCACACTTGTCTGTTCATCATTCACACCTATCTGTCCATCGTCCACACCTGTCTGTCCATCATCTACATCTGTCTGTCCATCATCTACACCTGTCTGTCCATTATCCATACCTGTCTGTCCATCATCTACACCTGTCTATCCATCATCCACACCTGTCTATCCATCATCTACACCTGTCTATCCATCATCCACACCTGTCTGTCCATTATCCACACCTGTCTGTCCATCATCTACACCTGTCTGTCCATCATCCATACCTGTCTGCCCATCCATCAACGTGTCTGACCATACATTCATCCCTCCACCCGCTCACCCCTTCATCCATCCATTTATCTGTCTGTCCTCCATGTAGTTTGCCATGGAGAAAAATGAAAAAAGGGAATTCATCATATAAAATGAAACAGATGCTGTTTCAGAGTTCATCTGTCCTACTGTGCAGTTCAAACCCATTAACTATAACTACAGTATTTCCGCTTGAATAATCTAAATTACAGTTCTGCAGCTTGAGCCCAGACGCATTGAAAAAGCTAAAAGGGAACAGAGAAATTGATTAAAATTTCATTTCAAAACCATCACTTGAGTATAGAGCACACCTTTTCTATTAGGAATCAATGGCTGGCCCATCGCTATTTTACATGTCAACTTCGGCCATGAAGTCCATGGGAGTAGGAATTCAAGACTGGTATTAGCTCCCACCAACACATTAATGTTACATAGCTAGTGTGGCTATCTCCAGGGATGCTAGGTCACAGTTGTTCCCACACCCCCGGGAAATGACCTCTGCCTGGGCTGGAGACAGGTGTCTACCCCCTCCAGCCCCCCTGCCCCTGACGCCAAGACCTCCCTGTCAAGAATCGGACCCTCTCTCTTTCACACACACACACACACACACACACACACACACTGGAAGGGCAGTTCTCCTGGTCACTGGGCCACTCACACACAAACACTCTCTGACACGGACACACACAAGCACACGCACACACAAAGGGCATGTCTCTAGGTCATGGGCCACTTACACGCCCACAGACCAACCTGCCCTGTCATGGTTTATTAAGGGCCCTGGCTTCTCTTAGATTTAATTACCGGTCCCCACACGAGGTAAGTCCCTTCGAAGGTTAGATGGGTTAGGGTTGGAGCTAATAATAAGGCGATGACTGGCACAGCGTCACGGTAGGAGCAGGGCTAAGGCTAGCTGCCCAGGTTGTCTCTGACGCAGGAGTCCCATATGGGGCTCCTGTGCTCTGGTCGTAGCCCAGGTAAGGATGGTCAGATGCAGGTGAGGTGAGGTGAGGGCCTGGAGGGCTTGGAAAACAAGGAGTTGGAACTCTCTTGCTCCAACAGCCCATGTATATCTGGCTCTCAGAGCTGGATAATCATGGGGAAGAGCTTTTTTTTAATCAAGAACATATGTTGGTGTGTTTCTATGTTTGTTAGGCTTGGTGTGTTTGTGTCTCCTTGATGTGTTGGCTGCCAAACAGAGGGGTAGGTGTTTTATGTTTTAGAACCAGGAACAGAGAAGCTGCCTAGGATTTTAGCTCTTCAGTCACACACACACACAATACCCCCCCACCGCACACACATCAACACACACCCCCACAAACACGCACACTACCCACATAGCACACACACACACCACACACCCAGGAATCAGGTAGCACACGGTTCTAGAAATGGTGTTAAAGCTGTCACACATACACAAACATACTGTGCCTTCTTAGTCATAGTAAATTACAGTAGCAGTAATTGCATTAGCACTGTAAGTACATTAAATAGCAGGGCTGCAGCCTGCAGCAGGACTCAGGACTCTGACTGTTTACTCTGCTCTAATAGCCCTCTCCAGCCCCCCTCTCATCCAGCCCTCTCCACAGCCCCCCCTCCTGTCCGCCCCCTCTCTCCCGCCCTCTCTCCCGCCCCTCTCTCTTCCGCCACCTCCTCTACCTCCCCCCCCATTGGTCCTCCTGTTCCAGTCACACAATCATTACAGCTGCAAAACAACCATCACACACACAATATTATGAACGCCCAGACCAATACACAAAGAAAAAGCCCCCCCACACACACACACAAACAACACACAATAACAACACACAAACAACACACAATAACAACAACAAGACACCCTTTTATGTTACCGGCTCTCTTGCCACTCGTACATGTCTCCTGTGAGAGGCACCTTCTACAGAGAAGACACATTCGGCATCACAGACACATGCATTATTCACCGTCTCCTCGCCAAACGGCTTCTGTTTGTCGATACACGCAGCACGCTGTACGGCACCTGAGCGCACTGCTGAAGAGCTCGCACACGCCACCTGACTGCGTCAGTCCGCTCCTTTATTGACATGTGTGAGAACAGCAGAGGCTGGAGGTGCGTCACCATCAGAAGTCAACTCATGCCAGAGGTTTTCTACTGATGGGATTAGTGGGCTTTAGCCAGATGGGAGCCTGTGACCTTTCAAGTAGACAAACGAGATAACGATGAATAACCCATGAACGGAATGAACCTGCATGTAAGGGTGGATGGATGGAGGGTGGGGGAAGGGTGGATGGAAGGGTGGATGGAGGGTGGATGGAGGGTGGATGGAGAATGGATGGATGGAAGGGTGGATAGATAAATGGGTGGATGGAGGGTGGATGGATGGAAGGTGAATGGATGTATGGAGGGATAAATGGAGGGGTGGAATGGATGGATGGATGGAGGCATTGCTGAATGGGTGGGTGGATGGATGGAGGGGTAGATGGATGAATGGAGGGGTGGGTAGATGGATGGATGGAGGCGTCGGTGAATGGGTGGGTGGATGGAGTAGGTGTGTAATGGATGGAGGGTAGATGGGACTGATTGTATGGATGGAGGGGTAAGTGGTATGGATGGAGGGGTGGTAAGGATGGATGGAGTGGAGGGTAATGATGTGAGGGGTGTGTAGATGGATGGATGGAAGGATGGAGGGGTGTGTAGATGGATGGATGGATGGATGGATGGATGAATGGATGAACAGACAGATGGATGGATGAATAAACACATAGATGGATGGATGAATAGACAGATAGATGAATGGATGAATGTTGAAGATGGATGGATGGTGAAGATGGATGGATGGATGGAGGGGTCGGCAGACAGATGGACAAATAAAACAGATAGAGAACAGATCTGGACCAGTGTGATCAAACATGAGGACGGCCCCAGGCATGTCAGCCACTATCAGAACACATTCATCTTCAAGAGGAGGATGATAGTGGTGACTAATGAATTTGACAGAGACCAGATGGATCAATATCAGCCATTGAAAGACATCTTTATCTCTGGTCAGATCTAGAGTTAAATGCTTAGTGGGCATGAAATTACAACCTGCTACATCCTGAACATGTAGACACAATGGCCAGGATTGATTCGATACTGTTCAGTATTCTTACCAAAGGATATACATGTTTTGTCTGTAAAACATTTTTTGATAACATTATAATCTCTTCAAAATTTAACCATCCCTCCGAGAACTTATTTGCCTGCTTAATGAAATATCTTAAGCTATGACTGTAGAGTACTTTCGATCCAAAAATCAAATGATTGCTGGTCTGAATACCTGGTTGCTGTAGTTGAGGTAAGGCAGCTTAAAACAATTCAGAATAGCTCTAATATTTGCAGAAGTATTTTAAATTTGTCCATTCCTCACTTCATTTGTCATTCTCAACTTTTTATAAAATGACAGAAAAAGCTGCAGTAGTCTAATCAATTTCCCCCCAGAGTAGTATGTTGTTTTGTGGCCCATTTCAACTCTGTTCATGAGCTAGAAGCAGTGGTGCTCACACACCAAAGGTATGCTGTAAGGGTAAGTTTAAGAAATCACCTAGTCAGGCAACAGCACTACCATGATCCCTGACTCATGGAGGCAGCAGCACTACCATGATCCCTGACTCATGGAGGCAGCAGCTCTACCATGATCCCTGACTCGTGGAGGCAGCAGCTCTACCATGATCCCTGACCTATAGAGGCAGCAGCACTACCATGATCCCTGACTCATGGAGGCAGCAGCACTACTATGATCCCTGACTCATGGAGGCAGCAGCACTACTATGATCCCTGACTCATAGAGGCAGCAGCTCTACTATGATCCCTGACTCACAGAGGCAGCAGCTCTACTGTGATCCCTGACTCGTGGAGGCAGCAGCACTACTATGATCCCTGACTCATGGAGGCAGCAGCACTACTATGATCCCTGACTCATGGAGGCAGCAGCACTACCATGATCCCTGACTCATGGAGGCAGCAGCACTACTATGATCCCTGACTCGTGGAGGCAGCAGCACTACCATGATCCCTGACTCGTGGAGGCAGCAGCTCTACCATGATCCCTGACCTATAGAGGCAGCAGCACTACCATGATCCCTGACTTATGGAGGCAGCAGCTCTACCATGATCCCTGACTAATGGAGGCAGCAGCACTACTATGATCCCTGACTAATGGAGGCAGCAGCTCTACCATGATCCCTGACTCATGGAGGCAGCAGCTCTACCATGATCCCTGACTCGTGGAGGCAGCAGCTCTACCATGATCCCTGACTCCGCCAGGCTGGGAGGAGTGTACCAGTCTCTCCATGTTACACTGTGGCTGAAGCTGAGGGAGGATGGATCAGCTCCATGAGAGAAGTGTCTACGTATGAACATATGGGTGTGTGTGTCACTGTATATATGCTGTGTGCGCATTGTGCCAAGAGTCTTAAAGTGTTTCAGTCTGTGTGTTTAGTGGTGTTGTGCATGTATGTGTGTGTGTGTGTGTGCTGCATGCGGTGTGTGTATGTGCGGTGTGTGTGTGTGTGTGTATGTGTGGGGTGTGCATGTGTGAAGGTGTCTTGGTGCCTGAAGCAGAGGCTCACTCAGCAGATGGGCCAAAGACTGATCCTCTGTCTGTTGACATCGCTTTTTTAAAGTGTGTGTATGCTTGTGTGCGCGCGTTCCTGTGTGTGTGTTCCGAAAGTTCACTTCCTCAGGCAACACTTGCGTGTGGTAAATAAATGATAAACACTATCCCTCAATCCCAGGGACCTGGTGTCAGATCCACCATCCGTAGTGAGGAAGGTAGGTATGTGTGTGTGTGTGTGTGTGTGTGTCGACTCAAGTATTGAGGTTAATACATATATTAATATTTAACATCCATTCCCCCTTGATGGGCTAGTCTCAATCTTCCCAAGTCAGGGTGCTGCTGAAGGAACTTAGTGTGGCTGGGAGGGAGGATAAACGTGAAAAGGAAGTGAGAGAAGGTGACAGTGGTTAAGTACATGGGCGTTACTTCTGCTGGCACTGGTCTGGTGTCGGGTGATTGGGAGCCCAGAGGTAGGAGAGAGAAAGAGAGGGCTGGGGCAGAGGGAGAGCGAGAAAGGGCATGTCATTAAGATTTCATGGGGACTCTCCAGCAGCAGCTAGCGAAGGGCCCTCGGTGACCCAGGTTGAAGGCGGTCGTCGTTGCGCCTCCGCTCTGCCTCGTCGAGGGCTTCCGGGCCGGCTCGCCCCTAGGAGACCAGGCCCCGCTCCAAACACAAGCAGCTGCTGAGGACTCCCAGCCATTAGCGCTTAGCTTCTCATCCCCCCCCCCTCTCCACCCCCATTAGCGGCATTAGCCTTTCAGCTAGGCCCTCGGCTCGCCCCTCCACTCCCTCTCTAGCAGAACAGCCTGATTACATTTCCTCCTTCTCTCACCCCTCTAATGAATTCTCCTGCTGCGGTGCTTTTGAACGCGCCTTCTTGACTGACTTGGGGCCCGGGTGTCTGGCCTCAGTCCTGAGAGGAGCCCCCAGCCTGGAGGAGAGGCAGGCAGATGGCCTGGCCTCACACCACCTCCCTTCCGCGTGAGGGGGCGGAGGGAACGACGTAGCGCACCAATGGTTCTCAAAGCAGACCTGGAGACCTCCATCTCCCCGACTCCAAGCCAAGCTGGAAGCAGAGAGCCAGACCCACCTCCAGCTCAGCGACACACAAAAGCTGTGGAAGGAATTATGAATAACTATTTCTGGATATCCTTCATCTAGATCAAAGCAAGCTGGCAACATTCGGGCGCGTTCATTAAGAGCAATGTTTAATGCATGTCAGATTTGCCTGTTGTGAAACCAAGTATGATTTTAATGAAGTACTGTGTATTTGGAGGGGAAAGAATTTGGTGTTTCAGAAAGACATCACAGATGGGAGTGCGTGCTTGTGTACGTTGAGTCATTTGTGTATATTTTGTGTTTCTGCGCGCGTTTCCGTGCGTGTCCACGAAGCCTCGAGTCATGTGCCATGCGAAACGATACAAAGTTTAAACGATGCAAACGCAGTCCTTCCTTAAACGTGTGAGCGATTCGACTCTGAAGACTGATGCGTCCCCAGAGATTCATACAACTCTGCCCGTCTGTCAACCTGCCAGCGTCTGGCTGACAGCGAACCTCCTCCGATCTATACGGGCAGGATGCAGGGCGAGCGCACACATCCGCACACTGGCCTCCAATCCTGCATATTTCATATCTTTTTCTCTCCGCGTCTCTCTTACGGAATGCTCGGGGCTGACTGAGAAATAGACGTGACCTCTGAGAAGACTCCCAACTCAATATGCAAATCGGCCTTGGAGTTGCGTTCGCCAATCCAAACGATTCCAGGTTTTCATATCACTCCTGCATCGTGACCCCGTGTTTTCGAGAGGATTAAAATGACAATGTTTCGCAAATCCAATAAAGGAAAACATAAACAGCCCAGTTTCAGATCGTTAGCAGAAACAGGCATCGAGTTGTTGTTCTCCAAATAGATGTGAGTGAATGTCACTGGAAAATGAGAAAGACATTACTGTTTCCCTAAATGACCTTTCAAAACATTTAATATAGCTTAAAATGGACGGCGCCCCTGGGCTCAAAACTCATCTGGAGCACCAATAAAAACGACTAAATGTCTTTCGATGCCATGGAAACGATCTGAGGGATGATAGCTAGCTTTTTTAAATGTACACATTGACACTTCAGATGAAACCGAGATCGATAAGGGATTACAGGCTGTTTCGGAACCTCTAAGCTTCGGACTTGAGGTTACTGTAAAAGCCTCCGTTAAGAGTGCCCCCAGGCCAAAGCTATCCTAAACCAAGTCACTCTGTCTCCTAGCCTGTCTGTCAGTCTGTGGTGGTAGACGGCTGAGTCCTAACCTGTCTGTCTGCGGTGTGTTAGACGGCTGAGTCCTAACCTGTCTGTCTGCGGTGTGTTAGACGGCTGAGTCCTAACCTGTCTGTCTGTCTGTTAGATGAGCTTTATGAGTCCATGCCAGCTCTCTCCATGCTGTAGCAGCTCTATGGCTCTGGTCCCATCGGACAGGTCAGAAACGATAGGAACGGGATCACACCCACCTCAGGAGAGGTCATTAAAAAGCACCAAAAAAAAGCAAAAAAAGCTCAACTGAACTGTTGCTGACGTTAAATGTGAATCGAGGGGTCAAACAAACACACAATAGAGATTGTGTGTGTGTGTATCCATGAAGATGAATAGGAACAGTCTGGACAGACTGCTGCTGGCTACTATAGATCGCCACAGGACTGTTGTACAGTTTGTGTCAATCTCATTCTAGTACAGGTCTTTATTAACAAAGTCCCTGCCTGTTGCTTGTGGTTTTGGCCCTGTCTGTGAGCCGGGGGAGTCCATTGAGAGGCAGACAGAGGGGTGTGTATGTAATGGACCGGCCCACTGTCTTCCAGTGCTTCACACACACCCTGCCAGTGGCTCAGACGCCAACCACTCCCCCTGTGGTCCCTTACACACATCCCCTCTTTCATCCCCATGGGAAGAGCTTGCTAGTCGTGTGTGTGTGTGTGTGTTGTGTCTCGGAAGTGCTGGCATGTCCTTGCTACGGTTGTTAGTGTCCACAGACGGATCGCTTCTCTCTCTCTCTCCCTCACTCTTTCTCTCCCTCTCTCTCTCTTTCTCTCCGTCCCTCTCCCTCTCTCTCTTTTTCTCACAAACACACATTTGGTTTTCTCTGCTGAGAACATGGGAACTTTTGTTTTGCTGTGGGAAACAGCTCTGTCTTGCTGCGAGGGAACAGTTTGGATTAGCATCAAACAGAGAGGACGTGGGGGGGACAGAGTGAGAGAGAGAGGAGGAGGAGGAGGAGGAGGAGGGAGAGACAGAGAGAGAGCAGAGAGACAGAGGAAAGGGAGTGAAAGAGAACAGGGAGATGAGGAGGGAGTGGAAAGGGTGTTCTTACA
Organism: Plecoglossus altivelis; assembly: GCA_036571765.1. Taxonomy (NCBI): domain Eukaryota; kingdom Metazoa; phylum Chordata; class Actinopteri; order Osmeriformes; family Plecoglossidae; genus Plecoglossus; species Plecoglossus altivelis. The sequence continues at coordinate 4,568,468 of BROE01000013.1, forward strand.
GTAGTGAACCCTCCCTGGGTCTCCCAGCTGTGCTCGCCGTTTGATGCTGCGAAGATCAATGCTCCAGACCACTTCTGAAAGACCCCACGCTAGCTACAGCCTTCATCCCCTGTCAACCTCTACCGCAGAGGAACAGTAACCTCACAGTCAGCCCCTGAGGAAGGAGACTGTGTGCTGATGTTTGGGTTCAACCAAACGGTCACCTTACCAGATCATTACTGGTGATTAGTGCTTCGCGCTCCTGTGTCACCTACCTGGCTGGAGCACACGGCTTTAATAGGTCTTTACGTTTCTCTCCCAGTGTGGGCACGGAGTTGACCAGACATCAGGGTACTTAATCCACAACATTTAACAAGTCGTAGCTGTAAATTCAGTATATTTATTACAGTTCCAGCTAGACTTTAGGTCCTAAAGGAATGACTTTGCTAACCTTCCGGAAAGTAAGGTGAGGTACTGAATGTGAGACTTCCATTGTGTCCGGGCCAAATGTTTTTATAATGGCTTCGCTCTCACTAGCTTGGAGTGTTACAACTCCATATTGGGCTTTTCTCCTCGCGCTTGTTAAAGCGGAGGTTGAAATGGGACACTAGGGAGTGGACGTAAAGAGGTATTTAGCTCTCGGCTCCGTGGGGTCGAGCTACTGGAACTTGGTTAAGTCTGTAAGCATCGAGAAGGAACGTTGAGTCTAGTCCACGTATCCACGTGTTAGATAACTTACTCCTGATATTCGTGGCCCCGCCCCGCCCCCCTGCGCTCTCCTCTCATCCTCCCGTGTCTGTGGCTACAGCAGGCAGGGGGGGGGGGACCGGATCCGTGGACCCATCCATGGCGGTATGCCACCCTGTCCAGAGGGGCAGCTGGTCTGATTGAGAAGACCAGGGCGCCCCCCTCCCTCCTCCCCTCCCTCCCCCCTCCCCGCCCCCGGAATGTAGAACAATACTTTCTACATTCGACAGCAAACAGGGGAGAGCGGCTCCTATCAGAGAGGCTGAAAGAGCCGCCAGAATGCAAACACAGAGAATGATGCTCATCAGGGTTCTCTGAATGAGGGGTTCTGTTTCATTTAATCCCAGTGATGGGCTGCGAACCACGCAAAATCCTCCCGATGGAGAGGTAGGGACAGAGTGTAGATGGAGGGATGGAGAGTTATGGAGACAAAAGATATAGATGAGAGTGTAGGTGTAGATGGGATGGTGAGAGTGTGATAAAGGGCACGGGGTAGGGAGGGAGGAGGGATGAAAAGAGCGATATTAGGGTGGAAATGGGGAGGTGTAGGTAGGGGATGGAATGGAAAAGAGTTGGTGTAAGGATATGGATGGGACGTGATAAGGCAGGTTGAAGAGGTGAGTAGTTGGCAGGAGAGGTAAGTGTGTTAAAAGTGCGATAAGGTAAGAGCGATAGAGGGTCCGTGGTATA